>JASPKZ010000006.1:1155000-1817500 GCA_030220185.1 Diploptera punctata
TTGTCAAATTAGTCATTTATGCACGGAACGCTCAAGCGGTCGGATCATTTAAAATTACAGTATTTGTCGTCTCTCTGTTACCAGCCTCACAATAAATCACAAGTGGCAACATGTAATGAGAAGGGCAAGGAAGGGACAGCTCATTCCTAGACGTAACCCGAAAAGTAACAGGTTTGTCAAGTTAGTCAATCTGCCACTGACCGCGCAGAACGATGGATCATTAAAATACATAGTATTTGTCAGCTCTCTACCTGCCAATTAAACAACATAATACAAAGGACAGGAAGTGGCAACATAGTAAGGAAGAGAAAGACAGTTTGTTAGTTAACATATTTTCCGCCTACACAAAACACTAGGATGGGTAATATGTATGTATGTATGATCTGATTTTTGTGTTTTAATTAATTCATTATTAATGTATATAAAATAGTTAAGTATCGTAGACTGCGATGAGAGGACATATCGCACGGTTGGGGAATGAAAGAGGTGCATGGAAGCTTCTTGTAGGAAAACCTGAGGGAAAGCGCCCAATTGGTAGACCAAGAATGAGGTGGGAGAAAACACTAACCATGATTTGAGAGAAGTATATTTTACAGGGATGATTGGAAAACATTCAGGTTAAGGATGTATTGAGAGCTTATGTCCGCATGGTCATGAACCTACGGGTTCGATAGTGCCAGTGGATTAGTTAGTTAGACCAATTTTTGTTTTGTTTTGTTGAATGTCTCCTGAATACTAATTTCTACTCCTCCAGGGGAAGTTAAATAATATTTCCGATAATAAGTATTTTTGGATAATACTTGGGAACTATTTTCGGCTTTGAGAGCAAAGACTATGTTATAGAGTATGAATTTGATATAAAATTTAATATGAAACTGTATTATTTATTATTATTATTATTATTATTATTATATTTAAATAAGTCTTTAAAATATGAGTTTATTAGTGTCGCAATTAAAATCTGGACATGAAAGGACGGACAAATTTTGGTCAGAAACTTCTTTTTTATACTTGAGTTTCTTTTAATTGCTGTAAATTTGAGACATGGGACTCGAGGCTTTTGTTACTATCCGAAATAATCCATACTCAGGATTTTTACTTCCTGAAAAATCCATTGACGCCGGCCGGATTTGAAGAAGAAAACCTTCGACCTACAGGCGAGCATGGTAATCCCTAGTCCATCAGAATCTATTTTATTATAATAAATATTGAATATTTTTATCTTGTGCACAGTAATCACGTACATGGAAAGTTGATTTATACATTAAAATAATTGTTTACGCTTGTGCGAAAGGACTGGCGCCCTTAATTCCAGCTTTGTTATACACTGAAAATAAAATGAAATTGTCATTTACACATAATAAATACGGAAAAAGTTAAAATTATATTTGAGCGATTCCATGAAAATGTCATACCAAGGTGATTTGGTCGTACGAATTCGTTTTATTTTACTAAAACTTTTGTTAAACCATACTATGGCCCTCCTTGGACGTAAATGAAATAATATTAATTGCATTCTAATATTCTATATACCTTAAATGTGTCCTATAGTTGTTAACTGTAAGTTATGGTCAATTAGTCACAGAAAACGGATAAAAATTACTGTACACAACATAATAATTGATGGATTAAAATTTCCTCTTGGAATGTACGTTATCGGTACACAACTAACAAAAACGTATAGATGACATTTTCTTGTAAAGTCAGTATTTTTCTCGCTGGAGTCCCGTGACTGACTGACTTTTTGTCCCCTCACTTATATTTCTAATACGCATGACGCAGTCAGTTGCTTGCTGGCCTCCGCTATGTATTAACATAAACATGGTTTAGGAAATCTGGTAGACTGTTCGGCTTAGCTGTTTCATAAAATAATTACTGGCCCTGCTTCTGTGACAATTTGAGCTAAAAGGCAGTCAGCGGAAGGATTTAAATGTAGAATAATTATATGAAAATGTCATACCGATGTGAAAATTTTGAAATTGGCGCAGGAGTAATTTTTTCGATGAGATGTATTTTTTGGAGATGAAATTTTCCGATTCTAGAAGTTAATGTTTGAAATACGGATTATTTTGAACTAAAATTAATAGTAGAACATGACATATCCCGAAACCTGAAAACACACGCAAAATTAAACGACATTTTGTTTTACGATTTCACTGTATAAATTTGTTTTGTTTCACTGACTCTTTTGTTATACCATATTTCGGTCCTTCCTGATCATAAATGTAATACTAATAATTGTATTATAATATTCTAGATAATTAAAATGCGCCCTAGAATTATTAAGGGTAAGCTACAGTCAGTCACATAAAACATACAAAAATTAATGTACACAATACGATAATTGATTGATTCAAATTTCCTCTGGGATTCTACGTTATCGGTACAAAACTAACAAAAAATATGAACGACATTGTTTTGTAAAGTAATTACGTTTCCCGCTAGAATCCTGTGAGTGATTTTTTTTATTTATATTGCTATTGCGCACGGTGCACTCAGTCGCTTGCTACACTCCGCTGATATTGCTACTGCGCACGGTGCACTCAGTTGCTTGCTACACTCCGCTGATATTGCTACTGCGCACGGTGCACTCAGTCGCTTGCTACACTCCGCTGATATTGCTACTGCGCACGGTGCACTCAGTTGCTTGCTACACTCCGCTGATATTGCTACTGCGCACGGTGCACTCAGTTGCTTGCTACACTCCGCTGATATTGCTACTGCGCACGGTGCACTCAGTCGCTTGCTACACTCCGCTGATATTGCTACTGCGCACGGTGCACTCAGTTGCTTGCTACACTCCGCTGATATTGCTACTGCGCACGGTGCACTCAGTTGCTTGCTACACTCCGCTGATATTGCTACTGCGCACGGTGCACTCAGTCGCTTGCTACACTCCGCTGATATTGCTACTGCGCACGGTGCACTCAGTTGCTTGCTACACTCCGCTGATATTGCTACTGCGCACGGTGCACTCAGTTGCTTGCTACACTCCGCTGATATTGCTACTGCGCACGGTGCACTCAGTCGCTTGCTACACTCCGCTGATATTGCTACTGCGCACGGTGCACTCAGTTGCTTGCTACACTCCGCTGATATTGCTACTGCGCACGGTGCACTCAGTCGCTTGCTACACTCCGCTGATATTGCTACTGCGCACGGTGCACTCAGTTGCTTGCTATACTCCGCTGATATTGCTACTGCGCACGGTGCACTCAGTCGCTTGCTACACTCCGCTGATATTGCTACTGCGCACGGTGCACTCAGTTGCTTGCTACACTCCGCTGATATTGCTACTGCGCACGGTGCACTCAGTCGCTTGCTACACTCCGCTGAGGTTACACGTGAACTCCTAATATGGGTAAATTCCCTGCACAAAGGCAGTGTGAATACAAACTCCATTTGAAGGAACAAGGGCGATATAAAAATTGGCAAGAAAAAGTAAAGGAAACAAAGATCTAGAATAAAAAATACTAAAGGAGGAAGAGAAAGACTTAAGATAATAAAATAATAGAATACACAAATCAGCTCAACGAGAAAGGGAAAAATTAAAAATAATCCGAGAACATACTTCTGAAGCACCAGGAGAGTCCTTAAATCTGAACTTAGTGTAAATCGAGACCGTGGGCCACCACAGGGATAATTCCCTTTAAAAAAGAAAATTTCTGTTGGCCGAGAATTAAACCGGGACCCCATGAACTGTAGTCAGAAGCTCTATCTACTAGCTCAGGAGGCTGGTCAAATTACATGAAGTAGTAGTAATAGTAGTAATTTATAAGGCTAAAAGTAAGATATATATATATATATATATATACATACACACAATGTTATTTACAAATGTGGCAGCAAGCCGTACGACACAATAAAATTACACTATACATTAATTAATTAGGTTATGTAAAGTCATTAAGCATTAAAGATGTTATATTTTGATTACAGACTATTTTATTCACGAATGACTGTTATTTCCCGCCTTTTGTCCAGAAATGTACCCACCTTTATCCAATTTTCTAGGTTTGCCATTAACTCGTAGCACGTCAATCTTTCACGATTTTAATTTAGAAATTTTTCAGGAAATAAGCGACTCCTTCAGTATTCCAAATCGTTACATTTTCCTAATAGGATATATATATATATATATATATCTCGTCTTCAAAGCTTCCGCACATTGGACATATTCGCATATCGTGAACGTCACTCGCATATACGAGTACATACACAGTGAGCAGCGTAGAAATCGAAACCAATTACTTTAATTACACCTTCACGGAGCAGGATTTGGCCGTCCGCCAAGACACGTTGAAGAATTATGCGGTTTATGAACGATTTTTTTTTTCAAGGATGCCCTCCCGCATCTCTGCTGTATTATCAAGTCGCGGGTTGAGTAAGCCTACGATGAATGTTTGGTAGCATCTTAGATGCTGCACTTCGTATATATGTAGGTTTATATATGTATATTGCGGTGTTACGGTTAAGCCGAGTTTCGGCTAAGCAATATCCGATTAACCCTGAATACTGGCCTATGTACGGGACCCGCGAGAACCGCATTACTAAATTATTTCATTTATTATTTTTCTGAAGTTAATTTCTCAGGTAATTATGTCTTCACGTATTTTCCCATTTAACGGGCTACTTTTCAATTATTATATGTATTTATATCTACTTCTAAATAATTATATAAAATTGAGCTCTCGAGATCACCTGAACACCATTATAAAGACTATTTAACTCATGCCCCAAATGGGAGTCAATGACCAATCACGTTTCAATGATTTCTGTTTTACAACCAATCAGAGTCGTGTTTCACCAAATATTTATCAGTGTTATAATTACCATATTAAAGAAAGCTCCTCCTTACAATATTGCGTTCCTTTTGGCAATAATAGTTATGATCTGGTTGCAGTGATAAACAAAAGAAGCAGTAGAAGCGTACCTATCGTTTCTCATTTGTAAACATCGCCGTTTACATTAAATATATAAATATTTTAAAATAACTATAGTTAAATAATGATTTGTGAGTAAACAGCTTAATTTTATTCGTTAAATAGTCCTAACAAATGCCACTCTTGATTTCCAAATTCTCTAGATAAATTCACTCCTCACTTCGTGAGTCGTGAATTTATCGATAATTTGGAAATCACTCGTGGCATCACTTATGATAAATATGAAATGAGTGATTAATTTTTTGAAGGATTAGTGAGTTTTATTTTCCTATATTTGAAAACTACTTAAATGTACTAGTTATATAATTTATTTATTTAATGATACTCTTAGATATACATTTTTATTTACTTATTTTCAAAGCTATTTCAATGTACCGTACTAGCCGCAGCGAAAGAATAATGTGGAAGTAAACAAAACCTAAGTGAATATCGACAGCATCGCATAATTACCTTCCCGTCTATGATGTTTAGCGCGCAGAAAATAGTACTTGTTTCAATATCGAAATGCAACTGGAATAACGTGTTCGGGAAAATGTAAGATGTATAATATTAATGGCGAATGTTGTTTAACTTTAAAATGTTACTTTCTACAGTTTATATTAACAGCCTTAAGTTATTATTGTGAATCTGACTTGTACAGCTGGTCATGTGAAACCAATATTTACGCATTACTTTATTCGTTCGTTGCTCCTGGTATAGTTACTCGTATTTATGACATTTCTAGAAATATATTTATGTTTTATTTTGTGTCCTGATAAAATTGAAACGAAATTATATTTTCAACAATAGAAACTTAATTTTAACACCGACATTTTATATATTTTTAATTGATGTATCTTTTAAAATCGCGTTTTTTGAATTTGTGCTTCAAGCTAAACCTGTATAAAACTCTCTTAGATCTGCCCTAACTTATGGTTATAAGTGATGGGCAAGTTTTAAGAAATATGTTCGGCCCAGTAAATGCAAAATGAAAACAGGCGTATAAGGTATAATAATAATAATAATAATAATAATAATAATAATAATAATAATAATGATAATGATAATAATGATGATGATGATAATGATAATAATGATGATGATGATAATGATAATAATGATGATGATGATAATGATAATAATGATGATGATAATGATAATAATGATGATAATGATAATGACAATGGTGATAATGATAATAATAATAATTTTATTTTTCTTGCCCGAGTTAAGTTCGTAAGGCCTCGCTTACCATTCAACCAGGTTAGAATAAAAATACAAAAAATACTCATATCTAAACTACAATAAAGAAAATTGTTCCATTGGTATTTCTACAATACAATTATTATTTACAATATCTTTTGATTTACTCTAAATTTAACAAATTAGATATAAAATGTCCAAGATAAAAAATACTATTAATGACAAAGAATAAATTTAGGTCTGGATAAATTATTTTAGATAATTCATATAATTCATTATTATACCTTATACACCTCTTTCCGTTTTTATTTCTCTCTAAAGACAATGTAGACCGACTCAGAATTTTTAGGGAACATTTAAAGAAATATACATGGCCACGTAACTGAAAATGGAAACAGGCGTAAAAGGTTTTAATAACGAATTATTATTATTAATTATTCTCTGGAATAGGATACACCAATTCTAACGTGAGATCAGAACAGACTATAAAGTCTAATCCTTTATGCTGATGATTTTCTGAAATATATGCTGTGGAATTTATCAAGCTAGCAAGATTGCGCAGAGTGGGCCATGTTATAGGATGGTAAAAGACAGTACTACAAGTAAACTTACCGCTCTTCTTAATCCCGGATGTTCTAGAAGAGTGTAGTAGAGAAGGATCTTAAGAAGTTGGGAGGAGATGGGCTTTGGACAGTAATGAATGGAGAAAATTTTTGACAGCGGCCAGGCCCCAAAACGGGCTACAGTTTCATTGTTCTTATATCATTACATTGGAGTCCGTACGAACTCCAGTTTGCAGAATTAGGTGTTGAAATTGGGCACAATTGTTCGGTTATTTGGAATTATACTGCACTAAGTGTTGTTAGTGTTCTGATACGCCCTTTATATTGCTGCTGAAAACTGGACATTTTATATATTTGTTGAGTACACACCGGTTGCTGGTGTTGAAGTTGGTAACAGCAGTGTTTTATGTGTTTGTGTTGAAGTTGATAAATATTGCATGGTAAATCCAGTAGGTCAGTTAACACGTGTGGTCTCCAGAGAATATTTTGCCTGCAGAGCCCAACACATAACTTTATGTAACTCAGAATAATGTGACCTGAACATTTGACTTCAATTTGCTCTATTTTACTATCCCATTGTTATATTTAAGTTTATATGTTCCCAGCAAAATCCATCTTTATATAAAACTAGTTAAAACCCGGCGTGTGTTGCTACGCCCAAATAAATAAAACATTAAAGGTAAATTTATACTTTGATCATGTCATAAATGAATGGAAAGAACAAATTAATATAAATAGTGTATCGACAACTCTGCTTTTTGCAGATGATCAAGTAATAATGACAGTATCAGAAAATGCTTTACAACAATTCCTTTACACTTTAAATAATATTTCTCTAAAATACAATTTAAGAACATCTACATCTAAAACAAAAATATTAGCTCTGAAAGGAAAATGTTCAATACGAACAAAAACAGTGATAAACAATGTAATTATAGACCAAGTTCAGAATTTTAATTATTTGGCATGCAATTTAGGTAATGACGGAAATTTAGATAAACACACTAAAATACAACGATTCAATTATCTGTGTGGCAAAATTAAACGTACTTTATTGAATAAAACTAGAAAATAAACTATTTTAAAATTTTACAAAGTATTGGCAGTTCCATCTCTTATCTATGGATGTGAAACCTGGTAATTAACAAAGGCATATAGTAGACAAATGGAGGCTGCTGAAATGAATATGTTGAGAGCAATAGCAGGACACCAAAGGACCGATAAAAAGAAAAACGAAGATATAAGAGCAGAACTTAATATATTTAATCTCTGTGAAAGAATAAAATATTATCAAAATGCTTATCTTGAGCACGTATTACGAATGAATGAACAGCGCATACCAAGAAGAATGTATAATTATAAACCAAAAGAGAGAAGAATATTGGGAAGACCATTGAAGAGATGGAAGGACCAATTCGACCTATAATGAGATCGGAACAGGCCATTGGGCTTAATCCTTGTTGATGATGATGATGATTAAAGGTTAATAAAATTGTATGCTATACGCTGAGACGAACCAAACATGGCGGTTGCTTTTAAGTTTTTAATTTTGAATTTCAGGTAAACTCCCACTTCTAATTGTCGGGTTTAGCTCATTTTTGGATAATACCTACCTCGGTTTATTTTAATAGGATACACTGACTTTCATTGTGAAACTTTGAAAATTGTGACCGCTAGAGCGATTTTTAAATTTTCACTTCAGGTGAACTCGTACATATAATGATTTTAGAGGGTTCAATTGTGAATCTGAACAATCCAGGGACCCACTCAAACACACACAAAAATTTCGTCAAAATCGGTCCAATCGTTTAGGAGGAATTGAATGACATACACAGTACAGAAGAATTATATATATATTATATATGACTATTTAACTCATGCCCCAAATGGGAGTCAATGACCAATCACATTTCAATGATTTTTTATTTACAACCAATCACAGTCGTGTTTTGCCTAGAATTTACCAACTAAAGTATATCATAATAAAGAAATCTCCTCATTTTTAACATTCTGAATAGGTCATAGCATTATTTTGCAGTAACTGACCCCACAAGAAATACGGCTACCAGTTTGTATATATAGTGCATGAATGTTAACACAGCTCATACAGGAGTTAATATAAAAACATTTGTAGCAATTGATTATACCACCAAAAAAAATAAACCACTGTTTGCACTTTCTTAAATGTATTTTTTCCCAGGTAATAACATTCCAGAAAAATATAATTGTCATATTTACATCATAGGACATCAGAAATTAATTAATAGACAGTTCGATGTGTTTCATTTTTTCTCCACTAGAGTGCATTCTTACAATATTACGTTCCTTTGGCAATAAATAATATGATCTGGTTGCAGTGATAAACAAAAGAAGCAAATGAAGCATACCAATCGTTTCTCATTTGTTTTCAAAGATCGCCGTTTACATTAAATATATAAATATTTTAAAATAACTATATTTAAATAATGATTTGTGAGTAAACAGCTTAATTTTGTTCGTTAAATAGTCCTAACAAATGCCATTCTTGATTTCCAAATTATCTAAATAAATTCACTCCTCACTCCGTGAGTCGTGAATTTATCGATAATTTGGAAATCACCCGTGGAATTACTTATGATAAATACATAAATAAATAAATATAACTGTATCAATAATAAATTCGTCACTGGCATGTCTGTTCTGAAAACCGAAATTACCCTTAATTGATTGTAACCAAAAAGAGACGGTGCAAGGAGTTACATTATTAGTGCGATGCAACCTTTAATCAGATTTCGCTATTGCTTTATCAGTTATCTATTCTCGAAGCTGAATAAATCTCTTTCTAAACGCCATATGAGCAAATGTATTTCATGACCATAATTTGAAAAAAAAAAAAAAAAAGACGTTCTTGGTATAAAGTTGAAGGGTTTATTTTTTATTCTGAATATAATTTATTCGAAAATGTGGCCGTAAGACGAATATTCGGTCTCATAAGATACGAGAATGGAGAAAAGAGTTAGGGTCACAAAGAGGAGCCCAATAATTAATATGTTTGTCCTAATATTGTCAGCACAAGTAAGTCTAGGAGATTGAGATGAGCTGGTTCATATAGCTCAAATGGGTTAAAGTAGAAATCTTTTAAAATAACTATTAGGAATCCTTTGAGAAAAGACAACTACTCATATGAAGGCGGTAGGATAATATTCGGAAGGATATTTGGAAATTGAAAATCGGACATATAAACTAGATTCAGTTGGCTTAGAGTGGGAATCAATGGAGGATCTTGCTAGCAAATGTTTTTGATTTTTAAACTACAGATCATAAAAGGGGCTTCTATCAAAACATTGTAAACGATAAATTCAATTAAATAACATTATATAAAATACGTTACTAGAGTCTATTTTATTAATATTATTTATTAAATATTTCATTAATTAAATAGTCCTTTAATGTAATTCACTAAATAGTAGTTTTTTTAACATACTAGGCGAGTTTTAATCTCTTTTGAACGTTCTTTTCCGTCGCGACGCTCCGGTTTTGAATTATCGACAAGATGAAAATTCTTATGGTTTTTTTCCTTGATATTAAATTTTTATTATATGGAATAAATTGCCCATAAACGTGACGTGGTTTTTGTACTTCCACTCAAGTGATCTGCATTCGACTCCAGGCGGGGAAAGATAGTTTAAATCTTCACCTTTGACAGATATGCCATTTGTCACCAGATGACCTATACATGTGTTCGTGTATCTGAAAAGGAAAGAGGACGAGAGAGAGAAAGAGAGACTGAATAAAATAAGACAATATAAATGCAAGCAAATAAAAAACACAACTATTACTAAAAGCTTAATAATGTAAAAATAAAGTAGTTGGCTGTACACGTTCTGATAATCTCTTAAATAAAACACTGAAGTTACATTGCAATTATGATCAGGAAAGACAAAAAATAAATAAACAATAAAATACTTTTGTAACTATAGCGAGGAGCGGGCGCAGAGATGTAAATGTGTAAACATTAAAAACAAATCTTTATTTTTTTAATTTTATCTACCTTGGTTTGTGTACAAACCGGCCATAGCTTCGAAAAATATCAAAGGTAAAGTTTTTTTCCGTTCCACTTATGCTATGTTATAGGATGGTATGTGAAAATGTATGTAAATATTCACTTCCATTCTAAAGTAATGAAAATAAACGTTGCATAAAAATATTCATTTAGAAAAATAAAATAAAGCACTTTTAATTATATTTACAGCGATGTGTTCTTACTAAAACTATTCACCATTTATTTTAGATTCTACTTTCGTGCTGATTGTCACAAGAATAAAAGCTTTGGGGTCTTGATTTATGAAATTTGACATTAATTTATTATAAATTCATATTTTAGTCACTTATTTGTGTGATATCTTTGTAGATATGATTTTGTTTTGCTTGAGACGTTCACTTTTATGATGTATAAGCTCGTGAGTTCGTGATTTTTATATCTGGCCATCAACCTCAGAAATTGTTACCTTTCCTAAAATATTTCAACATTTTTATGACGATAAGGCACTAAAAATGTAATACCTGCTTTTAATACACGACATAAAGTGCAAGTGTTCATATATTATAAGGAGTCAGCTGTGAAAAGGAACTCACGTATAAAAACATATCTCTGATTTTAATTATCTGATATTATTGCCAATCTGTTATATTAATTAAAGATACATTTAGTTTCAAAAATATATATATGCATTTTATAATTATCTCCTACAGGAATAAGAAAAAAGTTTACCTAAAACAAACTATAACAAAACAAAATAAAAAAGAATAAATTGTGAAGTACAACTTATACTTAAAATTAGTGGAAAGGAAATAGAGGAGGTCGAATCTTTTCTATAGGCCCCTATTTGGGAATCATGGTTACAAAAAAATAGGTGGTACGGAGGAAGACGTAGAAAGACGTATAGGGCAGACAAATTGAGCTTTCATGCATCTCTACCTCATTTGGAAAAATGTAAATATTTTAAGAAAAACTAAATTTCGCATCTTTAATACAAATGTTAAGTCCGTTCTATTCTGAGCACAAAACACGGAAGGTTACAGAAATAATAAATAATAAGTTAAAAACTTTTATAAATAGATATCTGAGAAAAAAATGAATATCAGGTAGCTAGAGGTAATAACAAATCAAGATTTATGAAAAAAACTAATCAACCTCAAATAAAAATGAAATTAAAAGAAATAAAATAGAAATGGGAGGACACACATTGAGAAAACCATATGGATGTGATTGAGAGAGAAGCCTTGGACTGAAATCCATGGGGAGCAAGGAAAATAGGTCGACCTAGAAGAACATGGAGGAGGAAGCGCAAGAGTATGGAAAGACATGGTGAAAAGTAAAAAGGTTGGCTGGCAGTAGGGAGGCAATTGAATATATTTACTGATGCCCTAAGCTCCACAAGGAACAAAATTAATTAAGTCAAAGTAGGTCTAGTTATTTACTAATTACCTTGAAAAATCAGTTAAATTGATTTTAAATAATTGAAGTTCGGCCATAGCATACCTATATCGAGGTACAGTTTTCTCATCTACCTTAATAAATAAGAAAAATGAATTTTAACTACATGTAGTAGATAATAATCTGACCCAGCAGTTTTATTGTTGTGCCTATAATATTCTGCATGCAGCATAAGCCATGATTAGATTTTAATTTGAAAAATGATATAATTTTTGTCATATTGAAAATGATTGATTGAAATACAGGTTTTTGTAATTATATTTACCGTTAAGTGAATTTTCTAAGGGAGCTTATAATATTCTGAGTAAAGAGTCCTGAGGATTTCGTAGCTCTTTCGAGTCGTTCTTGAAAAATGTAAACTAATAGAGTGATTTATCAGGAATTATTTATAAATTAATTCAGACTGAATGGTTTAATATAAATCTTAAAATACGTATATACTGTAGTTTTAAAGCGAAATATTCCCTTAACACAAGAATTGTAAAACGTTACATGATTATAGTCAGGTATTTAATTTTCTTTTTACCGATGCCTACGTTTTATTCTTCTTCACAACAGAATTCCTTTAAGCACTAGAAAATTATTTAAAAATATAATATAGAATTTTATTTCTAGTTAATGTGCAACATTTAGGTAAATTAGTATGACTATTTAACTCATGCCCCAAATGGGATTCAATGACCAATCACGTTTCAATGATTTTTTAATTACAACCAATCACAGTCGTATTTCACCTCGAATTTATCAAACAAGTTTATTATATTAAAGATAACTCCTCCTTTTTTAACATTCCGAATAGGTCATAGCATTATTTTGCAGTGACTGACTCTGTAAGAAATACGGATACCAGATTGTATATATAGTGCACGAATGTCTTGCTGATAGTGTTAATATAAAAGCATTTATAGCAATTTATTATATCACAAAAAAAAAGAAACCACTCTTTGCACTTTCTTAAACGAATTATTTCCTAGGAAGTAACATTGCAGAAAAATATAATTGACTTATTTACATCATAGGACATCAGAAATTAATTAATACCTGTATTGTTGGTTATAAATTTCTCCACTAGGGTGCATTCTTACAATATTGCGATTATTTGGCAATAAATAATATGATCTGGTGGCAGTGATGAACAAGCCTAACAATCGTTTCTCATTTGTTTTCAAACATCGCTTCTCATTTGTTTTCAAACATCGCTGTTTACATTAAATATATAAATATTTTAAAATAACTATATTTAAATAATGATCTGAGAGTAAACAGCTTAATTTTAATCGTTAAATAGCCCTAACAAATGCCACTCTTGATTTCCAAATTCCCTAGATAAATTCACTCCTCACTTCGTGAGTCGTAAATTTATCGATAATTTGGAAATCACTCGTGGCATTACTTATGAGAATTTTTGTATTTTGTATTATCTACTGTTATTATATTATTTTTCATAAATTCATATAACTGGAAACTAACTCTATGGCTTGAGAGTAGCACGTAGCGTATTTGTTTAAGGCAACATACAACCCAGTAGGTCGTAAATTCTATTCCCGATGTAGGCGGAGTTTTTAAACTGACCTAAACTTTCTGGCGACACTATGACCCTGGCGTCGAATCAGACTCTAGTGGAAATGAGTGTCATCACGTGTTCTGGAGGTAGCGCATGCAGATAACAACCCGGCCGTCATCTCATGCTGATTGTCTACAAATATAGGACCTTAATCTCATATATATATATATCTCCATCCATCATCCATAGTAATTCTGCCCGAAGGCAGGTCCTTCACTGCAATCATAGCATCTTCATGCTGTGCTTGCAGCTTTACCAGGGAATTGTAGGTGTGGTAGCTTCCCGTTGCTTTCCACACCGGTGAAGGATGATGATGATGATAAGGATAAGGATGATGATGAAGGCCATATCATTTCGGGGACCGTTTGGGCCTTAAAGTTTTCCTGATATTTGTCTTACAGGTGAGGAAAAACCCCGATAAAAACCTCACCCAGAAAAACTGCCCCGACCGGGGATCGAACCCGGGCCCGCTGGGTGACAAGGCAGCACGCTACCTTGAGACCACAGCGGTGGACAATATATATATTTAAAACAATAAAAATTATATGTGTGTGATGACAGTCTTCCTCAACAGATTAAAATTGTTTACAATAATCAGCTAGGCCTTTCGGAAGTAGTTCAATTTTAAAAGCTGTTCTATAGGAAAGTGGATTAGTTCCAAAAGACCTGGATTATTATTTTAAACAATTTTAATTTGTTGAGGACGACTGCCATCACAGGTACAATTTTTATTGTTTTAAATATTTGACAACAATCTCAATGGTGGTTAATAATGTTTTTTAAAAGTATTAATTTCCTAGTACTACAAGGGCCTCCCATTACCACAAGGGCCTCCCATTACCACAAGGGCTTCCTAAATGATTTTATGGATCCCTTTACTTTAACTCTGTGGCCTATAAAATACGTAGGTTCAATTCCACAATTCACTGAGGTCCTCATAGGTCCCTATCCATAACCAACTCAATTAATTCATATCTCCGATTTTAAATTTCTAAGACATATTCGAATATTATCATGTCACCTACTCTTAGATCTTCCTAATGGGTTTTTCCAAGGTTTTCCTATAAAAAATTGGAAGTTTTATACTGATTCCCATTCTACCTAATGATGTACCCATTTCAATTACATAGATTAGCACAGCGATAGGCCTTTATGATGGAGTTCCGCATTATGAAGCTTCCTCCATTCTCATCCCTTATGGAAATGAATATTTCTCTTTTTTTCATTATTATTTATAGACGCTTTACTATCTAAGTGATGTAATAAGGTACAAATTTAAAATCAACTTCTCTAATGAATAATTGTTTAAGGCAATGTACTAACAAGCTGGAATATCGGGGGTTCTAGTCTCGGTGGGGTCAGGATATTTAAACTACCCTAATCATTCTGACTGCATCAAGGTCTTAGGAAATAATTATCTCTAACTGAAATGAGTACCAGATGTTTGTTGTGAGGTAATAATGATCGTCACGGAGGTTTGCCATTCTGGGAGATATTTCGTTCTGACTGTCTTAGAAATATGTGAATCCTAACCTCCTCCTACCCTTATCATGAAGCTTCTGCATTTTTTCGTTACCATCCCTTAAGAGAACGATTATTAATAATTTTCATTCTTATTTCAGAAATTTAAAGACATAATTTCATATCACGTCTAGATTCTTTGGTAGTTGAAAATTGTTCCTTTCCTTTTCAGTAGGGAATCCAATAACACCTCGAACTCCATTTTAGAAAAAAGAGTGACTTACCTGGTTATTTTTCTGCACCCTTCACATATCGTCTTGTAGAGAGTCAAAGTATATTAATCGTATGGGGATTAGAGTGAAAACGTTCGGAAATAGGAGTGATTGGTTACAAGGGTTGATATTCTGGAGAAATTTCACTGTACTGTGGCTACCAAACATACAATCACGTGGAACATCATTCAAAAACAATGGAAACAAAATTTTGAATGTAAGATAGATTCTAGAATAGAAGCAAAATAAAATCTTTGTTGTGTTTAAAGTTTCGTTTACTTCAAAACTATCTGTGAAAAACACGTTAATTGTTATTATCAACAATAATAATGATGATGATGATGATGACGATGATGAACTTTTCATGGCACTACGAGCATAGAATGTCCATGGTCAACCAATCGCCTTCTGGGCTCACGTCCACGTATGCCAACTATCATCCTGCCAGTACCAGTAAAGTGGATAGCATATCTGTTCTGCCAGGTTGGAGCCGCTACTTACTGCAGCTATCCAATATCCTCAATGCTGTGAGAGCACTGATCCCATTATGCATTGGCGGAAGTTCCATGAGAAAGAATTTTTCCCCTTGCGAACCAGGGTGTGTCCCACAGCTATGCGCCAAGGCATTTTTTCTTAGATTGCTCGGGATTGATAATAATAACAATTATTATATCAATAATAACAATATTAATAATTTATTTAGATCTTTCTACAGTGCTGTAATTTTTTCCTCAACTAAAGGTGAAAATAGTACAATAAATGTATACTATATTATCTTCTTTCTCCATTATTTACTATCCAGCGCATCTTTACCCCGTAGACCTTTCATTTCCATACATAATAATAATAATAATAATAATAATAATAATAATAATAATAATAATAATAATAATAATAATAATAATAATAAACGTAATTGGTTTGAACATATACAAAGAATGCCAAATAATCGTTTATCAAAACAGCTGCTTCATTATAGGCCTCTAGGCCGAAGAAATGTAGGAAGACCAAAACGTCGTTGGAAAGACGACCTGCATCCGTAGCATATAGTGCATCGGGGAGCGGAACGGGCCAACAGGCCCATACATTGAAGATGATGATGAAAAAAAATTAATGACCATGGTGACGTCAATGATATATCTATTTTAGCAGAGTTGCCATAAAATCTTACCTTCGTAGAAACATTTTATTGTGCGATAAGGCTAAATGATCCTTGTATAAATCATGCGACTGTTAGTCTCATATCAACAACTGTCGATCACAGAGGTGAACAACAATTCACCCACTATAGGGGTGTCAGCAAGTAGGGTACTACTGCCGTTGTAGCTGACTTTATTAATATTGTCTACAGTATGTTACTTAACAAACATAGACTAGTAACAACCCACATTGATGCACACAAATATAAAAATCTTACATTTTAAATATGCAAAACAAAGACGTGTTGTAAAATATATGCCGGTATGTATATCCTGAAAATAACAAACATGATAAATTTACCATATAAATTAGGAACTTTATCTAACATTAATAAAATAGTGCTAATGAAATATATGTAAATAAATAAAAAAATGCAAAATTTTTGTTAATTCGAGAACATTATTTAAAAGATGATGTTTGTCTTATTATTGATATGAAAGAGAAATTTATATTTTACACAACAATTATGTATGAATTTAATAAGGAGACTTCGGATTTTAGGTTTTATGCCTATTTTTTCCCAAAGGAATAAATAAAGGCAAATGATACAGTTACAAGTTTGAGATATATAACTTTGCTTAAAATGCATATTTTCACCAATTGCCACCTAACTAACTAAACTAACTAACTCACTGGCACTATCGAACCAGTAGGTTCATGGCCGCGCGGACATAAGCTCTCCATACATCCCTATCCTGATCCAATGTTTTCCAATCATCCCCTTTATAATCTACTTCCCTCAAATCATATTTAATATCATTCTCCCACCTCATTCTTGATCTAACAATTGGTCATTTTCCCTCTGGTTTTCCCACAAGAAGCTTCCATGCACGTCTTTCATTCCCCATTCGTGCCACATGACCTGCCCATCGCAGTTTTCGAGACTTAACTGTTCTTATTATACCTGGCTTCCTATAAAGACCATGTAGTTCACCGTTATGTAGTCTTCTCCATTCACCTGTCGTGTTCATCTCTCTTTGGTCCAAAAATTTTCCTAAGAACTTTATTCTCAGATACTCATAATCTCCTTTCCTCCCTTAAAGTGAGAGTCCATGTTCCGCATCTATGTAATATAACTGGTAGAATAATAGTTATATATATTTTCAGTTTAACGTTTTTTCAAAGGAGTTGGGACGTCAAGAGTGTCTGTAATACATAATAGCACGCATTTCCAGAATTGAGCCTATGTTTAATTTCTTTGTGCATCTCATTACTGTTTGTGATTATTGTTCCTAGGTATTTTAATTCTGCAACTTCCTCAAAATTTCCCTCATTTGTCATTAGCTGTCCACTTCCACTATATAATGTATTTCAGTGTGTGACCATATATTTAGTTTTATTGATACTTACTTCCAGTCCCAATTTCTTAGTGTTACTCAATAGTGTGTGCGTGTTGGCCTTTAGTATCCCCTCGCTATCGCCCAATGGTACTACATCATCAGCATAAACTAACAGCTTATTAATACCATTGAGTTGTAGGCCTTCTTCATCCTCAAAAGACACGATGGCATGCCCTTGTACAATTGCCACTTGTGTTGTGTTTTTTGAGTCTAAAATAGCCATTTCAAAATTTAATTCAGCATAAAATGCCTATTTTCCCCCTATTATGCCTATTTTCAGCCTTTTTAGTCTAAAATGATTTTTTCTATTTAATAAAATGTATTTACCTAGGTCAATGTTGCCAGGTGCTCGGAAATCTTCAAATTTATTCAGACAATCGGAATAATGTAGAATAATAATAATAATAATAATAATAATAATAATAATAATATTTATTATTATTTTATTTGTGGTGAACAAATGAATTTATTTTCGTTATTTACCTTTATTTTTTAAATTTAATATTTCTTACATTCATTTTCCAGATAATGATAGCGATATTAGACTATGTGTTATTATAGGCTACATTTTAAAAGCCTAAAGTAGTATATCATAATCTTTTTTACAGTGTTTAAAGCTTTATTTAAGGTGCCTAAATTTACATATTTTAGTGGAAAAATATCTGAGGTCTGGTATTGAATGATTTCAATGTTCAATGACTTCTTTCTCATGTGAGTGTTCTAGTAGAAACTGCGAAATATGTTGAATATAAAATGTTTGTAAGAAGATGCATGTCTTGCTTTCTAAGATTTTTTTTGGAAATGCAGATATGTTCTATTGTAATCAAACATTTTTTATATAAATAGACTTATAAAATAGTCCGAAAAATTAGCTAATAAACAATTGTTAATCTACATACATTATACAATATCAAAGTTTAAAGAAAATGTTAGGATAAAGTGTAAAATTAATAAAGTGTAATCATGCAAAGACGTGAACACACAATTCATGCCGTTGATCTTCCACTTAATTTTGCTCAGAGAATTACTTTGATAGAGATATGTACAACACATTTAGAAGAAAGTGCTGAAAGAAGATACAGAAGATTAGAAATTAAAATTTGATTATAATTTATTACCATATTGTTGACGATGTTTTAAGTTTCTCTTCTTCCTGAAATGGTAAAATTATTATCAACAAAATTATACTTTTGTGACCCATGTCCATTTAAATGAAAATTCAATAAATTAACGTAAATTATTTTAGCAAATTTCGAAAAAAAGGTGGTCGTTCCCTTGAAACGATAACTGTCATTACACGCTTTATATTAGCTTGACCTGTATCTATGTAACTGAATCTTTTAACGCGATTTTCACCCACTTAAAATCATTGGATCTTCTTGAAACTTTGCATACTTGTAAAAGACCCGTGACAATATAATAATTTCATATTTTGTTTCTAACATCATGGCCAGAATCATCAGAAAATCAAAAAAGTGTCTTTGTATCTATGTAACGGGATTTTTGAACACGATTTTCACCAACTTAGAAACATTGGATCGACTTGAAACTTTGTATACGTGTAAAGGACCCGTGACAATATAATAATTTCATATTTGTTTTCTAAAATCCTGGCCAGAATCATCAGAAAAAAAAGTGTCTTTGTATCTGTGTAACGGAATTTTTGAACACGATTTTCATCCACTTAGAAACATTGGATCGACTTGAAACTTTGTGTACTTGTAAAGGACCCGTGACAATACAATAATTTCATATTTGTTTCTAGAATCCTGGCCAGAATCATCAGAAAATAAAAAAAATTAAAACTGGTATAATAGGTTGCGGACTTGTCGACTTCTTAGTCAATCGTTGTAAGAGTTGGTAGAGCGGTACACTCTAGTGGTATATAATTTCTGTAATCCATAGGTCGCTGGTTGAAATCCGGCTGGGAGGTTTTTTTCTTTTTAGAAGAGTATTACTTTCAGCTCATACTACAATAGAATCGAATTTAAAGATATTTACATTTTTATCCTATTCTGTAAAATATTAAAACTAAAAAATAAAAAATAAATAATAGTTTTAAAAAACTAAAACAACACGCTTTATTAGAAAACCGAACTAAAAAAATGAAAAATAATTTTAATTACCAACATGCTTGGGATAAATAATTTTACCATCAAAAGCGTGGGGTGCTTTTTATGATTTTTACATTTTCTTCTTAGAGACTTTACTTTTACCAATATCTGTTTATTATCAAATATATTCATTGATAAAGAGCACCCCACGCTTTTGATGGTAAAATTATTTATCCCAAGCATGTTGGTAATTAAAATTATTTTTCATTTTTTTAGTTCGGTTTTCTAATAAAGCGTGTTGTTTTAGTTTTTTAAAACTATTATTTATTTTTATATCTTCATCGATCCTAACTTACTAGATAATTTAAAATATGACTGTCAAGAGAGTCGCACAGGAGCTTCGTAAACTAAGTGAATTCCTCACCAATTAGGATGTATGGTCCAATTTTGCTGGTTTACGAAATATATATATATATATTTTTTTGTTAATTAATTAGTATGCTACCTGCTTTCGTTACGCGAAAACATAAATTGCGGCTGCTAGAGCAATTTTATAATTTTTGGATCCAAATAAAACATCACTCCAATTGGTGTAATTTTGATGGCTCATGGAATCTATTTATTCTAATAATTAAATTATATATGCCGAGTTTTGTTGCGATAAAACAAAAATTGTGGCCTCTAGAGCCTTGAATATTTCCTAGCTAAAATTTGAGCTTTTAGGTTAACTACCACTCCTAATGGTCTGATTTAGCAGATAAACGAACTCTATTATACCTTTTATATTCCGATATTACATGGCGAGTTTCGTTGCAAAAAAAAAAAAAAAAGAAAAAAGAAACTTGGGTCGCTAGAGCGATTTTTAAATTGGTCCAATTTTACTTATTAACGAACTTCTTTTTTAATTGTTTGATATATGCTGCATTTGGGGTTGTGAAAAAAAAAGTTGCGGCCATTAGAAAACATGAGTGGGGGTAAGGGACTCCTATTACCTAGGGGAGGTGAGAGGAGAGTGATGTGTAAAATAACTCTTAACGACTAATATTAGTGTCGAAATCATTGTTTCTGGGGTTTCTGAGATGAATAGTGATACTTCCGAATGGGGTCGGGATGAAATAAGATGAAAAATAAAATGTCTAAAATAACATTAATATCTAATCTATAATTTATAAGATCGCTAAGCTGTTTAGTTGCTATTGCGATTTCATTCAAACCTAATTCATTCTTCGAGAGGGGACGTTTTCAAGGAATTCATGCCAAATAGGCCCATTCAAATATGGGGGCATGCTCCTAGGAACATGGGATGTTAGGACTTTATATATATTATATAAGAGTGGGCACTAGACATGTTAACATAATAATAAGATAAATCACTCTTAGAAATAGTCACTTTACAGGAAGTTAGGTGGTCAGAAGGTAATAAGGAATCAGGAAGCTTTCTATTATACTGTGGAGGTGCAGCGATACTACATCAAATAATATAATTGTTAAGAGCACATCATTACAGCATAAGTATGTTCATAAATACAGTTAGAGGAATTCTAATCATCATCTAGTCAGGATGAAGATCAGAGAATGGTTATCGCTTATACGAGGAACAAATTCTGAAGATGATTCTGAATAACTTGAACATAAGAATTTGATAAATGATGAACTGCGGCAAGATTACGAGATAAAAGTTGCTAATATATTTTAAATACTGTAATCTTCAGATGAAAATGTGACGACAAAAAAAACTAATATAAATAGAGAATAGGAGACTATGAGAGACACTATAAAATTATCAGGACCAATCAGGATCAGAAAGCATAGGTTATTTTAAAAAAAAAGGGTCATAACAAGTAATATTTGACGAGGAAAAGAAGGCTAGCAAAAACGAAATGGTTACACGAGCCAAATGAAGTAAATTAAAAAATGTAACATTAGACAGGAAACCACTAGGTTTATCATAAGTAATGCCACGAGTGATTTCCAAATTACACGACTCGCGAAGTGAGGAGTGAATTTATCTAGAGAATTTGGAAAACAAGATTGGCATTTGTTAGGACTATTTAACGAATAAAATTAAGCTGTTTAATCACAAATCATTATTTAAATATAGTTATTTTTAAATATTTATATATTTAATGTAAACGGCGATGTTTGAAAACAAATGAGGAACGATTGGACGCTTCATTTGCTTCTTTTGTTCGTCACTGCAACCAGATCATATTACTTATTACCAAAGGAACGCAATGTTGTAAGAATGGAGAAAAAAAATGAAAGACATCAAACTGTATATTAATTCATTTCTGATGTCCTATGATGTAAATATGACAATTATATTTTTCTGAGAAAAAATACATTTAAGAAAGTGCAAACAGTGGTTTCTTTTTTTTTGGTGGTATAATCAATTGCTACAAATGTTTTTATATGAACTCCCGCATGCGGTATGTGTTGACATTCATGCACTATATATACAATCTGGTAGCCGTATTTCTTAGTGAGTCAGTCACTGCGAAATAATGCTATGGCCTATTCAGAATGTTAAAAAGGGGGTGCTTTCTTTATTATGATAAACTTTAGTTGGTAAATTCTAGGCGAAACACGGCTGTGATTGGTTGTAAATCAAAAATAATTGTAACGTGATTGGTCATTGACTCCCATTTGGCCATGAGTTAAATAGTCACGAGTAAAAAGAGTGAATATTTGAGAATAATAATAATAATAATAATAATAATAATAATAGCTTTTATTTTACCTGGCAGAGTTAAGGCCTTAAGGCCTTGTCTACCACTCAACCAGGTTTAAAAAAATACAAAAGAAAAGTCTTAAATCTAAATTACAATATATATATATATATATATATATGGAAATGATCTCGAAATGAATACAAAAAAAAAAGAAGGAAATTCAGAGAGTTATATCAGGGATTCACGATAGAAATTAAAGGGTGTCAGACTATGTTTCAGTTTTACACTTATCAAATATTTAGAATGCTCTTATTTTTTATTGGTTGGCAGTTTAACTAATTTACTGTGTACTTTGGAGTAGCGCTTTGAAGTCTAACCACCTTTATCATCACTCCGTTTATTCCCTCTTACTTGGAATCCATTTTCTACGTACTTGTTAACTATGCTTGAAAAGCCACACCCTCTTAATGAAATATATTATTTAGGAATTTGTCATTCTACAGTCTCTCCAGCTAACTTCATTCTCCTAAATATTTTAAAGGTTACACAGAACGCGTTATATATTTTATAAGTTTTAGAGGGAATGTACTAAACAATCCCATTATTTTGATACTGTTATTTCATATTAATACGATCAAAAATAATATGTCGGTCCCCTTGTGGAATAAAGATCAAATGCAGGGATTGTGACAAAATTTACATTTGAAAAACGAAAAGAAATTTGAAAACAAGGGTGAAAGAACATCTTAGAAACATAAAAAATGGAGAAGTGGAAAAGTCAGCAGTAGCTGCTGATGCTTGGTCCGAAAATATTTAATTGATCAAAAGCCAGTCTAATTAAACAAAAAGACAAACAAAAGGAACTCACGGTTTGGGAAAAGATCCGTATTCAGAAAAACAAAGGAAAACTTATGAACTTCGAAATTCCCGCAAATTTTGACCTGATCCAGAGGTTCATCGGTCCACCAACAGAGGGAAGAAGAAGAGTTTCTTCCGATCGACATAACATGAGTCGCCAAGAAAGTGCTGAAGATGAGACCGTTGTGGTCTCGAAATCGCGATCTACTTAGAAAATTTATATGAGGAGAGGTAAGAAACATTTAATTTCACCAAAAATGTTGCCATGTTTCAAAATTCGCAAATTGAAACCCTGTCGGTATCGATAGATTTTTCGGGGGTAAAAATCTTAAATAACCTATAGCTTATAATATTAAAAGATTCTGGGCTATGTGGCTGTGGTCCATGGCCAGTGATTCTTTCAGACGTTTCTCCCTCGACTGCCGAGGACATCTAGAAGTACTCGCCACTGAAGATGTCCTCCGCAGTTGAGAAATGTCTGGAAGAAATACCAATCATGGACCACGATCACATAGTCCAGAATCTCTTAATATTATGATTACTGGCCGTGAAAGCCTGCATTCAACTAAGCCTATAGCTTATTTTAGAAGAGAAATAAAGCTGTATGGTCACATAGGCCTGTAGCAGATTTATGATATCTATGTAATGTTGAAGTACCCATAAAGGTCATTTCATGGCGCGTTAAGGGGGGTCGTCAATGATTTTAATATTGGTATAGAGTAGTTAAAATACTAGGTACTACTGCTACAAAGAAAATAATTAACTCACTGTAACTCGAACCCAGGGATTATCATGGGCACGCGGACGTAAGTACTCCATACATCTCTATTCTGAGCTAATGTTTTACAGTCATTATCTATATAATTTACCTCCCTAAAATCTTTCACACCTCATTCTTGACCTGTCTACTAGGTGCTTTCTCCCTGTAATTCTACAAGAAGTTTCTATATGCCTACTCTTCTTTAATTCTACATTCGTGCTAAATGACCTGGCCATCGCAGATTACAAGACTTAACTGTTTTTATTATGTCTGATTTCTAATAAAGATCAAGTAGCTCGCTGTTATGAAGTTTCCTCATTTAACTGTCAGTTCTCCTCTCTTTGGTCCAATCATTTTCCTTGGAACTGTACTCTTATATATTATTAATATTTTATCCTCTCTTAAAGTAAGAGACCTGTTTTGCATTCATGTAGTATAATCAGGAAAATGCCGTTTTAGCACGAATGGGGAATGAAAGAGGTGCATGGAAGCTTCTTATAGGAAAACCAGAGGGAAAACGCCCAGTTGGTAGGCCAAGAATGAGGTGGGAGAATAATATTAACTATGATTTAAGCGCTACAGGGAATGATTGGAAAACATTAGCGTAGGATAGAGATGTATGGAGAGCTTATGTCCGCGCGGCCATGAACCTACTGGTTCGATAGTGCCAATGAGTTAGTTATATAATTTTGTAATATATTTTTGAGAGGAAAAGGTGTGGCAAGAGTCTTTCAGTGCATAATAGCATGCACTTACAGAGTTCAGCCTACTATTAAAAATAAAACATACTAAATTGAATTTGTTTTGAATAAAGTGACTTTTTTATACTACTTTGTTTAGATAATAAAAAAATACAAAGTGAAAAAAATGTAAATGAACAAATGTTCTTTTCCGGTCATAGAATTTGTCTATTTCTTGGTTATTTTATTCAGTTTTCTGCCCTCTGTGAATTTATTTAACTACCTTTATGTTATATTTAGCCTATACATAAAATGTGTATGTTACAAGATTATGGCTTACGTTTAGAAAACACAAGAATTATTGTCCATATTATATACTCTTCACATGAAGTCACACTTCTAACTGCTAAAAGTAGAAAGCAAATTTAGTTTCGTGTTTATGAAACAGAATTTACCAAACTGCTAACTAGTACATTTTATACTGTTATTAATTTATTTATATACAGAATTTTAATGTTTACACATCTTTCTGTGCCTAAAGTTTTATTTTTCTTCTCCACTCGTCTCTCTCCATCCAATCGAATGTCCTCCAGTCCTCTTGCTTTCATTCCAATTCTTATTTCCTGCATCCATGAGTTTCGAGATCTTCCTCTCCTCCTTCTTCCAGGTGGACACCATTCCAATGTTTTCCTGGGTAATCTTTCTTCTTGCATTCGTCGTAAGTGCCCATACCAATTTAATTGCTTATATCGTTTGAGTAACCAATTGAATAACCAATATTCATTTTTCTCTTATGACAGTATTTCTTATTTTGTCTAATTTTGATCATCTTGCTGCTCTCCTCAAGAAATCCATTTCCATCGACATAAGTTTTTGTTCTAAGTTTTTGTTGAATTTCCAAACTTCAGCACTGTTAATAATAATATATATATTATTTCAGCCAATGGGCATGTAGAAATAATTGCTTTCATGTTTTCATGTCTTACAAAAGTCTGTTATGGAGGTTCCTATATTTTTACACTGTAACAGGTGATATCTGTCGCAGTGCGACCCACATAGTTTGCAATTGCACTTTTCTTCTGGTTTATGACGTTTCACTATTTATACTGTTAATAAGTAACTGTTAAAATCATGAAACAGGCCCCAGGATGAAAATCATTCCACAACATGTAATGCATTTTCATTCCACTGTTTTAATATGAAGAAGTAAATTGCTGTCCCACGTTGTGGTGACATTTTGAAGCAGTAATTCTCTTCATGCCCGATGTTGTAGTAACAATTTGAAGAAGGATTTGTGTCCCAAAAAGAATTACTGGTTCAGGTTGTTTTTTATTTTCGGTAGAGCCGGATTCTCTTCTTAGGGTCGGAAGTTGGTACACTGGATAGGAAAACACTTTAAAATCACTGAAAACTGTTTCTTGTAGGAATAATTGTAAATTTATTCACTTCTTGATTTCCCAGCAGATTAAGTGAATGTAGGTGGTATAATTCTTCACCGTCATTTAAAAATAAATTATTTTCTTTTCTCGAATCAATTATTATTCTTGTATTAAATATTACATTTTATCAGGAGATCTCTTCTTGCTTCTATCTTTGTTGAAAGTTGTATGAAGATTGACTAGTGTAATTCTTTTATACATTTAAAGAACATTATTACATCACATGATGGTAATTTTAAATTCTATTGGTTAATAGTTCTTTAAATATAAGGTACAAATTTGATTTGTTAAAGAAGAAAGTTAATTGTTTTAACATCCAATCAGATTTTAGTTTACTTTCATTTAAGAATATGAAAATAAGCAGGTGTTCTTATTGCAGTTATAACAGAAAGCTTTATAATTTTGACAACAATGACTTAAAACAATTTTTAAAAGCATTCTTTACAAAACTGTTATGTAGTACAATTTCTTTAATTGTTACTGAGACATTATTATTCAACAATGAACAACAATGAATTATTTAATGTTTTTATTTATTTAAGTTATATTTAAATATTAAAAGAATTTTAAAATACAAAATTATTAACTTTAATTTTCATATTTATTATAATATTAAAATTCTGCTTTAAATACAATGCATTACATTTTTTTATTAGTCGCACTTTTCTAACTAAAATGTAGTGGCATGATTTTTTAAAATCCATGATAGGTTAAATCAATTTTAGTGATATTTGTTCAGTATTTTAAGAACTCTATGTTCACAGAGGTTGGCGCTAAAAGGATTAAATAATATATAGAATACTTGATGCGATGCCCAGCTCTACATTACTGGGAAACCACAGGCCAACTTATGGGCTAATGACTACGTCATAGAGCCTGCCATTTTCTAAATAAATGTTATAAAAATACGTAACGTATTTCCATTTTATTAATGTTCTTTGTTCAAGATTTCATTCACAAATAGTCTTTTAAAAAACTACGTGAGTTTACATCTATTTGAATTATTCACTCCCATCTACACGCATACTCTCCGCTCGCGAATTATTATCGACTACATCGACTAGGTCCACCGCTGTGGTCTCGAGGTAGCATGCTGCCTTGTCACGCAGCGGGCCCGGGTTCGATCCCCGCTCGGGACAGTTTTTCTGGGTGAGGTTTTTATCGGGGTTTTTCCTCACCTGTAAGACAAATGTCAGGAAAACTTTAAGGCCCAAACGGTCCCCGAAATCATATGACCATCGCAATCATCATCATTCATATTCATCTTATCATCATCATCATCCTTCATCCGTGTGGAAAGCAACGGGAAGCTACCACACCTATAATTCCCTAGTAAAGCTGCAAAGCATAGCATGAAAATGCTATGATTGCAGTGAAAGACCTGCCTTCGGGCAGAATTACTATGGATGGATATCGACTAGAGGTAAACCATTATAGTACTGCCCTTAATAATAAGCATTGATCTTTGGAACCATGTTACAGATTAATTACGAACTAGTGTTCGCCAAGTGGTAGAAAATCGACCATAAATAACACGTCACTTTATATTATATTAGACATTGTTAGTTTTAAATTGTATTAGATTATAATCATAAAAATAAAAGGTATATATATACAGGGTGTATCAAGAAGGATGGCGCAAAGTTACAGGGTTGAAAGTACACGATAATAGAAGCAACAATGTCTCAGTAAACATGGGTCCGCAAATGAGCCGTTTGCGAGATTGTTACGAATGTATGGTTACAAGCCGCCACTGACGTCATTGTTTGTAACATCGTACGGTTTACTCCTTGCACACTTGAAGCCGTCCTATGTTCTTTGATTACAAAACTGAACATTGCTGAGTTTTAATCAAACCATACCCGCAGAACGTACAGGACGGATTCAGTACACAGTCTCAAAAGGCATCAGTCCCGTCTGAGGAGTGCCACTTGTGCTGTGTTGTAGTTACAATGGAACCTTACAGTAATGAAGAGTATGCGGATATGCATTTCATGTACTGTAGGGCTAATGTCAATGCACGGGAGGCTGCACGCTTGTACCAAGAAACATATCCTGATCGAAGACACCACGAAAGTCGTACATTTACAAGGGTCCATCAGCGCCTGAGAGAAAATGGGGGTTTTGTACATGGCAGATCAGTAGGTAGGCCTGCTCGCATTACGCCTGAGGTTGAGGATATGGTGTTGGAAGCAGTACAGCTGTCTCCAGGAACCTTGACGAGAAGAATTGCCACACAAGTGCCTGTACTAAGCCACAGTAGTGTATGGAGAATTTTACAGCTCAATTTACTATACCCTTACCACCTCCAACGAGTTCAATGTCTCAATGATGCGGACTTTGTTCCTAAAGTGATGTTTTGTCAGTAGATGCAACAACAGACTGTAGTCAACCCTCGTTTCGCATGTAACATTTTATTTACAGACGAAGCAGGATTCATACGCGATGGTGTTTTTAATTATCATAAAACACATTTTTGGTGCGAAATAAACCCACATGCTGTCCATGAGTCACCACATCAGCAACGTTTCTCACTGAATGTGTGGTTAGGGGGACTAGGTGATCATCTCATTGGGCCACACATTCTTCCGTGAAAACTTAATGGACGGAGGTACCTTAGGTTTCTGCGGCTTCATCTTCCAAGATTGCTTGAGGGTGTTCTCCTTCAGCAACACCGGAGTTTGTGGTACATGCATGATGGAGCTCCGGCACATTTTGCTGTTACTGTGAGACGGCATCTAACGCGCAGATACGGCCAAAGATGGATAGGTCGAGGTGGATCTGTACCTTGGCCTCCAAGATCACCTGATCTAAATCCTTTGGATTTTTGTGTCTGGGGTCACCTCAAAAGCGAAGTGTACAGCACACCCGTTAATACGGTTGAAGAACTGGAGCAGAGAGTTGTATATGCTTGTCAAGAATTCAGAAATGATCCAGGGGTTTTCGAAAGAATTCGAGATTCATTGCAGAGACGAGCACAGTATTGCATCCAGATGCAAGGAAGACACTTCGAACACCTCCTTTAACAGGTAAACCATAAGTGAAGTGAACTAAATGAGATGAAAAATTAATAGTAAAGTCCAAATTCAAATTAATTTGTACTAACTAGAACGATGTTTACAATGAAGTCAGTGGCGGCTTGTAACCATACATTCGTAATTATCTCCCAAACGGCTCGTTTGCGGACCCATGTTTACTGGGACATTGTTGCTTCTATTATCGTGTACTTTCAACCATGTATGTTTGCGCCACCCTTTTTGATATACCCTGTATATATATATATATGTTGGAGTGTGGTGATGGGAGTGATAGTATTCTAAATTAGTACCTAGCATCGTGAGGACTTTAGGTAGTTACAATAAGTAGGGTCTCCACCTTGAGAAAATTAGCTATACGAGTGGTGGACTCGACTTGCTGACCACGTCATCTCTACACTGGCAGGATGATCGTCTATCTCTGTGATTATCACATGTACATGTATTACTTCCCTATAATTTAAATGGGAGCTTTGGCGCTGAATTTTAGTACCTTGAAGTTAAAAACGGCAGATAATTTTTTGGACATGACCTTTGTATATCCCATGCTTCTCTATAAGAAATTTAACTCTTACGCCATGGGGATTTTCGATAAACACTGCCTTGCAGTTAAAATGGTGGAACTAATTGTTTCCATTTTTATTGATAACACTAAAGATTGTCAATAGCTACTAAAAAAATATTTATTAATTAAATATGGATTTTCATCAAGTAAACACCAACTCAATTGATTACTAAAAAAATAAATCGCTTGACAAACAGAGGAGAAAATGGTACCCAACTGTTTTGTCTTAGACTATTTATAATATAGATTAGCAACTGAATTGAAAATTAAATTATTAAATAACTGCTAAATTACTACACCATGTAACATGTGGTACATAATGCGGTAATTAAATATGTCAGTCTTTAAAGTCGATCACTGAGAGCAGAATTAATTAATTAATTCATCAGTTTTGTTGTCGATTTTGTGGATTATGGTTACAATTTTCGCCTGTATTTTCAAAGGTTCGCCGGTTCAAACCCGGCCAGATATTTGGATTTTCAGAGCGTAAAAGGTCTGAATATGGGTTCTTTCGCAAGTGAACTAAAACCGTGGGTTTGTTGTCGCAGATTTACGGAACGTAAAATAACCTGATACTTGAAAAACTGGCCTCTGAGCAAAACTTGTCATCCCTTTCTCGCCCAGGTTTGAATTGCGACGCTAATTACCTTAGCTATTAAAGAATGTAATTAAATAAAATAACACGTGATCAATTTTTATTGTGCCATAGGTCCTAGTGGACTAGTGGCTGATTTGCTTGGATCTGGCTCCGCGGTTTTCGAAATCAAACACGGCCAGGATCGATGAAATATTTTAGGGCGTAAAAATAATGAATGTGAGTTTCTTCGAAAAAAACACAACTAAAGCCCTGTATCCCATGTCATAGATTTCTTCTTCTTCGTTGGTACTACGGTCCTTGATCTTGTCCTCCTTTTTAACAGCCATTCATTCACTTCGATCACTTGTTTTTAATTTCCAATTCTTGATTCCAACCTCTTTTAGATCTTCCTATACATCACCTAGGTCTACCAATTCTTCTCTTACTTTCCAGTTTAGAGTTCGGCATTTAAAAGAACCTTAAGGTAAAATAAGATACTCTAAATAAAACTTTGCCGGCTCTTTCACGCCCAGATTCGAATCTCAGTGCTGTAAAGAGCGTAGTAAAATTAAATAATAACTAACTCACTGGCACTATCGAACCCGTAAGTTCATGGCTGCACGGACATAAACCTCTCCACACATTCTTATCTTGAGTTAATGCATTCCAAACCCTTGTATAATCTACTTCCCTCAAATCATGGTTAATGTTATTCCCACCTCATTCTTGGTTTACCAATTGGACGTTTACTCTTTGGTTTTCCTACACGAAGCTTCCATGCCCTTCTTTCATTCCACATTCATACCACATGTCCAGTCCATCGCATCTAGATACTTAATTGTTCTTATTAGGCCTATATCTAGTTTCCTATAAAGATCATGAAGCTCATTGTTATGAAGTCTTCTCCATTTGCCTGTCCATCTCTCATTGGTCTAAAAAACTTTATTCTCAAATGATCGTGATCTTTTTTCTTCGCTTAAAATAAGAGTCAGTGTTTCGCATCTATATAATATAATTGGGAGAATAACAGTTTTATATATTTTCAGTTTAATATTTTTAGAGAGAAAAATAATAACATACATTTACAGTGACATCTCAGAAGCGACCACATTTCGATGTTTGGTTGTATTCCAAACAGCATGCAAAAGGAATCCTGCTGTTTCTCGGATATGGTGTAGATGCATGTACAGCAATCGTGTCCGACATGAAGTCGGTATTCTGCCAAAGCTCTTCTTCTAGGCCTTTCAGGAACTTGGGTTATTTCGTATTTCCAGGGTTTGTCTGCTAACTAGAGAACGCACTAGAGTAGGTTGTGTAATACATTAAGTTTAATAGACATTGATAGTATTGATAGTGACGTCGCAACTCAGCACTATTTGGATAGTTCATTTTAGTAGTGATGTAACTTAAATCACGGTTTAAGTAAACAAATAAATGTGAAGTCAATTGAGGTGGTTAGAAGCAAAGGGGTGTGATTTTTTCGCAAAAAAAAACAAGTTTAGTGCATAATTACTAGGCCTAGGGTTTTTATGTACTTACAGTTAAGATTGCAACATTAGTATAATGATAAGTTAGACTTCTGACTGTCTTTTGTTTTGGTTTCACACACAAACAGATGAATAATGTATACTATCTGCATTGCAATATTATCTTTTATTACATAAAAATCGTAGCCCTGATAATTACATTCTTGAAGCATATTTTTATTTATTGGAGAAATTATACGTATAAGTGTCCTATGCATTAGGAGTAGAAAAAATACGATTGTTATCATTTTCAGTTACCTACGATTTTCGTACAACTTCAACTATAAACCTGTTTTTCTCAATAGTGCAAAACTTGCACTTGCATCCCTTTGCTTCTAACTGCCTCAATAATACTCCATTAAATCAAGTTAACTCTACTTTTTAACTGTGTATTATTGAATAATAATAATAATAATAATAATAATAATAATAATAATAATAATAATAATAATAATAATAGTGCAGTAAAATAAACCCTCTATTCGTATTAGGCGCAATGCAAGGCCGGCGGATGAGATGAAATCAAGTCTCTGTTATTGAAGGTCTGTGATATAAACCTATACGGATGTCGGCTAACCAGGCCGGTCGCACCCTCACAAAAGCAGATACATTACAGGGAAAAAGGGGAGAAGCCCGAAAAACTTGCCATGACTCCAATTCGTCCACCACAAATCCCGCATGGAGTGACTGAGATGAGAACTCGGGACCCAGAGATGTAGGGGTGATTAGCCGTTTACGCCTTGGAGGATATAATGATGATGATAATAATAATAACAATAATAATAATATGAATAATAATAATAATATGAAAAATGGGGACTTTATATAAATATAGACAAAACTGATCTGTGTACGGGAGAAGAAATGGAAAATGTAAATTTCAACAATGGAGAAGAACTAAAACCTAGTATTGAATGCACTTATTTAGGAACAAAATTAGACCATTCAGGCGATAACACAGTGGAAATTAAAAATAGAATCGCACAAACAAAACAAGCAATAAATGCTTTAAACTCGGTTTGGTGGAGCAAAAATATTACAACAAATAGAACATTAAAAATTCATCAAACCATAGTTCAGAGCATTTTAACATATAGTGCTGAAGTTTTGCAAATTCCTACCAGAGAAATGAAAATAATTTTAACTACAGAAATGGATGTTTTAAGAAGATCAGTTGGAAAACATAGAATGGCTAGAATACGAAATAAAGAAATAAGGGAAATTATGGGTGTACAAGAGGAGCCGGACGCTATAGACTGTGGCAAGTCATTCACTCAGCCTCTTATTTCAGATAAATAAGTACTTTCATCAAAGGTGAATAATGTATGAACCCGTAGTTATTATCAGAAGTAGGGCATATTTATATTCAAATGAATTGAAATTAAAACAGGAATTCAATGGTAACAAAATTAAAATGATATAACCTACTACAAAATAATTTCATAAGCATTAAATAAAACACTAGTATAAAGCAATTAGCGCCAGTCATAGACCTGGACCCTTGCTATTGTAGCGAACGAAACTAGTAAACATCATACTATGGAACCGTAAGCCCTTATACAATGGGGAAAAAGTCTGCAGTTTCTTTGTTAAGAGAACTTACAAGACTGCACTATTATTAACTTGTTATAACAATGCTAAGCCCAAAAACTTCTTACAAAAGGCTGGGAAGTCACAAACAAGCAATTGGATTTTCCTAGATAACTTGTGGAAAGAGTTATCCCCAAACCAATTTTAACTAATACATGTCGCTAGCAGCGGGTGCCTTCTTTGGCGGCGTAAGGTAGATGCCGACAAAGATAGCTGCGCTCTTAAAGAAAACTCCATTTGGTCAACCCTGAAAATTTTATATTATGAGGCAACTAATTTAAAGGGAGGGGACGAGGCCACAAACGCCTAAGTTTAACACCCACGACAACGCCCTTAAGATATAATTTACCAATCAAAATTAGTGTAACTTATAAACTATTTGTGAGACGCTAAGACTTTTGGTGGAAGGGACTAATGCCGGCCCACTCAGAAATAATAAATATTTTTACTTAGCGAAAGTAAACACATTTTTCGACCATAAGGATATTCATAAATTTACTTGGGAACGACCTAGTCTCAATCAGAAATCAATAATAGACTACATAATTGTAAAGCAAAATACTTCCTTATTTATTAAGGACTCAAGGGTTAAAAGAGGAGCAAATTGTGGTTCTGACCACTATCTACTCACAGCACAGATCATCCCCAAATTCCCTACAGGGAAAAAAGTGCATGATGAAGCAAGGGAATCAACAATGCAACCGAAGCAGGAAGAAAAATTTAAACTGTATTTATTTAATCAGGATAGTATCAAAAACTTATATAAAGAAAGACTGAGGATTAAAATTGAGAATTTGGATTACAAGGAAGACATAGAAGAAGAATATAATCAATTAAAGGAAATAATACATTCGGCAGCAAAAGAAGCATTAGGCACAATAAATAAAAAACAAAATACCCAAGATTGGTGGAATGATGATATTGAAGAATTAACCAAAAAAGAAGAAAAAATGCTACTTAGAATGGTTGGCAAATAAAACAACAGAAAATTGGATAGAATACAAGAGAACAAACGCCAAAGTTAAAAGGAAAGTGATAGTAGAAAAAAACAAATTATGGAAAAGCAAATGCCAAGAAATAGAAAGTTATATAGGAGGATCACAATCATCAGATGTGTGGAGATTTCTAAAAACACTGAAAACCAACCAAGGATCCAGCAAGATAAATTTGTTAGCAAAATCAGACGCAGAAAAACATTACAAAGTTTTACTGTCAGAAACTAGAAATGAGTTTATGGAACAACCAACAAGAAAATCCATCCATAGAAATGAACGCCCTGGAATTCGATACAATAGATATAGAATTAGAAATTCAAACCCTAAAGAATAAAAAGGCACCAGGGCCGGGAAACATACCAAATGAGTTAATTAAATATGGCCCAAAAAATTTAATAGGTAGATTGAGGGACTTGTTTAATAAGTGCATTGCAATACAGAAGATTCCTGATGAATGGAAAATAAGCTACATTGTACCAATATACAAGAAGGGCGATAGAAGAGACGCAAAAAACTACAGAGGACTAAGTATAAATAACACATTATATAGAATATTTACGAAATTATTAAAAACAAAGTTACAAAAAGATGTTAAAGACAAATTAGGAGAAGATCAAAATGGATTCAGACCAGGAAGGTCATGTGTTGACAATATATTTGCAATACAACAGTTAATTGAAAAACGGACTGCAGTTGGAGAAGAAACCCATTTGACAATGATAGATTTAGAGAAAGCTTATGACTCAATTCCGAGGAACAAATTATGGGAAGTATTGGAGAAATACAATATTGACAGAAACCTAATAGAAATTATTAAACAAACCTATAAAGATAACTCCGCTTATGTTAAAATGGGAAATATAATGTCTAATCCTATAAACACCTCAAAGGGATTGAAACAAGGGTGCAGTCTATCACCAATTTTATTTAATATTTATGTAGAATTTATATTAACGAAATGGAAACAAAGCTGCAAAGGTATGGGGATCCCAATAGGCAATAGATTTTTGCTGACATTACAATTTGCCGATGATCAACTGGTTTTAGCGCAAGACAATTTTGATATGGAATTCATGATAAAAGGTTGAAAAGCACATATGAATCATGGGGTCTCACAGTAAATTTACAAAAAACAGAATATCTGGCAATAAATAGCAATGAAAGAGAAAACTTAGTATTGGAAGATGGAATCCAAATAAAGCAAGTGAAACAAACTAAATATTTGGGAATGATTATGGATAACATCGAAGGTATAGGCAAAGAGAACATAAAACATAGAATTGAATTGAGTAGCAAAATAATATCATCATTAAATTCCATATGGTGGGATAAGCATATTTGGAAAGACACAAAAAAAATATATTGGTAAAACATTGGTGGAATCTGTTGCAATGTACGGAAGTGAGGTATGGACAATCAATAAGTACTACAAGAATAGACTAATAGCTCTAGAAATGGATTATTTACGAAGAAGTGCCAGAAAGTCTAAATTAGAACGTGTCACAAATAAGGAAATTAGAAACAAAATGGAAGCAGAAGAAAGCATAATTGAAAGAATTGAGGAAAAGGAATTAAAGTGGTTAGGACATGTTTTAAGAATGGAAGATGAGCGATGGCCGAAGCAACTATATGAATGGCATCCTAACAGAAAGAAGAAAAGAGGAAGACCAAGGTTAACATGGAAGGAAAACATGAAGAGAGTAATGCAAGCTAGAGGGCTAAGCATCGAAGATGCCCAAGACCGTAGGCTTTGGAGGTTTGGCACGGGAAGACGGCAGCAGCTGTAAAAACACGAAGATAGATAGATAGAAAGTTAGTGGACAGTTAGTTCAGCAGTCAGTTGGGTGGACAGTCAGTTGGGTGGTCAGTAGCGACTAGCGAGTGTGCCGGTGCGGGGCACATCGCTTTGTATTAGTTACATCGCTTTTTATAAGTTACATCGCTTGGTTGAGTGTTATAACCATTATTAGTTCTGACCCACCAACAGCCTTCGCGTCAAATCGTCGTCTAATACGACAAATGTAAACAACGAGTGAAAATAAAAGTGCATCGATCAATTACAAGACAGCACACCGGGCCTACTGTTTTTTCCCCAAGTGAACATCCTTTCTTACGGATTCCCGAGAGTTAAGTCCATTGTTCTACCGAAACCTGAACCCAACTAGTCCGGAGCACAATTGTCCTTGAACTCATATCCCTGGGCATAAATTAAACTTACCCCGACTATAATCCCTGTTCAAGACATTATAGAAAAGAAAATATTACAGTGGTATGGCCACGTCAAAAGAATGCCAAAGCAAAGATTGCCTAAAATTGTTATGGAATGGATCCCAATGGAAAGGAGGAAGACCGAAGAAAACTTGGATAGAAGGTGTACAAGCGGCTATGAATATCAGAGGATTGGAGGAAGATCAATGGATGGACAGAGAGGAATGGCGTTTGGTTTCCGGAAGACGGCGGCAGCTGTCATGATACCTGAATAATAATAATAATAATAATAATAATAATAATAATAATAATAATAATAATAATAATAATAATAATAATAATAATAATAATAATAATAATAAACTCACTGGCACTATCGAACCCGTAGGTTCATAGCCGCGCGGACATAAGCTCTCCATACATCCCTATGCTGAGGAATAATAATAATAATACTAATAATAATAACGCAATTTATTTAAAATGGAATGGTTAAGTCCAAAAGGTCTTCTCTTCCACTCAATCAGATAAATTATTATATACAAAAAATTATCATAACATAGAATAAATTATAAGTAATATATTTATATTAATTAAACCTAAGAATAGATTGTTTCCCGTATAGGCCTTAGGAGACTCTTGGGAAAGTGGGAGTTTAAGAGTTCCATTTTTCTAGACTATTGACTTGAGATATCAGTCGGGTTGCCAACTCTGCGTGACGGCCACCTTAACTTCTATACTATGTCTGGTACTCATTTCCATTAGAGGTTGACTCTACCCCAAAGGTCATGATACTGCCAATAAATGTAGATCAGTTTAACTCTCTGCCTTCCGGCTTCTAACGTATTACCTTAACCACCTACGCTATGGCGTGCCATCTTATACAAATTAATCATTATTCGGATTTACAAAATTAGACAAAATAAAAAAATCAATAAATTAGGAATAAATTAAATACATTTTTAACAAATAAAAGTAGATGCATATGGACATAAATTGAAGGAACTTGAAAAGAATGGACGATAGAATACAAAATTCTGTCATTTAAACCTAGAGGACGATATTCTGGTCGACCAAGAGAGAGATGGAATGAGTCCGGAACAGGCCATTCGGCCTAAAAAATGAAAGGAAGAAGAAGAAGAAACTACCCTTTAGCTTGCCCAATTAAACTGTGTTCTCTGGTTACAATTTTAATTCCTGACATGATATTATACTTTCTTGAATATATAATTAATATAAACATGTTGAGCAACGTCTTTGAATGTGTCCCGCGAAAAAAAAATACTAACGCTCTGACCCCGATGCCGACCAACCTGACTGGGGTCGTCAAGGCAAATGCTGGTTTGGAATTTCTTTGCCAGGATTCATTTTATCGTTATTTACCATTTCATATATTCATTTAAATTTAGACGCAATATGACCTTAGATAGGCCTAAGGTAGACCTACTAAAGACATTTATTTTCCCAATGTCTCTTAGGTTGTCATACGACATTTTTGGCATTATCGGAATTGTAACCCACATCTAAGGTTGGGGCGTCTGGAAGGCGGAGTTGCTTTATTCCGATGATATATTGGATAATAAATGATGACAAATCACCAATGAAGTCCTTAAACATAAACTTAACCCAAATTCTAGACCATGGTCGACGACAGGAATAATTTACTTTAAGGAAAAATTCATTTGCTCTGGCTGGGAATAGAAAACCGGGACCTCAGAGCTGTAGTCAGAAGCTCTGATTACAAGACCATGAAACCTCTTCTTAAATGGCACCACAGCCCAATAAGTACGGTATTAGTAGAATCTGTAATAATAAAAAAAAATTAAAAATGGCCCAAATTTTATGCTGAGCCTTGTAATACCCCGTGGACAACGGTTTTGTTTTCGACTTCATTTGTTTGAAAATTTGTTAGGAATAGAAGAATAAAGTAAAATAACTAAATACAACACGATATCAGATGTTTATTTAAGAAGAAAAGTTATAATTGTGAGTAAAAAGATAGAGAGAGGGAAAGATGATTTATGAAGCACTTTAAAAATCTCAGATGGGAAATATATATTCATAAACCTCTAAGATAGCGGAGGTATCTCGTACACAGAAACTAATATTGTCATATACTTAAGATGCTTATCTAAGTTCATATCCAGGAAAAAATAAACTGATGCGACAGAGACATTATTTGTTCTACTACAGAGTTTTTCAACCTGTGGTAGGTCGAGAAAAGAAACGATGGGGCAATTGTCTTATTAATTATATTTTCAAATGTAATATTACTACACTGAAAATAAGTTATGAGCCTAAAATCTCCCATTAAGGGTAAAAGTCACCTCTAAGAAGGTGAGCTCTATATGTCTCACATGATGAGCTACTCCATAACTAACTAACTAACTAACTAACTAACTAACTAACTAACTAACTAACTAACTCACTGGCACTATCGAACCCGGAGGTTCATGGCCGCGCGGACATAAGCTCTCCATACATCCTTTTCCTGACCTAATGTTTTCCAATCATCCCCTGTATAATCTACTTCCTTTATTAATAGTTAATGTTATTCTGCCACCTCATTCTTGGTCTACCAACTTGGCGTTTTCACTCTAGTTTTCCTACAAGAAGCTTCCATGCACCCTTTTCATTCTCAATTCGTGCCACACGCCCTGCCCATCGCAGTCTACGATACAACTGTTCTCATTATATTTGAAATGACTATTTAACTCATGTCGCAAATGGTAGTCAATGACCAATCACGTTTCAATGAATTCTGTTTTACACCAATGACAGTCGTGTTTCACCTCGCTCTTTATCGATTTATCTTTATCAGCTCCTGATTTTGTGATAAAGAAAGCTCCTCCTTTTTTTAATATTCTGAACAGGTTAGACCATTAATTTTCTCCAACAAATACATTGAATATAGCAAATAATGAATAGATTCAGTGATTCTGCTGAGTTGTTTATTCAAAATATAAATGATTAACCTATAATGTTGATTATAATAGTTTGATGTGTTTCATTATTTCTCCACTAGAGTGCATTCTTACAATATTGTGATCCTATTTGGAATAAATAATATGATCCAGTTGCAGTGAATATACATAACCTCACATTTCTAATTTGGTTTCAAACATCGCCGTTTACATTAACTATATAAATATTTTAAAACACCGGTAACTATATTCAAATAAATATTTTTTTAGTAAAGAGCTTAATTTTATTCGTTAAATAGTCCTAACAAATGCCACTCTTGATTTCCAAACTCTAGATAAATTCACTCCTCACTTCGCGAGTCGTGAATTTATCGATAATTTGGAAATCACTCGTGGCACTACTTCACTTACATTACATTATTATTTCACATAATTATTCGCACTTAGTTTCAAACAAGTTTAATTGCAGTATAACCCTCGAAAGGGGACCCTCAGACATCGGAGATGAGATACTCCAGGTAAGAGAAATTTTTGATTGGGTTTTTTTCGTCCGATTTACCTGCATTTGTTTTTATTTTGTTTACTTCATTATTTCTAACACATTATTGTCGCTTAATGTTCGCTTGCCTTCTTAGTCATACGTATTTTCAGTCATTCCTATTTCTCGCCTTACTTGACCAATTACTTCCTACTATTTTTTGAAGAGATCAGTCCATATTCTTCTTGGTCTTCCCCGGAATCTTTTGCCAATGAGAGGATCCGGCATTATGACCTTTTGCCTCTAACTTTCGTCTTTAAATCATGCAACATGGTCTCCCCATTTTCATTTAGTATTGGTTACTTCCTGTGATAGGTCATTAACTGCTGATAACTTTTGAAGTGCTTAATTTGTGACCTATCTCTCACGGATATATCTAGGATTTTTCTTAACAATTTTCAGTGAGGGGGAAAAAAAGGCACACAATTTTAATATCTATGTTACAGTTGCTAATTATTTATTTTGAATGTTTTTGTATCTTAGAGCAAGGTAATGGTAAGCGCCTATCTGATGATTTGAAGTTGATGGTGTTTTATATGAACATTATATTTCCTTTTCCTTTATTCTATTTCTGATGTGATAGCCATAATCAAAATTTTCATGAATGTTCAATAGAGGAATAGGAAATATACTGTCTTCATGTAGCTTCAAGACAGTTCTATCCCACAGGCAAATTTCGCTGTGCTTGTAGACTGTAAAAGTACAGTAGGGCCTAATCTGAAATTATTTTCAATTTATTAACTTTTTTGTATGGCAATGGAAATTCCTACGTTTATGCCAAACTAACCATTATGGTGTTACATGGTTTCTCAATGCATTATTGTTTGTTATGCGAACGTAATTTGTGTTTCTTCAACGTAGAGTTCTTCTTTTTAAGGAAGGAAGATGCGATTATTTAAACATATAAATTAATACGGTAACTTACATGCCCACCTAGAAATTACTGATAAACCAGAAAGTGACGAAAGGTGGAAGACGAAACAGTAGATAGATCGATGGAATGTTGAAAGTAGTAAAGAAATTGGACATAACTGGTGGGACATGACTAGAGAGATATAAATCTAGAGAAAAGTCCTAAAAAAAGCTGAGACCTTTAATGAGCTGAAATGCTATTTCGATTATGTGCTCGTCAAATTGTGAGGAAGTGCACTTAGGAAGAATGGTCGGTCTCTGGTTTACAACGTTCGAGTAGCAAGATAAGGTCCGTACAACCGGCAACATCGACCATAAAATTTAAGCCACTCTATACTTCAGATCTATATCCAATATACTATTTTGCATGGAGTCCATTCCAAAAGATGGCTTACTGTAAAATAAGAATTCATAATATTTAAAACAATGCCTTTTTAATTGTTGGAACTTGATTAATCAAATTAGGATATGTTATTGGAAAGTACTGACGCCTATATGTGGTTGAAAAAAATGATGATCACATAGAACATTATGTTTAATTCGATTAAATTTGAAGTAAACATAAAAAACTCCTGTTAATATTTTAATGTACTCGTTTTAACAGCGTATATAACCTATTATTATATAGAAATGTTACATATTTCCGAAAGTAAACTCTTAGCTTACAAAAATATAATAAAATGAATGGGGTAATACGAAGACATTTTGGTAAAAAGATGAGGACAGAGACAAAACTAAGATTACATAACATCACATCAAAAGCTGCTCTAAAATATGGAAGTGAAATTTGGATTTTAAATAAAATAAACTCTCATAAACTTCAAGTAAGCCAAATGCGCTTCTTACGATCATTGTTAGGAGTTAATAGACTGGATCACCAAAGGAACACTATTATCAGAGGAAAACTTGGAGTAACAAGTTTAAATGAAGATATACAAAGATACCAACAAGAATGGAAAAATCACCTGAGAAGAATGGCAAGAAATAGACTTCCAAAATTGGCATTCCAATATACTCCAACTGGACATAGGGACCAAGGAAGACCAAAACATCGGTGGAAAGATCAAGACCATCTTCGCTAGGTTTACCGTACAGGCCACATGGCCTAAAACGAATTTGTTCATGATGATGATGAACTCTTAGCTTATCACCCAGCCGCTAGCCTCGCATTCACATGTGTTAATTACAGAGGTGGATGAGTCGTCAGCCAGTATATGAGTGACATGTGATAAGCATATCGATCCTCCGGATGTTATAGCTGGTTTCTCAACCTGAAACTGCAAGCGATTGTATCTATCGCAATTCGGAAATAGATTAATTAAAATGTTATTCATTGTTGTCGCAGAATATAAATATCAACTTTTATAAGATTCATGATGTGTTCCGTTGAGGTATTATTCAAAATTAAAATATAAAATTATGGAATATTCACCTGAAAGGTCCGTCTCCTCAACTTAATTAATTATTTAACTCTAGCGCTTTCGGGACTTGTCCCATCATCGGCAGGATTCAAAACTGGTGTTCCACTGAAGATCTGGTAGAGGAGGTTACATGTATTGGGTTCGTTTTCGTTTATCAGATTGTCGTTGTGAGCTGCTTTCATGATTTCCATCTCTTCGAGTACATTTATTTTCGCTGGATTATTTTTTCTGTGCGTTACTGATAACAACAAGAAAACGTGGTAACACTTACATATACAGGAAAAGAAACGACAAAATTAGCCAATACACTAAAAAAAGCCGATAAAAACGTAAAAATAGCATACAGAACTAATAACAAATTAAAAACATAATAAACAATAACATTGAAGAAAATAACATTATCAACAGCAAAGAAGTATATAAATTGACATGTAAGGACTGCAACAAATTTTATATAGGAAGAACAAACAGAAGTTTTAACATCATATTTAAATAACATTTTCGAGACTTTATTCACGCAGAAGGAAAATCAAGCTATGCAAAACACGTTATCCATGAAGGACATCGCATGTTAAATATTGAAAACACCCTAACAGTAATGCACAGAGAAAATAATCCAGCGAAGATAAATGTACTCGAAGAGATGGAAATCATGAAAGCAGCTCACAACAACGACAATCTGATAAACGAAAACGAACCCAATACATGTAACCCCCTTTACCAGATCTTCAGTGAAACACCAGTTTTGAATCCTGCCGATGATGGGACAAGTTCCGAAAGCGCTACAGTTAAGTAATTAATTAAGTTGAGGAGACGGACCTTTCAGGTGAATATTCCATAATTGTATATTTTAATTTTGAATATAAATATGTCTTGTTTCTAGGTCATGCGGGTACGGATGCAAGGATTCAACGATATGTGCTGGTAAGTTGACTGTGTCCGAGGATCATTATTGTCTATTATGGTGTTCATTTTTTCTCTGTAAAAGTTCACTGATTTAATTTTAACTATGTTGTGGAAATGTGATCACGATTAAATTTATCTTCGTAATGAATTTTCAATCCAGCCTTCACCTTGACGATTAGATGTTTAAAATAGTTGGTTGCATTTGGATTAAAAATCGGTAACCTGAGTATGAAACTCAAAGAGCTACGTTTAATATGTCTCTTGCAGACGTGTAGGTAGCCGAGTGGTTAAGGCAGGAAGCCTTGGCGCACAGCTAGACTTGCGCTGGTTCGAGTCTCCACGAGAGAAGACATTTTCTCATGGAATTTCGGTCAGTATGGGACCGGTGCCCACCTAGCATCGTGAGGCATTGGGTAGCTACAATAAGTGGTTGAAAAAACAGCTGTAACCCCTGGGGACTAGACATGCTGGCCACATGTCACCCCCCTACACTGGCTAGATGATCATATACCTCTGTGATTGCCACATTTGGATGTGAGGCCAGCAGCCGACTGGTAGGCTAAGTGCCTTCTAGGCCTGTCGCGCCATGGAAAAAAAAAGTGAAAATTAATTTTTTTCTTTTCAATATTTGGAATATACTATTTCGTATATAGCAGAGAAAGATAAAAATATTACTTTTTTTTGTTGGAATTATTAGAACTGCTAAATTCTACTCTAAAACCAAATATTGTAAAAATCTCAAAAGGATATACCAGCCTCATGAGCTAGTGGTCAGCGTTCCTGACTACTGTTCATGAGGTCCCGGATTCGATTCCCGATCAAACCATAGGCATTTTTCCTTAAAAAAATAATTATTCCTGTGGTTTCCCATGGTCTATAATTTAGGTTAAGTTTAGGTTAAGAACTCTCTTGGCGCTTCATTATCATTTATCACTCATCACATCATCGGCATAACGTAAATCCACCTTCCAGGTACCCCAACCTAAGAAATGTATTACAATTCTGCCAATGCTAAGGGAGAAAGCCAGAAATGTCATAAAAGAGAACCTGGTGGCATAAGACAAAAAAAAAAAACATATTTTCGAGGACTGCAAGATATACGTGTACACATCAGTTATGAATCATAAGAGGAAAGATGAAGTACTGCAAGTACTTAATATTCAAACACTGGAAGAGAAAATCTCATACAGAGATAAATATACATGTATTAAGAATAATATCACTTAGAATACCGCAAGTAATGCTCCAATATTTATTTAATTTAATGCAAAGACATTGATGTAAATATTATTGGCCTTATAATGAAATTATCTTAGAAACACAAGAAAGAAGACGAAACACTTAGAATAAATAATTGTTCACATCTAGCACAATCCACTCATTTTTTCTTGTCTCCCAATACTTGACTAAAGTTTTAATCCTCAAAAAAACAGGACAAGGCTATGTTGAAAGTCCATGATGATTCAAAGATTGCATATGGGGCAGTGAGGGATATTGAAGATGCCAATGCGGTGTGGCTGTTTGGCCAGGCAATCATGGCCAGTTGCCATATGAAATTTCGCTACTGTTTCTATCATTGGCTAGTCTGGGAAAGATTTGATGGGGTCTTTCCATGCTGAAATTTCAGTCTGATCTTTTATATTGCTGTGTTGGATTTCCGGTTTGATTAAAGTATGATGGCCTTAGCTCTTCTGTAGTTGATTTTGTTGTTGTGTGTTGGATCTGTGTGCCCTTCTTTGCTAAACGTCTACAGCCTCGTTTCCAGAAACAGCAGAATGGAAAGGATCCATTGTAGAATGATTTTCATTTGTTTATCTTTCATTGTTCTTATTATCTACGTGCATTGCGATATATCATTTTTCGATGAGGTATGTTGTAGTTTATTGCAGCAGATCTATTTTTTAATGCCCCAGTTTGTCCTTTTTTTGGACATTTCTGGTGTTCTCTCCAGGCGTTGGCGTAATTGTAACCCACTTCAAAGGTTGGGGCGCCTGGAAGGCAGGGTTAAGTTGCCCCGATTATATGATGTGTGATAGTGGTGATAGTGCTGCGCCAAGAGAGTCCCTAATCCTAAGCGTAATCTAAGATGAATATGAATTATGATGATTGCGATGGCCATATGATGTTCGGGGATCGTTTGGCCCTTAACGTTTCCTGACATTTGCCTCACAGGTGAGGAAAAACCCCGATAAAAACCTCTCAGGAAACTTTCCAGATTCGGGATCGAACCCGGGCCGGCTGCGTGACAAAGCAGCACGCTATCTCGAGACCACAGCGGTAGCAGATATTACTGCTCCGATATCATGTATGGAATAGTATGATTGAATCCAAAAAATTCGTCACCTACAGTTGGTGGGTGGATACAGTCTAGCTGCAATCGAAACGGCTTAACAGTTGCCTACTTTCATCATGATGATCATCATCATCATAGCACATTCACGAATTTAGGCCATTTGTTGATATATTTCGGCCTCAAGAGAAACACCATCCAGAAGTCTTTTGAGTGGACCTCCTGGTCTTCTTCTTCCTGCAGGTTGGGTTGTAAGGGAGTGACGTGTGTATAACCTCTCCTAATTCTCATTCTCACCTTCTCGTGGTACAACCCGTTTTCACAAACGAGGCTCTGAGCACCGAGTCACGGCGGTATAACCGTTCCATCGGGTACTGAGTAAATGCGGTATCCTAATGTCTGTCCAGAGACTAAAAGGTAGCAGCCCTACCACTGGACTACTTAGCGTCGGGCCAGTAACCCGTTCTAAGGAACTTCAAAACTACTTTCAAGTCTCAACATGAAAAAATCCAGAAGGAAGTGCCTACTTTCGTGTGTGAAATAAGACGATGATAATGATGTTTACGATAAAGAGGATAGTGGAAATTAAATTCCAACCTTTCATTCGACCTCATTGAATTAGTGACTACCATGTATTCACAGGTTCGCTTGTTCAATCTCAGAAGGGATCGACTAATTTTTAGGGCATACAAATATTCACTGTGGCTTTCTTTGGAAGGGAAGTAAAGCAATGAGTTTAGTGCTGCGGAATTACGGCACGTAAAAATATAGTAGGCCTGAGATAAGAGACTTCTGAGCAAAATGTATAGACTCTTTCATTCTTACGCTTGATTTGCGACATCAGTAATCTGAGTTGCTAATAAAAGTGTTAAATAAAATACTAACAGATAAGAGAAGCGAAATTCGTTTAACTGAAAATAAGACTGAGGGACTGCGTCATACTCGCTGTATGTGATTTAGAGTTAAAAACCTCTTTCGACAATTTATGTTATTATAAGGCCCGGACGTGTGGGACACATAAAATATATACAAAGGGAGAAGTTAAACTAAGGGAAATTATATTATTATTATTATTATTATTATTATTATTATTATTATTATTATTATTATTATTAACTATGGAAATGGACTTCCTGACAAGATCAGGTTTAGTACGTATAAAAAATGACAAGCTTGTAAACAATGTAATAAAATCTAAAATGAGAATAAAACTCGATTTTGGATTATATACAAAAAATTAGCCACAGGACAGCCACGTGAAAATAATGACTGAACAATGTTTACCGAAGAAAGTTTGGAATAGCTGCCACCCGAGAGATTGGAAAGAGGGAGACCAGATGCTATTTGGAATCACGGTATAAAAACAACAATGGGGGGGAAATAAAAATAGAGGAACGATAATGGAGCAATAAGGAAGAATGGGGAAGAAATTTGAATTCAATAGAATATTGGCCACCGGAAGATGCGTTTAGTCGCTATTAAACAGGTTTTAAGCATATTATTATTATTATTATTATTATTATTATTATTATTATTATTATTATTATTATTATTATTATTATTATTATTATTATTATTACTATTACTATTATTATTACTATTATTATTATTACTATTATTATTATTATTATTATTATTATTATTATTATTATTATTACTATTATTATTACTATTATTATTATTACTATTATTATTATTACTATTACGATTATTATTATTATTATTCATCATCATCATCATCACTCCAGGGATTAGGCAATTGCCCGTTCCGACTTCATATTGCATCAGCCCAACGTCTTCTAGGTCTTTCCAACATCACGCCTTCCTCTTGCTTGATAATTTTCTGGCTAACAATGGATATCTCTCCTTGCTCATTCCATCCATGTGATCAATCCATTTCTGTCTGTAATTCGTGACTTTATCCAATAAAGGCTGTACTTTCAATTCTTCTCTTATATCCTCATTTCTTATTCTATCAAGTCTTGTACATCCTTTTACTTGTCTTAGGAACCGCATCTCTGCCGTCTGTATTCTATCCTTCTGTCTTTTCACTGGAGCCCAAGTTTCACATCCATACAATATTGTGGGAACCGCCATAACATTATACATTTTTATCTTGGTTTCTTTTCTAATTTTATTTTTGAATGTTCTCTGTATTGTTCCACACACCGTCTGAAATTTATTTATTTTGGAGTCAATATCTCTTTCCACATTGTAGCCAACATCACAGCCCAAATATTTGAAACTAGACACCTGTTCTATACTTTGATTTTCTAAAATAATTTTGGTTCTCACTGGATCTCTTCCTCTAAAAGCCATGGTCTTCGTTTTCCTTACAGAAATTTTTAGATCGTATAATTTACATATTTCATTTAATGCATGCATTGATTTCTGTAAGTCGTCTTCATTTTTCTGTATTATGATTACATCGTCAGCAAATAAAAGATTATTTATGCACATTTTATTATCCATTCTTATTCCTGGATTTACTAAAACTTTCCATTTATTAAAAATATCGTCTATATATATATTATTAACAAAGTGGGTGAAAAACTACATCCTTGTCGTAATCCAGTATTTGTTTTGATTGCATCTGTTCTTTTGAATCCGGTATCTATAATTATATTTGTGTCTTCATATAATGTCTTTATTGTTTCAACAAGGCACAGCGGGTATCCTTTCATTCGTAATATTTCCCATAATTTTTGTCTGTTTACTCGATCGAAAGCCTTATCCAAATCTATAAATCCTATGTGAGTTTCTAAGTTATGTTCTCTTCTCTTTTCTATGAGTTGTTTCAGTGTAAAGACATTGTCTATACATGACCTTCCCTTTCTGAATCCACTTTGATTTTCACTTATTATTACTTCTGTTATGTTTCTCAATCTATTATTTATTATTTTCGTATATATATTTGTAGCCAGTATTCATTAAGCTAATCCCTCTGTAATTCTCGCAATTTCTCCGGTCTCCTCTTTTGAATATATTCTTGACAATTGCTGTTTTCCCAGTGGTTGGAATCCCATAGGTCTGCCAACATATATTAATTAGATGAAGTATTCGTAGTTTACACAATATTCCACTATATTTGATTAATTCCATATTTATATTATCTAATCCTGTTGCTTTCCTATTCTTAGTGGTTTTCAAAGCCATTTCTAATTCATTTATGTCTATTACATCAATATTTTCCACTTTTATTTCTTCCTCATTGTTCTCTTTTCCTTCAATTTCCTCCTTTTTCCAAAGTTTTTCATAATGCTGGATCCATTCTTGTTCTGGGATTATATTCAATCTGGCAGAATCTTTCTCAGTCTGATTTAGATGTTTCACTAATTTATAACCTATTTCTTGTCTTCCATACATATCATGTTCTACTGAGCTTATAAATTTATCCCATGACTTCTGATGGGATTTTCTTATAATGCTTTTAGCAATTCTCCTTTTCATTTTATATTCTTCATAAGATTCTTCTGTTTTCAGTCGTAAGTATGTATGATATGCTTTTTGTTTTTCATTCACTGCATTTTGTATATTCGCATTCCAAGTTCTCAAGCCCTTCCTATTCCTTATTCTATTTTTCTTTCCTAATATCTCATTTGCTGTTTTATGTATTACATTTGATATATTTTCCCATTCAATATTTATATCTTCTGACGTCGCTATCCTCTGATATATATTTATTCATTCTGCTTTCATAATGTTGTCTAATACTTTGTTCTTGTAATAAATATATTTTATATACTTCTTCTTGGTTTCTTTTGTTCTTTATGTTATTTTTTCCGCCATTTAGCTATTATGTTTATTTTGCTTATCACGAGATAGTGATCAGAGTATATATCGCTGCCTCTATGTACTCTCACATCTTTTACCAAGGCTCCTAGCTTGTTGTTTACGATTAAATAGTCAATTATTGATCTTGAGTTATATCCACTTCTTGTATATTTATGTATGTCCTTTTTTCGGAAATAGGTATTCATTATTTTTAATTGATTATAGGCTGAAAACTGTCTCAAATCCTGTCCATTATCATTTATTGTTATTTCTCCATTATTTCCTATTACATTAGGTATAGGGACATTGCCTACTCTGGCATTTAAGTCTCCACTTATTATTAAATGATGATCTTTTGTATATTTATCAACTAATGTTTGTAATGTTTTTATAAAATTTTTTTGTTTCTTCTTTCTTGCCTTCCTCTGGGGCATACACAGCAATTATCATCATATATCCTCTTTCAATTTTAAATCTGGCTATCAGGATTCTTTCATTTATAAACTCATAGCTATTCAATTTGTTCTTCCATTTTTCATCTATTAAAATTGCTACTCCACATTGCGCTCTTGGTGTCTGTTCTACTCCGCTATACAACATAGTATAGTGTTGTAAGTCCTTTGTTCCTTTTAGTTTCTTTTTTGTTTCTGTTATTGTTGCTATATTATTTCTTTTTTCTTTAATTCTCTTTCTAATTCTTCTTCTTTTGTATTTATTCCCCTTACGTTCCAATTTCCTAATTTCAAAATGTCCTTTATTTCCAAATCGTATCCTTTTATCTTGCTTGGGTCGGTTCCTTTTATGACAATCCGGCTGATTTCCATGAAGCTTCTCAGTAAGATAAATGTCTCCTGGAAGCGTTACGAGCGCTTCGCAGGACAAGGATGGTGGAAGGGCTGCTTCCTCTGAGCCTCCAAACATGCTCCTCTGGGTATCCACCCCCCAAGAGAGGGCTGCTTCTTCCGCTCTTCAAGCCCTACAAGTTTAGCTGTGCTATTCCTTGTCGCCCTGTTGACCGTTGAAGACTTGACTTGACGAAGATGTGGCCGCCCAATATGGATACAGACGCCATTCCTTCGTTGTGAGCTATACTTAGTTCCCCTCGCCTCTTACCCACCAGCAAGATTAACCTAAGTCAATCTTCCCCAGTAGAGTCGTCTGGTTCATCGGGTACTAAGCCCCCCCACCACGTCAAGGTGATAGCTCCTGGGGGGGCTATTATTATTACTATTAATATTATTATTATTATTATTATTATTATTATTATTATTATTATTATTATTCGGTGCTAACAGATTGCAATTCTGTAGTAGTAGGGAAACTACTAATAATTAAATAAGTTTCTCTATTTATAACTTTGAAGGTTATTAGAATTGCAGTTCAAGTTTATGGATCCACTATATATTTTATAACATTATGAACTATACCAAGGGAATATTTATAAATTGCTGTGTTGTCGGGTATTTATGAAAAATATTTCCTTATTTTAAAGGTTATTACTTGATATGCCACTAGTAAAAAATGGTAGTGAAGTAGATAATTTAATAATTTGATAATTGTTACGTAAGCGTGGAGATCTTGAGAGCTAGTTAAGTATTGATCCTGCAGAGTGTACGTCAATGAACTGAATATATATTAGTAGGAACACCTGTTTCATGTGGAGGAACCGCTATGCATGTGGGTGGTATCATATTTCAAATAGATTAATATTCACTAAGTTTATTCTAGCTGATTCTTGGAAATGAAATCATATAGGCCAATGAAGAATTGAAACATACACTACGGTGCAAGTTTGCTCTATCAGTAATTTTTGCCTTGTATTCGAGATGTCCCAGTTTCAAACCACTACTGGATCCACAAATTCGAATGAAGGTTTTCCTAATTTCCTTCAGTCATCATGAAAAATGCACATTTTAATTAATTTAATGATCAGGAACAATTTAATTTAGTTAGTGTTTTTAAATTACTACCGATATTGTATTTAATATTATTTAAAAAATCCATGGTGCGGCAGGCCTAGAAGGTCGTTGGCCTACCAGTCGGCTGCTGATCTCACATCCATATGTGTTAATAACAAATTTAGACGATCATCCAGTTAGTGTAGGGGTGACATGTGGTCAGCATTTCGGGTCTCCAGTCGTTATAGCTGGTTTTCTCAACATGGAGTAGTTGCTTAATGTAGCTACCCAAATGCCTCACGATGCTGAGTGGGAACCGGTCCCATACCGGCCGAAATTCCATGAGAAATTTTCTTTCCCCATGGAGACTCGAACCAGCTCAAGTCCCGTAGTTCTGCGCCAAGGTATCTTGCCTTAATCACTCGGCTATGGCGCAGGACTTATACCAATAAAGTCCATGGTAAAATTCCATTGAGGTACTCTATTAGTCACAATATAAAAATATAATATAAAGTTCAGTTCCTTGTAATTGTAATCTCAACTAATAAAATATTTAGGCCTTTCGGGACCAGTCCCATCCTCATCAGAAGGTTTTTTTGTTACAAAGTACTTAATTTTACAATTTCATACTATAACTTTTATACTGTAATTAATGTATAGCTCAGTAGAATACTTACGTATGGAGATACAACTTGGACGTTTCGAAAGATGGAATAAAATCCAGTCAGCAGAAATGAAGTTTTAAATAATAATTAACGGATGCACTAAACTGGATAAAATTAGAAATGAAGATATTCGTAACGAACTTAAGATTTTTCTTTCAAGAAACATTTCCTTAGTACAAAGATCGAATGCTAATGTTCTAACAATGTATCTCGCATTAAGACAAGCTCTACAATATAAACCAGTGGGGCGATGAAGCATTGGACGTACGAATTTAAACAACTCCATTGAAAAATATAATTATTATAAAACAATGTTCTTGTTTCAGTATTTGTCTCTGCAATTGTTTGATTAGCTGCCATTATTTAGCATTTGTAAAATGTGTTACATCAACATGTGTCTAAGACTGAGATTAACTAATGATTTTCCGGATTGAGTTCAACTAACACAGTGCTATTTTGTGACAACATGAAACAAGTAACTAAGGAATTATATATATATATATATATATATATATATATATATATATATCTGCGGAATTCCTATTATTGGTTATAGCCACTTTTAAAAGATTGACCTCAAACCAATCTTTGCCTGCTTGCTGTCTCTAGTTACCTACTATTGGAACTTGACCTGACATAACATATAAACCTCTTAAATTATATGCTCTGATTTTAATGACTCCAACTGTAGACAAATCAAACTAATAATTAAACTTATACATATTAGTGGTTTCGTGCCCAGCAAGAACTAGGATTCTAGATGTTAAGCAGAATGCGCGAAAACACTTGAATGTCTTAATTTGAGTTAGGTTACAGTTTTTGTGCCATTAGTAGAGATGACAAATTCTTGACTATTTCGGAGGGGTATTAGTGCTCTGCCACACAGGCATCTTTCAGGGTTTTCTAGGGATTCTCCCGTTTTCCGAATTTCATCCCATCAACATTCTTCACTCCTTTTCCCTCCCCATTATGTCACTCCATGTCCATTCATTAATTTCATATCACCTTTGACCTCATCTCATGTGAGATAAAATAGCCTGGTTTAGCAAAACATAGGTGTTAAAATATGTGGTGATATAATGGGGCACACTCACGTACTTCCTCATGACTCAGACCCTGTGTTGGCAGAATAGGGCTAAAGGAGCAGTGCAGCCCCTCATCGACGACATGGGTCCAGCCCAAATAAACGGCTGTATGAGTCATGTGAGTGAATGTTTGATGTCTGTCGAACCAGGAACATCATAAACTACATATCACTGTAGAGGGGAATTAATTTCATTCATTTCATAAAGCAATATTGAGTAATGCAATGAACCTGAAATAAGGGTGCCTTATTAGGGTCTTAAAGCCTGAATCCATCTAATCTGATCTAAAGGTGATGAATATGTCATGTACTCAAATTATAAAAAAAATTAGGAGTAGGCCTGTTCTTAATGAAGAATATTATTTGAATACATGGTACATATAATTGTAATTACTCGAAGATTAAATAAAAATAAAGCTATTCCATAGTTAAATACAGTGTACAAACATATACGTATTTTTTATAGCCTACATCTTATTTTACTGGCTGAGAGGAATGTAAGTTTTTATGGCCCTCATTATACCAGTTTCAATGCATTATTATTATTATTATTATATTATTATTATTATTATTATTATTATTATTATTATTATTATTATTATTATTATTACTACTACTACACATTTTGAGACGTAATAACTAACACTTAAATTCGAAAACTTTGTTGAGGACTTAAAACAAAATGTAATCTAGCAATCCATTGCATTGGCGTGAATTAAATTCGATAATACGTTTTGATTTCCAGATACAGTGCCTAAATAATGTTACCTAAACTGTTAGGCCTATATTTTTATTCGGAGTTAATATGGAATTACTTGATTTGAGATCCTCTGCATCCGAATATATTTGCGCATGGTTGGTAATTCACTTCTGTACAAATATTGAACTTAAACCGGTAAATTATTATTAATATATTTAATTAATAATGCTCATACGTGATAGCTAGTTACAGAAAAATATAAATTAGTTTTATATTTTTCCTCTATATTCAATATTACTTAGAAATACTAGATATGAAAATATATACACATTTCCAAAATACGATTGACAAATTTATGATCCTATTAAGATAAAAAAATAAACCAACAATACAATCATCATGGTAATGTGCTAAAATACCAATCATTTTTATATTTGGATTCGTTCGGAAATACAGATTTTAACTTGAGGTAATAAAAAAAGTTTTTGCTTCTATTAAAATGGAGATTTTAACATTTGTATAACATATATTATGTAATTATATTTATTTATACTATACAATTTATTTTAATATATTATGTAATTACATTTTTTTATATTATATAATTTATATTAAATCATTTATAAAATACTGAATACATATTTAAAAGCCTATATAATTTATGAATATATAATTATTTAATATCACACATCGTAACAGAACATACGACTTACGTATTTTTATTTGTTTATTTTTAAAAGCATTCTTCAAACAATATACTTCATGATTATAATTTTATATTTTTACTAATTATTTATATTCTGTGATTTATCCCGTTTATTCCGATACAGAAAATACTGTTTTAAATGCGGTATGCTATTGAAACATATGGGTCAAATATCAAAACAGTTGTAACGGACCCAGTATCATATCACCCCTGTCCAAACAGAAATTGACTCATCTTGTTCCTGTACGATAACGATTTATTATACGTATGTGTATATTAAGAATTTATTACGTGAAACTTACATTGATAAGAAATGCTTTATTGAAATATTACAATTATATAAAATTTGCAACTTACGTTCTATACTCTGCTTCTACTTGGAATATACAACTGTTTCACCCACTATATAAGTTTTTTTTTTCGTAAAGCACAAATAATTTCACGAGAACTTAACCCGGATTTTTATATTTAACACTTGAAAGTTTCAACTGGCTACGAAATAATTGGTTTGATGGTGCTTGGTAAAACTCAACTCGAACCAGTAAGGATAAGGGAATATCTGACCTCCCCCACTGCCCCTCTATGTACCTACCCACATCAGAACCGCCAGAGGATCGATCAGCTGTTTGTACGCTCACCGCCATATTGGAACAAGACCTTCATTTCAATTATTGTCACAGCAGGAATTACAACCAACTTCGTTCATTCAGCAAATTATTTTGTTAGGCGACAAATTAAGTTTGATCGAATATCATCATATAAATAAACAACAAAAAAGTTATTTAAATATTTGATGAAATTTGTACAATATAAACGATATTTCGTACTGTTTCCCAAAATATTTTTAGAATTTTATTTCTTATCTAATAGCTGCAAATATTATTGGACCTACTTGATATGGTCATATTTTAATGGGGTTTTATATGATTTAGAAATTATTGAACACGACCCTCAAGATTCAGTTCTGGGGCTTATTTTGTTTTTATTTTATACATAATATTTAAGTATTCTACTGAAGAAATTTATTTCATTATAGAGGAATTGTAGGCAACCAACATGGAATAGGGAACGAAAACTACCAGATACAATTTACATTTGATACTCATGTTCCAGAATTAATCAAAGTGTCCGGAATGCCCTACATCGCTAAAGTTAAAATACTCTTATCAAGGCCCAGATCTGAATTGTGTATCTAATGACTTGAGCTGTTAACGCTTAAAATGGCAAAGTATCCTATAAGATAAATTTACATTGGAATATATTTTATATTTTAATAAATCGATAGAAAAACGAAGCAGTAAGCATTACTTAATTTTTTAGTTCTCTATTCGGACTGGGCGGGCAGACTGCCCTGAGCACCGTGACCTGGAAGATCTATTGCGCTATCCCAGTATATTATGGGTTCCCAGGTTCTTCTCTCATGACCCATACCGCCATTTTTTGGTTAGGCCCGTGGCTACGAAGAGGTATTACAACCTTCCCTATAGCCCCTTGACCAGGGATGGGGAGCTGTCGAATGAGGGTAATATGAATCTTCCTCATTTCACCTTTCGTTGAACTCATGCCTGTTGTTATTGTCATCTTGGCATAACATGCAGTATCAGTGGCGGCACAACCTTATATGCACTAATCCCTTCTATTCATACGTACTAAATTACGTGTAACCGTGCAAAAGTTTGAAGGGGGTTTAGTGGATCGCTGACACCTTTTCTTTTTACACTAATTTATCTATGTCAGGCTGATAGTAGCTGTAGAGAGACGTAATATTGAGACAAGAGTGTCATTGTTTAAACTGGAGCTTCTTTTATATTTGGTATGATTTCTCAGCAATCAAATTTGAAATCCGGTAACTAGCACGTACTGAATTCTCGGAAAGTGGTTGTCTGCTAGCGTTTTGAAGTGTCTGCTGCTTTAGATTATTTAAAAGTTCCATTCTGTCATCCCCATGTAAACAAAACATACAATGTCCCGTAGGCCTACTATACTTAATTCATGAATTTGAACTCCATGCATGTTGCCTAATGTACGTTAAAATTATATATCATATTAATATATCCCTGTGAAAATATAGATATATATATTTATAACGGTACCTGCGATTTTATCCTGCCCGTATTGATTTGCATGTGAATATCTGAAATTTCGTCGGATATTAGCCTATACTGTTTCACATGGCGGAACGCGTAGAACACGATAAACAAACAACTTTGGTGCAATTCTGAATACAAACATAATTATTTTCCCCGTCCAATTAAAATGGATTGGTGTAAAGAATTTACCATGTTCACGCTGGATTGTACGCCACTGACTGTCACTGTGTACCTACGTCTCCAGTGCAGGTACAATTGAGTGGGTATTGGCGGGGAGGATTTGTTATGAGCTCTCGGAGCTCAAGCTCCCCATCCTTGCCCTTGACCCATCTACCCTTTTTTTATTGCTCAGGCTGGGAGTCATGAGCCAGCACCCTGGTAGGCCCCACACTAGATCCCCGCCATCACATATTTTCAAAACGGTTGGTGCCAACCAAACTATTTTTCCTAACATGAGATGAGGCGAAGGGTGATATGAAATTAATTAATGAAAAATGAAATGACATGAAGGGGAGGGAAGGAATGATGGAGTGTTGTTGGTATGGAATTCGGGAAACGGGAAAATCCCAGGGCGTTAGCCACGTGTATACCGAGACGGCAAGAATTATATAAATTTGTGTAGATTTTTTATTTATTTATTTAAAGGTTCCTTTAACATCTAGGCAATATAACGTCTATTCATTTCAAATTTTTGTATTTTTTATATTAACTAGCTGATTGCCCGGCGTTGCTTGCGTATTAATTTATTCCAATCTTCTTGGGATCAATCAGCTTACTGACTCCAAGTATGGATAGACATTATTCTATGTCAATTTCAAAATATTTTTTACCCTTTCTTACTCCTCCTTGCTTAGGGTGCTAGAGGTCAAGCATGGGCTTAAACGTCATCAAAGCTGTCACGCTAATCTCAGTCATTTTTAGACTTTTTACTTTCCACTCTTTGTCACCCCTTTAAGGGTGTAATGGTCAAACTTGAATTTAAATAGAATCAGGACTTCGAGATTTATATTTTGTGGATTTTAGACTTACCATATCTGTATAATTATACTGTTTTGTCTTATTTCTTAATTCTTCTACTATAATATTTTACTTTTTTTTATTTGGCGCAATGACCTTCGAGTTTGACCATACCCTCCTTAATGATCGATGCCCACAAAACTTTTTCTATGACTTTTCCCCTGCATCATTTTACTCCCAATTTTCTGAGATCTTATTCAACGACAACCATCATCTTAATCTAGGCCTTCCTCTTTGACTCTATTCTTTTGACTTGTTCCTAAAATCTTTCCAACTGTTATATTATCTGGAATCCTCACCATATGCCTGAGCCATTTCAATCTCTCAGCTTTAATATTTTACATATAATATTAGATGACATAATATTGATGTGTACATATGATTTTTAAACATACAATTTATTTATTATTTTATGAATAATGGTTTATATTTGTATTTCACTCTCTAATGGAATTCTCTCCTGCGCTCGAGCCTTCGGTCATTCAACAGAGTGACAGAATTGTATAGAAATGTGTATTTTGTGTAATGAATGCCATATGACAAATAAATAAATAAACAATAAAATAATAAAATGCATTATATTATAATGATAACTCTATTGTTTATTTGACGAAAATTAAGAAATAACAATTGTACCAAATAGTAAACAAAAGTTCAGTTTGAAATGTGGTTTTGTTTTGACAATTTTACTAACCCATTGGCTCTATCGAAACCATAGTTCATGGCTGCGCGGACATAAGCCCTCCGTACATCTCTATCCTAAGCCAATGTTTTCCAATCATCCCTGTATAATCTACTTCCCTCAAATCAAGGTTAATGTTATTCTATTACCTCATTTTTGGTCTACCAACTGACCGTTTTCCTCTGTTTTTCCTACAAGAAGTTTTCATGCCCTCTTTCATTCCCCATTCGTGTCACATGTCCTGTCCATCGCGGTCTACGAAACTTAACTGTTCTTACTATATCTGGTTTCCTGTAAAGATTATGTAGATCTCTGTTATGTAGTCTTCTCAATTTGCTGTCTGTTCATCTCTCTTTGATCCAAAAGTTTTTATAAGAACTTTATTATCAAATACTCGTATTATTTTTACCTCCCTTAAAGTAAGTGATCATGTTTCGCATCCATATAATATAACTGGGAGAATAAGAGTTTTACATATCTTCATTTTATCGTTTTTTTAGAGAAGTTGGGACTACAAGAGTTCCTGTAACGCATAATCGCACGCATTACACATTGTTTAGTATTTAATTTTAGCTTACAGCATAATTTATTTTATGTCTTATTTATTGGTATATCGCTAGGATACGGTATGTGTAATTGTTTCATAATACCTCCGCGAGTATTAATTTTTCAAAATGTCCACGCAGGCATTAAGTTTACTACACATACAAAACATATTTTTTGTCCAATGCCACCAGGTTATATTTTATGACAATTCTGGTCTTCCCCCCTTGGAGTTGGCGGAATTGTAATCCATTTCGAAGGTTGGGGTACCTGGAAGGAGGCGTTACGTTACCTCGATAATATGATGGGTGATAAATGATAATGAAGCGCCAGGAGAGTCCTTAACCTATATTCCAGACCATAGGCAACCACGGGAATATTTTCCTTTAAGGAAAAATTTCTGGAATCCAACCAGTCATAAACGCTGACCACTAAGCCCATGAGGCTGGTCCGTACAAAAATATTAATTACAACAGCCAAACATTTCCAATTAACAAAATTAACTTTTAAGCACAATTTAGTTTGCGTAGGAACTGAAGTAGAAATTACATTTATTAAAATTTCCCGTGAAACTCATATTACGAGCACTAGCTATAAGTCGCCCTTCATAAATATTTTCAATTTATTTTGAGGAACTGAAATACAAATTGCAGTTGTTAAATCTCTCCCAGAAACTCATATTATGGGGACTAATTTCAGATTCACCATGTGTAACATTCATATAATCACTTTTACTTATAGGTACTTTTTGTACACAAATAGCTTCTATTACCAGTTCACAAATTTCTTCTGAAGCATTTACATATTATTCCATTTTGAATGTATTATTAAATAAACAAATTTCCTAGATACAAGTCCTAATACAAAGCTAATTGTTGGACATAAATAATTCGACGTTCAGTTAATTTGGTTTTGAGCATTTCATCTTTTAATGACCATTTATTTTGTTTTCATTATAAAGCACTATGACAAAAGTATGTGTGCACCAAGGGTATTATTAGTTACACTCTCGTGCGACTTCAGGCCAAAGGCCCTCGGCTTGGTAATCTGTCGCCCTCAGGACATAATAACCGTAATAGTACCCTTGATACATAAGCCATAGAGGACCCAGAGGAGAAAGTGGACAAGTTTTGCGTACATACCACAAGTGGCGCTAGTGTAGAACAACTAACGTCATCTACATTTTTTTTCTGATGCTAATATGAAATTCAGCACCGTCTGGTGGTAAAATTATGAATTATAATTATATAACACCATCTTGTGAATAATCATAGAATTGAACTTTTATAGGAATAAATAACATTTTAATCTATCTTAAATTATGGAGTTATTTGTACCCAGCCTCTCGGACCTAAATATTTTTTTAAAATTATAACAGAAGGGAAGAATGAAAATAAATATAACATTGTTTTATTTTCGTTTATTAAAATTTAAAACGTACATTATGAGCTCTTTTAAATATGTATAATTGACCTACCCTCTTATTCTCACATACATATTTTATACAATATTTATTAAAGAACCTTAGTCATGTACATCTGTAATCCATTATAAAGTCACTCACATTTTTTAAATGTTTATTAGAAATAACTGTACACTAACATCACTCTTCCAAACCCAACAAATCTTCGAATTTTTTCGCTTCTAATAGGTTTATCTTTGAAAATAGATTCACATTAAAAATGTAAACAAGTTTGAATTTGCTCACAAATTAGAGTAAAATAAATTCTAAGTAATGAATTTTAACTTTCGATAATATATGATTTTTACAGTACCGTCTACATAGAACGAAAGGACAGCAGTTAAATATTTCAATTTACAAAATGGCTAATTTCTCTAATCCCAAGTGAACACGCCGTGTGCCTTGCATTTGTTTTATTTAGTTACATATTCTGTTACTAAGAAACAGCGCTACCATTGTAGTTTGCTCATTGTAGTTCATCGTAAACGACAGTACATTTTTAGATGTCACTGGACGCAGTTTTCCCTCTATTTGGTTTCTCTATGACATAAACAACTAGAGAAAATAAGATGCTTAGTGTTTATAAGGAGCTGTATTATTATATATTTGAGATAACCTTAGAATACATACAGCATATAGCTATAAAATATAAAATGTTGCAAGATATCTTAGTTTTGTACCTGCCTGGCACATATATTATTATATATTCATGCTAGAAAGATGCAATTTTTGTTGGTCATTTGCGAAAAAAAACTAAATTTAACACATGGATTTTTTTATTCATTCAGATTTCATGATGTAAATATGATTTCTTTACATCATATTCTAGATATATTTTTTGCATTAATTCTAAGTATATACTTACCTGTAAGACAAATGTCAGGAAACTTTAGGGCCCAAACGACCCCTGAATATCACCTGTCCATCATAACCATCATTGTCATATTCGCCATATTTAGTATGAATGCGTGTATGTGTATGCGTGAATAGTGTGTTTCGTCTTAAAGTTGTGTTGTCTCGGAGGAGGCCCTGGCATTATGCTCATCACTCATTCGGGGAGGCCCTCCATGCCCTTGTGATCTATAGTTCAAAATCCCTCTCCCTAACAGGTCGTGCCAATGTAAGGCTCGGGTATCATGTGTCATATAAAAATACCTATAAGATGAGAGGATAAACTAAGCTAATGGAATTAAATGCAATTATAAAAGTATATCTCTCTCTATGGCATGACAAGCCGAGAAGGCATTTGGCCTGTATATATATACTGATGGACAAACATATTCAGGATAATTCAGTTTATCTTTGAAATCGGTTCTAGATAGAAATTTAATAAAGATAATTCACACGTTTTATTATCGTAACATTTATTATCTTGTATTCTGATAAGAACGAAATTCACGAAACTCTAAAAAAAATTGCTACTTTTTCTGTTAAGTAAAAGTTTTTTGTATACAAAAAAGAAGAAAAAAATATATCTAAAAATTCTGTTGCCCATTGTTTTATGGTAATAACCTCTTATAATCGGGCAGGCATGGAATTAACTAATTTCTCTGTGTGAATTTGTCAAATGTTCTTGCAATTCCGCCAGGAGTATGTTTTCGAGCCAGATCTTGTTGGTTGTGTGAATTTTTCCGGATTTGTCTCTCCAGTAGATCCTATAAATATTCTAGGATCTAAATACGGAGATTGAGGTGGAGTCTGCAAAGTGTGAGAAGTGCTCCCGCCGCGTCGTTCCATTACCGGACTATAATCGGCGCCATGTTTCAGGTCATTGTCTTGTTGAAAACAGTAATCTCCAGGTACAACTAATTTTTTAGGACTTTACAGATTATTATTTTCCAATATCTTCTTGTATCCGTAACTGTTAATTTCCGCTTCTATTAAAAAATATTGACCCATTCCTGAAGTTGCCTTAATCTCTAGACTACAAAATTTGCCATCCTCTATATTTCAATTTGGTCTGGATGTTCTTCTTTCCAATTCTGTGTTTGGGTTTCTCTAGGCCGAAGCCCGCCCATCAGAATGAAATATCTGAATTCACTCTCGTCTCAGAAGATTCGTATGTTCAGGAACTCTACCACAAATTCATTTGCAAATAATAGTATTTTTTAAAATTTAACTCTCTTTTAGGTACTCGTGCATTGTGTCCAGTCCGGTAAAGAGTTCTCTTCCATGTTTTTGGATGAGGATCTATCCCCAAATCTGGATGTATTTGTGCTGCTATTTCAGATGAACTTACCATTGTAGTTTTCTTCACTATATAAAATCTTGCATTTCCTCTCTGATGATTAGCTTTTTTGAACCGTTTTTTCGAACTCCATTTTATAAATTATTCCTTCCTTTGCCCTTTTTTATACTGTCAAATACAGTTGAGGAATTTCTATTCATTGCCCTGGGTATTTTTAATAACTTTTCTCTTGTTGGTATAAATTCATTTGTTATGATTTTTCTTTCTCAGAAGACGTTTCTTTACGTTACACCCCAGGGCATTTTTAAGTTTTCAAACTGTGGAGATCTGGAACAATCTGCAAGTTACCACAAACACGTATGTTTACAGTATTTTTGTCTCTTTAAGATCCGATAACTATTCGATTCCTTTTGTCCTGGAGAAACTTAACTGTTAAATTTGCAATGTATAAAACGCAACAATTGGTTTATTTTATTTGATAGACTATCTTTAATAAATTTTGGACAAGAAAAGAAGTGAGGATATTAGGAATGACTTAAATATTTTCAATTTAACAAATAGAATTGACAACATGAGAAACAACTGGTATGAACATGTCAAGAGAATGCCTACAGATAGAATCCCTCAGCTGTTACTAAAGTACAAACCAATAGGACATAGAAATGTTGGACGCCCATTTACTAGATGGGAGGATTCATTAAATCCCACTTGATGTGAAAACAGGTCAAAAGGCCTAATTTCATGAAGTAGAAGAAGAAGAAGATGATGATCTTTAATAAAACAGGAGAAAACGAACGAGTTGAAATTACTTATATCTGTGTCGACTTAAACAATGAACCCAATTATAATAGTTCATCATCATCCAGGGATTAAGCCTGTTGGCTCGTACCGGTTTCATGAAAGCTAGAATTGTTAAAATTGTTCAGACCATCTTCTGTGTGGGCGTCCAACATTTCTCCTTCCATGCGGTTTATAATTTAGCAATACTTTTGGAAATCTTCCTTCTGGCATTCTATCAATATGTTCTTTCCAGTCGTTCCTATATTTAATTATTCGGTTTGTAAGTTTTAAAATATTTAGTTCCTTTCTTATATCTTCATTTCTTCCCTTATCCAGCAGAGTATATCCTGCTATATTTCTAAAATCGCATCTCAGCTGCTTCCAATCTTTGTTTTTGTCTTCTAGTCATCGTCCAACATTCTGATCCATACATCAATACAGGAACAGCCATTACTTTATAACATTTAATTTTTATGTATGGTATAATTTTCAATGCGGTCCGCTACATTCAAATAACTGACTCGAGAAATTTTTGCTTTGCTAATTAAACCATTAAAGGGTTAATCCAATTGTCTATTATCCATTTTTGTAGTTATGGACGGATTTATAAATGTTTTACTTTTTAGAAGTAAATACCAAAGCTATATTATTATAATATACGATCATAGTAGTAATATTCTTAATATTTTAATTATTTTTTTGAACAAAACTTTTAAGATGGAGTTTATATACAGTCTTACCCGAATATTTTTGTCCATCAGTCACTCAATAATAATAATAATAATAATAATAATAATAATAATAATAATAATAATAATAATAATAATAAAAAATAATAATAATAATAATAATAATAATAATAATTTCTTAAATAAATCTTGTGTTAGATTGTGAACAATATTTTTTTAAATATCCACCTGAAAATTTGAAGCAAATGCAATGAAGTAGATAGAACGAGAACATGTGCTTCATAAAATGTATTTTAATATTGGCGATATAGACAATTCCGGATTCGCTTTAAATTATATTGGATTGTGGAACGGCATGGGACACTTTAGGGTCTTAATTAGGAAATGAAGTTCATAACTATTAAACCCTACATTCAAAATTTAGATTTTAGAAAATCTGTAAAACAGGCTTCACTGGAAGGAACACATGGAGAGAATGACTTCTGGTGACCACAAAAAATTCTGGGAAATACGGTATTTTAAAATATTTTGAAAATTGCGAAGACCTAATAATTACTGGCACGAAACCTTAACTTATCCTTTAGGGTTAGTAAGACGAAAAATTAAATGTTTTCATCATTTTACGGTAACTTATAGATTTTCTGAAAAATAAATTTTTAAAACTGGATGGAAGATCCTATCTGACAACTTAAGATAATATAATTTTTGTTTTATAATAGTAATAATAATAATAATAATAATAATAATAATAATAATAATAAACAGAAACAGTTTATTATTATTATTATTATTATTATTATAATCTTTATAGGAAGCCAGATATAATAAGAACAGTTAAGTCTCGTAGACTGCGATGGGCAGGACATGTTGCACGTATGGGGAATGGGAGACTTGCATGGAAGCTTCTTGTAGGAAAGCCAGAGGGAAAACGCCCAGTTGGCAGACCAATGAGGTGGGAGAATAACATTAACTATGATTTGAGGGAAGTAGATTATACAAGGAATGATTGGAAAGCATTAGCTCAGGATAGGGATGTATGGAGAGCTTATGTCCGTGCGGCCATGAACCTACGGGTTCGATAGTGCCAGTGAGTAAGTAATAATAATAATAATAATAAAATAATAATGACATAATAATAATAATAATAATATAATAATAATAATAATAATAATAATAATAATAATAATAATAATGACTGATAATAATAATAATGACTGATAATAACAATATTAATAATAATAATCCATCCATCCATAGTAATTCTGTCCGAAAGCAGGTCCTTCACTGCAATCATAGCATTTTCATGTAAAGTAAGGACTTTATTAGACTAAAAGTAAGATACATACAATATTATTCACAAATACAGTCCGTTACAATAAGTTGATGTTTGGTAATAATATACTTAAAACAAAAAAATAAAACACAATAATATTACAATTAGATAACAATACAATTACATTATACATTAACTTAGTTATGTAGAATTATAAAGAAGTAATGGTATTGCAATTTAACATATTTATTTATTCATGAATGAATGTTGTTTTTATTTTCCGCATTTTGTCCACAAATCTACCCAAGTTTATCCAATTTTCTGGGCTTACCAATAACTCGTAGCATGCTAATCTTTAAGGATTTGAATTTAGCCATCTTTCCGGTAATAACTGATGCCTGTAATATTCAAAATCGTTACATTTTTCTAATATAGCTATGTATCTCGTCTTCGAAGCTCCCGCACATTGGATATATTTGCATTTCGTGATCGTCGCTAATTTAAAAAAAAATTCCATGCCCCTAACCTGAATCAAGCAAGCCCTGATCTCTCTTTGAATCCTAGATTGAGTATATAAGATTCTTTTCCCCAAACTTGATTTCGGTCTCTTTGTAAATACTTGCTATGCTTGCAGCTTTACTAGGGAATTGTAGGCGTGGTAGCTTCCCGTTGCTTTCAACACCGGTGACGGATGATGATGATGCTAATGATAAGGATGAAGATGATGGCCATATGATTTCGGAGACCGTTTGGGCCTTAAAGTTTTCCTGACATTTGTCTTACAGGTGAGGAAAAACCCCGATAAAACCTTACCCAGAAAAACTGTCCCGACCGGGGATCGAACCCGGGCCTGCTGCGTGACAAGGCAGCACGCTACCTCGAGACCACATCGGTGGACATATAATATTAATAATAATCTATAATTTGATTAAGTAATTGGCTTGGTAAAGTAGGTGTAAAATATTTAAGAATAATAAAGGTATACATGAAACACGGTTATATATTACATTGTCTAAGGAAATACTTGGTGAGTTTTTTTCAAACTGTTTTTGAGTCGGGCAGTCCTTAATATACGAGAGGAGGGAAATTCTAGGGTCGGGTGACTGAAACATGGAAGGATGAGGAATATTGTGCAAGTTACAGCAAGAGATCCAGAGGAATAGCTAGAGTTAAATTTTATCTCAATCTTGTGTTTAAGTTACAGTGAGAAGATAGTGAATGGAAGCGAGTAATAACGAGGTGATGAGGTAAATAAATGTTGTATAAGAAGAAGAACATAGAATTATGAAAAAAACTGCAATCTTAACAGACGAGTTTACATTTATTTTCTTTAAATTTGTTAATTATAAAGGGAGATGTAATAACATTACGGTTTTATTTAGGTAGTTTAATTAAAATTTTAATTTGTGGAAATTATGCAACAAAACGTGCTAATAAGTTCCTGTAAACTTTGGTCCTAAACTTAATATATATTGAATTATGATCTATTTACAACCGCTAACAATTACACTAGCCAACAGTGAAAATGTAACTGGAATGAAATAAATGTTTCGTAAGTATATCGAGTATGCTGATAACGAAAAGGGCAATGGAAGGCTCAAATTAGCTCTCGTTTATAAGTTATAGGAGGGTGCATTTATCCCTTTTAAATTATGGTTTTAAGTTAATTTCAGGCAAGCAGCTGTAGCATCATCGCTATTTATCTTAGGATCATGCTTCGTATCTCATTCTCTTCAGAAAAGAGCAGCCCTTAAACGGTACCATTGAAATGTCTCTATCATGTACCCGAGGAGGGAAAATTTGAGGGAAACTGGAATTTTTTCTGAAAAAATCCCTTGTTTCTAAAATCCAGTTTTTCGACAGATTTTGATTTTGTGTGTAACGATGAGTGTGCGGAGAATCACAAAGTAACACAGTATGAACTTAATGACCTAGTGAGAGATCTGGAATTTCTGAAAGGTAAAGCTGAACTGTAGCCGTCTAGACTACAACAGTGCGATTGTCTTGAGAAGACGGTAAATGTGATTACTCCATATCCTCCACATGTCATTCCTTCCATTTCTTGAAAGTGAAAATAACTTAATAATCTGTAGTGATGTAGAGGGACTAATGACAGACATTAAATATAAACGTCATGAGTGGAGGTTGTCCATCGTCTCCTCCAAAATAAGTCTCAAGTGTGTCCTACTGTATAATGGCAATATGTTAACATCGATTCCAATTGGGTTTGCACCTTACATGAAAGAAACATATGTTAACATGAAACAATTGTTATTGCGATTGAACTACGACAAGTTTAAATGACAGATTTCCGGGGATCTGAAAATCATAGGCATACTACTTGGGTTAAAACAGGGCTATACCAAGTTCTGTTGCTTCCAGTGCCTCTGCGATTGCCACGCCATAGCACTTCATTATAAAAAGAAATGTTGGCGTAAGCATTAATCACTTGAACCAGACTTAACAATGTTATACAAAAAGCACTTGTCGAATCCAAGAAAATAATTCTCCCTGCTCTTCATGTAAAATTGGGCCTAATAGAAAACTTCGTTAAGGCCATGTACAAAACTGGGGTAACATTTATCTATTTGCGCCAGAAATTTCCACGGCTTAGTGAGATGAAAAAAAGAAGGGATTTTCGTGGGTCCCCAGATAGATGCACAAAGATGAGCATTTCAACACCATCCTGAAAGGTAATGAAAAGTTAGCTTGGGATGCCTTTCTTCAAATGTTAACACATTTTCTAGGAAATAAGAGGGCAGAAAACTATAAGGATCTTGTGGCAAATCTCCTGTACTATAACGGTAGAGTGAAGTGTAACATGTCCTTAAAGTTACATTTCTTAGATTCCAACTTGGATTATTTTTCTGACAATTATGGTGCTGTAAGCAATGAGCACGGGGAACGCTTCCACCAGCAAATTTTGAACATAAAAATAATATACCAGGGAAAGTAGAGTGCATCAATGTTAGCCGATTACTGCTGGACACTAATTAGGATATCACCAGCAGAAAATTACAAATGCCAGGCAAAGCGGTTGCGCCTTCAGTGACCATCCTTCAAGGGATAACAACACGGTAGATACATACATAAGTTTATATAGGCAATAACGTAAAGTTAGCATAACTTTAAAATAAGAGCTAATCTAGCATTTTCATTAACATTTTCGTTATCAGCACACACGAAAACATAAAGATTAGCTGTTTCCATGCCAGTTACAGAAAAAAGTAAAATTTTATTGACTAGTGTTACCTGAACATATGACGTAAGGCCAGAATACACCATAAAAATACAGCACTGAAGTGATACAAAAACAAATTGATCATTTGAGCAGTAAATCAAACGAAAATAACTTACCTTACTGACAGAGCAATATAGTAATATGCAGTGTAATAGGTTGGTTAATCTTATGCTTAGTTATTGTTTGATACAAAAACAAGTAAGATGTGCTGCCTAATAGGAAAAAACGTTCACGTACAATATTTCCTCATTTGTTTCTTGCCAAAGTTGTTGGAGAGAAGATATCCCCTCTTACAAAGCAATATAATAATTTAAAATATATTAAGTTTAGGAACCATAGTTATACCGTAGTAACTTTTTTCATCTTTTGTCGAATAAATATTGGAACTTTATTTTCAAAATTCTCAGTAGGGCCTATATGTTTCGAAAAGAAGGTTCTCGATTAATAAAGTAATGGATTTTTTTTTGCTTTGAGTTCACAACTTTCGTACAAGCCAATATTTATAAGTACACTTGCTGACGTATATTCGTTTTCCGCTTATCTTATCTGAAAATGTAAGCGTGGTGTGGATGTAATATTGCTTATCTCTAATAGACTGACTTACTGCAAATCTAAAGTTCTTTTGAAAAAAGACTCAAGTGCATTTGGTTCTTCTAGCCATATTCCATTTAACGACATCAGGAGTGTCGTAAATACCTAATGTTCAAAAATTCATTGCGCAGAAATTCGAATTAACAGTCCGATTTTGCTGTTTTACGGAATGTCTTTCTTTTGATGATTAAATACTGTGTGTTCAGTTTTGTTACCAGATAAAACATGGTGACCATTAGAGCCATTTTTAAATTACGGCTTTCAGATAAATCACCACTCATACTTTTTTGTTTTAATACTTCCCTCCTTATATTTATATGAACTAGCGCTGCTACGCTAAAATAAATTAAAATGAATGTGTTTTTATGTTTAGTTGAATAAGTAAGAGGAAAAATAATTATACATTTATATCGTATTTATTTTTAGTAACTAGGCCTACTTGCTGAGTATCTGGCGTTTTCCGGGAATCTACTTATCCCGATCTTCTTGGCATAAATGAGCTGAAATACAAAAATTCGTTATTGTGAGTTATCCGTAAAAAATAGCCACCATGCGCAACTATGCTTGCCCGGGATTCTACTTATCCCGATCTTCTTGGCATAAATGAGCTGAAAAACAAAATTCTTTATTTTGAGTTATGCGTAAAAGAATACCCCACTATGCGCTGCTCTGCTTGCCTGGGAATCTACTTATCCCTATCTTCTTGGCATAAATAAGCTGAAAGACAAAATTCGTTAATGTGAGTTATCCGTAAAAGAATACCCATCATGCGCTGCTTAAGCTTGCCTGGTAATCTATTTATCCCAATCTTCTTGACATCAATGAAAGACAAAAATGGCTATTATGAGTTATCCGTAAAAGATAAACGTATGCTGTCGTGGACTTTTTTGTGGAGTTTTTGAGATGTTCAATTCTGTATACATTAATTTGATGTAGCCTATTTGTTATGGTTTAGGCAACGTAATCTATTTAAGCGTCTAAAAATATACTCATTTCACGTTTTTCACTACAAAGGGTGATTTTTAAGGGTGAAGGGGTTGAGTATTACAACTCTCTTATAGCCTGGAATCTTCCCGGAAAACTTCTGAACATTTTGCAAAAAAACCCATCACAATCAGATGAAGGACAGACATATATACACTCTTTATGAAAGTTCGAAAATTGGGGCCCTAGTGATTTTTTAAATTTTCGCTTCACGTAACCTCTCTCACCTAATGGTCCTATTTTGTTTTTTAACGAACTCTTCTCTACTCTTTTAATTGATTGCCATATTCTATGAATATAGGCCTATGTAAAAGTTAAAAAATCGTGAGCATAATTTCAATAGCTACATTGCTTCGAATTGGCTAAATATATGGGTTATAAAGTGCCTGAATATATTATTCGTATATACAGAATACATTTAACAAATCCAAGTCACAGTTTAACATAGTTTTCTCCTAGAAATTAATCTAGATTTTTGTATTTATGCTGTGAAGCAAAATAAATATAGGTGAAAATATCATATTTACATACCTTAGTGACACACAAATAAAATGCTTATTCAGTTTTCAGTGTAATAGGATTACGCAGTTTCCGATCCCCAAAAGGTTGTCTTCTTCCTTCTTCTTTCATCTAATGTAGACTAGATGTTAAGTTCCTCTTCAATGCATTGCCTCAGTTCTATCTTTCCATCTTTTCTTCGGGCGTCCAATATTTATTTTTTCAGTTGGGAATTTATCTCTAGCTATTTTAATTATTCTGTCGTTTGACATAGATTGTACATTCAGTTATATATTTTGTTCGAACAAATAAGGATTTGATTGTTCAAATTTCCAAATTTCCGATTTGATTGTTCTCCATAGCATCCTTGACCATTTTCTGCTATGTTGTGGGTAGGTAATATTTTATTTAACGGCGCTTTTGAACATCTCGGTTCTTAGCCTGAAATTATTCAGATATTATTTTACGGGTCATAAATATGACACTGGATCCATAGCTTTACTTTCGTTCTTAAGAAAAGAATGCTTAAGAATTTTACGCCGTGAAACAATCGACTTCTTCCGGATTTGAACAGGCGAAGCTTGGAACAAGAGGCAAGCATGGTAATCATTAGCCCACAGTAACCCACCTAGACAATGTTGTAGGCCTAATCGATTTTCCTCTTTTCCTTTTTATTTCTGGAATCTATTCATATAGCCTACTATCTTTGGTAATAATTTTCACTCATTACTAAAGCCACAACTCTACAACCGTATCGTTGCAACTAAATAAATAATATGTTATGTGTTTTTAATAACTTACTAAAGCCACCAAACATGTGGTTCTAAGAATTGTAGTTTATTACGTACCGTATCACATTATCTTTTTTTCTAATTTAGATTTCTTATTTCACTATACAACTTACTTTGTTATTTCGTGAAACTATACTTATTCAAATTACTGTTAAAATGTGTAGTTAAACTATTACAGGCTTTTGAAGGCCCTTGGGATAGTAGAAGATTAAGGTTTCTTAACTTCTTTCAATCTGGAATGTCTAGCTAATCTTCTTAAATAGTCTATTTCCATAATTGGAAATTGCTCAATATTTATTCACCTGTAGTCTGATTAATGTGTGTCCGTTCCGCAGGTTAGTGATAATCGATTCTTAACTGATTCAATCCCTGCCGGAGTCAGTTTATTGTTCCACGGATAAAATCAGGAGAATTACTTTCTTAAGAAAGGAAGTAAAACCTTGGACCAATGTCATAAATTTACGCTTCTAAAACAATCTCAAACTTGAAATAAGAGGCTGCCATTATCAACAGTATCATTTCCAGTGCTAACTGCCTTCGAAATCTAGAATATTGTTGCCTGTTTCCTCCATTCGTCCCTTGATATTGTTAGCATCCTCCACTTTCTTATTCCCAACCTATGTAGATCATCTTCTACATTATCTAGCTATCTCTGTCTCGACGTCCCATTGATCGTTTTTCCTATTTTTTGTGTTGAGGATTTTCTGTTGGATTCTTTGTCTGAAGAAAGAAACGTTTAAGAATTTTACGCCGTAAAAAAATCGACTTCTTCCGGATTTGAACCGGCGAACCACAAAGTGGTTTTCCATCTTCTCCGCGTGTCTCAATCATATAAGTCTATGATACCGAAACAAGAGGCCACTGGGAAAAATTCGTCGGCTCTTTCAGATCATTGTTATTTGCTGATGTCCTTGAACTGTTACAGAGCGTCATTGAAATAATATATACATAGACCCCTATCTGCTCTGTATATTTTGGTCGTAGGGTACATACCGAACATTTATTATTTTTTTATATTTCTTATGAAATAATTAAAAATAATATATTGTTTAAAAATTAAAAATGAAGTTACATTTTCATAAATCATTTTAAGATCAATACTTATAAAATGCATTGTTAATCACAGTTGAGGTTTTGCAGAAATATGTTAAAATATCAAAATAAGTACCTGATATATATCATAATGTTTTAAACAACAATATAGTACATTTTTTATCAGTCTTCCTCAATTAATTCTAATTCTAATTGAGGAAGACGGATAAAAAAGTACTATATTGTTATTTGAAACGTTTTAATACATAACCTCAATTGTGACAAAAACGAATGTTAAAAATGCTAATTTTTGTTCAAAAAACTTCAAGTAGTTAAAACCATGTAGGCCTGTTCCATCTTCTGCATGTAATTTGGTACTGGTGATTTTAAGAGATTTGTACAATTAAGAATGACTTTAGCATTTATATTAAAATGCTAATACAACGAAACTACATTATAACGATTTTCAGGCAAAAACATGGAAATTGCGTCATAAATAGAACTGGGTATTAAACGAGAAGTGATAAAACAAATACCACATGATGTTATGTGGAGATAGCAGAATTTATCTATCGAAATGGATTTTTGTCGACATGTGCCATAATTTCTAGCAAAACAAGGTTATCGGAAAAAAAAACGTTAGAATTGATTGCTGGTTTTTGTTAAAAATAAAAAATATATATGGCTTCTATTCTTATAAAGGATGACAAGTAGATTCGCCCGCCCCCAAAAAAATCAGCCAATTCTGCTTGGAAGGAGGACAATAGAAATCCCCCCAAAATGAAATTTTAAATAATATTAGGGAGAAGAGATTGAAGATTGGAGATGGAAAAAGCAAAATTGGCTTAACGCGATATCGTTGTAATTGGGCGCAATTTGTGTTAGCACTGAAAACTCTGTTAAATTAATGTACTAATGTAAAAAATAAATAAATTAAACCCATTACTCCTGTTCGACGTAATACCAGGTCGACAGATGAAGTCCCAATAATTATAGGTCTGTGATATACACGCAAGTCGGCTGACCATGCCAGCCGCACCATAAAAGGTACACATATAATAATGAAACGAAATGATAGACATGAGTAAAGAGAAATTGTGACATTAAGTTGTTGGCAATGAAATATGGGAGAAATCCCGAGAAAAATCTACTTTCTCGTATTTGTCCACTACAAATCCCACATGGAGTGATTGAGATGCGAACTAGGGACCAAGAGGCGGAGGGATATTGTGTAAGTATTTGTGCCAAGGCGTCGCCTAAAATACAGAAATAGTATTCAAAACACCAAAAATTATCGGTTAAAATTACAATTTAATTTTTTATCTTAATGTTTTGAGTAACAATGTTTGATCATTAGCAATGATAGAGTTGGAAGGAATGTCTTCCGTTTTGACTGAAACGGAAATTAACGGATGACAAGGATAGTATAATAGAAAAAAATGTTCAAAAATATTGTTTAGCCCATAAATTGGCAAAACACAAATTTCTTCTGTTAGTTATTTGAATGTGGCGGACCGCAGTGAAAACGCAATCTTGTGCAACTCTTATTATTAGGGATATTGTATAATTAAACGTTATTGCTTTTTTTTGTTGTTTATTTTTTCTTTACACTAGTACCAATTATTACTTTATTGTACAAGAATAACGCCCGGGGAATGGAGAAGTTACTTTGATAGGGTGCTGGGAAATGAGAGGTTAAGATATAATCAAGGAAATATAGTTGAGATCCCTGACCCAATTCATATTCAGTTACTGGATCAGGATATTTCGAAAAATGAAGTGGTTTCTTCCATTAAATGTTTAAAGAATGGTAAAGCACCTGGAATTGATGGAATACCAGGGGAATTCTTGAAAAATATGATATCATCCAATAAATTATCAGACTTTTGAAAACTGCGTTCAACAAACTTTTTAATGGAGGAGATTATCCGGAAGCCTGGGCGACAGGTGTCATCCAACCGCTATACAAAGGGAAAGGTGGGGCACAGATACCAGAAAGTTACAGGGGAATTTGTCTCTTGTCAGTGTTCGGAAAAATATATTGTAAAGTACTTTACGAACGAATAAGACAATGGGCTAAAGAGAACAATAGGCTCTCAAAATATCAGGCAGGTTTTAGAGAAGGGTACTCCACGGTGGACAACGTATTTGTTCTGAGAACATTAATTGATGACAATCTGAAAATGAAGGGGGGTAAATTATTTTGTGCATTCATTGATTTTAAGATGGCATTTGATACTGTGGACCGAAGCGCACTTTGGGAAAAATTAAATCGGAAAGGATTGTCTCATAAAATGATACATGCTTTAATGTCAATTTATAAATATGTTAAATTTTGTATAAAAGTAGACCAAGGGCACATTACAGAGAGCAGTGAAGCCAATCGGGGAGTGAGACAAGGTTGCATTTTATCACCAATGCTATTTAATCTATTCGTTGATGATATTGTAGACGTAATGCTAGAAGGAGAAATTGAGGCTCCGGAGATAGGAAATGTTAGAATCCCAGTCCTGTTGTATGCAGATGATTTAATTATCTGTTCCAAGACAATCAAGGGATTGCAAAGAGGTCTTGACCTACTGGAAATATACTGTAGGAATTGGGGATTGACTGTAAATGTTAGTAAGACAAAAACAATGACCTTTAAAAATGGGACGGTTTATGGTAGAGCAGAGGAATGGAAATACAGAGATCAAGTACTTCAAAACGTGAAACATTTTGAATATCTTGGTACGACGTTGAAAATGAACGGAAAGTGGAAAAAACATATTGATATAGCATTATTTAAAGGGAGGGGACAACTTAACAGTGTACTCGGTATTCTGGGTCGAGTGCCTGATATTCCAGTCAGCACATTAGAAAAAATGTATGGAGCTATGGTCAGGCCAGTAATGCACTATGGTAGTGAGATTTGGGGTTTCCAAAGAACGGAAATACTAAATAAGGTATATACGCATTTTCTAAAGTATATTACAGGACTTAGTAAGGCCGTTTCTAACTGTGGAATTTTATATGAATTCGGGTCATTCCAGGACGACATTAACTGTAAAATTCGTGTACTCAAGTACTGGTTGCGAGTAATCCAAGGTGAACAAACAATGCTTAGAGCAATTTGTTACGACCACCAAATTAAAAACATAGATGTTAAATTTTGGGCAGACGAGGTTAGGAGAGAACTCCAAAAGATTGGGATGGGCTGGATATGGGAAAAAGGGACTGAAAATCGCAAGAACGTGTGGAGAAAAATAAGGAGGAGGTACTTAGATATAAACCAACAAGATACTTTCGCCGAATGTACAGGAAAACGCTCACTGTGTTTACAAAGAGACCTAAAACACGTCTGGGGAAAAGAATCGTATATACTCAACCTAGGATTTAAGGAGAGATCAGGGCTTGCTTGGTTTAGGCTAGGGGCATGGAAATTTCTAAAAATTAGCGACGATCACGATATGCGAATATGTCCAATGTGCGGGAACTTTGAAGATGAGATACATATATTAGGAAAATGTAATGATTTAGAATATTGGAGACGTCAGTTATTACCGGAAAGATTTCTAAATTCAAATCGGGAAAGATTGGCATGCTACGAATTATTGGTAAATCCAGAAAATTGGATAAACCTCGGTAAATTTCTGGACAAAACGCGAAAAATAAGGACAACACTCATTCATGAATAAATATATGTTATCAAAATGCAATACCATTAATTATTAACAATTATATATAAATTAATTAGTGTATAATGCTGTTGTGTTATTATTTAATTGTAATATTAATGTGTTTTCTTTATGTAATTGTAATGTTAATGTTTTTTTAGTGTATAATGCTATTGTGTTATTACTTAATTGTAATATTATTGTGTTTTCTTTATGTAATTGTAATGTTAATGTTTTTAGTGTATAATGCTATTGTGTTATTATTTAATTGTAATATTATTATTGTGTTTTCTTTATGTAATTGTAATGTTATTGCTGTTTTTGTTGTTTATTTTTCTTTACACTAGTACCAATTATTACTTTATTGTAACGGACTGTCAACAGCACGTACGGCTTACTGCCCTTGCGACCCATATTTGTAAATAATATTGTAAATATCTTACTTTTTGTCTAATAAAGTCCTACTACTATTACTTTATTGTAACGGACTGTCAACAGCACGTACGTCTTACTGCCCGTGCGACCCATATTTGTAAATAATATTGTAAATATCTTACTTTTTGTCTAATAAAATCCTACTACTACTATTACTAATTAGACACACATTAAAGTGGCTTTTTTGTTCGTTTTCTTCTAATTTATTAAACATATTAAATTAATTAAACCAACTGATGTATCCAAAAGGATACATTATGAATTTAAGGGTTAATATGAATTCATTCGAAAAGACGATTTGCAGTTTTTTGGTCCAAATATTACCTAATATGAATTGATTCGAAAAGACGGTTCTGCGCAGGTTTTGGACACAAAAGTAAATGTAACATTTTATAAGGTTTTTTTATTATATACAACTTTCCTCATGAGAGGATTGCCTCAAGGACAAAGTGATCAATTTTCGAAATTGATGAAATGCATTTTGTAAATACATTATACAGTTTCTCCCATCAATACTAGATTTGACCTTACTAGTATCCTTAATTACTTTTTATTTAATTAGTTTTTATAAATGATTTAACATATAGGACATATCAATCTGTTTATATTTACTTACAATTATTTTCGGTATATTAAGTTGCTATATAATTTATGTTAATATTTCTTCGCCGGTTGAGTGGAATAGAAGGCATTATGAACTTACATATGCTTGTTTAAATATATTATTATTATTATAAATTAAACAAAATCAGCAATAACAAAATTAAATGGCATTTATGGGATCATAATATAATTTCTAAAACAATAACAAACATGATGACCTTGTAGAAGATTTCCGAGCTGTTGGCCGTGGTCTTTGAGGCTTGTACGAGTAGTTCCCCGACATTTCGCCAGAGACTGCGTCCGGCATCCTCAAGGGTTGCCTTGAGACAACATATTTAATACAATAATAAGGAGTACAATGACATACGGTGCAGAAACATACAAATTAAAATCTACAACCATAACTTAAATTTTGGAGAAATTATTTTTTGGAGGTGTTCAGCTGAGATTTATAGAAGAGATTAATAATTAAGAAAGACTGCAATTAAAATATGAAAGTTCAAACGTAAAATAATTGTGGATTTCGTAAAAAAAAACAGTTAAAATGGTATGACCATGTAAAAAGAATGGCAGAAGACAGATTCTCAAGAAGAATACTAGAATGGCTGCCACTTGGTAGAAGAAGAAGAAGAAGAAGATTGCGAAAAATAACGTGGATTGATTATGTTTTAAGCAGCATGAGGGAAAAGATGATGGAGATTGGAATGACAGACAGATGTAGAGAAAAATGGGTGAAGGAAGATGATGTGAAACATTGTGAAACTTACTGAATAAATTATTATTTTTACAACATCGTCATATTCATCATTGTCATATTCATCATCTTCCACTCATGTCTAGGGCATGTGACCTGTTGAGATCAAATCATCTTTTATTTGGATGTTCTATCGTCCTTTCCCTTGTGATCTGTATCGATAGATGCATTTTGGGATTATTTCTCATTCTATTGATGTGTTATTATTATTATTATTATTATTATTATTACTTATTATTATTATTATTTATTATTATTATTTATTTGTTATTATTGTTTTGCAGTATATTTATTTATGTTTGTCAATATTTAACAAACTTTTTCACATATAAACATTATTATTATACGTTTTTAATTAATATTACATACTTTTCTTTCAATTAATTATTATTATATGATATGTTAATACTGTGTGGGAACGAACACTTTAATCGATTTTATTTTTATTAATGCAATACGATGGTTTTCGTTTTACTACACATAGACTTCTAAGTTGAAATTAATTGGAATTTTTTTTTCATATTCTCTTTACAACAGTAGTGTAACAGTATGGAAAGGACAATATATATACATACATACATACTATTTTTTGCGGGTTAGGATAAAAGCGACCGCATTTTATGGAGCCTTCACTGTATTTCTGTGTTCATTTATGGACCTTTAAATAAAATAGTACATAGGGAAGAAGAAGTACGAAGATAAACGATAAGTGGTATTCTATTTAACTATGCTCTTTAACAACTCAGGCAATTAGCGTGGGATCTCAAAATTTCACATGAATGGACCTACAACGTTTTATGGATATATATATATATATTCACGAAATCCCTCCAATTCGACTTCATGTAGATTGGCAGGATTGATATTTGACTAATAATAATAATAATAATAATAATAATAATAATAATAATAATAATAATAATAATAATAATAATAATAATAATATATTCAAATTGGCTGGCAGAGTTAATTGTATACCTTCTCATGTACCTTGTGTACCTTCTCATCCATTCAACCGGTTAAGAAATATATATATATATATATATATATATATATATATATATATATATATATATAAAATACACATATAAATAAAATTATATACAGGCTATAAATAGATACAGATTAATTATCATGAAGCTACAATGTGTAATCATATCTCCCTGTGACCAATGTTCTACACTCTTATCCTTTTCCTCCAAATTTCTGTAATCTTCTCAGTCCCAATCTTGCAATATTTTTCATTCATCACTTTCTTTATATCCAGCAGAAAGTTTTTTTATCTAACTCTGTTATTCCTTCCCATTGGAATGGTATACAGATAAATAAATTAAACTGAAGTTAAAATGGATTAAATTAATGTTATGAGATAACGGATAGCACATATGCAACTATTTATTCCATGGCGTTACAGACCTGGATAGCCCTTGGCTACTAACCGGCTGGTGGTTTCACGTCCACATGCGTCAATCAATATACATTTAATAATAATAATAATAATAATAATGATAATGATAATGATAATGATAATGATAATGATAATGATAATGATAATGATAATGATAATGATAATGATAATGATAATGATAATGATAATGATAATGATAATGATAGTGATAATGATAATTATAATGACTATTTAACTCATGCCCCAAATGGGAGTCAATGACCAATCACGTTTCAATGATTTCTGTTTTACAACCAATCAGAGTCGTGTTTCACGAAATATTTATCAGTGTTAGGATTATCATATATTAAACAAAGCTCCTCCTTTTTAATATTCTGAACAGGTCTGACCGTTATTTTGCAGTGACTGAGCCTATAACAAATACGGCTACCAGATTGTATATAATAGTGCTTACATATCAACATTTGTAGCAATTGATTATACCACCAAAAAAAGAAACCACTGTTTGCACTTTCTTAAATGTATTTTTTCCCAGGTAATAATCGAGAAAAATATAATTGTCATATTTACATCATACGACATCAAAAATGAATTAATATACAGATTGATGTGTTTTCATTTTTTCTCCACTAGAGAGCATTCTTACAATATTGCGTTCCTTTGGCAATAAATAGTATGATCTGGTTGCAGTGATAAACAAAAGAAGCAGTAGAAGCGTACCTATCGTTTCTCATTTGTTTTCAAACATCGCCGTTTACATTAAATATATAAATATTTTAAAATAACTATAGTTAAATAATGATTTGTGAGTAAACAGCTTAATTTTATTCGTTAAATAGTCCTAACAAATGCCACTCTTGATTTCCAAATTCTCTAGATAAATTCACTCCTCACTTCGTGAGTCGTGAATTTATCGATAATTTGGAAATCACTCGTGGCATTACTTATGATAATTATAATGATAATGATATGATAATGATATGATAATAATAATGATAATAATAATGATAATAATGATGATAATGATAATGACAATAATAATAATAATAATAATAATAATAATAATAATAATAATAATAAGACTACATAACAGTGAAGTACATGGTCTTTATAGGAAGCCAGATATAATAAGAAGAGTTAAGTCTCGTAGACTGCGATGGGCAGGACATGTTGCACGAATGGGGAATGAAAGACGTGCATGGAAGCTTCTTGTAGGAAAACCAGAGGGAAAATGCCCAGTTAATAGACCAAGAATGAGGTGGGAGAATAACATTAACTATAATTTGAGAGAAGTAGATTATACAAGGGATGATTGGAAAACATTAGTTCAGGATAGGTATGTATGGAAAGCTTATGTCCGTGCGACCATGAACCTACGGGTTCGATAGTGCTAGTGAGATAATAAATATCGATAATAATAAATATCGATGATAATAATAATAATAATAATAATATGTTACATATTGATAATAATAAATATCGATAATAATGATAATAATAATGATGATAATAAAAATTATAATAGTAATAGTAATAATAATAGTAATATAATACAAATATTAATGGCGATGACAATGATAATCATAGAAGTTGTATTTAAACTGGCAGAGGTCATAAGGCTTATCTTCTACTCAACGAGTAAAATAAAACATAAACAAACGTGTTTATACACTGTAATTATCTCTAATACTGATCACTATTATAAAAAATTACAGATACAAATGAAGCCTTCTTCTTTATCCACGTCTTAGGCCTATAGGCTTGTTACGATCCCAGTGATGAATTTTGTATCCAGCGCTTCCTTGGACGGCCCAGAGATCTCTTTCCTGTTAGATGATAAGGAAGCATGGCTTTGGGAACTCTGTCTGAATTCATTCGTCGCAAATGATTCATCCAGTTGTTTTGCTATTCGTTTATGTACTTAATGACTGGTAAAAATAAATAAATAATAAAAAAATAACCTATAAATATATGTACCAAATTATTTCTAATTTATCAAATAACTCTTGTCATTATGAAGTTACTAATGACTCATCACTTTAGTTTTATTTGTTGATAGGCCTATTATTATTCTATAGTTCACCGCTATGGTCTCGAGGTAGCGTGCTGCTTTGCCACGCAGCGGGCCCGGGTTCGATTCCCGGTCGGGAGCCTCCTGGCTGAGGTTTCTTTTCGGGGGTTTTCCTCGCCTGCAAGACAAAAGTCAGGAAGCTTAGAGCCAACGGTTCCTGAAAGTCATCTAGCCATCATTATCATCATCATCCTTCACTGGTGTGGAAAGCAACGGGAAGCCACCACACCTATAATTCCCTAGTAAAGCTGTAAATCATAGCATGAAAATGCTATGATTGCAGTGAACATCCCGCCCTCGGACAGAATTTCTATGGAATTAAAATTATTTTCCATATTGAGCACCAACCTGGTTTAACTTATGGGCAGCTTCTTGAATTGTATTTTCAGTTCTTCAAATAATAAATTGGTCATCAGCGAAGAGTATATTTGTAAAATTAGTTTATTTATATTGATAACATTATTTAGCTTTTTCAACCTATTTCTTTTGATATCGTCAATATATATATATATAAGATTCTTATTGCTTGATTTATGCTCGCTGAAAGTAATCCTTGGCTTTGTGTATATATCCTGATATTATTATTTTTATACAAAGATTGAATTAACTAACTCACCAACTAATTAGCTCTGTCGAACCCGTAGGTTCATGGCTGCGCTGACATAAGCTCTCCATACATCCCTATCCTGAGCTAATATTTTCCAATCATTCCCTGTATAATCTACTTTCCTCAAATCATGCGTAAGTTATTCTCCCACCTCGTTATTGGCCTACCAACTAGGCGTTCCCTTCTGGTTTTCCTACAAGAAGCCTCCATGCACTTCTTTACTTTAATTCCCAATTCATGTCATATGTCCTGCCCATCGCAGTCTACGAGACTTAATCGTTCTTATTGAGCGATTCGATGAAAATATCATACCGAGGTGAAAGTTTCGAAATTGACGCAGGAATAATTTTGATGACGTAATATATTTCTTTAAAGGTAAAATTTTCTGATTCTATAAGATAATGTTTCAAATGTGTATTATTTTAATCTAATATTAGTGGTAAAAACTTCTAAAATTCCAAACCTGTCCTATTCCTTCAAACTCGATCTTAAAGTTTAATATAAATTTATATAAAATTAAATTTTAATATGTTTAATTTTATATATTTTAAGGAATGTTTATGTAGTCTTACATATTTTACATAATGTTATTACATTATACATTTTGCATGTTAATATTACGTAAAAATCCAAGCCTTACTAATGGCATTAATCACAGAGGTGGACGATCATCCAGGTAGTGTAGGTGATATATGGCTAATACTAATAAAATTCATATCAAATTCCGTTGAGGTGAATAGTCATATGATGACAGTTAAACATTAAAATGTACCTGTTGGCAGGTGCCGTCGTCCTCAACTTTGTTAAAATATTGTATATATAATTAATTGGAGTGCTTTCGGAAGTTATCTTCCATCTTCGGCAGGTTGAGCTTCTGCTACTTGTTGTTAATGGTGATGTATACTCCAACTGTTTGTACCAGCAACTGACTTGCTGGTACAAACAGTTGGAGTATATATCACCATAAAGAACAACAACAAGTAGCAGAAACTCAACCTGCCGAAGATGGAAGATAACTTCCGAAATCACTCCAGTTAATTATATGTACGATATTATAACAAAGTGGAGGACGACGGCACCTGCCAACAGGTACGTTTTAATTTTTAACTTTCATCATATGATATATATGGCTATCATATCGGACCCCCTAACAGTTACAGCTTGTTTTCTCAACCTAGAGTTACTACTCATTCTAGCCATCCGCATTTATAGCTATGGTGTGTGGGCACCGGCCCCGTACTAACTCATTGGCTGTATCGAACCCATGGGTTCATAGCCGCGCGGACATATATTCTCCATACATCTCTATCCTGAAATTTAAAAATTTTCCTATCATTCCACGCCTATCCCATACACGATGAAATTCCATTTTAAGATTTCTTCCTCGATGAGTAACCTAATCAGTACGCTTCCAATAGATCTTGCCCAAGATCTCTTGGCCACGATGCGGGACTGAAGCTATCAATTTTATCATCGATTTTTATTGAATGTAATGATACTTCTTATTTCAGACTTTCAGGTATTTTTACCTGCAGTAATCCATAACTCGAAAAAATTAAAGAAATGAAAATGATGTGCGATAAAATGTATTTTTTTTTAAATTGTTGTGCAAAAGTGAAGGTAGAATACAGCGTTATCACGTTTTAAATTTCGTTTTATGCAGAAATTCATATTCAGAAAACATAGAAATTAAATTAGTGTCTATATTAATTGAAACTGACAGTACAGAACGTACGCGCAGATTGTGTGGTTTGTGTTTGCGCTTGCGCACAATGTAATCCTTTGACGTCATTGATGTCAGACGTTTCAATCGATGTATATCGAGCTTGTACGGTTTAATATTGCCATCTACACATAGGAATAGATTACTACGTGTATATGAAAAATTCTTTAGTTTTGCAAATTGTTATGGTGGCTCTATCTGTTGGCAGTAACATGCATTATATTTTTATCATGGTATTGATTTTTCCACGTGCAGAAAACGAAACAATGTTTTACATATTAATATCACGAAAATAAATACAGAGATACTATGCTCTCCTGTGTTTCCCAGGTTTGCGGGTACAATATCAGTGGATTTTTAAGAGAATTCCTTTGCTTAAAATATACGGAGTTGCCACACACTTGACACTTTTAAGTCAATCTTATACAATTACTTGTTAGATAATTAGTTTTGCTCCTTCAAATAGTTAGTTTAATCAATGTCTTTATAGAGTTTTACGTTTTTTTTTCATTCCATTAACGCCGTTTATCCTCCCATGTTGTAGGCACTTTTACGTGTCACACGCAACCCGATCTTTCAGTGCACGACCTATCGGGAGAGGAATTTTAAACTGTGGATCACATACATCATTTTTTGGCCAAACAGAACACGGAGAGCCTCCCCGAATGAGTTTTTATATTCATTTAAATTATTTTATTACCTACTTTACTTTTATTCGTTAAATCTAGATTAAATCAACACACATTTTATGTCGACTTAGTATTATAAGTAATTATAATATGTTGATTGCATTCTATATTAATAATAATAATAATAATAATAATAATAATAATAATAATGCTGATGATGATATGATGATGATGATGATATGACGATGATGATGATATGACGATGATGGTGGTGGTGGTGGCGGCGGTGGTGGTGATGATGATGATAATGAACTCACTGGCACTATCGAACCCGTAGGTTCATGGCCGCGTGGACATAACCTCTCCATGCATCCCTATTCTGAGCTAATGTAATCATTCCCTATATAAACTACTTCCCTCAAATCATAGTTAATGTTATTCTCCCACCTCATTATTGGTATGCCAACTGGGCGTTTTCTGGTTTTCCTACAAGAAGCTTCCATGCACGTGTTTCATTCCCCATTCATGTCCTGCCCATCGCAGTCTACGAGACTTAACTGTACTTATTATATCTGACTTCCTATAAAGACCATGTCTTCTCCATTCACCCTGTCTGTTCATCTCTCTTTGGTCCAAAATAATAATAATAACAATAATAATAATAATAATAATAATAATAATAATAATAATAATAATAATAATAATAATGATAATGATAATGACAATGACAATGACGATGACGATGACGATGACGATGACGATGACGATGACGATGACGATGACGATGACGATGACGATGACGATGACGATGACGATGACGATGACGATGACGATGACGATGACGACGACGACGACGATGATAATAAAAACTGACCCAAACCCTCTGGCGGCACTATGGCCCTGGGGTCGATTCAGCCTCTAACGGAAATGAGTACCAGACGCTTGTTCTGTGGGTAAAGGCGGCCGTCACGCAGGGCTGACAACCCGGCTGACGTAAAGTGCCGATTGTCTAGAAAAAGTGGGAGCCTTAACTTCCTACTACTACCCCAAGGGTCTCCGGGCCTGTTGTGGGATCACTTTACTTTGTAATAATAACAATAACGATAATGATAATGATAGTAATGATAATAATTTATTTTTCATTGTAATTTAATATTAATACTTAAAAACAACATTATTAACCACCGTTGAAGTTGTTGTTAAATGTTTAAAACAATAAAAATTGTACGTGTGATGGCAGTCGTCCTCAACAAATTTAAAATCGTTTGAAATAATTAGCTGGGCCTTTCGAAACTAGTTCAATTTTCTAAGCTATTCTATTGGGAACAACTTTGAAAATGGAATTTATTCCGAAAGGCCTGGCTGATTATTTTTAAACAATTTTTAATTTGTTGAGGGGGACTGCCATCACAGGTTCAATTTTTATTGTATTACGTATTTAATACTAGTTATGAATATAATTGTTGAACATTTGAACTAACCTGGTTGAATGGTAGATAAGTCCATAAGTCCGTAAGGCCCTAACTCAGCCAGGTTAAAAAATCATTTATTATTATTATTATTATTATTATTATTATTATTATTTTTATCATTATCATCATCATCATCATCATCATCATCGTCATTATTATCAGTAAAGATCCTGTTTATGACTCATTTCGGAAAGTAAGATCTCGTGCCTTAGATTTAAGGTAGCTACGTAACAGAATCTTATGCCTAAAATAAACTCTAATCAACATTTATTGGCTGTTTCACGTTCGGATTTGAGTTGGGACGCTGATAACTGAGTGGCTGAAGAGTGTGAGTAACCATTGTATGCTGTATGATTGGTTTAATTAATACGTACTTTTAATAATAAAAAAATGAACGAACAGAAATTACCATAATCAGTATCAAATTGCGCAATATACAGTAATAAATTACAATTATACATGGTTTTATCGCTGCGGTTCAACTCATATAAGTACCGGCACGAGAAATTAATGTTTCACCAATTTAAGAGTTAAATACAATGCTAGGCTTTCATCCCTACGGAAGCAATAGGTGTAAAGGTAAAGTTATCACTACAGGTCATAGGAGACCCTTGGGTTAGTAGGAAGTTGAGACTCACAATTTTTCTAGGCAATCGGCACTTGATGTCAGCCGGATTATCAGTCCTGCGTGACGGCCGCCTTTACTCCCAGATCAAGCGTCTGGTACTCATTTCCGTTAGAGGCTGAGTCGACCCAAGGCCATAGTGCCACCAGAAGGTTTGGGTCAATTTAAAAATCTTGACCCACTTGTACTAGATCCTTCGACCATCCAGTTTGTAACTATTGCCTTACCCAACTATGCTATCGCGTGCCCCCAACTGGTAAAATAATTAAATCATTGCAGAGACAAGTGAAAATAATATTTTAACAGAAAGCCGAGAAACAGAGTCTCAAAAGTTTTAATAAAACATACAGCCCAGAAGAAAAAGAAGCTTGGGAAGACCTAGGAAGATTCTGTATTTTAAAGCCGGGACGAGTTAAAGTTTGACCCATAATAATCAAGATAATTATTAAACAGTTTTAACTGGCTGAACGTACATATTGTGTCAGAAAATATAATTGTTTTCAGGAGACAAACACATTTCTAGATCATCATGATACAAATATTTTCTATAATAATTTATTCAATTTCTTTTTTATTATTGTTTCATTCTTATTTGTGAAGCTTCAACATTTAAGCTCATATCGTGTTTAGCATATTTAGGTTTATCAAATACTGTGTTTTGTTGTGTTTGTTATGCATTTTCAGAAGAAGATAATTGATACAAGTTTAATGACATGAAATAGCAATGTGATGAAATGATCCCTGGTAATTAAATTCCAACCCAGTAATTGCCTTGATGATTGTGGAAAACCAGGAAAAATCAATTAAGTCTGTCAGTACTGGACTTTCAATCTGGGATCTCTAAAATTACTGTTTCGAGCGCTAATCCCGTTAGCAAAATCTCTGGATTTTTAAACTTGTATTACTTCTTAAAGACAGAAATAATCAAATTGTTACGTGAATATGTAATTTAAAAACGTCATTTAAATAATTTAGAATTGTGTTAATACACAAGTTTATACATTAAAATATGTGAAAGTTATATATAATCTTCTTATTATTTTTATCTTCCCTGAAACGGTCTCATATTTTCCACTAGTACTTTATTTCATTATTTCTCCACTTGGGTGCACTCTTACAATATTGCGATCTTATTTGGCAATAAATAATATGATCAAGATGCAGTGAATGAACATAACCTCACATTTCTGATCTGTTTTCAAACATCGCCGTTCACATTAAATATATACATATTTTAAAATAACTATAGTTAAACAATGATTTGTGAGTAAACAGCTTAATTTTATTCGTTAAATAGTCCTAACAAATGCCACTCTTGATTTCCAAATTCTCTAGATAAATTCACTCCTCACTTCGTGAGTCGTGAATTTATCGATAATTTTGAAATCACTCGTGGCATTACTTATGATGATTATGTCTCGAGAGCGACATACTTACTAAGCTGATATGTATATATGAAGGGCATAGGGCAATAACATGATAGGCCACATATTGTTTTTTCTGAGATATAAGGGTTTTAATGTTTCAAAAATATTATAAATACCAATTGCACAGTATTGTTGTTAATACATTGTGTGTCTCTATGTTTTAACTCATCATTGGTGCACTTACAAATTATTTTATGGTTATTTCCAAAAATTTATTTGCTATCATTGTAAACAGAAAATTACTTATCATGTTACTGCCCTAAGCCCTTTATATATACAATAATAATACATAAGGACTTTATTAAACTAAACGTAAGATACATACAATGTTATTTATAAATATGGATCACACGGGCAGTAAGCCGTACGTGCTGTTGACAGTCCGTTACAATAAGTTGATTTTTGGTAATAATATACTTAAAAAACATAATATTACAATTAGATATCAATACAATTACATTATACATTAACTCAGTTATGTAGAATTATTAAGAATTAATGGTATTGCAATTTAACATATTTATTTATTCCTGATTAAGTGTTATTATTTTCCGCGTTTTGTCCAGAAATCTACCCAAGTTTATCCACATTTCTGGGTTTACCAGTAACTCGTAGGATGCCAATCTTTCACTATTTGAATTTAGAAATATTTCCGGTAATATCTGATGCCTCCAATATTCTAAATCGTTACTTTTCCTAATATATGTATCTCGTCTTCAAAGTTCCCGCACATTGGATATATTCGCATATCGTGATCGTCGCTAAATTTTTAAAAATGTCCATGCCCCTAAACTGAACCAAGCAAGCCCTGATCTCTCTTTAAATCCTAGATTGAGAACATAAGATTCTTTTCCCCAAACTTGTTTTAGGTCCCTTTGTAAAATCAGTGATCGTTTTCCCGCACATTCGGCCAAAATTTTTGTCGGTTTATAACTAAGTACCTCCTTCCTATTTTTCTCCACACATTCTTGCGATTTTCAGTCCCTTTTTCCCATACCCAACCCATCCCAATCTTTTGGAGTTCTCTCCTAACCTCGTCTGCCCAGAATTTCCCATTTGCGTTCCTAATTTGGTGGTCGTAACAAAGTGCTCTGAGCATTGTTTGTTCACCTTGGATTAGCCGCAACCAGTACTTGAGTACACGAATTTTGCAGTTTATGTCATCCTGAAATGACCCAAATTCATATAAAATTCCACAGTTAGAAACGGCCTTACTAAGTCCTGTAATATATTTTAGAAATTCGTATATACCTTATTTAGTATTTTCGTTCTTTGAAAACCCCAAATATCACTACCATAGTGCATTACTGGCCTCACCATCGCTCCAAATATTTTTTCTAACGTACTAACTGGAATATCGGGCACTCTACCCAGAATACTGAGAATACTATTAAGTTGTCTCCTCCCTTTGAATAATGCTATATCAATATGTTTCTTCCACTTCCCGTTCATTTTCAACGTCGTACCAAGATATTCAAAACGTTTCACGTTTTGAAGTATTTGATCTCTGTATTTCCATTCCTCTGCTTTACCATAAACCGTCCCATTTTTGAACGTCATTGTTTTTGTCTTACTAATATTTACAGTCAATCCCCAATTCCTACAGTATATTTCCAGTAACCTTTATATATATATGTATAATGTAAATACTTCATATTATATACAACTAACTCATTGTTACTATCAAAACCGTAGGTTCACGGCTGCGCAGACATAAACTCTCCAAACATCCCTATGCTGATCTAATTTTTCCCCACTCATTTCCTGTATAATCTACTTTCCTCATGGTTAATATTTGTTTCTCACCATATTCTTGGCCTACTTACTGGATGTTTTACCTCCGGTTTTTCTACAGGGAGTTTCTACGCCCGTATTTCATTCCCCATTTGTGCCACATATCCTGCCCATCACAGTCTACAGTATTTAACTGTTATTATTTGATCAGGTTACCCATAAAATTCATGTAGCTCACCGTTACAAAGTCTTCTCCATTCCCCTCTCTGTTCATCTCTCTATGGTCCAGAATATTTGCTAAGAACATTTTATTCTCGAATACTTGTAATATTTTTTCCTCTCTAAAAGTAAGAGTCCATGTTTTGCATCCATATAATATAACTGGGAGAATAAGAGTTGATTGAATAAGCCTACTTTCAGTTTAATGTTTTTTTTTTTTAGAGAATTTGGGATAAGAGTTCCTATAGTGTATAATAAAGCATGCAATTCCAGAATCGAACCTCTATTTAATTATATTTTCTTTATGCACACCATTCCTATTTGTAATTATTTTTCCTAGGTATTTGAATTTAGTCACTTCCACAAAAAGTTACTCATTTGTCATTAACTGTCCATTTTCCATTATATAATGTATTTCTATGTGTGACCATATATTTAGTTTTATTCATGTTTAGTTCCAGTCCCAATTTCTTAGTATTACTCAATATAATTTTTTTTTTCTCTTAGTATCTCCACGCTCAAATAAACATAAACGAACAGTTTATTAGTACCATTGTGTTGTAGGTCTTTTTCTTTATCTGAAGATTTCAATATTTATTTACTTACGCATACTGACATAATGCCATCATATTAATGTGAGTAGGATTTAATCTACAATTGTCAGATCGATAGAGCTATCGAGTTCGAGTTGTACAGGTTACTAAGAGTTTGCTAGTTGAACTAAAGATGGCAGAAAATACTTGCAAATCGATAACGTTATATGATTATATGATTTTAAAATCAACATGATATTATAGTAAAATGTTTAAACATGCTCTAGAATGGACAGTTGAATATCACAAATAAGTTATGTAATTAAAATGTAATTATGCTTAGAATATGTAATGATACTGTAAATAGGCAAATGAACGAAATAATTAATTGGCTATATCAAATCCGGAGGTTCATTACTGCGCGGACATAAGCTCTCCATTTAACCGTATCTTGCGCTAATGCTTTCCAATTATGCCATGTTTAATTTACTTCCGTCCAGCGCCGTAGCCGAGTGGTTAAGGTAGGAAGCCTTGGCGCAGAGCTACGGGACTTGCGCTGGTTCGAGTCTCCATGGGGGAAGAAATTTTCTCATGGTATTTCGGCCAGTATGGGACCGGTGCCCACTCAGCATCGTGAGACAATTGGGTAGCTACAATAAGTAGCGGCTCCAGGTTGAGGAACCAGCTATAACGGCTTGGGGACTCGACATGCTAACCACATGTCACCCCTACACTGGCTGTTGATCATCTACCTCTGTGATTGACACATGTGGATGTGAAGGGCCAGCAGCCGGCTGGTAAAAGGGCAACCGCTGAAAAGTGGAAAGACCCTCAATCGGAATTTACTTCCCTCAGTCATAGTTAATGATATTCTCTCGCCTCATCGTGGGCCCACCAACTGGACATTTTCCCCTCTGCTTTCCTACAAGAAGTCCTACTGGTTTTCCTACGAGAAGTTTCCATGCCTTCTTTCGCGACATATCTCCTACCCATCACAGTCTAAGACACGGAACTTTTCTTATTTAGTTTTTTTTTTCACTCGCCTGTCTGTTTGTCTTTCTTTGATCCAAACATTTTTGAGCACATTATCTCAAATATTTCTTATATATTTTTTGCGCGATAATGCGTTTTGTCGTACGTACCAGCAATGGAGACCATTATTGAAAGTTTAACTTCCTATATCTCGGGGTTGCCAACCTAAATAACTATACTGTAATATTACATTTACAACCGCGTGCGGGAAGTGTCCTCTATGTATACTATGTACAATGTATATACAGAAAATATCCAAAAGGTAGTGTTAGTATACATTGTACATAACAAATCACTGCATTTTAAATAAAATGAACTTTATTTGAAACAATATAAAACAATAAATACCTACTTGCGGCCATGTTATCAATAATTATTCTCAAGGCCTCCTGTTGTTCAACTAATAAACATTACCCTTACTGTTAACGTTAGTCAATTGTTTATAATGAACGCAAATATTTCCAACAAAGATGTTATTATTTTACTATTAGGCTATATATTATTTTGAAAACACCATCGCGCAAAAAATAATGTACAACTCACGTTTATGAAGTGTTTTACAGAATCTCGGAAATTAAAAACCTCGCTATCGCTCGGTTTTTAAATATTTTTCCTCAATTCTGTAAAAACCACTTCCCAACCTCGTATCGTAATATACTATTATCCTTTCTTAAAGTAATTGAATCTTTATAATTAGTATTTTTACTTACAACGCTCTTTAACTATGTTATCCCGGTGAACAACTGGTTACCGTGCTCTTCTCTGGTTCCGAGATTCGAGGTTCTAACCCGGCAGGAATAGATGAATGTTTAAGAGCGTAAAAATACTGTGTATGGGCCCAGTGACGTAGATTTACGGTACGTAAAATAACCCCAAGGTTGAAATATGAGTTATGTGAGAAACATTTTCGGTCCATTTTCACCCAGATTTTTATTAGAGTTGCCAGGGATCTTTTCTGTTAAATGTATACATTTAAAAATACCAACTTTAACAACCTAGGAAATTAGCGACGCAATTCAAATATGGCCGTAAAATGTCAGTCAAATTTATAATCAGAAGCCTCGTATTTAAAGCTTTAGTTCTTTTACATGCCGTAAATTAAATGGAAACCACGGTTTTACTTTCCTTCTGAAGAAATCTCTGTTGAGGATTTTTACGCCTTGATAAACCCATCGATGGGGAGAGGGTTTGGATCTAAAGGTAGTCACCGCTTGTTCTTCAAGACTTACTATGGCATTACGCGTATACCATAGCGCCTTTAATGCGAGTGACAAGGGGACGATAATTCCCTTTACTGTTGTTTTAGAAACTTATAAATTACTCTCTTGGATTTGTTTGTATGAGTAGTAAGAATATTTGAGTTTGGCGGTAGTTTTGAATTCATATTTTTTGTGCTCTGGCCGATATCAAGGAAAGGAGTGTTGGGTTTTGGGATCAATAACGATTTACAATAGATTAGGAAAACCATGAATAACTCAAACTTAATATATTTGCGTGTATGACTTTGAATATTTTTACACGCTTTATATTAGCTTGACCGTATCTATCTATATAACGGAATCTTTCAACGTGATTTTCACCCACTTAAAATCATTGGATATCTTGAAACTTTGTATACTTGTAAAAGGACCAATGACAATACAATAATCTCATAATGTGTTTTTAAAATCATGGCCAGAATCATCAGAAAATTAAAAAAAATGTGTCTGCGTAATTATGTAACGGAATTTTTCAACACGATTTTCACCCACTTAAAATCATTGGATTGACTTGAAACTTTGTATACGTATAAAGGACCAATGACAATAAAATCATTTCATAAATGTTTTCCAAAATCCTGGCCAGAATCATAAAAAAAAGTGTTTTTGTAATTATGTAATGGAATCTTTCAACACGATTTTCACCCACTTTAAATCATTTGATGGACTTGAAACTTTGTATACTTGTAAAGGACCAATAACAATACAATCATTTCATAATGTTTTTCTAAAATCCTGGCCAAAATAAGCAGAAAATCAAAATAATAAAAACCGGTATAATAGGTTGCGGACTTACCAACTTCCTATTCAATCGTTGTAAGAGCGCAGTTAGTAGAGCGGTGGACAGTAGTGGTATATAATTTCAGTAATCCATAGGTCGTTGGTTCAAATCCGGCCCGGAGGATCTTTTTAGCTCATCCTACAATAGTATCGAATTTAAAGATATTTATATTTTTATCTTATTCTGTAAAATTTTTAAACTAAAACATAAATAATAGTTAAAAAAAAGCTAAAACAACACGCTTTATTAGAAAACCGAACTAAAAAATGAAAAATGATTTTAATTTCCAACACGTTTGGGATAAAATTAAAGTGGTCAACAAAAAAATCATCTCCAACACATATAGAATAAAACTAAAGTTATCAACAAAAAGAAAATAATTTTACCATCAAAAGCGTAGGGTGCTCTATATCAATTAATATATTTGATAATAAACAGATATTGGTAAAAGTAAAGTCTCTAAGAAGAAAATGTAAAACTCATAAAAAGCACCCCACGCTTTTGATGGTAAAATTATTTTCTTTTTGTTGATAACTCTAGTTTTATTCTATATGAGTTGGAGATTATTTTTTGTTGACCACTTTAATTTTATCCCAATAATTTGGGCTTTCTAATAAAGGGTGTTGTTTTAGTTTTTTAAAACTATTATTTATTAATATCTTGTTTAATTTCGTGTTTTTTTTCTATTATTTTATTTTTTTATGTGAGTTTTTAAAATGCGTTTTTTTTGTGATCTAAGTAGCCTATGTTACCATAGCCATGTGTATGATAAAACCATGGAGTAAATGTTTAGAAACCTTAAAATGACGAAACTAGATTTATCATATCAGACTGTAGTGAAAATAAATTTGATTTATATCTACATGGAGTTAAAAATAATTCACTGGCACTATCGAACCCGTAGGTTCATGGCCGTCCCGGACATAAGCTTTGCATACATCCTATCATATACCAGAAAATTTTACTCCAGTGGAACCCATGTCCGCATTTCTTGACGGTTGTATTTTTACCGTGAAAGATCGTCACTCTTTCGACCAAGGTTCTTTTTTCGTCTGGCTAATCACCTCCGACCAGTCCGGCATGAGTAACCCTATCGGGAGTTAAAAATATTTAGGTATATTTACTCTATGTAATTTGTTCGTATTTGTATTGTTTTATAAGTAAATAGATAATTGGCGCCACATTATTTACGTAATAAGGATAATAGCGAGGCTTTACGAATTATGTTTTTGGTCGAAGTTTAGCTTACGAAACTAACTTTCACCTACTGCAAGGGGTGTAATTTGATTTCATATTGTCGGAATTAATTATTTTTAAATATTGCATAAATATCAAACAATATAAACCTAAAGAAATCCCTGAACTATGCTATGAATAAACTGGCTCATATGTAATGTTGAAGTTATGACTTTTCAACATAAAATAAAGCATTAAAACTAAATAAAGGCTATGATCACACGTTTTTCCATTATATCATGGAAATGGATAGTTAATATCAGATGAGGGAAATTTTGAATAAGTGGTGATCTAGGGTCCCGCGCCGTAGCCGGGCGGTTAAGGTAGGGAGCCTTGGCGCAGAGCTACGGGACTTGCGCTGATTCGAGTCTCCATGGGGGAAGAAATTTTCTCATGGTATTTCGGCCAGTATGGGACCGGTGCCCACGCAGCATCGTCAGGCAATTGGGTAGCTATAATAAGTAGCGGCTCCAGGTTGAGGAACCAGCTATAACGGCTGGGGGACTCGACATGCTAACCACATGTCACCCCTACACTGGCTGTTGATCATCGACCTCTGTGATTGTCACATGTGGATGTGAAGGGCCAGCAGCCGGCTGGTAAAAGGGCAACCGCTGAAAAGTGGAAAGACCCTCAATCGGATCGGTGATCTAGGAACCATAATTACATACAGGAATAAGATTCACAAATAAATTAAACGTAGGCTCAATTCTGGAAATGCATGCTATAACGCATTACACATCCAAACTTCTTAAAAAAATACGTTTAAACTGAAAATAAATGAATATTTTGGTTTATCAGTTATATTTGATGAATTTTTAAATACGAACTTTTACTTCAAAGGAGGATAAATTTTTTTGGATTACTTGCTAATAAAGTTCGTTGAAAAATTGTTGTACCAAAGAGAGACGAACAGACGGTGAATGGAGAAGACTATTAATAGTGAGCTATATGATTTTTATGGAAAACCAGATATAATGAGAACAGTTAAGTCCCATATCCTGCGATGTGCAGGACATGTTGCATGAATGGGTAATGAAAAAGGGACATGGAAACTCCTTGTAAGAAAATCAGATGAAAATCGCCCAGTATGTAGGCCAAGAATGAAGTGGGAGAATAACATTAACAATGGTTTGAGGGAAGTAAATTATACGGAGCATGATTAGAAAACACTAACTCAGGATAGTGATGTATGGAGAGCTTACATCCACGCGGCCATAAACCTAGGGATTCTATGGTGTCGGTGAGTTAGTTAGTAGGTTTGTTATCCGATTAAAGTTGAAAAATATTAATAATTTTATTAACTTAATACAGACAAAAAAAATAACACAAAAATAAGACAACAACTAAAAATAAAGGAATTAAACTCAACAATAGAGAAATACAGAACAAACTGGAAAGAACACTTGGCAAGGATGACTGAGAATAGAATACCAAAAGCAGCATACAACTATTCACCACGAGGAAGAAGAAGCTTGGGAAGACCAAGGAAAAGATGGAAAGAGCAGCAATTTGGAGCCGGAACAGGCTAGTAAATAGGCCTAAACCGTGAAGAGGAAGAAGAAGAAGATTAACTTAATATTGGGAGTGCGGAAAAGTGATTTTAATATTTGTTATTTGCTGAAATTTAATAAATGGAGACCTGAATTCATCACTATTGGGAGTTGACAAAATTGAAAGCAAGTAATAATAGCTTACCATCAATGTTAAAATACCTTTTTTGCGCGATAGTGCGTTTTGTCGTACTTACCAGCAATGGCGACCATTATTTATACTGTAATATTACATTTAAACCCACGTGCGGGAAGTAAAATCACTGCCCTCTATGCATACTAAGTACAATGTAGAATGGGGCAGAGAGGCCTGCACTTTGTACAAGTCACCAAGTACCTCGGGGTGAGCATACAAACGAATATGAGGATCGATGCGCACATAGAGGACATCACAGGAAAGTCAAAAAGGCTATTCCATGCAATGACACAACTTGGTGGCCAGAACTGGGGATGTCAAACTGTCAACAATCTAATACTATATAAGACGCTCTACCAACAAATCTGCGCCTATGCTGCCCATGGATGGGCACGTAAGCTCAACAAAATCAGAAAAGAAAGCTACTATCAGCACAACGACAAGTCCTCATTCGGGTCACCAAAGCATAAAACACAGTATCGCGAGCATGCTTACCTGTGATAGCAGGAGTACTTCCCATGATCTTTATAATGAACGTCGAATACATCGCTACAGGCTGCGTAGAGGACTTCCAATCTACATTGAAGAGGTAGTTCTCACCCCCGAGTTTTACACGGAACCACGCAACCTATAGAATCATCGATGCTCACCTTGGGGAAAAACGGCAACAACAATGGGAACAAGAACAGCATGGTCGTCAAACTCAGGAATTCGTTCCTAGAGTACGGGCGAGAATGCGCATGCCATGGTTAGTGCCGATCCACAACGTGACACAACTGCTGTCTGGGCATGGGCATTTCTAGGGTAAACTGTTGAGAGAGGACTCGCCGAAACAACGGTGTGCGACTGTAACAACCCTGAAGTGGACATCGTCACTCATGTGCTATATAATTGCTTTAAGTACGGTGTCTTGAGAAGGGAACTCGAGTTTACAGCCATGGAAGGAGGAGTCCACTGGCCGCCGTGCCTGGAGTACTGGACAAGGAAGCAACCGTACAAAGCAATTACACGTTACATCGGCAGAGTTCTACGATTAAGAACTGAAGAAGATGACAGAAGAAGAATGATCCGTCATTAACATTCCCATCTTCACAATCACACACATACACACACACACACAAACACACGCGCGCACGCACGCACACACACACACACGCGCGCGCGCACGCACACACACAGACACACACACAGACACACACAGAGACACACACACAGACACACACACTCAGACGCACACACAGACACACAGACACACACAGACACACACAGACACACATACAGGCACACACACAGACGCACACATACATACACACACATACAGACACACACATACAGACACACACGTACAGACTCACACATACAGACACACACACGCAGACACACACACAGACACATACAGACTCATAAACACAAACAAACACAACACAATTACTCTCATATCACGTATCATCAAAACAATCATCATTACTTTAAGTAATATGTATATTTATTTTTATGTATCACTAAACACAAACTCACAAACACACACACAAACAAACACACAACACGTTTTACTTATGTAACATCTACACTTCACGTACCTGAAATATGTATGTATTATGCTTATTTATTTAATAAAGATTAAATAGTAGTTAGGGACATAGAGCAGACCCGCGGATAAGGGCATTATGCCCGAGGGGGTGGTGGCGAGGCTTTAAATAAAAAAAAATATATACAGAAAATATCCAAAAGGTAGTGTTAATATACATTACGGTATACGAAACAAATAACTGCACTTTAAATGAACTGAACTTTATTTGAAACAATATAAAACAATAAATACATACTTGCGGCCATGATATCAATAATTGTTCTCAAGGTCTCCTGTTGTTTCAACTAATAAACATTGCCCGCACTGTTAACGTTTAGTCAATTGTTTATAATGAACGCAAATATTTCCAACAAAGATGTTATGATTTTACTATTATTTGTTATTTTGAAAGCACCATCGCGCAACAAAATAATGTACAACGTATGTTTGTGAAGTATTTTACAGAATCTCGGAAATTAAAAACCTCGCTATCACTCGGTTTTTAAACATTTTTCCTCGATTCTGTAAAAACCATTTCCAACCTCGCATCGTAATATACCATTTTGTAGCATACATATTTTTCGTTAGATTACTATGAAGTGTTGCTGCGAACATATTTTTTCACTATAATTTTTTAGAGTACCCTTGCTTATTTACTTGTTAAATTAGTTAGTTTGGTATGATTTATTTGTATCTTGAAGAAAGTTGTGCCATTTTATAAATGTTATAGGCCGTAGTAGTGATTGTTCCATTTGTTGGTCATATTATAAGATCCCAAAATGCTGAAAATGTAGGTATGTAGGGTCTAGTCTAGTATAAAACAAAGGATTAAATAAATACATGTGTGATATCAGGAGATCCATTTCACTGCTAAGAGTAGATGCTTTTGAAATGTTTGAAAATAGAATAAAGGAGATTGGTTTGTTGGTCAAAGAATAAGGAAATAGAATGTCTTATCTGTAATAGAAATAAATAAGCACCACCTTAATATTAGTAGAAAACTGTACAATAAAAGTTGTCGAGGCTTTTAAATACTTGGGGTCATTGATAAGATCTAGAAACAAAAGGAAAATGCCGACTTGTTTGATGGCTGGTAATATGTGTTATTATGCTTTGCAGAATTTATTGAAAACTAAAAAATATTTTATTAAAGGCAAAACTTAATATAAAAAATGAGATCAGTAGTTACATATGACAGTGGAACCAGGACACCTTCAATAAAAATATAAATTCAAAATGAATATATGTGAAAGAAAGGTATTGAGAAGAATTTTTGGACCCGTGAAAGATGAGGTAGCATGGAGAATTATATCAAATAAAGAGTTGCCTGATTTATATCAATTTTTTGATTTGTCCATATCAGAAAATACGTGCAATTAAGATGGTCAGGTCATATTTTTAGAATGCCAACTAAAATAGATAAAAAAACTGATAGAAGGAAAACCAGGGGGAAGAAGGAGAAGATTGAGACCTCAAAGAGTGGCTACACAACGTTGAAAAGGATTTGAGAAGAATGGGAGTTAAAATATGGAGGACGGAAACTTCTGATAAACCTGTTTGGAAGGACATAAGTGAAGTGGCTAGAGTTCTCCACGAACTGTAGTGGCTGGAGTAAATAATTAAAAATAGTGTAAATAAATAAACCATTACGTTTCAAAAGGAAAGGGTTGAGGACTTCGAAACGAAGTTTATTTTGGATACTGTCATGACATTAAAAATAAGATATTTTATTTAATTCTCTTCAGAATGTTTTCCACAGATTTTAATTCTATTTTCAATGATTCACTGGTTAGGTACAGCAATGAAAATCAATAACCAATCAATTGGATGTGTTTTTATAGGAGCAACAAACCATATGTTTATTGGAGCATGACATTACATTTCGAAAGGCATTCTATGGAAGTATTTCATTACGTATAGACGTTAATGTTTGAATTTGTGTACGTAATTATATATCTAGTATTGCTTTTGGGCTTACCGACGTAGAGTATACGTATTGAGTCTTCTTAGGTTGGTAGTATTTTTAACTAACGACTTAATGCACGAGGCTTAATTGTCCTTATTGAACTTGTTCCCCTTATAGATTAAGTAGCACATTTCTCCATTCGCCTCTTTCTGTTCGTCTCTCTTGCAACAACTGTTTTTTTTTTCTTGAGACTTCTCAAATTTCTTGTTTCTAGCACCTCTATAACCATATAAATTCATATAAATTTCTTAGGATTATTTCTAAAACATTATATATATATATATATATATATATATATATATATATATATATATAATTACCAGGTCCACCGCTGTGGTCTCGAGGTAGCGTGCTGTCTTGTCACGCAGCAGGGCCGGGTTCGATTCCCGGTTTGGACAGGCTCCTGGGTGAGGTTTTTTCGGGGGTTTTCGTCACCTGTAAGACAAATGTCAGCATTAGGGCCCAACGGTCCCCGAAAATCATCCGGCCATCATCATCATCCTTATCATTATCATCGCTCACCGGCGTGGAAAGCAACGGGAAGCTACTACACCTATAATTCCTTAGTAAATCTGCAAAGCATAGCATGAAAATGCTGATTGCAGCGAAAGACCTATCCTCGGGCAGAATTACCATAGGTAGATAATTACCAGGAATCGTGTGTGCATCAGGTTATATGGATCCAGGATCTCTAACTTGATACGTTAGTGCGCTACCACCTACGGTATCCAGGCATCCTGGCACAAACATTTATTTTTCCTTTTTATGTATTCTCAACCATGAGAAGTAGCGGGGACTCAGTCTCACTGCTCTCTCGTGACTTCTGTAACAAGTAAGCAATTTAAAGGGAATTTTTACTTTATGACAGTGTTTATATATATATATCTCGACGTTATAATTAAATTTTGAAATTTAGAAATGAAAGCCAAATATTATATGAAAAGAAAATTTTACGCCTAAACCGGGAATTGGACCCGATATATCTAACTCATACATATTCTCATGATAAATGATTTCTCTTTATAGGAGCCGGAAGATGATACTGCGAGAGATGTCCCGCTGTCTCTTATGATATAGAATTATATGTATAAATAAAAGAAAATTGATGTATGCACTGGGAACCTGAATGGCGAATATATTATCGCGCAAACATATAGATTTAGAGGTCTCAGATTCAAATGCCGATTTCTTTTCTTATATATATATATATATATATATATATATATATATATATATATCCATCCATAGTAATTCTGCCCGAAGGCAGGTCCTTCACTGCAATCATAGCATTTTCATGCTATGTTTGCAGCTTTACTAGGGAATTGTGTAGGTGTGGTAGCTTCCCGTTGCTTTCCACACCGGTGAAGGATGATGATGATAATGATAATGGTAAGGATGATAATGATAAGGATGATGGCCATATGATTTATGATGGCCATATGATTTCGGGGACCGTTTGGCCTTAAAGGTTTCCTGACATTTGTCTTACAGGTGAGGAAAGACCCCGATAAAAACCTCACCCAGAAAAACTGCCCCGACCGGGATCGAACCCGGGCCCGCTGCGTGACAAGGCAGCACGCTACCTCGAGACCACAGCGGTGGACATATATATATATATATATATATATATATATAGGGTGTAAATGAATTATACCGCATACATTTAACTACGTATAGAGGGGTATTATATAAGCACTTTGAGATAATGAACTAATGATCTACGAGGGAAAATGGGCGAGTTATAGGGAATCAAACTAAACATTTGTTACAGATAAATCAACATGAGAGCATATTAGAGGAGAAAATTATACTGGAATAACTTCATATCTTAGTATTAATTCCGAGATCATGATTGATAATAATCAGGGAACGGAAGTTCATGCATTTGCATATTTGTTCTCTCTCGTTGTGCAAATATGCCAAAAGATTATTTACGCGAATCGCAAATTTCTGAATACAATAATATTGTTTTTATTGTGCATAAAAGTACATATTTTACCTTTATTTATAAATGCATCATATTTTAACATTTATGCAGGGAAGCTGCATATTTGGTATATTTTTGGTATATTTATTTGTATTTTTCAAATATTTAAAGGTTTTTAAATTTTAAAATTTCATTAATTTAAATTAAATAGTTAATTAAAAAATGTAACGTAGTAAACATGATTAATATATGTTTATGAATTTTGTTTAACGATGAATGGCACACCCATTGGGAGCCCCTCAAGTTTTCGTGAGGTGGCATCAATTTTTCACACGGTCCGTTGGTGAATCCCCGTATGTATTCCACGTGCAGCGAAGGTCAACAGTAACGCGTTTACGCTTCGGACTCACGAGCAGTTGTGTCTTCGTTCATTGAACAAGTGTCTAGTTTTTGTGTGTGGTGAAGTGGATGTAAACTGTTAAGGGGGCTTTCTATACCGCTATTAAATCATGCCCAAAGTTAAATTAAGTAATTCAGGTAGACTTCAATCATTTGTAAATGAATTTCGTAACGAGTTTATTTCCACGGATAATAGAATTTTATTTTGTAAAGCATGTGAGAAAAAAGTAGGCAGTGAGAAACGGTTTCAAGTGTTGCAGCATATAAACACATCCAAACATAAGGAATTAGTAATTAAAAAACGTGAAACGGAAAATAATCCAAAGCAAAAACAACTTGCGGAGTGTTTAGGTAGTAGGTTAACTCAGTTTTCTTCAGACTTGTGTGAGGTTTTTATAGCATGCGATATTCCTCTCTTTAAACTCAATAATCCAACGCTAAGAAATTTTCTTCAGAAATACACCAACGAACATGTACCAGATGAAAGTACTTTACGAAAAACATATGTAAGCCAGTGTTACAACAGTGTAATATCAAATATTCAGAATACTCTTAGGAATCAATTTATATGGATTAGTGTTGATGAAACGACGGATTGTGAAGGTCGTTACATAGCGAATTTTATATTTGGAGCCTTTTGTAAAGAAAAGCCCACAACTCCGTATCTTCTGAATGTTGCAGTGTTAGAAGTTACTAACAATGCAACAATTACTCAGTTTGTTATTGATTCGCTGAAAATATTGTGGCCTGATGGCATTAAGTACGATAATGTGCTCCTCTTGATAACGGACTCTGCTAGTTATATGATAAAATCAGGTACAACACTGAAAGGTATTTTCGCTCATATGATTCACTTAACATGTCTTGCACATGGCCTTCATCGTATATCAGAGACTATTCGAACATGTTATCCTTTAGTGGACAAGCTAGTGTCGTCTGTTAAGAAAGTATTTAAGAAAGCTCCGTCCAGAGTTCAAAAGTTCAGAACAATAGCGCCTGACGTTCCCCTCCCACCACAGCCAATTTTAACCCGTTGGGGCACATGGCTGGAAGCTGCTCTATACTATTCAGAACATTTTTCTAAAATTAAAGAAATTATAAATATTTTTGATTCAAGTGAAGCAGCATCTATCGAATTAGCACAGAAAACTGTATCGGACAATGAATTAAAAAGCAACCTTGTATTCATATCATCTCATTTTCATTTTATTCCTAAAGCAATTAGGTCATTGGAAGCAGTTGGTATTCCTTTACTGCAGTCTTTAGCAGATTTCGATAGAACGATCTCCAGTTTAATATCAGTTCCGGGAAATGTAGGAGATATAGTGAAAGAAAAAACAGAAAATATTCTTTCCAAAAACCCTGGCTATTATAAACTTGCAGAAATTCGAGATATTCTCGAAGGAAAAACACCAAACAAACCAACAAAGTTATCTATAGAACAGCTCACAGTTTTTTTGCAAGCCCCTCTTACTTCTTGCGACGTAGAACGAAGTTTTTCGCGCTACAAAGCTATGCTGAGAGACAACAGGCGAAGATTTACTACAGAAAACATACGTCACTGGTTAGTTGTGAATTGCAACAGTAGTAATGGAGCATTCAGCAATGAGGCAAGCACTTCAAAATCCAGAGACTAAACGTAAGTTACCTATAAACCTATAACGTATTATTCTGTTAAAATAATCTCAGATTGATTATACATATTTTGTGTCATATTTACTAATTTTTACAGCATATTTTGTGGCATATTTAGCTATTTTTTACAGCATAAATGCGTACACATTCTTCATGTTTTTAGGGCATGAACTTCCGTTCCCTGCTAATAATTCATCAACAACGTTTATGAAATATGGAGTTATCAAATTCCTTAAAATTTCGATCTGAGCAGATGATTGCACGCCACTGCCCTGGTTACAGTAGAATCAGTACAATATGAGCCTTAGTACAGAGTGAAACACGCAGAATCTGTGTTGTTAACTTGTGGCTTAATAGTCAAAGTGATGGATTTGAGATTCGACCACTGATGGTTCAAATCACGGCAGGCGACTTTATTTTTTCTTTCGTTCTTTCTGCACTGTGTTATGTTAACACTGGAATTTGTTAAGTATGGACATGCACAAAATTCCTATTCTTCTATTGGTAATTACATTAACATCTGATTAGAAGTTACCTCAGTATCAGTTCAGTTCCATTACATGAAAGCATCATGGAACATCTTTATAGTTACGCTGAACTTGCCGATATGCATCTGAGTTTTGGTACAGCACAAGGCAATGACGTAAGAGCTGCTGCCACGTACGTGGGGCGGTATCCGGATAGACGCCTTCCTCAGCGAACAACCGTCGAGTTTGATGATAGGCATTTGCGAGGGCATGGGACGTTGAAGGTAAACAGAGTAGACGCCGATGCAAGATGTACGCGCCGCACTGCATGTTTTGAAGAAAATGTTCTTCATAGGGTGAAAGAAGAACCTTCTACTAGTACTCGTTCTATCGGACGTGTAATGGGTACGAACCATCAAAATGTATGGGAAGTCCTGCATGAAGACCAGCTCTATCCCTTTCATCTGCAAAAAGTACAAGTGTTACAGCCACTGGACTTCGCTCAACGGGCCCAATTTTGTAACCGAGTTTTGCTGCAGCCACCGCACTTCTTTTCCTCGGTATTATTGACTGATTATTATTTGGTCATGTGTATTTTCTGATATTCTTATTCCAAATGTATCCTTCTTGTTCCAACAACATATCACTTCGTTGATATAGATCGCAAAAAATGTTGGGGAGAGGGGGTAACCTTGTCTCACACATAATTCTATACAATAAACAATATATAATAAAGTAGGCAGTACATAAGAATAATCGCCTTTTCTATAACATTAATTATTTAGAAGCATATGTTTTAATCTCAAAGAAAACAAATAGAAACTCGCCTAAACATATGAAGACTGTGAGTATAACAAAATCAGCCTCGGTGGTCTGAGTTTAAATTCTTTGTCTATAGTTCGGAGGGTCGCGGAATCAAACCTGGTCAGGATAGAAGTTTTTTTTAAGGATGGAAAGATCCACGGGGAAAGTTCCCGAAGGGAATTTAAGCCATGGATCCCGACTCAGAAGAGTTTTCTGCTCATAAAAGAAGTAGAAGCCTAAATTAGAGGAGCTTTGAGCAATATTTAGTAGATGTTTCCATTACAAATAATAACTTTGTTGCCTACTAGTTGTCCTTTATACTAACCTTGTTTATATAACTCCGGCTATGGAGCACCCCTACCCCACATGGATATGTATGGTTATAGACAGACACGGGTATGAAAACAGTCGACTTGAGATTCCTGAACAACCCCTGAAAGTTTGTTTGTAGAATCAATAACTACCCTTCACATAAGATCTTTTTGAATGTTGGTTATAGGGATATTTACCCATTTTATAAAGTTACTAAAAATTAAAGAATAAGATGAAATTTTCTAAAGTAGAATGTTTTTCTTGAATATAGGCCTATATCTGTCACAATTTGATTGAAACTTAATCATATCAGCTTTGAACTTGTGCTTGGGAGATTTGATTAAATGCAATTTTCATCTAACGTAGACAGCAGCACATAGTTGAGGAATCTGTTTCTGACATTGTATCACAACATTGTTCCTAACTTCATTTAACTGTTCATAGTGAGCTTTCCATTTCTTCTCACGAACTTCTGTAACTTAAACCGAACAAAACTTTTTAAGATATCCTTACATGGTCAGACTTCCATTCCTAAATAAAAAAAAAAACTGAGCGAGGGTCCGATTTTTTTTTTCAAATTCCAATGTGATTCAGAATTCATATTATGCACTTCTTGTAAAAGGAATTTAATAGATAAAGTTTTAATGAAGTCTGTCGCGGTGGGCTACTGGTTATGTTCCTTGCTTCTAGTTCCGAGGGACGCGAGTTCAAACCCGGCTGTAGTCGATGAATTTTTAGGATGGAAAAAATCCATGGAACACGTCTTCCGGAAAGGATTTTAAGCTATTGATCCTGAATCCGAAGATGTTCACAAGTCAGAAATGTCATAAAAGATAACTTTGTGACATTGGACAAAAAAAAAAAGAAAGAAAGAAAAAAAGTTCAAACGTGTGTGTGTGTATGTGTTTGTGTTCTAATGGCATTCATTGCACTTTACGTGCTTAGAGTATGGTGTTTAAGTGAGGAGTGTAAGATGGGTCAAGTTTTTGGGGTGGACATTGGTACTGACTCAGCTGTGATCGTAAACTCGACGACAATCTGTGAGGTCGTCAGGAGTTGAGCGACCTGACATACTAATGCTCAGGCTGGATCCACTTCAGCAACAGAACATGTCCCTGGCTGGTGCACAGGGGGATGGTCGGTGGATCTGCAAGTAAATCTTCCCTGCCAAGTTCAATGGACTCGTGAACCATTAGTGGGGTCGACAGAAGATGAGCGCTCTGTCGTACTGTATGTTTACCTGATGGGGCCTTCGGGTTCCGTGCCGGCCCACAACGGCTACAGAAGCGTCCCTGGAAGGTACACGAGGGCACAGTTCGGATCAGCGTAGCGCGGGAGCAACTTCGCTGATTCCCGGCTCAGCCTACGGGCTCGTGGACCAACTGTGGGGTCGTCAGGAGATGAGTACCTGGATGTACTAGAAACTTCCACTGCGGGGCTTGATGGAATCAAAGCCCTAGCCGGTCTCACAATGGCTGCAGGATGTAGAACAGCGGAATGGTCGGTGGATCTGCGATGCTCCCAAGCAAATCAGTCCTCCCTGTTAGGCTCATGGAGCCCGTAAACCAACTGTGAGGTCGTCAGAGTTGAGCGTCCTGATGACTATGTAGTTCAGCAATTTCCACGAAGTCGCAACCCTCTCTCCCGGAGTGTTGGTTTTATTGCCCGCGGACTTGAAAATGTGACTCGTGATGTAGAATAGGGAGGACAAGTTGAGACTTGGTAGTATGGTCGATGTGACCGAGGTATCCCAAGGGGTGGAGGATTGGGTTCAACTGTAAGATGGCTGCATGTTTGTGTTTTCGTTCAAACGTTTTAAAGTTTACATTTTGTTGCCTTAACGTTTATTCTTTACATTTCTTTCTTTTAAATTTATAAACTCCAACCCACTGTCACTAACGGACCCGGAGGTTCGTGACCGATCAGAGAAAAGCTCTCCATACATTCCTATCCTAAGATAATTTTACAATCATTTCCAGTCTAATTTATCTTCTTCAATTCATGGTTAATATTATTCTCTCACCGCATTATTGAACGCTTTTCCTCTGGTTTTCCTACAAGAAGTTTCCATACCCTTTTTCATTTCCCTATTCGTGCCAAGTGTCTCGCCAACGGAATCTACGAGACTTAACTGTTCTTATGACGTCAGGTTTGCCGTAAGGGTTATATAACTCAAAGTTACATTGTTTTCTCCATTCAACTCTTTATTCGTCTCTCTTGTTCTAAATATTTTCCCTAAGTACTTTATTCTCAAATAATTATAATATTTTCTTTCAACTTATATATTATTTTCAACGTTTTTAAACAACTATGGCCATGCTACTTTTCGTTTTGTTTTGCTTTTGTTCCGTTTTTTTTCCATGGATTTTGCTTCTTTAAATAATCTCTGTGTTATTTCAATATATCGTTCATTTAGTTTCTCTCTTAGTTTTATCATTTAATAGCTGTAATACCGAACGAGTTGAGTCAAACAGTAACGTTTCAGAAACGCGTTCGGAAGGTCCGAGTTGAAACCCCGATGCCGACCAACCAGATTGAATCTTCCGGTGTTTTTTACTAAGGCATATTATAGGGTTGAAATTTCATCACTAATACTCGTTTTATCATATTTTATGATTTAATATAGCTACTATAGTAATCAATTGATTCAATAATATAATCTAAATACATAATATGTAGGCTATACATTGCTGACTCGAATATTAATGGTAGAAACGTCGCAAAATAAAATATATGAAATAAATAATATTTTTCTGTTTAATTGTTAATGTAAAAGTCTAATATTATTGTTGGTTTATAATGAAAACATAATTGAATTTCAAAAATGGGTGCCATTTGGAATTGTTTGTTCTACCGGTATTTTGTTCCTTTGGATAATTTGTGCTTGTATACGTCTGCATATTTACCTCAAGATAATGATAAAAATACAAAGATAATAATATATTGGATGAAAAGCAGATAATTTCAATTCCTTTACTAGAGATTTTTCTATTTTTGTAACTGTATATATAGTCCTAGATGGCACGGCGTTTTCCTCTTACTTATTTCGACTTAAATAAACACACAGTTGTTATATAAAGTTCTCCTTTTCATTTTATTTCTTTCTCCACAATTATCACTAAATTTTCAAATAAAAATTTCTTTCACAACTATTATTTTTATAACGTTAATCAGATAATCACTTCTAACACAGTTGCAGACACAATACTTCCTCACAGCCTGCCTCACAATTTAACTCCTTGCCGTCCGGCACAAGACTGGGGGGGGGAGGGACTTTCCGTCCTCACCACATATTTATAGGCGAGTAGACGGAAATTTCCAGGTCCATGAACGAGATGTTTCCACATGGAACCCTCCAGTCCTCCGATGTTTCTCGAATGGGGAACATGTTCATAGAACTCTCCGGCTAATCAGCCCAGAAATATCGGTGGACCCGGACTCGCGATTGGCTACTCACCAATCCAATCCAATCAATCAATGCGAGGTTTCTCTCGCCCGCGCAGTTTAAATGACGCTACTGCAACGCGTTACAATATATATATATATATAAACGTGCTGTACGTTATTTTTTAATTCAAATTTATATCTATTATCACACATAAATATAATGTGAATTGTCCAAAATTCTCTACACTGGTGTCCGGCGTATGCAATGTTAGGTCGAGGGAATAGTTAAGATCAAGATCCTATTATTGAGGTCTGTGATATAAAAATATGCACCATCGCAGGGGCAGATCGAATCAAATGGAATGGAATGCATGAAAAGAGTACAGATAGGTAGTGGAATGAAGTATTTGGCAGAGGAAAACGGGAGAATCCTCGAGAAAATAAAACTGCCCGGCTCCAAATCTTCCATAGTAATAACCGAAACGCGAAATCGGGACCCAAAGTGGAAGGCGAATGTCTATCCACTTGCCACAAGAAGCCTTCCACATTGTCCAAATGTATTAACATTTTTCTTGCTCATTATTTTTTAATTGACTTGTTTTTCTCGTGTACCGCTGTGGTCTCGGAGTAACATCTTTGCCTACTCGGCGGGTCCAGATTCAATTCTCTGGCGGGTTAAGTTTCTGGATGAGTTTTTTCTCACCTATAAAACAAATACCAGTAACCTTTAAGATCGAAGTAGTTCCCGAATACACCATATTAACCCTCTCATATTCATCTTATGAATAATAATGAGTGAATGGCGTGTTTAACTTTGAATGTTATCTTGTTTCGGATGTTTTTTTTTATTTTGATACATATGGTTAGCAAAGAGTATGGTGTGTGACGAGGTTCAAAAATCCTGGTCTGGCAGATATAGTCCTTGTAATGTCCAAGATCCGTAGGACAAGTAGAAGTACAGTGAAGTACGAGTTTCTCTTGATTTACAGCCGGTAGCAGGAATAGTGACTGCAAGCATTAGTGGCTGTCGAGTGAACCTCACTGTACCTACAGAAGGAGAAAACGTAATTCGACATACATTTAAGTAATTTCTAGTAGTTTTCTTCCGTTTTATTAATGTTATGGAATAAATTAAATACATTAAATAAATTGATATATCCTGTAGGATACATTGCCAATTTAAAGACTAATTAAATTCGTGCAATATTACAAGGGGGGAAAAAAGTGGTCGTCTGGAGATTTCATTTGAATCGTGTTCTGAAAGAACAAAACGATAAAAAAAACTTTTGAGATTCCACATCAACTTTAGTTTTAACTTATGCCATACAAGTGGTGACGCAACACGTGCTTACAAGTACGTCAGGGACCATGGTTAGTGATTAAAACCAAGATAGATTGTCTGGTGCTTTCGGTGTTCCAAGGGAAGCTAAATTATCTAAATGTCAATGTGATGTTATAAGGGCAAGTGTCAATGAACATTTTTTTCGTTGTACAAAAATGCCTAGTTATCCCAATGATATACAAATAACCAAAAACTATGTTCTTATTCCTTTGCAAGTTTAGTTTGACCATATGGTCGAGCGCCTATATCTTACAAATGCTGCTTGTCATGGAGTATCTTCAGACTGAAGATACCGACCGGCTATATTTGCAAACGAAATAATAATAATAATAATAATAATAATAATAATAATAATAATAATAATAATAATAATTAATAATAATAATTAATAATAATAATAATTAATAATAATAATAATAACAATAATTAATAATAATAATAATTAATAATAATAATAATATTAAAACGTACATACATACATACATACTTAATATATCCATTGCTCTCGTGGCCTATCTCTTCTTCTTTTGGCTTTGGCATTCAATTTTAAGATCATTTTCGGAATTCTTCCTTCCCCATCTTTGAACTTCCCCATAACCATTTGAATATCCGTTCTTCCATTATCTCCAAAATATTCTTATCGACTTTCACAATCTCTCTCAATCTTTCATTTTTTTAATTTTTCTCTTGGTTTCTTTGCTGCTCCGCTACATCATAATTAATAATAATAATAATAATAATAATAATAATAATAATAATAATAATAATAATAATAATAATAATAATAATCATCATCATCGTCCTTTCAAGTATTAGGCCCAGTGGCCCGTTACGGTCTCCCGCCATCTCCGAAAAGGTCGACCCACAGATCTTCTGCCTCGAGGAATGTAATAATAATAATAATAATAATAATAATAATAATAATAATAATAATAATAATAATAATAATAATAATAATAATAATAATAATAATAATAATAATAATAATAATAATAATGATGATGATAAAGTTTATATTGCTAAAATCATTATTATTGTCATTATTATTGTTATTATTATTATTATTATTATTATTATTATTATTATTATTATTATTATTATTATTATATAGACAGGTAGGATATGGAGTGACGTCTACTTGCATTTGTGTAGACATTCGATTTGAGTAAAGTCTGAACTGGAAGCTGGAGATGGAAGTTCTTCCCAAGAGAATTCATCTCAATCCTGGGGTTACGAGAACGAAGCGCCAGAGGATGTGACACAAATGGAATTTCTGCAACTTTTATCATGCACATGAAATGATGAGAAGATTGATGAAATTTTTAGTTGAAAGAGTTTTAAATCTATTATAATACTGTATGTTCAGATAATCACTTTGGTTCACCTAGAACGTTTTGTAAGTTTTGTTTTCTCTTTTTAACATTTGTGATGTAAATTATTTATTGACATAAGTTCGATATCTGAAAACGTGCGACCAATGACTTACGTTCAGGAATGTGGGTCAGCCACGTGGCATCTCCTAGCAAAAGTCATAAGATAGTTATGAGAGAAGTGCAAGTCCATTATTTTTAGAAGTGTATGAACTGTAATATACGTGTATTTTTCATTCTGTGCCTCATTTTATGATTAAAAAAATACTATCTATCTGAACCACACAACCGGTATGGAGAAAGTGTGATATTTAACTATGCTAATTCAGTTACGCTTTTTTCTTACAGATGTCAGGGAGTGATAAGTGATTAGCTTATCGCCTCATAGAAACTCCTAGTAGACAACTGAAGTTTATGCCTAGATAGATGGGTAAGCCAGATTAAATTTTGCTCAGAGGCCCTAATTTAGGCTTAATATTACTGTAGGTAATTGTATAAAAATAATTTGTCATATGGAAGTGAAACTTGGTCTTTGACGGAATTACAAAAGAATAAAATTAGAACAGTTGAATTTGATTATCTTAGAAGAAGCCTTCAAAAACAAGACAGGATAATATATGAAATTAATTCCTTTGGAGAGAAATGAATTTCAGCACATCTGTTGTTAAGAGGATTGAAAATCAAACTCTTAAATGGTATAGCCATGTACAAAGAATGAAAAATGAAAGATGGCAAAAAAAAATATATAGATACCAATGATCACCCTCTGGAAGAAATAACGTGGCAGATCAAGATGGAAATGGAAAACCCATGTCAGAACTATAATGAATGACAGGACTTTGGAAGAGGGAGATTGGAATGATAGAAATAAATGGATACTGAAGACGGCAAACCTAAAAGAGGGGGAAAGCCGAATAAGAAGAGGAAGTATAAAAATCATGGCATTTGAAATAGTTAAATTTAATGAACCAGTGCTTCAGTTGGAGCAAACACGGGGGATGGCATCCCATAAAATATATGGTGTGGCTTTTTTATTCTATTTTCATACAGTTTAGTATAACAATATTACCGGAACTATCTGTACATAGTTATTTTTTATCAAAATGTTTTTAGAAAATCTCATTCTCTGACTTGGTGAAGTATATATATAGAGTAATCTTCTTTATGGAAGTTCCTATAAAGATAAGTCCCTCCCCCAAATGTAATTTTTAACTAAAGCAGTACAATGTAATGGAATACTGAGATATAATTGTCGGAAGTGTGTATTAACAGAATCGAGGAGAAGTTAGAAAAAACATATTACATCGATTCTGTTCTATTCCGAGATTCTGTTAATACACACATATATTGCATACTTTTTTTTTGGACGATGGGTGTTAATGTTAATTAAAATGTAGTAATACATTAATATACATATGAATGATTACTATTAGAGAGAAACAGTTGCAAGTCATAAGTTTCATTTCCCGCACACGTTACTTTATTTTCCATAACACTGAGTGATGTCACTATAATAGCGTAAATATTTTTTTTGGTCGATGTGACTAATTTCTTATACTTACAAATATTGTTGTTACTGGAAGTAAGTCAACGTTCCCACATCTAACCTGGTTGCTATGCAAACAAAATAAATCGCAATGCTGATATGGACTCAAAAAGCACATGTTCGGTAAGTAAAATAAAATATTTCTTGAATGTTTTGTACGCTAACTCGTACCTTTCTTTAGACTTTTCCGGAATTAATGCAGAACATCCCACTCTCCAGGGCTTCTTCAATTTCTCTATCATCTACCGTGACTCCTTCCATAATAAAATTATCAGATTATAATCACGATACTACATATAAAATGTCTCCACAGCCAACAATCCTTGCTTATAATGAAACAAATGAAAAGCTGCACACCTTAACTGCTTGCTATGCAAACAAAATAAAACGCAATATTGTTGTGGAAAATAAACTAACATGTGCGAAAAATTAAACTGGATAATACCTATGTAAATCATAAAGTGATGTGATTTTACGGAACACTGTAATTATTTCAAAAGCTCATACTAGATATTATTAACACAAAAATACACTTAAAAATAAATAAATAAATTTAAATACTATAGTAGTCATAAATACATGTACATATAAATTATAATTAATAAAATAACTCATTAAATTAAAATAAATACAAAACAAACTAACACCAGTATAGAGTTTTAGATGCGTTGTCAATTTTTGCTTGAAATATACTATTGTCCGGCAGCTCCTAACTTCCACTGATAGTGTATTCCAATAACCGGAGAATGAGATGGAAAATGAATAATTATGAGATGTTCGATGATAAATTATTAAGCCTTTATGTTTAATTTTCCTTTGATCTACGATCTAATGTTTTAAGGTCATGGCTGGAGTATAAAATATGAAAGCCAGCTGACAAACTTAAGGTTAGAGGAGTGAATAATTTTGAATAATAGACTAAGAGAACACGATGTTCTGGTATTCACCCAAGACAGTGATTCAATTGATGAGGAATATGGTCATACTTTCATATATTACAAACATATCTGACACAAGCATTAATAATTATACACGTTGTAGCTTGTTTGACAGTAGAGCGTTCAAGTCAGTTAATAACATATCACAGTATTCAGAATGTGGCATGACAAGTGTCTATACTAGTGTCTGTTAAAGCTGTGAAGGTAGGATATATTTCAGGTAATGAAGATAATGGAGTATAACGATTTGTTTGGACACATGTTTTATTTGATAACTCCAATTCCCATTATTATTTAAATAAAATACATTTTTCACTACGGGTTAATGTTGAACTGGAGCACCGTCCAGATCAATCACAGGGAAGTTACTGGCGTTGAGAGTAGAAATAAGTAGTCTTTTATGTTCAAATATTAAATATTGTAATTTAACATTTAATCTAAGTTCAAATGTACAAAATCTCACTCAGAATTTGAGTAGCTACAAAAATATATACAGTGGTCTGAGAAAACCAGCTACAACAGATGTGGTGTGTGATATACTGACTAGGGAATTGTCAAACATTGTATGTCGAAACATACCTTGAAATTTCTTCCAGAGAAGCATTGTGATTTACAAAAGCCATGTCCAAAAAAATTGCCGCTTTTAACTGCAAGACACTAAAATAAAGTGCCATATCTCTCATTTAAACTACTAGGAAGTTATACAATTCGTGTATTGTCAGACTATGATTCCATTTTACTTGTAGGCTAGAATCGTTCTTAAAGGTTATCATAACAGTAGGTCTCGGAAGTTGAGGACCTATGAAATGCCTATAAAAGTCCTTTAAAATACCTAAAGATATCTTCAAAAGACCTAAAGATATTCTAAAACATACCTAAAACTGAAAAAGGGACATAAAAACGCAATTAAAATTAAATGATAATTTTAGTTTCAACTGCATTTTTAATGAATGTGATAAAATGTACTTCAAAAGTACAGATCCCTAATGAAATGCAACCTAAGTTGCGAAAAACGTGTTTACTTTATCTATTTTTAAATCAACATATTTTGTAAAAACTAATTATGTTTCATTAAAAAGAAAGTTATTGGGGAATTTACATTGAATGAACGATTTTTCCCACCAGAACGAATTCAGCGAACCCGCAATGGATATCAGATGGTCAATAGACTGGTTAAAAATAAAGGGATGTTTTGTGAGGGTTCAATAATTTCTCGCGGAACAAGACTGTTTGCAATGTGAAAAGTCTTTGGAAAGTAAAACTAGATAGTGTTTTGAAAATATGTTGGAATTAATAAATATGGAAGGTTCACCCGAATGGGTATTATTCTTTGTTATATTTGGAGATCGATTTTGTTCTTTCACGGCACTCGAATTGAGACTAGATTCTGCGGATTGCGGATTCTAATTCAAGAATGCAGATGGTATGAACATAGTCAAAACAAGGTAAAGGTTAAAAAAAAGTCAATATCAAAAAAATGGCTGAAAAATACCAATAAACAAAAAAGTCGAAAAAGAACAAGAAGGACGAATAAAATCCATCATTATTTGGCCTACAATGACGAAAAAAATTAAATTGAGCCTCGTCTTCAGTCATAAAATGAAAAAAAAAAAAAACTTTTCTTCAACTTCCGAGCCCTTGTTATCAGACTCATAAGCAGCAATTGGTGAAATAGCAAATTATGTAACACCGACTAAAAAAACGAACACGTTGTAGATACCAGGAAATACATCCACAAACAACCTTATTTGCTTCCAAAAGCGAATTGCATTGCAATGAATACCATCATATTGTGGGGTCACAGGAAATGAGGCTACAGATCAACTTGCAAAACAAAGTACCGAAATTCTACAAACACCCATGAATGAAATGCCCTACCATCCACTACTATCCATTCCAAGATAAAGTGTGAACAACTGACATAGTTAGAAAGTATCAAAGAAAGCCAATGGAGGAATAAAATTACATCTGAAATACCAGATTGTTCCGCGAAGAAGTTGCAAAATTTCGGATAGCAACGGACATGACTGCTTCGCTACCAATCTTCACCATCTGGGAATACTGAACAGTCATTTCTGCTTGTTGTGTAGGACTGGTGCCAATATGGATTGTGTTCATCTACTCCACTGCCCTGCATTAACATCTGCTACACTCCATCAACATTACTAATAGGCATGAGGAAAAATGATCTCACTGCAACCACCCTATTCTCTACTTTATTTTTAGTGTCCAAGTGTGTTGTATAACGTAGCCTAATGTACTTGTTAAGTATTGTGTTTATTTTTATAGGATTTTTCTATTGTGATATTGTATTTATTATATCTTTTAATAATGTTCTGACATTTGGGTGAATGAACTGTGTTTAAGGGGGGGGGCGATGGGTCAAAAATTGACAATTTGAGATCAAAATTGGAATTTATTGTTTTTAGTACTAAAAATAGCCTGTACTCCAATGTATATATGTTGGCAAAGTTTCAGAGGCCTATGGCGCTCCTAAGTGCTCTAAATTACATCAGAGTTAAAAGGCTTCGTTAGTTAAATACCACCTGCATGAAAACCTTTAAACTTGTTTTTCCATACTCTTATTTCCATTGCATTTATGTACAAAAAATGTTGTCCTAGAAAGTTAAAATTTTTACTGCATGTCCCAAAAACAATGGGTAACAAAGTGGTGCATGGGTTTCATGATTGAAGTAATATTTTAAGAAATAAGAAATAAAATGTATGCAATTATCATTTTTTTGTAATTCCACACATGAGGTATAACATTATTTTTGTTAATTAAATAAAAATAAAACGTAGTTTTATTTGATTTTCATATTTATTATATAATTCAGTGACAGCTGTTTCGGTACACTGTACCTTCTTCAGACATGTTAACAAATGATTTTATTTGATTTTCATATTTATTATATAATTCAGTGACAGCTGTTTCGGTACACTGTACCTTCTTCAGACATGTTAACAAATGAAGAAGGTACAGTGTACCGAAACAGCTGTCACTGAATTATATAATAAATATGAAAATCAAATAAAACTACGTTTTATTTTTATTTAATTAATCAATATGGATTTTCATCAAGTAAACACCAACTCAATTGATTATTATTTTTGTTTCTCCCTTTGTATTCACATTCGCGGTGGACTAGTGGTTATGCTCCTTGCCTCTGGTCCCGAGGATCGCGGGTTCAAACCCCTCCGGGAGGGACTTCAAGCCGTGTGTCCCGAGTCTGAAGATTTTCAGGCTCGCAAAAGATCCTTAAGCCTGAATGAAAAAGCCTCTAAGCAAAATTTACCGAATTTTTCCGTCCTAGTTTTACCTTGGTTTCCTAGATGTCAGTATGAGGCGGAACGCTGATCTCGGACCACTCAAATGTTATTTATACGAAAACAAGTGTAACGAAATTAGTATGGTTCAAATTCTTCCTGGTAGGGGGAGAGCGCTGAAATCTCTGTTAAGGGAAAACATGGGCTTACAAGATACAAGAAGAAGAATTCTAATACATTATGTTTTTCTAAATATAGGCCATTAGGGGTCTTGAAGAAAAAACAGACATTTTATTAAAACATTGTGGAAGCCATTTAATTATAATATATGCAATTAAAAAAATATATAATATTTGATAACTCATAAAATAAATGTCTCACAAGAATGAAACTTAAATATATCATTGTGTATCATGCAGTGAATGTTTGTACAAACAATCAAGTCTCTAGCTCAAAAAATGTAGAAAATAGAAATTTCACCCATCACCCCCCTTAAAATTCCCAGATCTAAATGAATAAAACAATATTACAGTGGTAGTCATCGACTGTAATTGGTTCAAACGCGGGGTTTAAATTGGATTGGTAAATTTCTCGTATATGATCAAAATAGTCAGTAAAGCATATTAAACAAATTATTACACACAGTAGACAGACCCACATTGTAGTCAGCCTTAATAGATATTCAGTTAGGCTAGACTGTTAGAATCATATATTCCACCAAATGTGAAGTAAATACATTTATTTAGGTTTTAGCGAGTTCCGAAAGTATGAAGCATTTGAAGTTTTTCTCATGAAAATATTTTTGAAAAATTTACGTATCTTAATTGATCCTATGTAATAGATACCGAAAACACCATGACAGAAATTGATGTATATGTCTGTTAACTCTCTAGACAGAATTTGTTTAGAAACAAATTTGGTATATACCAGTGAAAAGGATAGAGTTCGTTAACCAAGAAAATCGAATTATTAGGCATGGGGATTCATCTGAACTGAAAATTTAAAAAATCGCTCTAGCGGCCGTAACTTTTTACTTTTTGCAACGAAGTCCGGTATATGGAACTGACATAATAAGAGAAAGATATCCTGCAAAAATCAGCGAAATCCGACCAATGGAAAGAAATGGGGATTTAACTGGAAGCCTGAATTTATATATCCTCTAGCAACTGCCATGTGTCATGGCGGATTGTGAATAAGAGTGAAACTGGTTGCTCGTGTTTTTGCACAATTTTCAGCAGGTGTTAGTTTGTTTTTATAAACGTAATATCGATATTGCGAATTTATTTTGTTTGTAGCTTAATTTTACGCATAATGGCTCCACGTAAAACAAGAAATTGTGAAGAAAGCAAAGAAGAAATAACTAAGCGTGTGGTCCAAGAATGTTTGCGGGATCCAGCCATGTTGCAGCTGTTGAAGGACTCCGTGCGTGAGGCTATTGTATCGGAACTAAAGGTAACTATAGACCGTAATACGGAAGTTATTAGGCAGTTGGAACTCTCGCTTCAGGAGAGGGACAACAAAATATTAAAACTGGAACAACAGTTAAGTGAGAAAACCGACTCGCTAGAGCAATACCAACGTCGACAGTGTCTACGTATTTTCGGTATACCTGAACAGGATGGTGAAGATACGGACAATATAGCAATCGACGTGGCCTCCAAAATTGGAGTTAAATTAGAAACCTGTGATATCGACAGGAGTCACAGGATTGGGAAAAAGTCGGATCGACCACGGCCTGTAATTGTTAAGTTCATCAGTTATAGAAAGAGAAGGGAGGTCTTCCAAAATAAAAAACAATTGAAAGGCAGTGGGATCACAGTAAGAGAAGATCTCACCCAAATTAGATATAAATTGTTAAAGGACTGCATCACAAAATTTGGCGTCACAAATGTGTGGACAATTGATGGCGCAATACATGTGAAAAATGGAGATACCAAACGCATCATTCACCGGGCCGCTGATATGTAAATCTACCTAGTGCAAACACGCCCAGTGATACCATATCCCCAATTTAGCACTTTTATATAAATTATTAAAATTATATTTAGAAATTTCACATTAATTATTAGTATTATATTTAGAAATTTTACTTTATTTATTAATTTAATATTTGAATAAGATATTAGTGACTTGTTCTTTTCTTATAATTCTAGTTAAAATATTTTTAAAATTTTCCATCCAAATAATGCTATTCATTTGGCGGTCTCTGACAGGTTAGAGGACACTACCCTTCTAAAACCCCTTCCAAACAACAATAATGCAAGACAGGTTCTAGAAACAGCATTCTCCCCCTTCCCGTCTTCCCTACATGTGGTTCACTTGAACGCACAAAGCTTAACTGCACATACAGACGAAATTGGTATGATTTTTTCTTCTTCCAATATTCATGCTATTCTCGTATCAGAAACATGGCTCACTCCCTCCATTAATTCTAGTTTAATTGACATGGATGGTTATACTTTTCTTAGACATGATCGTGTACATAGTCGAGGGGGCGGTGTTGGTGTCTTCGTTAGGACAGACCTTTGCCCTAAGTCTGTATACTTTCTAATAACGAGACATCTCCTGAAATTATGTTTATAGAAATATACGCAAGCTTCAAAAAATGCCTTCTTTGTGTAGTGTACCAACCCCCTAAAATGAAAAAAAATAGCAGAAATAGAATCCGCTCTACAAAACGCACGTATACAATATGAACACGTTATCGTCATGGGTGACTTTAATATAAATATACTAGACACTGACAACAGACATACACAACAGCTTATGTCCGCGTTCCAAGTTTGTGATATGACTATCCTTCCCTTACAGCCTACACATCACACCAATCATTCTGAGACTTTACTTGACTTAATTGCTACTAATAATCCAGACAGAGTACTAACCCACGGGCAACTGTCAGCTACCGGAATATCAGCACATGATATTATATTCTTAGCATATTCACTGCAGTGCCCTAAACTAGCTCGTAAGACTATCACATATAGAGACCTAAAACATATAAACAATGCAGCTCTACTTGAAGACGCTATAAAATTACCCTGGCATACTATATGGACGTTGCATTCTGTTGACGAAAAAGTTGAGGCATTAAATAACCTTATATTACAACTATATGACAGACACGCTCCACTGAAAACTAAACTAGTGAAACGACACCCTGCTCCCTGGATGTCTGCTAACATTCGTGACTTGATGACTGAAAGAGACGCAGCATATCGGAAATATAGAGTCGACAAAACTGATATAAATCTTAATCACTATAAACGGTTACGAAACAAGACTACACAAACTATCAGAAACGCCAAACTTAGACATCTATACAGCCTTACTGAACCTAATAACAATAACCCAGATATTTGGAAAAATCTGAATAAAATGGGTGTAGGAAGGAAAGACACACAGGTAGAAAAACTACCTGTTTCTCTGAACACACTTAATAACCATTTTACAAGCACATTCTTTACTCCTAAAGACAAAACACATACAACAAGTGAACTACTATTGACAAATCCACCAGACAGAGAACATTTCCATTTTTCATATCTTACAGAAAATGACATAAAGAAAGCTCTCAAACGAATAAAAACAAAAGCAGATGGTACTGACCGTATAAATATCACTCTACTTAACAAAATAATCGACATTATACTACCTACCATAACTCATGTTTTCAACTCCTCACTACAAACCTCTATATATCCCACATTATGGAAGCAAGCAATTGTACGCCCACTCCCGAAAGTAAAAACTCCCTTAACTCCTAACGATTTTCGACCCATTAGTATTTTACCTACCCTTTCAAAAGCTTTGGAACGATTAGTCCACAAACAACTGACTGACTACCTAACTGAACACGACCTTTTAGATCAATACCAATCAGGCTTTAGGACAGGACACAATACAAATACTGCTCTACTAAATATATGTGAAGACATACGCGAAGCATCTGATAATCGAAAACTTACTATTCTTACACTACTTGACTTTAGTAAAGCATTTGACACGGTAGACTTGGACTTATTGTTGCTTAAACTAAAAAACCTCTCACTTTCTGACAGTGTCACGCAATGGTTCAACTCCTACCTTCGTGAGCGCCAGCAATATGTTGTAGGAAATTCTACATTACGCTCTTCTTGGACCTACCGTAAAGCTGGAGTTCCACAGGGCTCGGTGCTCGGCCCATTGCTTTTTTCAATCTATATAAACGACATTTCTGACTCCCTAAAACATTGCAAACATCATTTATTTGCGGACGACATGCAGATCTACCTTCACTCAGACAAATATTCTTTAAATGACGCGGTAACCAAAATTAACGAGGACCTTGACTCGCTAACGGCGTGGACAGAGAAATATGGACTTGAATTAAATCCTAGAAAGACACAAGCAATCATTATGGGCCATCAGAGACTATTATCCTCAATTAACACAAATGCAGTATTACATGTGTCACTTAATGGGGTTCAGATCCCTTATAGTGAGACAGTAAAAAATCTAGGAGTGTTTATGGATAAACATTTAATTTGGAATAAACAAATAAATAACATTTGCAAAACTATCTTCTCAATAATACACTCATTAAATCGTATAAGAAATTGTTTACCGTTTTCTCTAAGAAAAATGCTAGTAGAATCACTCGCAATGCCCCATTTTGATTATTGTGATACTCTTTTTTACTGACCTAAATACTGTTCTTACCCAAAGACTTCAACGTGTTCACAATTCTTGCATACGTTTTATTTGTGGTATACGTAGATTTGATCACGTTACACCATCCCTGGAACAATTGTCATGGCTTCGTCTTCAAGATCGTAGAACCATCCATTCCCTATGCCTACTCTATAACATATTACACACATCTTTACCTTATTATTTATCACACCGCTTCACTAAACTCTCTGATACACATAACTTAGATACCCGATCCCTTGAGCACAGTGTCCTTTATATCCCTCCTCATCATACTACCTATTATTCGAAATCTTTTACAGTTTCTCTTGCTAGAACATGGAATTCACTTCCACCCTATGTCAGAGACTGCCAAACTTTACCATCTTTCAGAAATAAATTGAAAATAAAATCACTAACAGAAACAACTCACTAATACTACTTTTTAAGAATTAATAATGCGTTTTTGCATTATTTAATAAAAATAGACTTAGGATTTGTTAATATATTTACCTAATGCCTTGTATAAAAAGCGTAGATTAATTCATTGTAGTGTTTTTTTTCTCTTCTTTTTATGCATAGTAGATTCGAGCTGTTATTCCTTTTTTATTCATTGTATCATTAATTTAATTTTAATTGTATTTAGTTTCATTCTATTATTAGACATTAATTTCATTATTATTCAATATGACAGATAATGAATTGTTCAATAACTATTATTGTAACTTTTTTTGTATTCATATGTAACATGTTTGTCCTGTCTAATATGACTACTATTGTAATTTTTTTGTATTCATGTGTAACATATGTTTGTCCTGTTTTATATGACTATTGTTGTATTTTTTTTTGTATTCATATGTAACATATGCTTGTTCTGGTGAGTGGAAGAGAAGGCCACATGGCCTTAACTCCACCAGGCTAAATAAATAAATAAATAAAATAAATAAATAAAATGTTTCCTTCCTCGTAACACAACTATATATACGATTCAAATAACAAAGGAAAAATATATCCCCTAAATCAGGAAAATCGAATCATAAATTCGATTCAATTAAAAATTAGCTTAGTTTACACAGTTGCTGAGTATCGGACTTTTTCAATGTTGACACTTATTAAAATTATACCACTTTACTTCAGTATTTTCCAGTCTCAACCTTTAAATCTCTTCTACGTCATACTGTTGAAATTTTATCCATCCAGATTGTTTTAGATCTTACCGTTTCCTTTCTACCAAGTGAAATCCAATGAATTAATTTTGAGGAATCCAATTTAAATCATGTTTGTATATTTCCAAACCTATTTAATTATTTATGTAACCTTTCACGGCCTGTGTCGTGATTCTTAAAATCGTTATACGGACGTGTGAATGTTTCCAGCGTCCAACCAGTCTGTAAACTTTCAATTCAGGAGTTCACAGAGGGCAGGAACAGTCTACTGAGGATGTCTACCGCAGTAGTAGACGAAATGTCGAGTTTTATCAAAACTGGACTATAGTCATTAAGCCCGGAAGATGGTTTTTAGAATAAAAAAATGTACAAAATGTAATAATGAATGTTAAATTTCATCCTTCCTTTGATAACCTTGTTATTTATTCTATACTTCTAGAAATTCTGTAAGAACGATGTCAAAATTCCGTTTTTGTAGATAATATTTTGCTTTTCATATGTCATAAATCAATAAACAAATAAAATACGTTGAAAGAAAGTTACTTAATATGTAATAGAATATATACAATTCTTCAAAATAAGACCCGAAAAATACAAAATTATAATGTTATAAGTAGAGCTCGGACTTCATTGCCTTTTCATTGCCGTGTCGCTTTCAAACAGTTAACTACACAGGTAGTTAGTCCTGTCCCGTGCGCAGTTCCACAGTCATTGGCGTGTTTGCTGTGCTGCTACAAGTATAGTATGCAGTCAAGTCATAATACCGATCACCACGATCTGATGAATGATTAGTTGATTACAACATGCAGAAAACTAACTCACACAAGATGAATTCACTTTTACGTGAGTACGTCCATGAGTATTTTTACCTAAAAGAAGACAAAATGTTTTGTAAATTGTGTAATGTAGAGTTGAAGGGGGAGACAGGAATTTTTATCAAGAGCCATTGTAAATCTAAAACACACATTGGGAATGTAAAACATAAGCTTGACGATGAAATACACTCATCTACACAAGGAGTTTCAGACACTTGCAATCAGCGTGAATTTTACAAGGAATTATGCGAAACGATGTATTCCGCAAATATTCCTTTCAATAAAGTGCAAAATCCAGCTTATAATTCTTTTGGAGAAATATACGGGAAGAAAAATTCCTTGTGAATCAACTTTACGCAGGTGTTATTATCTCCTTGTTTTGAAGAATTTCTGAAATACATTAGAAATACTGTGGCAGATCATAAAATATGGGTGTCGATCGATGAAACCCAGGATGTTTCCGGAAGGTCTGTAGGAAATGTGATAGTGGGGATGTTATCACCTGAAAAACCCGGGAATAAATTTTTGTTAACTACCGATGTCTTAAATAAAGAAAACCATTCTGAAATCGACAACTTATGGCCCAATGAAATAAAAAGAAACAATGTTTTTCTGTTTGTAACAGACGTAGCCCCTTATATTTTGTAAGCAGCTTCCAGAATTAAAGAACGATATCCGAAAATTATACATATAGCTTGCTTGGTCCATGGACTTCACCGAGTAGCCGAAGGAATTAGGTTGCATTTCTCTGATGTGGACCACTTTATATCAAACCTGAAGAAAATATTTTTAAAGGCCCCTTCTAGGAAACACAAATTTAAGAAAATTGCACCACAAATCCCTTTGCCACCTAAACCTGTTTTAATTCGGTGGGAGACTTGGTTGCAGACCACTGCATACTACTTACATCATTATGAAGTGATTGTTAAAGTAGTTAATATATTTGATGCTGAAGAAAGTTCGGCGATAAAAATTATGAAATTCTCTGATGTAAGGACAACTGTATCAAAATTTGCAGGTAATCAATATCGTCTACAAAGATATACCTTTAATAATAATAAAAACTGGAAACTTCACATGTAGCATTGATTGATTCCATAAAACTGGTAGAAATTTTATCGCGCCATTTTGATGAAACAGGAGGTAGTTTTGGCAACTGAAATTGCAAAACAGAAATTGCAAATTGTATTTCTGAAATATCCTGGATACTCAGCTATCTGCAATATAAAGGATTCTCTAATGGACAACAAGAACGCATATACTGTCTCCATGTTAGATACCTGTGATATATCCTACTTTCGTTTTGCACCAGTTACTTCATATGAAGTAGAAAAGAGTTTTTCTAAATATAAAATTTACTTGCACAGTCACCGAAGAAATTTTTCTTTTGACACTTTACGGAAATACATTATTACTTATTGTAACAGCTCTACAGAAGCGAAACGAAAATAACTAACAAGATTTTAAAACTATTATTTACAGTGCACATACTTTTTTTGTGTTAACTCTTTATTTAAAACTGTACGAAGAAAATAATTGTGCAGAAATAATGAACTTGTTATTTTTGTAATACTGTATGCAGCATTGTATTTATAGATGCACAAAGAGAATTAATTTACGGAAATTATAAATTTGTTTATCTTTTTGTTGTACTGTAGCGTTTAATTAAAAACGTTAAAAATATTTTAAACAACAGAATAAACTTGTAATCCACAATTAGCTACTTATTTCTTTACCCGCCTATACCTCCTGTAAACAGTACAGCACAAATGCCATACTAGTCAGACTGGTGCTACTGCACCCCCTACCACTCTCTCATCAAGCAATATTATGTATAGTAAGACTGCACTTAATCTAACTTCATATCCGAACCCTAGTTATAAGTTATTAGCTTGCCAAAATTAATGTTTGGTACGAAATATTGGACTCTGTATGAATGAGATAAGAGTAAATTTCAATCAGCTGAAGTGAGATTCCTCCGTTGGGTAAATGGTTGTACAAAGTTGGACTTGAAATTAAATGAAAATATACGAGAAGAATTAAATATATACAATCGAAATGAGAAAAAAGAAGAATAAAGATAACTGGAAAGCCACCTGAGTGGTATGAATAACGAAAGAATCTAGGCTCTGGTGAACATTTACATTTCTAAAGGGAGAAGACAGGTTGGGCGCCCAAGGAAGAAATTATCCTAACTCAGTGAGGGCGGAACATGCAAGATTCTTTAATGGTTACAAGCATGGTGAACAAGGAAATAAATAAATAAATAAATAAATAAATAAATAAATAAATAAATAAATAAATAAATAAATACAATCTTCATTATTGGCGACTCCGTGGCGAATGTGGTCAGACATTGGATATCCACTGTAAGTCTCGAGTTCGCATCTCGTTTATTCCATTTGAGATCACTCCACATGGGATTAGTAAGTTACCGCAGGTTTATTTCGGAGTTTGTCCCGTTTCCCCTGTCATAAACTTAATTTCACCACTTCTCCATACTTATGTTCTATAAGGATTTCCTTTTAGCTTTATCTGCTCATGTGATGACAGGCCTGATCAATCGGCATCATTTTATATTACAGACCTTCAATAATAGGGGATTCATCTCATCTGATGTCTCAACCTATCATTACGAGGAACACAAGTGGAGGGTATACTTTTTTAAACAGAGATCAGGGATTGCTTGGTTTAGGCAAAGGGTATGGAAATTTCTAAAAATTAGCGACGTTCACGATATGCGAATATGTCCACTGTGCGGGAGCTTTGAAGACGAGATACATATATTAGGAAAATGTAACGATTTAGAATATTGGAGGCATCAGTTATTACCGGAAAGATTTCTAAATTGAAATCGTGAAAGATTGGTATGCTAGGAGTTAATGATCCATCCATCCATAGTAATTCTGCCCGAGGGCAGGTCTTTCACTGCAAAGCTTTGCAGCTTTACTAGGGAATTGTAGGTGTGGTAGCTTCCCGTTCCTTTCAACACCGGTGAAGGTGACGATGATAATAATGATGATGATGATGACCATATGATTTCGGGGAGCGTTTGGGCCTTAAAGTTTTCCTATTTGTCTTACAGGTGAGGAAAAACCCCGATAAAAATCTCACCCAGAAAAACTGTCCCGACCGGGGATCGAACCCGGGCCCGCTGCGTGACAAGGCAGCACGCTACCTCGAGACCACAGCGAGTGACAGGTGGACGAGTTAATGATAAATCCAGAAAATTGGATAAACTGGACAAAACGCAGAAAACAATAACAACACTCATTCATCATCATCATCATGAACAAATTCGTTTTAGGCCATGTGGCCTGTACGGTAAACCTAGCGAAGATGGTCTTGATCTTTCCACCGATGTTTTGGTCTTCCTTGGTCCCTATGTCCAGTTGGGGTATATTGGAATGCCAATTTTGGAAGTCTATTTCTTGCCATTCTCAAACACTCATTCGTGAGTTCTACCCTTTAATCCTCTTCAGATTCCCCTATTAAATACAGCTATTCTATTATCTTCAGGAGTTACTGTTACTTGGGCTCATCACGGTTTATTAGAAAATAATTATAATCAATCTCTACAGGGCTTATTCCTTACAGTTATTTTAGGGTCTCGGCTTTAGTACATTCTTCAACTCTTGTTACGGCGGGAGTTTATTTATTGATTCGATTTAGTCCTTCTTTCGGGGTTGAATTAAGCACTTTTCTTTTAATTGTCTCTGGTTTAACAATATTTATAGCTGGTCTTGGTGCAAATTTTGAATATAAATATGTTAGCAAAATGTAATATACCGGTAATAAATTCTTAATAATTCTGCATAACCTAATTAATGTATAATAATAATAAATGTTGCTGTATTATTATCTAATTGTAATATTATTGTTTTTTTTTGTTTTACGTTGTATTACTACGAAACATTATTTTATTGTAATGGACTGTCAACAGCACGTACAGCTTACTGCCCGTGCGACCCATATTTGTAAATAACATTGTATGTATCTTACTTTTAGCCTAATAAAGTCCTACTACTCCTACTACTACCACTTTTACAAATGTATTAATACGTAAATATTAAATACAAAACTAATTATTTTACTTTATTTAGGCTTAAAATGAATTATATTTAGCAGTAATTAGATGACATGATACTTCAGGACACACAGTGGTATACAATTTATTTATCATATTTTTATGAATATTATTGTCCACTGCAGAATTACATCGTTTCCTCGGACATAACGAAGTCATGTAAGTTCTGCTGTCGGGAAAAGTTATCTAGATTTTTAAATATTTTTCTCAAATGTAAGACAATACGTCGGGAATATTTAAGGCCAAAATATTCACCGAAAACATTTGGACATCATAATCACCCTATCATATTAGCATTGTTGAGTATGACTGTATGAGTGAATATTATGTTTTTCTTAAATTTTTATATTGTCTTGGTAAAAAAAAATAAAAATGCACGTTATCATAATTGTATGAATAATTGTAATAATCTCAAATGTACGCACATTATATTTAAATAAAGAGAAGCCTGGATGCCCTCCCAATATAGAGTCATCCGAAAGCCAAACTTGGCAAGATCCAGCGTGATCGACTATTCCGATTGAGGTTTTAAGCGGTTTCCCTCAATCCAAAGAGCAAATGCTGGAATAGAACCCCAAAAGGTCCGCTTCCGACATCACTCTGCTAATTAACTTCAAATTTGAATTCATAATTTAAACCGGGTAAAGTAAAGTGATCCCACAACAGGCCTCAGGAGGTCCTGGGGTAGTAGGAGGTTAAGGCTCCAACTTTTTCTACACAATCGGCACTTATGTCAGCCGGGTTGTCAGCCCTGCGTGACGGCCGCCTTTATCCCCAGAAGAAGCGTCTGGTACTCATTTCCGTTAGAGGCTGAGTCGACCCCAGGGCCATAGTGCCGCCAGAAGGTTTTGGGTCAGTTTAAAAATCCTGATCCCAACGGTACTTGAACCCTCGACCTTCCGGTTTGTAGCGCAGTGCCTTAACCACTATAACCGGGGCTAATGTATTTTACAGGAACCCGGGGTTCATTTTAAACAAGAGCAATATGATAGGCCGATTATGAAGGCCAAATGGTTCCCACCATTTTTCTTATGGGTGAGGGAAACCTCGAAAAAACTTCATTAAGGAAACTTGTCCTCACCGAGGATTGAACCCGGCCTGTTGCGTATGAGGCAACGACGTCACCCCGAGACTGCAGCGGTGAACTTACAGTGTAGTTTTTTAAAAGTAAATAATAGAGTTCAAGTAAAGTAGTGCTTTGTTCATTTCAAGTTAGGTTGGATAAGGCAGAATATAACATACAATGTCCTACATACATTACGAGACAAATGTGTCCGTGTTTTTGAACCGCTTATAACACGCAATGTCACTCTCTCTCTCATACAAGTCTGCCACATATACACGCGCACTCTTCTAATTTTCTGTCTTTGTTTTTCTTTAAAAACGAAGTTGCCCGACGTTGGACTCGGCTGGCATCGGGCGTCGGACACAGGACGTCACGTTAGTTCATTCGGCTTACGTACGTCGATTCGAACGGAGGTGCTGTCGGATTTCTTTACATTCGAGTGTATCGGAACTTTATCGCGAACAAGTTCGTATTTATTCGTTTTATTTTGAAAACTAAATTTGTGATTATTCTTTATGTTTACGTTATTGAGATATATATAATGTGTTCTGTTTTTATTGTGAGAGCATGCCTTTCTTTTCTTTTAATTTTCGTACTTACGTACGCGGCATGATAAAATAATTTACCGTTCGTTGTAATTTTATATTTATTGGATTATATTATTTCCATCTCTTATAATATACAATTTATATTCTTGTATAATTTATTTTTTTCTTGAATTAAGTTAACTTTATAATTTGAGAGAAAATTTTAATAGAAAATTGTATTTTCATTAAACTATAATTCTATTTCCAAAAAAAAAAACAACTATCAAAAATAATAGTTTTCGTTTTCAATGTCTAATTTATTAATTAACCATTTACACTTCGAAATACATGCAAGTATAATTTTTAACCCAAAAACTTTGCGAAAATTAGTTTATGATGCCAGTATATTTAAATATGTCAGATCGCAATGAAAATAACTTTTCATAACCATACCGTTGAGCATTGTTCTCTAATTTGACAACATTTTAAGTAATTTATATACTCTTTGCATTTTTATAAAACTGTTGAATAAATTGTATGTATATATCTTACAGGGTAAATTATAAATTCAAGCGCTAATGTTTTAAATACAAATATGTGGTTTTACAAAATGTAGTTTTGCACTGTACATCGTTAATTATATATTAAAACTGGTATTATTAGATTTGATCATATTTCATAGACTAAAAAGAAATTATAGTCTTAATTAAAACATCGATATAGTTAATTTAGTATGAAGAAGATCAAAGTATACAATTAAAGTAATATTTAATTCTTAATTAAGAGCCTCTTAAAATTCTGGTTAAAATTATTTAACAATTTTAAACAAAACATTTAAATAACAATTTCACTATAACAAGTAAATAATTAATTTAATTGTTTTAAATATTATGAAAATTCTAGTTAAAATTTTACATTTAGAATTCAATAATTGATTTATTTAATTCTTAATAAGCTATTGAATAATTCTAACGCAAATATTAAATAAAAAAGTTCACTTTATGAAGTAAAGCATTTAATAGGATGAATTTTAAAGAAAAAGAAAGGCAAATTAATATATATGTATATAAAATTATATATTTGTTGTGGCAGTGTTTTAGGGAGATTACTTCTGTTCAGAGTGAATTTTGACCCTGAAATGGGTTGAGGAGTAATTATGGAGACAGGAATATAAGACATGGAGATATCAAGTTGATAGTTCTTGTATGAAGACAGGATTGATAGAAAGGAAAACTAGTATAAAATAATTGACACTGTGTGCGTGTGAATTGAATTCCTTACCTGTTGCAGTGTAAGCCCTTCATATATTCTATTATTTCTATTTTATTCGCTTTATCTGTTGAATTACATGTGTGGAAAAAATCTCCTTCAATGAATATATAAAAATAGTGAAATTTACGAAGAAGAATTTAAGGTATTGCTCCTGAAATTTGTTTTAAAATTCAGTTATTTGTATTTTACCTTCTGACAGGAACTCAAAATTCTTAAGATATTATAAACAAATAGTTTATTTTTGAGAGTGACCCAGTTTGAACTATACTATATAAATAAGAAATCGGAAAACGTGAATGCTATAGAACATTTTTTGAAAAATATTTTGAATTTATGTGCAAAATTTGCCATTAGTGAAAAAAAAAGAATCCACTCTTGAGTAATTTAAATTATAACGTATTCGTTGAAATTAAAAACATCCTTCGTGCGTGCGTGTGTTTTTGTCTTTTTTTCCCGTAAATAAACAGTGAATTTTATATAGGTATTGTAAAAATCATATTTTTTGAAGAAACCCTCCCCTATTAGAAAAATATAATTTTCCCCTTTGGATGAGCACCATGAGGGGGGCCCAAGGAGAATGTACGTCATCTTCCCTGCTGAAGAGGTCGTAGAATTAACGCTTGGAGGAATAATATCAAATCATCACCTCCATCAGCGTAATACTTCAATAAACGAATCAGGGGAGAGTCATCAAAATCTACAAGCAAGACGAGGTGGGACATAGATAGCATCACGTCACTGTAGCACTGTGTTTGTGTGTCTCACACTGCATCAAAATCAGCATAAAATTAGTCAAGTAATGCATTTTACAAACGTTTTAATAACCACTAACTACCCATTACGTCAAAATAGTCATAAAATGTGATGTGTCTAATTATTTATTTTAGGCGTTTCAATAACAAGTATCTACTCAAAATAAACCTCATTGCATGGAAGTGATAACATTTGTACAATAATACATTTTACAATAACCATTAACTACCCATTGCTTCAAACGCGTCGTAATATTTGTTTAGATATATTTTATAAAATATTTAATAACCCTTAACTACGCAACGCAATGGTGTATTGTATTGTGTCACAAAATTTGTATAATAGTACATTATACAGACGTTTTAATAACAATCGACACTTCTTTGCATCAAATTCGTCATAAAATATGTACAATAATACATGTTTCAAACATTTCAATAACATTGACTTAGGCTTTCACGGCCGGAGTTACTATGATGATCTTGCAGAAGATTTCCAGACTGTTGGCCGTGGTCTTAAGGCTTGTAGTTCCCCAACGTTTCGCCAGAGACTGCGTCCGGCATCCTCAAGGGTTGTCTTGAGACCGGCAATTTTGTCGACTACCTGCTCTATTTATACATGCATCCGCGGCGTGTTCTCTGCGCGGTCCGTTACTTCGTAAATTGTATCTGCCTTCAATTTACGAAGTAACGGACCGCGCAGAAAACACGTCGCGGATACATGTATAAATAGAGCATGTAGTCGACAAAATTGCCGGTCTCAAGACAACCTTGAGGATGCCGGACACAGTCTCTGGCGAAACGATGGGGAACTACAAGCCTCAAGACCACGGCCAACAGCCTGAAAATCTTCTGCAAGATCATCATATTTCAATAACAATTAAATGTCCACCATATCTTTAATAGAATCAAAATCACAATTTGTACATTAAAATATTTTACAGCGTTTCAACAACCATTAAGTGTTCAAATGAATTCTTCATTCAGACAAAACTTGTTAGTGCTTATGAACTATAATTTGCATACGATTTGTATTCTGAATAAACCATGTTTTAAAACTAGTTATAAATTATGCAGTGTTGTAAATCATTTCGGCAGGAATGAACATTTAATTTTATTATTGGAAATACTTGTAAGTTGTAAATAGAATGAAACTCCCAAATTTTAATTTTTAATCTCGCATTATCTCATTTTATTGTCACATTTTATAAGTTTTAAGCAGAATGAAACTTTTAACATTTTATTTGTAATGTTGATAATGATTTCATTTTGTATAAGCAGGATAAAAACTTCAAAATAATTTTTTATTCTACTTATATAAAGAAACTCATTGCACCATTAGAAATAAAATATTGAAAGTTTATTTCTGCTTCAAACTTTAAAATGTTGGTAACATTTTATTTTATTGTCACTTGTTAAAAGTTGGAAGCAGAATAAAAGTTCCAACATTTTTTGTTCGTAATGTTTTACCTTATAAGTTGAATGCAAGTTTTGAAGCATAATTTTAACGTTGGAAATATTGCATTTTTGTTGTCACTTACACACGTTCTAAACAGAATGGACTTTTAAAAATTTAATTTATATTTTTTGTAACATTCAAGTATAGCAAAAATTAAAAAAATCAATGATCAAAGTTTGTAGTATTTAAATTAAACGTAGGCCTATAAGTTCTATGCAGACGAAATATTTAAAAAATCAATTACAATGTTAATAATATTTTATTTTGTTATTACGTTTGTAAAAAATGTATATAACAATATTTTCATCTGTTTCGGCTAATGTTGTCTCTAGAGTGGGGTTAAATCTGGCTCAAGTAGTATATTTTCCGGTTTAGAAAACATGAGTTTGATTTCCTGCGAAAAGGGTGTAAATTCATGCAGTAGATTAACAGCACGTAAAACAAGGGTGAACCATGAAATAAGAGACTTGTAGGAAACATTTGTCGGCCATTTCAATCCTCAGCTTCGATTTGAGAAGCTAATGACATAATACAATACATTGAAATAGTATCGTTAAGTGAAAGTTTGTCATAATGCAAATTTTGAATATTATGATTAAATAATAATTTACATTAATTGTGAGAAATTACAGAAGGTGGGAGATCCTAATAATTCCGATTACATGGTTTTTTTATTAAGAGGAAAATGGATTTATTGATTATAGAGAAAATATTACTCTTAAATGCGTAACTTTAATAGAAAATTTGCAGTAATTTCTCCAATATTACAATTTTTCTTGTAACCGATTTAATTATTAACAAGAAACAACTTCCACTAAAATAGAATTCACTTAAAAGTGCTAATTATTTTATTAACTATGCATGGAGTTTGATCAAATATTTTCCCCTTTTTGTTCTTTGCAATTTTTGTTTGTTTTCTGTCTGTGTTTGCTTTATTTCCATATTGCTACTTCTTAATTTTTATTAGATCGTATGTGTGGGTATGTGTCTTTTTTTACATTTTTTAAGCTCTTAATTCATGTTTATTTTATCTATAGTGTAGTGCAAGTATATTGCTGGAAGATACAAAACAATGCCAGAAGAACTATATATATAAAACATATGTGATGCTGAATGAATCCGAGTGAATAAAAAACCTTCCAGTATAACAAAAATGAGTGATATTCCAATTGAATGAAACACTTTGTTTTCTGAGGTGAATATTTAAAAAATGCACATTATTTACCAGTATATTAAATTATGTAATTTGGAATATATTATTCATGTTTTGAGGATCATCATCATCATCATAATCAATTAGCCAGGGCCTACCGAATATTTTTCAGACATCGTTCTCTATCTAAATGCAGTTATCCATTTTATTTGCAGTTCAACATACTACGACTATCCTCCTCTATAGGTACTGCCAATTTTTCTCTTAGTTTACTCACGGGTCTTTTACTGTATGATACACTTTTTTTTGTGAAAAATCGTTTTGGTACACTATTTTCTTTCACCTTTTTATTGACGACTGCATTGTAACTTTTTAAAAAAATAATTATGCATTGTGATCCGAAGAGAGGTCGACCTTCACCCATCTGTTTACCGGATGAAACATATTTTTTAATAAACCTCGAATATGGACGAATACATCCAGATATGTTCATGGCTATCTTTAATTAAAATTATTTTGATTAACTTCTTTTTTCGGATTCTTCACCCGCTTGTTTAACGAACAAATAGTATTTGAACCCAGAGTTTGAAACATAAAGAATATGCCTGGTAGTACTGCCTACTCGTTTCTGGTCATGACTACCTGGCAATCAGGTATAAACAGGTAAGTTGATATGGGTAACGTCACTGATCTGTTTACCAATCGAAATACATATCAAAATAAAGATAATTTAATTATAAACACGATGGTATAGTATTGTCTGCAATAAACCGGTCATGAAATAGTATTGACAGGCTTTGAAGTTTAAAACTTGGAGCGAGCAAAGATGCGTAAGAGAGTAACTGCGCATAACGTGTCTGTTGAATGAAAGAGTGCGCATTTTTTTTACATGCGATTGAGGAGGACATCTCTTCTCTGTTACCGGGAATAATTTTCGAGGGGCTGAAAATACACTAATTTTTAATTACAATTGTTAAATTTATATATGAGTATGTTAAATATTTCATTTGTAACGAAATATATGATATCAAGATAAAGAAATATCCGTCAAAGTAATGTGTTAATGAGATATATATTTTTTGACTCGCCTGGTATTGAAGGGAACCTAAGTATAAGTAAAGAAAAAAACACTTAATAGAAAAATAAAAATAATATTTAACATCTTTGTGACTTGTAAAAAAATATTATTAAAACATGACATACAAAAAAATTACATTCAAACTTTTTTACACTTGCGAACTTAAAATACAAAACATGTAGTTAATGTACCCATTTCACCAATTAAAAATTAAAAGAGTCGACATATTTCAACAGCGAAGCTGTCATTTTCAAGACTAAATATGACACAAATGTGCATTAGATTATGTCTCTGCTGTATACCAGCAACGATTGTGTTCTCTTTAAACAGACGTTGAAATGGTATCTTGCACAAGGTCTATCACAGAGCTTACACGCGCAGTCCATTGACGGATCATGATAGTTATAAATTCTGCAGAGTTTGTGGTGATATCCATGCACTGCCAGTCTTGTTACTGCACTGCGTATCTTGTTGTTTGGTCCAGTCCAGTCTCGATTAATCATTGCATCTGTTGCGTAAAAATCGTCCGGTATTTTTTTCTCTTCTTTTGTCTTATCTCCTTCAAAGTAGTTTCCTGTTTAGTAGCTGGTAGCAGGAACTTTGTGCGTAGATCTTCCACGAGGAAAGTTTCCCGTGTTAATTCATATGAAAGTCTAGATGGAGCAAATTTGGAGATCCCCATAGCTGAGTTCGTTGTTAAATATACCGTCAAACACAAGAAATCTACAAAACAGTTTTTCTAGATAGATATGTATATCATCGGTTGGTTAATGTGTTTGACATCGTCCGATTCCTAATAGCCGTTTACTCGGTCTATTCAATCTCCTGGTTTTAGATGTTTCTCCATCATGTATAAATATATTCCCTGACTCCAGGAGGTTTTAGGTCTTCCTCTGCCTCGTCTTCCCTTAGGTTTCCATTCCAAAACACATTTTGGTAGCCAATCTTCTTCCATTCGCTAGAAATGTCCGTACCATCTTAATTTCTATGTTTTAATTTAACCTAAAATGGTGTCTTCAATCTTCATATTCTCCCTTATAACTGAGTTTCTATTTTTTTCTCTTCTTAAAATTCTTGCTGACCTTCGTATATAATCCATTTCCGTTGCCAAAATATACTTATTTTTTGTTTGTTATTGCCGCTAATGACCAGAACTTCAGTTTTCCTCATGCAATTAAGGCTAATTGATATAGAGTACTGTAGGTAGGCCTATGCCAGAACTTAGATGAAAACGCTGAAGTGTAGATATTTACCGAAGTACGTAATAAGTTAGTTTCTTTACTGTGTTATGGAATTCCATATTGGTTTTCCTCATTCCTTTATTCTTAAAAAAATAAACATTACACGCACATCAGTCAGGTCACGCAAGGAGAGTGACACTTGGAAAATTTTTATCAATAATTCATAAGTACACGTACTGTGCTAGTGAAGAGGCACACTGCTCTTTATGGTCCAATTGCTTTTCTAATTTCCAATAAAATAATAATTTACTTAGCCTAACGGCTAAGTTCACCGTCTAAGAATTGAGATTCTACAAAATGACTTGAAGGTCGCGGACTTGACTCTCACAAATTCTGCTAGAGTGTTTCATGTGGGCAAAATTTGAGAGCAGGAATTTGATTCGGACTCAGCAAAATTTTCAAATATCCGTGACGTGTCACACTATACGGTTGACCTGTAATAAATATAATAATTTAAAAATTAGTAATGTTCATAATAATAAAGTAGCTCTAACTCACTAACCCTATGAAACCTGCAGGTTCATAGCCGCGCTGATGTAAGCTCTTCATGCGTCCCTAACCTAAAATAATGTTTCTCATCACTCTGTGTAATTTGCCTACCTCAGTGTCATGGTTAATGTTATTGTAAAGGTTACAAAATGTGAAAATATGTCCCTGAGATCACAGTCGTCCTCAATTAAAGGTATTTTTTGAAAAGTTGATGATGGAACATGCTACTAAAGGCCTAGACAGTGTTTTATGTTTGAGAACGACTGAGATGTCAGGTAGATATTTTAATATTTTTTAATGTTTAACGTAATAATATGAACAATATTTTTATAATGTTCATACGTTTGAATCTTCGTACAGGTTTTCTCTTAATATATTGTTTTTATTCAATACCACCACGTTGATATTTCGATATTCTGTTATTATCTCCTGGTATGGCGTTATTGTGAACCTACTTCTGAAGCTGGGGCGCCTGGAAGGTGATATATGATAAGTGATGATGATGGCAATGATGCGCCACGAGTGGCCTTAATCCCAAATTTCATGAAAATGTTAATTATGATAATGATGGCCAGATGATGTTTGGTCCTTACAGTTTCCTGATATTTGCTTTACAGGTGGGGATAAACCCCGAAAATAAAACCATCACCCAAATATGATTCACTTCGATATGTATACATTGTAGTATATTAATTTAGGTAAACTTTATGAGAGCGCCACCACGCACATTTATTGAGTAACACCAATGAATTGGAACCGGAGGTAGTATAACTAAATATATGTTAATAGGGCCTACATAGAAATTCATTACATAATGGAAGTAGACAATTAATGACAAGCTAGGAAAATTTTGATGAAGTGGTTGAATTGAAATATCTAGGAACAATAATTAAAATAGTAAATGAGGTAATTTTGGAAACATAATTTTGGAAATACTTGTTATTAAGCATTACAGGGACTTTTGGTCATTCCAAATTCTCTAAGAAAACGTTAAACTGAAAATTTATGAAACTTTTATTCTCCCAGTTGTGTGAAATCGATACACGGACTCTTAATTTAAGTGAGGAGAAAATATTACGAGTATTTCAGAATAAAGTTCTTTGGAAAAATTTTGGACCAAAGAGAGACGAATAGACATGTGCATGGAGAAGAGTGGTAACAGTCAGCTAGATGATCTTTATGGCGAACCAAATATCTATCCATCCATAGTAATTCTGCCCGAGGGCATGTCTTTCACTGCAATCATAGCATTTTCATGCTATGCTTTGTAGCTTTACTAGGGAATTATAGGTGTGGTAGCTTCCCGTTGCTTTCCACACCGGTGAAGGATGATGATGACCGGATGATTTTCGGCGATCGTTGGACCCTAAGTTTCCTGACATTTGTCTTACAGGTGAGGAAAAACTCCGAAAAAACCTCATCCAGGAGCCTGTCCCGATCGGGAATCGATGGACAAACCAAATATAATAAGAGTTGTTATGTCTCGTAGACTGCGATGGGCAGGACATTTGGCACGAATGGGAAATTAAAGAGGAGCATGGAAACTTCTTGTAGGAAAACTAGGGGGAAAGCATTCAGTAGGTCGGCCAATAATAAGAGGTGGGAGAATAACGTACACCATAATTTGAGGGAGGTTGATTGAAAAACATAGCACGGAATAGGGATGTATGGGAACTTACGTCCTCGCGGCCATGAACTAAAAGTTTGATAGTGCTAGTGAGATAGTTATAATTAACCTTTATGAGAAGATATATTGTAATAACATTAAATTAGCTTTCTGTATTCAGTTTTTGTTATTGGTTGCGTTTCAATATGTATAAGCTAATTTTAATTACAAATAAATATGAAATTGACATTTCATTTATATTACTAAATTTCCTTTTTTTAATTATGCTGTTTACACATATTGAAATACCAAAATTCTAATTATAATGAAAACAAATCTCTCAAATAAAAAAAACAATAAAGATTATACATTTTTTACGTTAATCAGCTCATTGGCGGCTTCCAGCCCCAGGTCGTTGCATACTTGCCCTTCTTCTTGGTTTCGCAGTTCATGTCTTGTTTATTCCCTGAGGATTCATAATAATAATAATAATAATAATAATAATAATAATAATAATAGTAATAATAGTGATAATAATAATGTTGATGCTGATAATAATAATGATGATGATAATAATAATGATGGTAATAATAATAATGATGGTAATAATTATAATAGTGATAATAATTATAGTAGTGATAATGATAATAATGATAATGATGACAACGATGATAATGATAATAATGATAATAATTATAATAATGATAATGATGATAACGATGATAATGATGATAATAATACTTTATTTTAGCTGGCAGAGTTAAGGCCATAAGGCCTTCTCTTCCACTCAACCAGCGAATAGTAGAATTATACAAAAATTACTTAGGCCTACATACTACAATTTTACGATATTATTCATGGGGATAATAATAATAGCTTTATTTTACCTGGCAGAGTTAAGGCCTTGTCTACCACTCAACCAGGTAGCGGCCGTCACGTATGGCTGACAACTTGGCTGACATCAAGTGTCGATTGTCTAGAAAAAGTGGGAGAATTGACCTCCTACTATCCAAAGGACCTCCTAAGGTCTGTAGTGGGATCAACATTCCTTTTTTTTTTATAAATAATGGGAGCTTCGTCATATGCCATGCCTCGACCTAGAATTACGTTTGAAATATTTTAAATTTATGATCTCATTAAATGCCCATAAAAGTACTCGTAGCCATAAATTATTCTGTTTTATAGACTGAAATTTAATAAATGAAGCAAAAGTAAGTTTATTTAATTTGGGGGGGAACTAAATCTGATTTTATGTAGGCCGGGAATGTGTACTGTGTTCCGTGCCGTAGCCGAGTGGTTAAGGCAGGAAGCCTTGGCGCAGATCTACGGGATTTGCGCTGGTTCGAGTCTCCATTGGGGAAGAAATTTTCTCATGGTATTTCAGCCAGTATGGGACCGGTGCATACCCAGCGTCGTGAGGCATTTGGGTAGCTACAATAAGTAGCGGCTCCAGGTTGAGAAAACCAGCTATAACGGCTGACAACATGTCACCCCTACACTGGCTGATGATCACCTATCTCTGTGATTGACACATGTGGATGTGAGGCCAGCAGCCGGATGGTAGGCTAAGGGCCTTCTAGGACTGTCGCACCAGGAGAATGTGTACTGTTTCAAAAACAAGTTATTAGATAAAAAAATGATTGATTTTGCTATGTTCTTTCTTTAATTTATTTTAATTCTCGCTCGCTGTCTCGGTACACGGGTAGCTGGTCGGCGTGACTGCTCCGACTGGGATCCCAGATTCGAATCCTGGCGGTTTTAGAAGCGTATTAGTGGTGGGCCATACCGGGATCTTTGGAATTTTTCTTGGGGTTCTCCCGTTTCCCGAAATTTTATCCCGCCTACGCTCTCCATTCCCCACTTCCCTCTCTTTCATTTAATTTCTCATTCATTCATTCTATATCAACCTTCACCTCATCTCATTGTTAGGAGAAATATTTTGGTTGTCAATCTATAAGTGTTGAAAATACGTGGTTGCGGTGATATAATGGGATAATATAAAATATGGTAGTGTCTCATGACTCCGAGCCTGAGTAATAAAGACGGGCAGAACAGGCCAACGGGAATGTTGTAACCCCCCCTTACAGCAACGGGCCCAACCCAAAAATTACGGATGGGTCACGGGAATATGTCGGACCTGGAAGACGACTTTCATAATACTCATCTTCATAATGCTGGGATAGTGCAATATAACTTTCAGATCGCGGTGTTCAGGACAATCTGCCCTCCCAGTCTGAATAAAGAACCAAGATCCAACCCTCTCTATTTAACGTGTTGCACAATTTAGTTATATAAGATTTTAATTGGATTTGTTATGTTCTATCTTACTATAGGCAGTTCAATTTAATTATCTCTTTATAGGTAATTTACGTGCTCCACGCCTCCCGGATCTTACAGGAAAACTATAGCTCAAAACAGAATTTTTAACTCTTAATAAAATAGTGTAACTAAATTAGTATGGATCAAATTCTTCCCTGTAGTGGGAGAGCGCCTAAATCTCTGTCAAGGGAAACATGGGTTTACAAGATACAAGAATAAAATAATACTTTATTTGACCACATGAAAATATAGCGATCCTCCCCGAATAAATGATCAGCGCAAATGCCATGGCTACGTCCGACACAACTCGAATAATTAAGAAACGATTAAAATAAACTCACTGGCATTTTAGAACCCGGAGGTTCATGGCCGCGCATGAAAATTTTCCGTATATTCGTAACCCGAATCTCCGGATTCAATAATGCAAGTGAAATTACTAGTTAAAATTAAATTCCATGTCGCAATAGTATACAACTCCCTTGGCCGATCATCCAGTTGCTGACCTCACAGCCACTTGAAGACCTATTAATAAGAGAGGTGGACCATTATTTAACCTGTATAGAGGTAATATGTGGTCAGTATGTCGGGTTCCCTTGTCGTTATAACTAGCTAGTTTTATCAGCCTGGAGCTGTTTGTGACTACCCACATTTCTCACGAAGTTATGGCTGTATAATTTCTATTAGTATCATTATTTGTTTACCTGCAAAATTCTTCTTCTTCTTCACGTTTTAGGCTTATTTACTAGCCTGTTCCGGTTCCAAATTGCTGCTGTTTACATCTTTTCCTTGGTCTTCCTAAACTTCTTCTTCCTCGTGGTGAATAGCTGTATGCTGCTTTTGGTATTCCATTCTCAATCATCCTTGCCAAGTGTTCTTTCCAGTTTGTTCTGTATTTCACTATTGTTGTGTTTAATTCTTCTACTTTTAGTTGTCTTATTTCTGTGTTATGTTTTTGTCTGTTCTTTGATATCCTGCTATTGGTCTGAGGAATTTCATTTCAGCAGCTTGTATTCTGGCAGATTGTTGTGTTGTCACTGTCCATGTTTTGGTTCCATAAGTAATAATAGGCACTGCCATTGTCTTGTATAATTTCATTATAGAGTCTAAACTTATTTAGTTTCTTATTTATATCTGTTTCGGCTGTGTATGATATTTCGCAACCTAGGAAGTTATATCTTACCACTTGTTCTATTGCTTTATTTTATAATATTATCTTTGTCCGAACTGGATGAGCGCCCTTGACGGGCATTGTTTTTGATTTTTTTGATGATATTTCCATGTTGTTTTTTTTGATGGGGCACGCCGTAGCGTAGTGGTTAAGGCACTGCGCTACAAGCCGGAAGGTCGAGGGTTCAAGTCCCGGTGGGTTCAGAATTTTTAAACTGACCCAAACATTCTGGCGGTACCATGGTCCTGGAGTCGACTCAGCCTCTAACTGAAATGAGTACCAGGCGCTTGTTCTGGGGGTAAAGGCGGCCGTCACGCAGGGCTGACAACCCGGCTAACATCAAGTGCCGATTGTCCAGAAGAAGTGGGAGCCTTAACCTTCTACTACCCCAAGGGCCTCCTGAGGCCTGTAGTGGGACTACTTTACTTTTTAATTTATTTTTTGATATTTCATTTAGTTTATATAGCATTCTTTGTAGTTCGTCCTCTGTTTTTGCTATTAGAATCTGGTCATCTGCAAAGGCTACTGTTTTTATTACTATACTTGCAAAATTAAAGTTAGTAATCTAATTAATTTTGTCCTGATGTATTGATATATGGGAGACAATTGAGTCCATTTCTTGAATATTACAGTACATGATAATGTAATGTTAATTGTAGGTCATTATATAAGACATACTTAAAGTACGAAATAAATGTTTTTCAAATTTATTTTTCATTTGTGTATACTCGTACTTCATTTTATGTTCTGTGAAGTTTGTAATTCTTTAAGGAGGATTGACCGCCATTCTATTAGAGTGTATTTCTTAGTTGTAATAATGTAGTCAAATGTACAGTAATTATGTCCTTTGTTTAATTTTCCAATAGGAACTATAAGCAAGAAATCAAAAGATTGGAAACAACAAAGCAGAAAGAAAAGCATCAGTGCAAAATCGTCAACAAGAAGTAAAGAACGTCGAAACAAAAGTGACGCAAAACACCAGAAAAACGAGGAAGAAGAAGAGGACAATATGGCTACGGGAGGCGAAGCAACTCTTCGAGATATTGGTCATCCATCATTGAACGAAGCGCTCAAGGCTCACAATTCTGTAACATTCAAGCTCGTCAGAACCGGTGAGTAGATTTAAAATATATCACTAACTTTATGAATTTTTACACAGTTCAATTAGTTGTGTTTTACTTAGCGATATTGTTCTCTACTCGCTCCCGGGTAAGGAACACGCGCTCACCCATAGAACAAGAAGAACCGCGAAATAATCTAAAGCATATATTTTTATACATGTAATGTGTATTATAAACTTTTCGATTTTCGAGGGAAAAAAAAGTTGGTGTTTCTAAAAGAAAATAGGGTACTTTCGTTTTATTACGTTAAAAGTTAGAGATTCCTGAATTTTTATAAATGTAAGATTTAATATTTCCGTCCGGCTTTAAATCTTTAGGCTTTTTAGCATTGTTATGTTTTTTGTGACGAACAGGGAGCTGGCCTGATGCATCAACCCCCAACCTGGAGGACCAGGTAATTTTTGGTCAAGGTTTTCTTCCTCTAGCCTTTGTCAAACCAATGACGAACTGCAAGGCAGCAGTATCTGTACCCTAGATAAGGGGCCCACACAGGGTACTATCAGCCGGGCGTACTGAACCCTGTTTTTTTTAACGAGCTTGTTACTCCTCCCTCTCACCTTTTTCTAACCTTCTTAAGGAGAATAGAGTTATAATGTTAATTTGCAGTATTTCAGGTGCACTGATCATTAGGGCTGAAAAAATATTGGTTATAGGCTAGGCTGCATCGTACTTAGACCGCTATGTTTACAAACTGCACGTTGACACGCGCTACTCGGGACAGACTTCTAGTGCATTCCGCTTTGTGTAGGAATGGACTCATATTTGCACAATTTTGATACAACCACACGTCACGTAAAAAGGTCTATTACTGAGGATAGTCGAACATACTCTCCGCTCCGAGCAGGGAGTGGAGACGCTCGATAAAGACACGCATTTTGTAAACAATGTGTATAGAAATTAGTTACTATCCTGATACCGCTACTTTTTTCAGCCCTACTCATCATACACCAACTTGCATCTCATGCCGTCCAAACACAATTTGTGTACACGATTTTTTTTTTTAGTTTATACTAGTTTACCTTCTCGTTTTACCTTTTTCTTTTTTGTTTTATCTGTTTGTTTACTTTCTTTAATTCTCACATAGACACAAAGACAGGCACACAACTCAGACCCAAGGTGAAGATTTAAAATCCCCTACCCCGCCGGGAATCGAACCCGGGTCGCCGGAGTGGAAGGTAGGAACACTACCGACTACGCCGACGGACGGATCGGACTAGAACATCTTGCTTTACATCCCACAATACAGAACCTCCCATTATTCCAATTCCGTATGTACTGCTAGACTCTTGAACTCTCTACACAAGACATTGGGACTGTGGGATATTAGCTTCATTTAAAATAAATTTAAATATATTTATTTTTTACAATGGATAATTTTTTATAATGGATCTTAATTGATGGTTTATTTATTTACTTTTTGGCTCTCTAATAATATCGACTAAGTCCAAGCTGTGGTCTCGAGGTAGCGTGCTGCCTTGTCACGCAGTGGGCTCGGATTCGACCCCCGGTCGGGACAGTTTTTCTGGATGAGGTTTTTATTAGTTTTTTTTTCACCTGTAAGAGTCAGGAAACCTTAAAGGCCCAAACGGTCCCCGAAATCATATGGCCATCGCAATCATCATCATTCATATTCATCTTAGATTAAGCTTAGGATTAGGGACTCTCCTGGCGCACAATTATCATCATCACCACCCATCATATCATCGAGGCAACGTAACCCCGCCTTCCAGGCGCCCCAACCTCACAAGTGGGTTTACAAGTACGCCATGCCAGGAGAGGACACCAGGAATGTCGAAAGACAACCTGGGGCATTTGCAAAAAAATAATATCGACTTCATTCTTCGCAAATTTAGATTAATTTGTATAAATGTTTACTTATAATTGTATATAATATTATTATCTGTATTTAATATTTTTCGTTGGTTGAGTGGAAAGAAGGCTATATGGCACTAACTCTGCACGTTTAAATAATTATATTAATAACAATAGTAGTAATAATTTATTTTCATTATAATATGTAGACCTTCAAAATTCATAGCGAATTCCCGATTGAGGGTCTTTCCACTTTTCAGCGGTTGCCCTTTTACCAGCCGGCTGCTGGCCCTTCACATCCACATGTGTCAATCACAGAGGTAGATGATCAACAGCCAGTGTAGGGGTGACATGTGGTTAGCATGTCGAGTCCCCCAGCCGTTATAGCTGGTTCCTCAACCCGGAGCCGCTACTTATTGTAGCTACCCAATTGCCTCACGATGCTGGGTGGGCACCGGTCCCATACTGGCCGAAATACCATGAGAAAATTTCTTCCCCCATGGAGACTCGAACCAGCGCAAGTCCCGTAGCTCTGCGCCAAGGCTTCCTACATTAACCCGCTCGGCTACGGCGCGGGACTAGAATATATTGCGATTACGAAAATCTATTACCGATATCTAATAATATGTTAAATAAATTGCGGTAATAACCCAAATAGCCTCGCTTTTCCATTTCTGTTTGTCATTGCTTGGTTGCAGTACAATTCTTCTTGCCACATGTTCCCGTTTCCTATTTCTTACTTACTTTCGTTTTCTTACATCGAACCTCTCCTAATTCCTATTTCTTATTTTCTTTCTTTTTCTCTCTTAATTCGATCACCTAATTATATTCCCTTAAATTACAAATCTGATATGTACCAAACTAAATTTTACCTCCTTATAGTAAAACTTTATGAATAATAATGATAAGTATAATAATATATTAAAATAAACATTTACAGTTCTCCTATAAAATCAATTTCGAAATTTTTATAGTCGTGGGCCTTACAGAGGCCTGTTAGGAGAGGATTTTAGATCTGCATCACAAACATTTTTTATGGCCACATAAGGACATGGAAAGGCAGCGATCAGTTCAATGCCAGGGCCATCTACGAGACAACTCGAACATTATGACAACATACACCATTTCACTCATGCATCCTCACTAAACAAGGGAACTATGTTAGTGTTAATGATGGTAATGGTTTTCAAGGACTATTTGGTTTTAAGTTTCCCTTCATTGTCTTAAACGTAAGGAAACTCGCCGAAAAAAAAAGAACTTCAACCAGAAAACATTTTTGGTTGGAGATCGAACCCGATGCCGCTGCGTCTGAGGCAACGCCATTACCTCGAGATCACAACAGTGTACGATCATCATTACTTTTATTTAATACCAAAACTAAAAATAAGATCAGTATCGAAAACCTTTGATTTCTTCTTCTTCTTCTTCTTGTAATCTTGTAAGCCCATGTTTCCCTTAACAGAGATTTAGGCGCCGCCCCCCTACAGGGAAGAATTTGAACCATACTAATTTAGTTACACTTGTTTTTGTATAGATGTCACTTGAGTGGTCCGTGGTCAGCGTTCCATTGATTTTTCAGGGAATAAATTCAAATAAAGAGTTAAGGTGCGATTTCTGCTTACTTTTGATGAAGACGACATGCACTAAGTCAGGGTGCCCGATTATAATGACAGAAATATGTTTTCTAAACAGGAGGAGGGCCGTAAATTCCAAATAAGAGATTCTTACATCAACATTGTGTTCAAGTGCACTTTAGTTACTACTTACGAAAAAAAAATACATGTAGTGTAAAACTAACTCACTGGCACTAGCGAACCCGTAGGTTAATGCCCACGCGGACATAAGCTCTCTATATATCCCTATCCTGAGCCAATGTTTTCCAATCATCCCCTGTATAATCTACTTCCCTCAAATCATAGTTAATGTTATTCTCCTACCTCGTTCTTGCCTACCAACTGGGTGTTTCCCTACAAGAAGCTTCGATGCACGTCTTTCATTCCCCATTAGTGCTACATGTCCTGCCCATCGCAGTCTACGAGGCTTAACTGTTCTCATTATATCTGGTTTCCTATGAAGATCATGTAAATCACTGTTATGCAGTCTTCTCCATTCACCTGTCTGTTTATCTCTCTTTGGTCCAAAAATTATTTGGCATGGGTTCCCTGAAGTAGTCCCCGCCCGGGACTATTTGTCCTCCGAAGAACTTTACTCCAGTTCAACCCATGTCCGCATTTCTTGACGGTTGTATTTTTACGGTGAAAGATCGTCACTCTTTCGACCAAGGTACTTTTTTGTCTAGCTTATCACCTTCGACCAGTCCGGCATGGGTAACCCTATCGGCAGCAATGCTACCGCCGGCATAGCTCTCGGGAAGATTTAAGCACGCAAACCACTCCATCACAAGGTGAGAATACCATGGAGGGACATTTAGTGTAGACTACCTATTCAATGTAATTGTTTGAAAACACAATCATACTGAAGAGGAAGAGAGGAGGGAGAAGTCGTTTCATTAATCCTGTTCTTGGTCACGTGGCATGGTGCCATAAATAAACTTTCTCTCGCTACTAGGGGTTGTTCGATAGATAAACGCGTTTTTCGCGTTTCAGGATCGATATTAACTTTAAATACAATGACTAATATAATGCTTGACAGTCTCATCCATCCATACATAGTAATTCTGCCCGAGGGCAGGTCTTTCACTGCAATCATATCATTTTAATGCTATGCTTTGCAGCTTTACTAGGGAACTGTAGATGTGATAGCTTCCCGTTGCTTTCCACACCGGTGAAGGATGGTGATGATAAAGATAAGGATGATGATGATGATAAGGATGATGATGATGATGATAAGGATGATGATGATGATGATAAGGATGATGATGATGATGAGCATGTGATTTCATATATTATGTAACTAAATAAAAAAAAGATGCACCGTAAATGTAATGGCAACTCTTAAAATGTGTTTGAAAAAATGTTTTATTGGAAAAAGCAAACAATCACATTACATAAAGCGACAACTTTGTGAGCCATCTGAAATGTCTTGGAGGGCCGCCATTTGGAAGTCTTGCATTGCATCATTACAAACATAACGAAACCAGGTGTGTTTCATTGTATTTTAGGATAGGGGAATATTGATTTACAATCGAGAATGCAAAGTTATTTATTTCATGTTTATTGTAAATGCTTTAATATATATAGCCATATATATTATATGTAGTCATGTGGTCTTGTGGAAGTTCACTGGTTTATTATTTTTCTAAATAATATGAAATGAAAAGTATGGATCCAGAATTTGTCTTGACGGCTGAAGTTAAAGCAATAGGAATAACCTCAATGAATGATCGGAATCGAGGTGTTTGTGTGTGATCTCCTGAATTTGTATTTCATAAGTTTAGGCCTATGTATGACAAGAGCTGCCAACCATTGCATGCCAAAAACCTACCTTGAAATTTTTTCGATAGAAGAAAGGCCGTGTAAAAAAAAAATCGGCTCAACTGCACTTCTACTAGCGCTTGATTTTTCAGTTATATTGATGTAAACTATAGCTCTTCTTCTGTATTTACTAACATTATTTAATATTTTAAACTTTTTAAAACAATTTTTATTACATTATTAGACAATTTTGAAGTATTTATTTAAATGTGCAAATCTCAATATTATGACACTGTTAGACAATCTTGTGTACACCCATTTTTAATAAACGTTTGGTAATTTTAATATTATTAATATATTTTTTTAACATAGGTTTGGGGATTTATTGCAAATATTGGCCATTTAATTTTCATAGCGACGGATAGTAATCAAGGATCATAATCGATATGTGGTTTCGATTGTGGGTTATCGCTGTCTCTATAAATTCTGGCGCGTGCTCACTGTTGTTCTAAAGGATTTCGAAAATATTTCACGATAGTTTAAGTGCTGTTTTTCCAAAAAATCTGCATTTTTAAGCCCTTCAAGCCTGTGAATACTTCGAAGCCCCATTTACAATTGCAGATTCAGTTTATGGTTCAACCTTTTTATACCATGGGCTTCTTGTAATTATTGGAACCACTTTCATACTAACATGTTTACTCCGGCACCTCTGCAAGGCACTAAAATCCAGAGGTAAATCATTAATTTAAACTATAAGGAAGTAATACAACACATGCTTTGGCATACTGGTACATCACAACGTTTCTTTGAGAGACATTCGGTACGCAATGTTTGACAGTTACCTTGTGAATAAACTGGTTCAATGAATGCGTTCTAAAGTAAGGAAATCACTCATTGTTACCATTACACCATGTAATGGTGGAAACATTGCAATCTCATCTCTTAAGGCCGCATGCAAATACATTAGTTTCTACTCAAATTACTTCCAATCACTGGTGAGCTGACTTTCCGTGAACAAGTGCAAAGATCGAATTAGCTACCCACTAACTGGTCATGCATCAAAGTCGTCGTTTTCGTAATATTGGCAAGAAATTACCCAGAATTCTCAGTGGTAAAACCACTTCCGTTCTTTTCGTCTGATAGAGGAACGCATTTACGCTTGGTCCCGCAAATAATACTGTATACGACGACGTCTGTGTCGCGCAATATTACGCCGATTCTCCTGTTCTTCCAGTTGAATTCTTTGGTAGACTCTATCAAATTCCTCTTCTCCACGTATACCGAAAACATGATTGAAGTCTTCAAGGTCCGACATCTTGGATAAAGCAACAAGGTACGCGACAAGGTTTCAAACAATATCGGTTACCATCAAGTTCCCATCGGGTTGCTCACGATTTGTTTCCCTGCTAAGTCACCTCGCCAGGTAGCTTAGGAATTTCAACAATTATTATCGCATGAACAGATTTTTGAGTACGCAAAAAAGTATTTGGATGCAACTTTTTCAGCAGAGTACAGGCAGAGAACGATTTTTACGGTCTAATGCGTTCATAGATTCGAACCTTAGAGCCGCTTTCTCCAAGCAGGATTAAACTTACATGGAAACTATCTATGTTGTCATATCGAAACATAAACTACAAATTTTGTTGACGAAGATATTTATTGTAAGAATTCTATGTACGAAAAGCAGCTGCGAATTCAAACTACAAGATCGTGATAAATGTCAGAATATTTTGTAGCATGTTGCTTAGCAGCAGAATTTGGAAAACTGCACATTGTCTGTTCTTATCTTCCGCACTTATTTCTATCTGCAGCAAGTAACGCCTAAGCTTAACGTTTAATTTTCACTGGTTTTTTAACCCTTAGATTAGCGAAACCATAATTTCTCGTGCCAGTTATTCAAATGTGCAAAGAAAACGAAATCATTTAAACTCTAAGTTATTATTGTACATTATTACGTAATTTGAAACAAACTAAGCAATATATATTAATTTGTTTCTAATGTTTCATAATCAATAATTAATAAATGAAATCAATATATCTTTTAAGATACGTTATGAAGTTAAGGGTTAAGAATTGGGTCTCAATTTCGAGTTAAAATTCGCAGTTAGTTTTTGTCTCTTGGTTCGAAACAGAACAGAAATGTAGTCATAAAAATTACAAGTTAGATTTCTATACGAGTACATTGATAGTTCTCTTTTTAAAAACAGTTGAGGTGATCCTAACTATTTATAATTTGTTCATAACGATAATTTAATATACATCGCACTCTCAGATTGAAAGAGCGTCAGTGGTATAACTAGGAACGTCCATATTTGTCCGTTTCCAAGAACAACTCAGTCTTTACAAGAAGAATATCATCATTTGTCTCTCTATAAATAGTTCACCGCTGTAGACTCAGCATAGCGTCATTGCTTCGTGCGTAACGGACTTGTTTCAGTTCCCGATAAGGACAAGTTCCCTGGGTGATATTTTTTTCCGGATTTTTCCCTCACCTGTAATAATAATAATAATAATAATAATAATAATAATAATAATAATAATAATAATAATGTTTTATTTAAGCTGGCAGAGTTAAGGCCATAAGGCCTTCTCTTCCACTCAACCATTGAATAATAGAATCATACAAAAATTAAATACTTATTACAATTTTAAAATATTGTTAAACTATAGACTAAACAAAGGACGATGCGGATGTCATCTATTATTAACTAAGACTAAGAAAACATGGAATAGAAATAAAAAAATATTAGGAAAATTTAAGGCCCAATTTGTCCCCGAACATCGTCTGACTATCATAACCATATCTTGTCTTATTCGCGATGTTTAGTAAGAATGTGTTTCGTCTTATTGTTGTGTTATCTCGAAGGAGGCCCTGGATTGTGCCGATCACTCATTTAGGGAGGCCTTCATATCCTTGTGAGGCCATAAAAGTATGTGCATGATCCAAAGTTTAAAATCCTTCTCACGAAAGTTCGTGCGACAGTAAGCCCGGGTAACATGCGGTTTTTAAAAGTACATATAAGGTGAGAGGTTGAACTACGGTGGAGAAGAAGTAGTATATAAGTAATGAAATAGAATAGTCAGAATTACTGTATTTTAATCGGTGTATTTAGTCAAAGTTATAAGTATACCTGAGAAAATAATGTTGGAAATTTCAGTTTAACACAATATCAAACAAATTATATGTGCATATCGGCGGGGGGCTAGAGTAATGGCTTTCGAGGGATTAAACCACAGGAGATGCAAAATAATGATCAATAACAAATTAATAGAACAAGCAAGCAATTTCGACTACTTAAGGGTTTAATGTATCTACTGCCAAAATAATGATGTAAACTTTAAATCTGTACCGGAGCTCGGTGGTAGGCAAGAGATCTCAGGGTTATGAACTCTTTATGAGCGAAAGAACAACGTATAAATGCACACTCAATTTTAACGAATCCAAGAAACTGTTTATTTACGGAGAAATACACTTTTGTTAATACAGTTACAAAGTTTTATCTAAGAGTGGAGTCGATGAAATACTTAGAGGTCCACGTGCTCGAATCAATATTTTCAAAGTCCAAATGCTTAACGGACTATAACTTTAAATTTAACTATTTCTCGGACGAATCTAATATTTAAGCTGAATCGGAGATCGCGGTCTGCAGGTCTACGATGTTCCAACACTGAACACCGAGTCACTGATAGTGATAGTGAGTTTTAACTGAATCGGAGATCGCGGTCTGCAGATCTACTATGTTTCAACACTGATCACAGAGTCACTGATAGTGATAGTGAGTTTTAACTGAATCGGAGATCGCGGTCTGCAGATCTACTATGTTTCAACACTGATCACAGAGCCACTGATAGTGATAGTGAGTGTATTTTGATATAAGTTCTCGCTTATAAAGGCGGTGGCTCCTCCCACTTTTCTCGAATCCACTCCTTACAATTGAATATATATTTAAGTTACAATAATATTATTTACTAGTATGTATAACATTTCTAGGAACTGGTTAAATTGGTTCTTTGATATTTAATAGATAAATGTTAATCAGTTTCTTTGTAAACTGTCAATGTTAAGAGATTATCTTTTCTAGGGTTAATGAATGTCTTTTGTTGTCTGTAGTAGCCAGGTAGTAATTATTTATCATCATTCCTTTGAATTGCTTAGTAGCGTTAATTGGTTTCTAAGAATTGGTCAATAGATTTTTAATATTTTTAATAGCTAACTAATGTTATCTTTTCTTAAAGAATGGATATTTATTATTAGTTGTATAGACTGCTAATTGGAATTCTTTTGACAATACCCTTTCTGTGTTCCTATATTATTTGTAAGTTGTGTAGTAGGTAGAGTTCTGACAATACCTCTTTATTTGTCATTTGTATAGCAGGTAGCGTTTTACAGTATTTTATTCTAGACAAAAGTACGTGGAATTTTTACCTGGATATATTTATACTTTTCCAAATAAATATTTTATAGCGATATTAGTAATATATTCTATTTTCATTATTTATAGATTTATTTTATTTTAATAACAATTTAATATATTTCGGAACATTTTAGTTTCAGATCCATGCATATTAGAGTTGCATCTTAGTTTATATGTCTCCTATCATATTAATCGCTACAAATCGAACAAATTTTATAATATGCGTGCGGAACAATAAGAATAATTCCAAAAAATCATCATCATCATCATTTTCAAGGTATGGGCCTGTTGGCCCGTTCCGCTTCTCGGTGCACTATGTGCTGCAGGTGCAGGTCGTCTTTCCAACGACGTTTGATCTTCCTACATTTCTTCGGCCTAGAGGTTTATAATGAAGCAGCTGTTTTGATAAACGATTATTTGGCATTCTTTGTATATGTCCAAACCAATTAAATTTATTTCTGTGTATTCTCTCGTTTATATTATATATTTGTAATTCATTTCTGATATCTTGACTTCTCTTTTGATCTCTTAGAGGCACACCTGCAATTGATGTGAGAAATCTCATTTCTATTGTCTCAATTTTATATTTATCAGAGATCGTTAATGGCCAAGTCTCAGACCCGTATGTTAACGTTGGAACGGCTACTGTTTTGTAAAATTTTAATTTAGTTTCCCTTGTGGTCTTATTTCTAAAATATCCTCTTATTGAACCACATATCTGTTGAAATTTCCCTAATTTCTTCTCCATGTCCAAATTTTGCAGGTACGATATCATGCATCCCAGATAACTGAAACAAGTTACTTGTTCAATTATGTTTGCTCCGATTACAATTTTCGTCCTTTCATGCTGAGTTCCAATAAATGCCATTGACTTTGTTTTCTCTGTTGATATCTTTAAATTATAATCGCTTATTAGTTTCCATAATTTATAAACTGCTTTTTGTAGTTGATTTTCTGAGGAAGGTACAATGATCTGGTTATCTACGAATAAAAGACAGTTCATTTTCATACCGTTTATAATTCTAAAAAATAAAATCATTAAAAATTGCACAATTAAAATTCTATAAAACTATGACAGTAACTATCTTAACTTGTATTGTAAAAATGTACACTTAATAAATCAGATAAAAGGAAAATGGAAGTAGCTGAAATTAAATTTTTACGATCAGTAGCAGGCTATACATTGTTAGATAAGAAATACAATGAAGAAATAAGAACAGAATTAAACATCTACAGTGTTATGAATAAAATTCAAGATTTAACTGGCTCTAACATACAGAACGTATGTCACCCAATAGACACCCACAAATTTTCTTCACTACCAACCCAAAGGAAGAAGGAATATTGGATGCCCTATAACTAGATGGAGGGGAAACAGTGTCTCGATGTGGAAACAGGTCTCCATGACGTAGAAGAAGAATACGTTCAAACTAATCTCATTTATTTTTAAAACCAAATTTATTAAAATGCGGAGAAACTGTTTTTTAGCAATCACAATAACAAGAATTAGATAAACTCAATTATATGATTCTATTTCCTGTTTTTTTAATTGTTTATATTGTTTTTACTCTAAGTTTTGTAATGTGCTTGCATTTAAAAAATCAGATAATATATATACTTTGAATTATATCCATTCTGTGTATGTGGGAAATTTGTAGAATTTTCATCTAATAAAATAACTTTTGACATAATGAAACACATGTATGAGGAAAATGTGAAGATCAGAATAATGAAATGTTTCAACTGTTATCTCGTAAGTTTCATGTTTAAAAATAAACATTTGAATAACTAAGAGCGTAACGACAGCTTTTAGAAACATTTCATAACATTTCACAATGTTGTATTCTGTTATGTTTCCTTTCATCTCTGTTTCGCTATTTGTCTCGCAGTACAATCCAGATTATATTATTTAGGTCAGTGCTTTCAGACCAATTTTAGGTCACCAAATTCCTTGGAAATTTCAATTATATTTCCTCTCAGAGTAAAATAAATACTATCAGTATCCTAAATCTCTTGACAGTAAATCTTGTTTAATGGAATTCACTTCCTCCCTGCGTCTTACAATGCCTAACTATATTTATGTAGTATAAAACATTGGCTATTCAGAAACAAAAGATCAAACACCTCTCAAATACCTTTTTTTGTCTGAGTATACTCTCACCTTCCAAAGTCGGGCAAGTATGCTCCCTTAGGAAGTTACTTTATCAAGGCTAATTTAGTTAAGCTCATTTTCCTGGAGGTGTGAGCTAATAAAAAGCAGTTAGCTCATCGCCTTAAAGGGACATCTTCTTCTTCCCTTGGCTCTACTTTTCTCTAAGAAACTTGGCCTCCTTTATAACATTTGCCCATTCTTCTCTATTCCTAGTTTTTTTGTCTCCATCTTTTAACCTTCAGTTATCTGAAGTCTTCCTCAACCTTGTCCAACTATCTTAGTTTCTCTTTTCAATCTTTCTTCTTCCTTCTGGTTTCCCTTCTAAAATCCTTCTTGCACTTCTTTCCTGCTCCATCCGTAACACCTCTTTCTTCTAATATCTCCTACCAGATCTAAATTTATATATAATTCTTTCAATTCCTGGTTCGTTTTAATTCTGCATGTACATTGTTCCTGTACTGCTCCATATATCTTGCTTAGTATTTTTCTTTCCCATGCATTTAATATGAACTTATCTTTTCTGATAATGTCCATGTTTCGCTTCTAAACATAGCTATTAGTTACAGTACTTTTTTATATGTTTTTATTTTTGCTACCCTACATATTGCAAAGGGGCATCTAGCAAGATACTAATTGACTGGAAATGTTCGTTTAAGTTTTACTCAGACTGTATAATTTAGTTTTGAGATTCTTTTAAAAGCTCGAAAATCTTCAGACTCGGGATCCACTTTTTAAAGTAAGGTATCTTCCAGAGATATTGTCCCTTGGATTTATCCATTCTAAAAAAATCTAACGATCTCTGTCGGATTAACCCAGGACCTCCGGGATCAGAGGCAACGAACGTAACTGCTGAGGCCGATTATTATTTCATTATTACTTATTAATTTATTCCATTAACTAAGTTTCACCTCTCACATTATAGGCACTTTATTATATGCCACACGCCACTCTGGCCTTGTTTGTTGGGAGACGAATTTTAAACTATGGACCACACACATACTTTTTATCGGCACAAAAACATGGAGGGCCTCCCCTAAAGAGTGATCAGCTCAATGCCAGTTTCTCCTTGCAAACAACACAATATTAAGAACACACCATTCACACACACGCACGCACGCACGCACACGCACGCGCACACACACGCGCGCACACACGCGCGCACACACACGCGCGCACACTCACGCGCACACACTCACGCGCACACACTCACGCACACACACACGCACGCACGCACGCACATGCACGCGCGCACACGCACGCGCGCACACGCACGCGCACACACACACACACACACACACACATATACATATATATTCATACTTAATATGGCGAGTATGATGATGATTCTGATGGCCAGATGATGTCCGGGAGCCATTTGAGACTTTACGTTTCCTGACATTTGTCTTACAGTTGAGGAAAACCCCGAAAAATCCATCACTCAGGAAACTTATCCCGACCGGGCATCGAACCCAGGCCCGCTGCGTACGAGGCAGCAGTGCTATCCCGAGGCCACAGCGGTGAACTAATAATTAATATAAATCTATTCTAATTTATTAGCATTAAGATTTAGGAGGCTCCGTGACGAAAATTGTTATTTACTAGTCCTCCTCCTTTGAGTTCCGAGTTCATGTCTCAGTTATTACGTTCAGGTTCAGTGGACGAATCGGAGCCAGGGGAGGTTTATCTCGGGATTTCTTCCGTTTTTTTCCCTATGAAAGTCTTGACTTCAGCACTCAGGTAATTATTTTCGTTTCTTTAATTTCATCTGCCTCTGGGATGATCTAGGTAGCCGGTAATTTCATATTCCGCAGACCTTTAATAATATTAGATACTTCGTCTCATCTCATCCCTCGACCTGGAATGCCCACGAACACAACCGTAGAGAGTTTACTTTGCTAGTATAACGACCTTGTTCGTCGCTGGACCGTAGTCAGCAGAGTATGTGTTTTCAGTTTGGCAATCAGCGGCCCAGGTTGAATTCATTTGCAGGTCTATATATATAGATATATACAACTATATATCCAATGTTCTTAAATAATGTTACGTTTTTATTTATCTATTAAGTCTGATGGAATTCAGGACATGTGGCTTCCTGAAACCACTAAACGGTAAACATATTTTATATTAAAATACAACAATAACAATAATGATAACATTAGATACCTAATGAAAAAATTTGGCCCATTTTGACATAATTAAAGAGTAAAGATGTTGACACATTATCCTTGATACTTGAAACTAATATTTATGCTTCTTCTTCCTTCCATGTATCTTGGCCAAGGCCTGTTACGATCCTATTAAGAACATTTTTCCTCCAGCGTTTCATAGGACGGCCCAGTGGATCTTCGTCCTCTTGGTATATAATTATAAAAAAAACAGCTGTGGGGATCCGATTTGAACTCATTCTTTCTCGATGGTGTTTGCAATTTAGGTGGGACGGTCTTATATATCCGAAAAAAGTGGCATAGTCTTCCACTTTCTTTAAGATAGAGGTGTTTCCGTGGCAAATCCATCTGGTGTAACCCGCCATTCTGCGCATGAATCTCATTTCACTAGCCGTTATTCTGCTTTCATGTTGTCCTTTTAGTGTCCATGCTTCACTACCATAGGTCAACACTGGTCTAGTCAAAGTGTTATATAAACGTAATCTGGTGTTTTTTTACAAGGGATGGTTTCATAACTTGATTAATAATTCCCAAACTTTTATTATAACTAGTAATTTTTTTCAGGGATAACCTTTTCATCCCAGATAGAGAGATAATATCCAAGTGAAACTAATAGTAATAATAAAAAGTAAACAAATCAAGACAAATGGCAGCTCCTTATTAACATATATGTGGAAAAAATATTTATGAAAAAATAAAACAAAGTATGTACTAAGCTGTGTATAATTTTTAGCTTAAAATATTAATCAACATTAATAGTATATAATAAAAACTAAATAGGAATAATATTCATTGATAATTGAATAGTATTTGTGCGGTTTATACGTTTGTTAGTAAATAATTCAATTTATTTTAAAATGGTGTTAGAGTTTTATGGACGAAGGTAAATTTCTAATTTAACACATTTTAAATTTAGGTTAATTTTGAACTCGATAAAAAGTAGTAGTAGTTGTGTAATTAATAAAATAATTGGGGTTTTTTACAATTAATTATGTGGTGTTAATCTATGCAAAATATTTTAAATAGTTAAAAATGCTTTTATATGTTGCATGAATGTAATTAAATGAGCATTAGCCAAGAGAAATCAGCTTTTTCTCACTTCGGAGAATGTTTTAAATATTCCCTTGGGTCATTCTCTTGACTTTAAACACACAATTGTTTTCATTTTCCCGGACCACTATCTACGATAACTGTGATGTGCCGGGGCTTACCTCCAATTATAGCGACTGGCTTAATACTTGGAACTCTAGGTATAATTTATTATTCTTCAGCGCAGAAAGGACTACACAGCATTGTTTTTATCTCTCTTTCTTTCACACCATAGATTCTATAGTTGTTGAACACACAAGCCTCTCGCCAAATTCACTCCAAACCTTTAAAACCAATTGAGTTTACATCAATATGAAACTCAGGAAAGTTGTATGTGGATATTAACACTGAGCAAATAAATATAAACTTTTTTTTTTGTCTCAGAATGAAAAATATGTGATTCTGATAGTACCTTTTCTCCTGAATTCAAATATGATATCGTTTTTTCTCCATCACGCAAGGTTTCCGAGAGACAGGAATCTATAATTTCAAACACTTTAATATTTTCTAAATTCGTAATTACACAATATTCGAACATTCGGACTCACCTAGAAAGTAAGAAATGACGATTTTCTGCTATATTTCGCCTGTGCAGCATCCCTCTAGATGGTCCAACAATAATCGGCCAGCATATTAGGATTCCATTTGCCTTGATATCTCATTTTCATAGCTGGAACCATTTGAGTTAGCTCATTTAGTTTCATTTTACACTGGACAAATGGACGAGAAAACGTTTATTGAAAAATAATTATTTAAATCCATTAATTGAAATTGAAATAAAAAAACTATGGGTGATAGAGAAATTCCGAATACATATTTGAAAACACGATAAAAAAACTGCATTAAGTACAACTATTGCTACTCATGAAACAAAAATCATGTTGACCAGTGTAATTCACTCATATCTGGGAAAACCCCAGAAAAGTCGAAAACTGGCACAAACCAGATAGGTCGCTATACCTGCTATTCTCAGTGAACTTCCTCCGTTTATATAAAACAAAAATAGTATATTGTAGCTAATAGAATGAAGAACTGACTTATTGTGTTATTACCATATGAAGCAACATAGAGAACAGTATAAATTAACAGCAAGAAAATTAAAAAAAGTGAAAAAATTGACTTATCTGGTTTTTTTCCCGGGGATGAGTGAATTAGAGACGGAGCGGTATTTGTTCCACGATGCCGATGACTTACATAAATGCAATGGAATTTATTGCCTTTTTTTAAAGAATCGATATACATATACATTTACATTGCGCACGGGTCTGCTTGGCCGTACGTGCATTATTTTTCTATGAATAAAAAAATAAAAAAATCATAATATAAACAAATACCTACATGGCTACACACCTGTATCAAAACAATGCATATATATATATATATAAATAAATAAAATCTATGTCTACACTACATACACAATAATATACATTTACACTCATCCATGAAAAGACCATGTGTATAAATGTGAGATAAAAACAAAACATCACACACACATATAAATACACACACATCCCCACACAAATACAAACGCGCGCGCTCATAACCCCCCCGTCCCTGCAGACATCAAATTCACCATCAGGCTATTCAACTTATCAAGACTACTTATATAATATAATTGAATATCGAAAACAAATACCATATTGAGATTCTTATTTTTGATAATACATATCTCCTTATTGATCTCTAATTTTGCTATAACTCAATTTCCTAACTTACCCAAAAATTTGTATGTTTTCACCTCACTCTTGATCCGTCCTAAAAGATCCCAGCACGCCACTCTCCCACGATCTGACCTGAGAAATCTCTCCGGCAGCAACTGTAATCCAGGATGCTCTGTTTCTGAAAGCAACTGCTTGTGAAAGCAGATCACAATGACAGCCTGAAAAACGAAAACGAACCCTCTACCAGATCTTCAGTGAAACACCAGTTTTGAATCCTGCCGATGATGGGACAAGTCCCGAAAGCGCTACAGTTAAATAATTAATTAAGTTGAGGAGACGGACCTTTCAGGTGAATATTCCATAATTTTATATTAATATTTAGAAAACTTAGAAATTCTGTAATTACGCCTGCAGTAGTTTGTTTAGGATACTCGCATAACAGCTGTGTCAGAAAAGTGGTCGCCATAAGGGGAAACTATGTAATGCACTGCTGTGACATGTTTACTCTTTGTTCAGCTCTTGAATTTGGTTTCTTTTGTAAAAATGTACACCGTAATTAGTTACATATACAAGATACTGTTATTAAAGTCTCCTTTGAAATTTAATTCCGTTAGCTGTCTCCAGTATAAATCTTACTAATTCTAACTTACACACACTCGCATATACGGTAAGTTATAAAAAGCAGGAAAAAAAAAGGTTCGAATAACTATATTGACGATAAACAAAATACTTTTATATAAATATAAAATTAATCAAGCTATAGCTTTAATTCAGCATGTGGGTTCCTATAAATATAACGTAGCTAAATTGTTATGTAGTTTCATTCCTCCACGCACATACGGGTTCGATTGTGCCAGTAAGTAAGTTTTTTTTAATTTAATTAATATCATCATAATCATAGTACATTCACGAATTTAGGCCATTTGTTGACCTGTTTCGGCCTCAAGAGAAACACCATCCAAAAGTCTTTTGAGTGGACGTCCTGGTCTTCTTCTTCTTCCTGCAGGTTGATATCTTAAAATGTAATTAATAATGATTTTACTTTATTTACTCCATTCACCTGTCTGTTATCTCTCTTTTGTCCAAAAATTTCCTTGTAGGAAAACCAGAGGGAACACACCCAGCAGGTAGGCCAACAATGATTTAAGGAAAACAGATTATACAGAAAATGAGAGGAAAACATTAACGTAAGATAGGAATGTATGGAGAGATTATATTTGCGCGGTCATAAATCTACGGGTTTGATAGTGTCAGTGACTTAGTTGTTTGTTTAATTATAAGATAGTCATACTTTAAATCATATTACTTTTACTCTGCATAAGCACTATTTTTAAGCATTACAATTCAGCAATAATTAGATAACAATGTCATAAACACGTCTAAATAAAGACAAAGAAATAGGCCAAGTATTACTGAAATTTGTGTTATTAATTATTATTTAAAGAAAACAATGCATTTAAATACTTAGGATCATTATTCACATGTAATGGGCTAACAACGAATAGATATTAAGTCCTGAAACAAGAACAAATGAGTTTTAATAAGTACAACTCAGTATGCTATATCTAGAAGGGAAGTGAACTAAATTATATCTGTTAATAGCTTCTTACAATGAGATCTTTAACATATTGTAGTGGGATAACCATTATTTTCCTTCTATGTTATTTAGGCGTAATAATCACAATGACGTTATTAAACATTTCACCAAATACTTTTTTTTAATTCTTCAATTATCAACAAACTTCTATTCACATATACAAATCACTAATAATCTTCTTTTAATTGTTATCTCAGAACAATTTTCCATTCACAGATAAATTAATTCGGCACAACTTATCATTCACTGTTTACCACAAGACTAGCCATCGCAGACTGACTGCTCATCGCCGGCGTCAAACACAAAACTGACTCGACCTTCAGCCTCTGCCCTTTTATAAGACCAGAGGAAATTTCCAGAAACAGCTTCTAGGCAGTTCGATGCCCAGAATCCTCTAGCATGGATCTTTATTCAAAGAAGAGGGAGACACTGGTAGAACCATTTGGCAACACACTCCAGACAATTCTGCCGGCTGTGCTGGTACTCTAACTCGCCATGGGCGACTCGCTAGCGCAATTCAAACGTCGCTATACGCGACATGTAACGATATTGCTATCCCTGATTTTATAAACATTCAAGCTATATGTTCAAATTTATCTCAAAAAGTACCTTTTTGTATTTAATACCATTTTCTTGTAAGTTCAAGATATAATAATGGCTGTATTGAAGATATAAAAGCAAGATTAAACTACAGACAATAAATATTGTTTTGGATATAGTAATCAAAACTCTATACCTATGCAAACGAACTAAATTATACATACGTGACGTATATAAAACTATAATCGAACTGTTATATATGCGAAACTTGGAAAATAATGTTCTGGGGAAGGCTGTGTAATCATCTAAGATTAGTAGGGATGGAGAATGCACAGTAAAATAGAAATTTATGAGACGTATAAACAATCCAGTCGTAACTGTTATAAATATTAAATTTTAAAATGATTGAATGGTTGAATATGTTATCAGGATGGACTGCAATAGTTCTGTTGACATAGTTATTTTTAAGGAAAACCAGGAGGAAGAAGAGATAGATAGAGATGAACTGAAATGCCCGGATTGTATGGTAAAGAGCTAAATAGTTTAAGAGTAGACATTGGAGGAAGAAGGCGGAGGGGAGAGAAGAAATGGCAAACATCGTTAAGCATACGCTAGCTGAACTATAAACGTTGTACGCTAAGAAAGAATAATAATGTAGGAAGTGATTCATATTTTAGCGAATAATTTACGAACAGATTCATTACATGCAAATTTATTCTTAGATAATTTTGACCACCAGTTGTATTTATTTTGGTTATTTGAGGAGCTTATTTTCAAAACCTTTCTTGTCCATTTTTATAAATTTATGGGAAGTAATGAAAGGTCGCTGTTTTGCTGTAAACACGAGTATTTGATTACAACAGTCACTTTTAACGCAAGTTTGTAGAGATTTACAGGATGTTCTGAAGACAAATGGCGATGTTTGTACGTATAGTAATCTGAGAAGAATGCTGACACACACGATCTGTTTTGGTACTAGGTGGACAGGAGAATCTGGAAAATTATATCATTTAGTGATTAAAATTACCGAACCATTATATATTCCTATGAAATATTTATGCTTGCGGTGTCATAATGTTCTGTCTTCTATTTGAATTTCCACTAGCAATTATTGATAACGCCGAATTCAGATTCTTTTGTTTTTTGGGACGAGACGAACTATACTTATTTGTTCAATTTATTATTTTATTTATTTATATATAAATATATATATTATATGTAATATATATATATATATATATATAATTTCATACACAGCGGAAACAGATATAAATAACAAACTAAATAAGTTTAATTGTATAAACACTAAAAGGAACTTTGAAAAATAAAGCCAGGAAAACTCTATAATGAAATTATACAAGACAATGGCAGTGCCTATTATTACTTACGGATCCGAAACATGGACAGCGACAGTGACAACACAACAATCTGCCGGAATACAAGCTGCTGAAATGAGATTCCTCAGTCCAATATCAAAGAACAGACAAAAAACATAACACAGAAATAAGACAACAACTAAAAGTAGAGGAATTAAACACAACAGTAGAGAAATATAGAACAAACTGGAAAGAACACTTGACAAGGATGACTGAGAATAGAATACCAAAAGCAGCATACAACTATTCACCATGAGGAAGAAGAAGTTTGGGAAGACCAAGGAAAAGATGGAAAGAGCAGCAATTTGGAGCCGGAACGGGGGCTAGAAAATAAGCCTAAACCGTGAAGAAGAATAAGAAGATTTATTTATTTATTGTAGATGCGGGGGACTAGTGGTTATGCTTCTTGCCTCTGGTTCCGAGGGTCGCGAGTTCAAATCCGGCCGGGGGCCGATGAATTTTTTTAGGACGGAAGAATCCAAGGAGCAAGTCCTCCGGGAGGGACTTTAAGCCGTGGGTCCCTAGTCTGAAGATTTTCAGGCTCGTAAAAGATCCTTAAGCCTGAATAAAGAGGCCTCTAAGCAAAATTTATCGACCTCAACGTCCTAGTAATACCTTAGTTGACTGTTAGATGTCTCATTGGGTCGGTATATTGACCGCATGCCAACCATGACATCTCTGAGCAAATAAGGTAACTAAAAATCAATTTGGTCTAGTAACTCCTTACGAAGGAGAGGCTATGGCTCAGCAGTGGGCTACACCATTAATAATTGTAGATTTTTAGAAGGATAGAAGGGTGTTGCTAGTTAGTATAGCGAGCAGAACATCATAAGACTAGACGTAGAGCGTATAGTCCGCAAAACATGAAAAGTGGAGCACGATAAGAGAAATGAACTTTTACTTAAGGTTACAGAAACGTGTTCCATCTTCAGTACAACAGTTAAGATGGATCAAGTTGCCGAACAACTGAGATCTCGGATATGATTTTATAATTTTAACCATATATTTGTATGTATCGTAATTGTAAGTGTAATTTATTGTATAATCTTAGACAATGAATAATAAAGCCCATAAACAAACAAAATTAAAATTTTATTAAACAATGGCTGTCCCTATCCTTCTGTAAGAGAGTGAATCTTGGATTACCACTACCAAACAAGAAAGTAAAATCCAAGCAACCGAGATGAAATTTTTAAGAAGAGTAAAAGGCTGCACTAGAATGGACCAGATAAGGAACGAGGATATCCGTGAAGAACTGCAGATCTACTCCATAAAAGGAAAGATATTTAACAACAAGATACAGTGGAAAGAACATGTAGAAAGAATGGAAGAAAGTAGGTTACCAAATAAAATCTTCCATTATTTTCCAAGAGGAAGAAGAGATAGCGGACGTCCTCGGAAGAGATGGTCTTAGATCTATTAGTGAAGACGGAACAGGCAACTCTTGCCTAAACCAGGAAGTGAAGAAGAAGAAGAAGCAGATCTTAGACCAAAATTATTACTATTTTGAAAATTTAAGTAGTGGGAATTATAAAAACATATATTTTCAATGGCATTACGCACAGGCCAGTTTGGCCGTATGTGCATATTATTGTTCTGCGAATTAAAACAAATACATAGTCAAATACATGCCTTCAGTATTTACACACATACATTCATAAATTCAACGTTTAAAACATTGAATAATATATAAATCTACAGTACACACACAATGACACACATATATACTCATACATAAAAATATCATGTCTATAGATATAATATAGGGTATATAAACACACACATAAAATTGTCACTTCATACAATAATAAAAAAATATAGCTACAAAACAGACTTAAAAAACAACCACCCAACCGCTCACCCCCACAGCACGTGCACGCATGCTGAATATTTCATAATAACTGCAAAAATAAATATAACTGAGCGATTCAAACTGTGAACCACACAATGGTTACACTCATTATTTTACAATAAAATAAGTATGGTCCATTTAAAACAAGGACGCCCACAAGGCAAAGTGACTGGTAAGTTCTCTTCAATCCTTACTGATGATACGTTGTCAATCTGACTCTTTATGTATGTGTTCTTATACCGAATTAGCCCTGATTCAGAAGATAAATTGTAAAGAGAATAAAATAGGTGAATGTGTGGTGTTACGGTATTAAATTATTCACTGTGATAGGTAAACAGTATAAGATTGTGTGTTTAGAGGAACTTGACTTGTGACATGTTAATGTGTAGATAAACTGAATAATTCTGTAGCTCCGTTTGAAGTTTTAATTTATACAATGTAATAAAATGTTACAGACAGTTTATAAATTACAAAACGTAGTAACTCAAGGTTCCAGCATGCATTGCTTTAAACAGATGACTAACAAGGATCTACATTTTATTAAGTTTTTCTTTCAATTCTCACATAAACAGGACTAATACGTAATATATTCATATACGAAATCTGATATTTTTCTGCCAAAATAATACTAATATCCATCCATAGTAATTCTGCCCGAGGGCAGGTCCTTCACTGCAATCATAACATGTTCATGCTATGCTTGCAGATTTACTAGGGAATTGTAGATGTGGTAGCTTCCAGTTGTTTTCCACACCGGTGAAGGATGATGATGATGGCCATATGATTTCGGGGACCGTTTTGGGCCTTAAAGTTTTCCCGACATTTGTCTTACAGGTGAGGAAAAAGCCCGATAAAAACCTCACCCAGAAAAACTGCCCTGACCGGGGGTCGAACCCGGGCCCGCTGCGTGACAAGGCAGCACGCTACCTCGAGACCACAGCGGTGGACAATACTAATATAAACTGTGAATAAACTTTTAATAAATACTTAGGGAAATAACTCTTCATTCATCTATATATAGAAACTAAAGAAATAAGTCATGCTAACCTTGAACTACTTTCAAAATTCTAATTCCTATTCCTTTTCCACTGATGGACTCTGAAACTCCATATTACAAGATATTAGGGAACATTAGCTTCTTTTAAGATACATTTAAAACTCTATCTTTTGTAATTGCTCTTTTAGAAGATTAATTAATTTTTCTGAGCTTTGAGTGGTCTAATATTTCTTATTTTAATTTAAGTTTAATTTGTATAAATATGTACTGTACTTAAAATTATTCATTATGTCTCGCGCCGTAGCCGAGCGGTTTTAGGCATAATATTGTTTGGTGCAGAACTTCGGAGCGTAAGATGGTTTTAGTCCACATGCGAGAAGAAACTTTCTCATGGATTTCGGTTAGTATGGGACGTTGACTGTCCAGCATCGTGAGGAGTTTGTACAGTTTAAGTTTGTAACTCCTCAAGGTTGAAAGTAAATGAAACAGCTAGAAGAGCTAGAGGAATCATTTTGACCATATGACACTTCTGTACTGGCTAGATCAGGCATGGGGAACTTGGGCTCCGAGAGCTCATAACAAACCTCCCCGTCAATACCCATTCCACTCATTTGTACCTGCACTGGAGACGCAGGTACACAGTGATTGACAGTACATAGTGAGAGTCAGTGGCGTTCAATCCAGCGTGAGCCGGGAAAATTCTAAACACCAATATAATTTGAATACGGACTTGGTAAATTACTATTTTTGCATTCAGAATGCACGAAAGTTGTTTGTTTATTGTGTTCTACGCGGTTCCGTCATGTGAAAAACTATAATGTCCCACGACATTTCAGACCTTCACATGCAAATCAATACGGAATGACACAGGCACGATTAGAAATATATAACTATATTTTCACAGGGGCATATTAATGATATTATACTTTTAAAGTACATTAGGTAACATGCATGGAGTTCAAATTCATAAATTAAATATAATAGACATAGGGGAAATTGTATGCTTTGTTGACGGGATGGGATTTTTAAATAATCTAAAGCAGCAAACACTCCAAAACGATAGCAGACAACCACTTTCAGAGAAATCAGTACGTGCTAGTTACCGGATTTCAAAATTGATTGCTGAGAAATCATATCAAATCTAAAACACTCTCCAGATTAAACGATGACACCCTTGTCTCAATATTACGTCTCTCTACGAGTACTATCAACCTGACATAGATAAATTAGTGTCAGCGGTCTATTACGCGCCCTTCAAACGATTGCACAGATATAGGCCTACGTAAAGTAGTAGTAGTAGTAGTAGTAGGACTTTATTAGACAAAAAGTAAGATATTTACAATATTATTTACAAATATGGGTCGCACGGGCAGTAAGCCGTACGTGCTGTTGACAGTCCGTTACAATAAAGTAATAATTGGTACTAGTGTAAAGAAAAATAAACAACAAAAACAGCAATAACATTACAATTACATAAAGAAAACACAATAATAATATTACAATTAAATAATAACACAATAGCATTATACACTAAAAACATTAACATTACAATTACATAAAGAAAACACAATAATATTACAATTAAGTAATAACACAATAGCATTATACACTAAAAAAACATTAACATTACAATTACATAAAGAAAACACATTAATATTACAATTAAATAATAACACAACAGCATTATACACTAATTAATTTATATATAATTGTTAATAATTAATGGTATTGCATTTTGATAACATATATTTATTCATGAATGAGTGTTGTCCTTATTTTTCGCGTTTTGTCCAGCGTATGTACGAATGGAAGGGTTAGTGCATATGTTTCAGGTTGTAAGGTTGCGCCGCCACTGATACTGCATGGTATACCGAAATCACAATAACAACAGTCTTGAGTTCAATGAAAGGTGGAATGAGGAAGATGTCATACTACCCCTCATTCGGCAGTTCCCCATGCCTGTGCTAGATGATCGTCCACCTTTGTTATTAACACACGTAGATGTGAGACGTGCAACGACTGGTAAACCTAAGGCTTCGAGGCCAGACGGGCCATAGCGTTAAGAATAACTGTCACCATGTACAAGTTTACCATGACTATTTAATTTATGTCCCAAATGGGAATCAATGACTAATTACGTTCAATGAATTTTGTTTTACAACCAATGAGTCGTGTTTCACCTAGCTATTTATCGACTTCTATTTACCAAAATAAAGAAAGCTCCTATTTTTTAATATTCTGAACAGGTCAGAGCATTATTTTGCAGTGACCGACTCTCCAACAAATACTTTGAATGTAGGAAATAATGAACAGATTCCTTGGAACTACATACTTGATATTCATTCATAGTGTTCTGCTCAAGAGCAGGTCTTTCACTGCAAACTCAGCATTCTCCACTCTTTCCTTGACTCAGCTTTCCTTTTTGTATCTCCATACAAACCATTTATTTTAATATTGTCTATCATCTGATGTCTTTTTCTGCCTCTAACTTTCTTTCCGTTGACCATTCCTTCTAGAGCATCCTTCAGCAGGCAGTTTCTTCATATATGTGTGTTAAATAATTGTGTTTTTAAATAATGATTTTACTGAGTTGTTTCCTAAAAAATAATAACCTGTAATGTTGGTTATAATATCCAGTTTGATATGTTTTTTTTCTCCACTGGGGTGCATTCTTACAATATTGCGATTCTGTATGTCAATAAATAATGTGATCAAGTTGCAGTGGATAAATAATTGAAACGTAACCAAACATTTTTAATTTCTTTCAAACATCACCGTTTACATTAAATATATAAATATTTTAAAATAACTATATTTAAATGATGATTTGTGAGTAAACAGACTTATAGTCCTAATAAATGCCACTCTTAATTTGCAAATCCTCTAGATAATTTGGAAATCACTTATGAACATTATTGGACTAATACACTAAAAAATCATAATTATTGATATTGCGAAATATTTAATTTCCATCGAAAAATGTATGTGAAACCATAGAAATAAAGTCATCATCATCATCTTCATTCATGGATTAGGTCTGTTGACCCGTTCCGACTTCAGCCCATCTCTTTCTAGGTCTGCCCACATCTCGGGTGCCTTTAGGTTTGTATTTTGTTATTTGTTTTGGATATCTATCTTCATTCATTCTGTCTATGTGTTGCTTTCATTTTTGTCTATATGTATCCATTTTATCAGTTATTGCAAATATTTCGAGTTCCTGTCTTATTTCTGTGTTCTTGATTCTGTCTTCCTTAGTGCACCCTTTAACAGATCTCAAAAATTTCATTTCTGCCGCCGTTATCCTACTTAGGTCTTGTTTTTTATGTATCCAGGCTTCTGAACCATAGAGCAGTACCGGTACTGCCAACGTTTTATAAAATTGCAATTGGGTCTCTCTTGTTGTTTTGTTATTTAGTGATCGTTTGATCGTACCACACATTCCCTGGAATTTTGCTATTTTATTAGTTATATCATTATCATAATTAAATGAAATGTCACATCCTAGATAATTGAGATGGTTCACCTGTTCTATGATTTTGTTTCCTATTACTATTTTCGATCTGATTTGATTTTTCCCTTGGAATGCCATTACCTTAGTTTTTTCTATGGATATTTTGAGATTATATTGTTCACATATATTATGTAGTTTAAAATATTCCTCTGAAGTTCGTCTTCTGTATTTGCTATTATTACCTGGTCATCAGCGTATAATAATGTTTTCAAGTAGTGTGTTTTATCTAATTTTATTCCTTTATTGTTTTTTCTTCGTTCCATTTTTTTATTATATCATTGATGTATAGGTTAAATAAAACTGGAGAGATACTGCATCCTTGTTTAACTCCTTGATTAGTATGAATTTTATTTTTACTTACTTCATTTCTAGTTTTTATAACAAAATGTGTGTTCCAGTACAAACTCTTTATAGCTGCTATTAAGTGTTTCGGAATTACTTTTTCTTTTAAAATTGTCCAGAGTTTTCCTCTGTCTACTTTATCAAATGCCTTGACAAAATCAATAAAAGCTATGTGTGTTTCCATGTTATATTCTCTTCTTTTGTTTATAAATTCTTTTATCGTAAATATATTATCCATACATGAACGCCCTGGTCTGAATCACTTTGTTCTTCTGTTAACATTACCTCTGTTATTTGTTTTAACCTAAATGTTAAGATTCTTGAGTATATTTTATAGCCTGCAGTTAAAATTCTTATTCCTCTGTAGTTGTTGCAGTCTTTACGTTCTCCTTTCTTAAAAATATATTGTACTATTGCTGTTGTCCAGGTTTCTGGTATTGTTGCTTGTTTCCAACATAAATTTAAAAATGTAATAATCTCAGTTAAAAAAAAATTCCTCCATATTTTATTAATTCCATATTAATTCCGTCTATTCCAGCTGCCTTTCTGTTCTTTGTTGTTTTCAGTACTTCTTCTAATTCTTCCATTGTTATCATATCTATTCCTATCTCACACTCATATATGTTATCTTTAGTTATTTTATTTTCATTATACCACAGTTTTTTATAATGTTCTTCCCATTGTTTCTCCTCAATTGCATTGATCTCTATTGTATCTTTTCTTGTTTATTTAGATGTTTCATTACTTTATAGGCTATTTTTTGCTGCCCATGTATATCGTATTCTAGTCTACTTATATATCTATCCCATCTGACTTTGTGTGCTTTTTTAATTTCTCTTTTGGCTATTGCACTTTTATGTTTGTAATCAGCTCTTAATTCTGGTGTTCTATTCTGTAAATATTTGTGATAAGCCTCTTTTTTTATCTTTTATTATCCTCTCTAATTCTTCATTCCATATTCTTAAACCCTTCTTGTTATATATTTTATATTTTGTTCCTAATGCCTCATTTGCTGCTTATCAATGCTTGCTGCTTATCAATGCTTTCTTTATATTATCCCATTCTCGGTTTATTCTTCGGAAGTAGGTTTTAATATTAATTGTTCATTTAGCCTATTCTGATACAGATTTTGTATACTTTTATCTTGTAATAAATGTACTTTGAATGTGGTCTCTTTATTTCTATATTTGTTTTTAGTTTTCTTCCATCTCGCTAATATATTTATTTTTTGAGATTACTAAATAGTGATCTGAATAGATGTCACTTCCTCTAAATACTCTCGTATCTGTTAATAATGATGATGCTTTCTTATCGATTAACACATAATCTATCAGTGAACGAAAACCTCGTGCTGACCATGTGTATTTGTGAATATCTTTTTTCTTATAAAATGTATTTGTTATTTTAAAATCATTAAAAATTGCAAATTGTTTTAATTCTAGTCCATATAAAGTAATAATTAATTTTTATTAGCGAATTTTTATGAAATGAACCTACTAAGGATATTATTGGAGATCTGTGATATACGAAAATGCCAGTTGACAAGGCCTGTAGCACAATTACAGGGATACTCGAAATGAAACGAAACGCATGAGTGAGGAGAAGTAAAGGAATTATGTTTTTGGCAGAGGAAAATGGGAGAGACCCCGATTTGTCCATACAATATAACTTAGTTTGTTAGGTCCACTTTATTTTATATACTTTTTCCGAATGTAGTGACCGAGATGCGAACTCGATTCCCAGCGGTTATAGGGCGAGTGTCTAACCACTTGCGTCACGTAGGTTTCTTATAATTGCAGTAACATAGAATAATGAATTAATATGAAATTTATACATTTTGCAACGGTGAAATTTACTTATGCGTTATTACTCACTGAACATTAGTTAACGACAATATTAGGTGCAGAGTCAGAATAGTGTATTAAGATATTCATACTTGACTCGGGAGCCTTGGGTTGTTTAACCGTGCGCTAGACCACAGCAGTAGATACATTACAGAACAATAAACAATATTAACAATATAGTCATATGGTTAAGAATTACTTGTTTTCACTGCAGTCTGACATACATCGATAAATTGGTATGAGAAACTTGAGTTTCGTCAAATAATATTTTCGGTCCCACGATGCACGACGTTCACAGAGTTTTATGATGTAACGCAAATTCCTTATATTTTAACACTCATCGAAAATCTTCTTGGCCTGTAGAGTCATGTAGGATAATAGTAATAATGATATTTTAATATGACTATTCAACTCAATGTCCACCGCTGTGGTCTCGCAGCGGGCCCGGATTCGATTCCCGGTTGGACAGGCTCCTGGGTGAGGTTTTCTCGGGGTTTTTCCTCATCTGTAAGACAAATGCCAGGAAAACTTTAAGGTCCAAACGGTTCCCGAAATCATATGGCCATCGTTATCATCATCATCATATCATCATCATCATCATCCTTCACCGGTGTGGAAAGCAACGGGAAGCTACGACACCTACAATTCCCTGGTAAAGCTGCAAGCATAGCATGAAAATGCTATGATTTCAGTGAAGGACCTACCTTCGGGCAGAATTACTATGGATGGATATTGAAATAGTGGTTATTCAGTAAACAGCTTCATTGTATTCGTTAAATAGTCCTAACAAATACCACTCTTGATTTCCAAATCCTCTAGATAATTCACTCGACACTTCGTGACTCGCAAATTTATCGATAATTTGAAAATCACTCGTGGCATTACTTATGATAATTTATTCATTTAGGACAAATGTAGTAATAATGAACATGTTCAAAGATTGAAAGATGATCGGATTCCAAAAATTATACTTAATTACAAACCAAGAGGAGACAGGAATATTGGTAGACCGAAAAAGAGATGGATTCAACTTTTTGAATGAAAATCTATGAGACCGGAACAAGCCACATAGGCTTAATCCGTGATTGTTGGTGATGATGATGATGGTAGTAATAATGACTAAATTGTAAAGCAAACAAACCATATTAAATATATTGGATGTGATATACTATATGTGTATATGAAATGAACATGGTTTTCAAAACAAATGGCTGCATGCGAAGGTATGTGGGGGAAAATGTGGAAAGATGTTAAATTAAGAATGCTTCCAATCAGCTTATTATGTGGCAGCGAGACCTGGGTATTAAGATAAGTAGACAAAGGCGGAATAAAAACAGCAGAAATGAAGTCCCTTAGGTCATTTTTTGGAGTGACATTGAGATATAAGAAAGAAATAGAGAGATCCAAGCCCAATTAGAAATAAAATAACTGACATTGGAGATTCAGGAATATCAAGAAAAATAACATCGACATATAAAAAGAATACTCCCTGGTCGTTTATCTTGGCAAAACTTCTTTTATAATCCTATTGCAAGACGAGATATAGGCCTCCCACAACCAAGATGGAGACGCACATAAAAAACCTATAGTCTCGGAGCGGGTGAGAAATCTCAGACCTTGAATGAGAAGAAGAAGAACGATAATGGTGATGATAATGATAATGGAGTTGGAGTTATTCGTAAGAAGTCTTGATAAATGCTACTCGCATTTCTTGACTTCCCTAGAAGAATTCGCTCTAATTTCGTTGCTAGTGAATTTAATGATAATTTCAAAATAATTCGTGACATTACTCGCCTAACCTTTGTACTGTATAAGGAATATAGCTACTCTTATATATATGGTATGTTCAAAAATAAAATTTACATTAATATAGAAACACGCGAATACAGACACAAATAGACAAATGTAACCTAATATATATTTTTAGGATGGTAAAATCCAAGGGACAAGTACTCCAGGAGGGACTTAAAAGCCTACGTCTGAAGAGTTTCATCCTCATAAAGAACCTCAAGTCTAAATTAGAGCCTCTGAACAAAATATAATCAGTCTTTTCCATCTAAGTAATATCTAGTAAGTGCCTCTTTGAGGCGATGAACTAATCATTTGCCACTCAAACATCTGCAGGAGCTTAACGAAAATGCTTGATTAAATACCTTGAGAACGTGAGGATGTACAGGTACAGACCGAAAGACATACTTATAACCAACTATTCCAGATCAGATTTGACCAAGGTGCTCAAGTGTATTCAAATAAAAATTCAAATACTCTTTAAAAATGTGAGAAACAATGTTCTAAGCCAAACATTTCTTAAAAATCCATCGAGCTTGGACAAGTGTGAACTTTGTGCCTCTAACCACTATTTCATTGGGACCGATAAATTTAAAATAATTAAGGTAAGTTGTATATGAATGTGAATAAATATTAGTAGCAGTATGACTTTACTACAATAAAATATAGTGCAAAACAGAATATTTACAAATGGATCGCACGGAAAGCTAGTCATGCGTAGGTTTGACAGTTTGTATGAATGCAAATAGTAACAATATAAAGGTCTGTCACACAGGAACTGGGTAAACCAAACGAATTCCTCACCAAGTCGAATTTATGGTCTCACTTTACAGGTTTATGGAATGTATATTTCTTTTGTTAAATTGGAGAAACTCGATTTCTGATCCCAGTTTATTTAATAGTGTCGGACTGCAGTCAAAATAAATTATTCATAACCGTAAGTTATTACCTATTTTCATGTTGTTGTATAATTTGACACCAATTTAAATAATATCTACAGTTAATGTTTCCATTAATTTATTAAAGTATTAAATAAAATAAATGTATTATACAGAAATGCAGAAATTAGAAGATGGATGAATGCAGAAGAAATATAATGGATGAGATAGAACACACAAGGCTAAAATGGTATGGACACGTAAGAAGAATGCAGGATGGAAGACTACCAAAGGCCATATATGCATGGAAAATTGAAAGAAGGAACAGAAAAGGAAGACCAAGAACAACCTGGAAGAACAACATTCAAAATTCAATGAGGAAATTTGGTGTAACAGATGAAGACACAGAGGACAGAGAACGATGGAGAACTTTAATTAAGGGGAAATTTGTGAATGTTTGTTGCAAACTGATAGTCTATTTATATATATATATATATATATTTTAAATTCATGTTAATTACTATGATTGGTTGGAGAAAACCCTCAATGATGAGGAAAATTCTCAAAATGAATGAATGACAGAATAAATTACTAATTTAAAGATTAATTAAATTGTATGATACACATGATGAAGGATCCAACACAGCGGTTGCTAATCAGTTTTTTATCCGCGGTTTCCTGTAAACCACCATTTCTAACTATCGAATTTCGCTTGTTTTTTTGTTTTTTATAATAACATATACTGAGTTTGGCTGTGAAACATAACAAATTGTGCCCGCTACAGTGATTTTTAAATTCTCGTTTCAGGTAAACTACTAGACCTATTGGTCTGATTTTGCTTGTTAACGAACTCAACATTATTTTTTAAAATTAATTGCTATATTCCAAGATCAGTTTCGCTGAAACAAAAATTGCTGCCGCTAGAGCGTTAAAGGACACGCACACGCACACGCAGACGCACACACATACAAACACACATACACACACACACACACACACACACACACATACATACACACACACACACACACATACACACACGCGCGCATACACACGAGCACACAAACACACGCACCAAAACGCGCACGCACACACACACGCGCGCATACGCATATATATATATATATGTATAAATTTTGGTAATTGTATTTTATATTATTTTCCTTAAAACATCATTCCTTCGGAATTCGCTAAAACAAACCAAAACAATAGATACCGGTAACATTAAAATATTAGATTAAAAATAAACAATTATGCTAAGTGGTCATTCTTTCTTTTCTCAGTTTGACATCTCCCTTTAAGTTTTCGTGTCCAATACCACCCGGGTCTTATTGAGACATGGCCTGTAGAGAGAGTATATTTAATTTCCTGATCAAATACATACTTTTAGACCACATACGGATATCGGGGTCCTTTCTCGAAGAGTGATCATATAAATGCCAGAGCCACCTCCGAGACAACACGAACACTTAGGATAAGACACATTCGTATATTAATACTAAATAAGGCGGATACTATACTGTGATAATGATGACAAAGGTGTTCGGGAACCATTACAGGCTTAAAGTTTTCTGACATAGCCCTCCGTCTTTCAGATGAGGAAAATCCCCGAAAAAAAAACTTCACCCAGAGAACTTTTCCTGACGGCGGATTGAACTCGAGCCCGTTATTTGCAAGCAACTAAGTTATCCGAGGCCACAGAGGCGTGTAAAAAAATAAGTAATAAAATTATATAATGTTAATAATTAGGCCTACACTATGTTTATATTGGCCTACTTGTTTTGTAAATAGAACTATACTTGATTGGAATAATTTCACGCAACAGCCTTCAATATTATTTTTCTTTCTCTTTGAAGCAGTTTAAGCGAAACATATAAAAAGTGGTCTGTATTCCATCTAGTCTATTACTGTTAAAATTTAGCCTATGCATTATGGTTAATTTTTAGTCTATTATTTTCTTATTCATTTGTTAAGTAATTATGTTTATGCTCCTAATTTTCTTTGTTGGTGATTATTTTTTCATCACTTATTTATTAATTGTTACTGTAATATTGGGTACTTCTTATATATAAAAACTACTATCTGCCATATCGTAAAATTAAATAAATACATACATTATTCTTGAATAAGTTTTGTTCTTATTTTCCGCCTCTTAGTGAGAACACTGCCCACGTTTAACCAATTCTCTGGGTTTACCATAAACTCGTAGCATGCCAATCTGTCACTATATGAATTTAGTAACTTTTCCGGCAACAACTGGCGCCTCCAACATTCTAAACAGTTACAATACCTATGATGTCAATACTTCTAAAATTCATTGCAAAGCATTGTGTTTATGCAATAAAATGTTAAAATATTGAAATAAATACCTGATATAACAGTCGTCCTCAACATAAAATACATTTATGTTTAAAAACTTCAAGTAGTTTAAACTATGAAGGCCTTTCAGATTCATGTTCAAATGCAGAAGATGGAATCTGATTCTGAAAGGACTTCATAGTTTTAACTACTTGAAGTTTTTAAACATAAATTCATTTTAGTTGAGGACGACTGATATATCAGGCACTTATTTTAATATTTTAACATTTTTTTACTCCTATGATATATATTTCGTCTTCAGAACTCGCGAACATTGGTTATCTTAAGTGTCCATGTATTGTAGAATGTTGTTTGGCGTTGGGCCACTTGTAGTCTAAGTTGAGATAACATTAGGTCAGGGCAGCTGAGAGAACGTGTTTGATCCCAGTCCTCACACACCAGGAATTTTATCCCTTTGCTTCGTGTATTTTTGGTTTGTTTTAAAAAGAAATAGCGGTAGCTCTCCATTGTTATTTTGCTGTGATGGCCTATTTACACAAAAACAGTCTTTTTTTATGCACAATTGTTCAACCTTGGTCTAATTTGTGAAGCCTTTCTCATAATTTCATTTATCGAGCTAGTTGATACAAACGATATCGTTTGAGACTGGTATTTGTGAGGTCCTGAATTCAAATCCCGCTACCGATCAACTTGACATAGGTGTATCTTGGATTTCCTCTATTTTCGAGTCCATGCTAAGAAATTAATGTACAGCGTATGTCATGGATAGAATCCAAGAAGCCACAATTCACTACCGTCCACGTGGAAATATATATTTGGGCCGTACGAAACATATATCAATTGAAAATATGGGAAGTCTGCAACGGTCTACGAGGCAACGTGATACCAGGCGATCATCACAACGGCTCAAGGGGCGGAAGCAGCACCCTCTCTAAAGGGGTTAATACTTAGAGGAGCATGGATAGATGCTCTGAGACAGCAGCCTTGTCATTATCCTTACCCTGCACAGCACTCGTAACGCGGTCAGGGGACATTTATTACTACTGATTCATCTCAAAGCAAAGGCCGGATTGGATTTCAAAAAAGAAAAACGAAGATATAAGAACAGAACTTAACATATTTAATCTCTGTGAAAGAATAAAATACTATCAAAATGCTTACCATCAGCACGTATTATGAATTAATGAACAGCGCATACCAAGAAGAATGTATAATTATAAACCAAAAGAGAGAAGATTGTTGGGAAGACCATTGAAGAGATGGAAGGACCAATTCGACCTATAATGAGATCGGAACAGGCCATTGGGTTTAATCCTTGTTGTTGATGATGGTGATGATGATGAAAATATGGCCTAGAGATCGTAACCGACAATCCTATCTTATACGTATCTAAGATGATGATGATAGTTCTATGAAGTACACACATCCTTAAAAACCAAAGGCTTATTTAAATCCAGTCTTCCGTATAGTAATATAAGTGCCAATTAATGAACAAGATTATAAAAATAAATTGATAATTATTTAAATGGATTGCCTAAAATGATCTTCCAAAAATCGAGAATATAAGCAATAAAGAATGTAAACTCGATCCCCGGATGTGGGATAAGAGACTAGATGAAGATAAAATAACATCTATTTTATTTTAAATTTAGAAATGTTACATTATAGCAACTCAGGATATTTGAAAAATCATACCAGTTGTAATTATGAACATTCATAGGACGAATATAGAGGCAAGAAAACGCTAACATATAAGGCGAAACACGCTATTACTCGTAACTCGTATTTCTTAATGAAAGGGCGAATTTTATATGGATGATTATGATGTTGGGGACTATCCGGACCTTAAAGTTTTTTTAGTAGTAGTAGAACTTTTAGACTAAAAGTAAGATATTTACAATATTATTTACAAATATGGGTCGCACGGGCAGTAAGCCGTACGTGCTGTTGACAGTCCGTTACAATAAAGTAATAATTGGTAATAGTATAAAAAAACAAAAAGAAAACAATAATATTACAACTACATAATAATACAATAACATTATACATTAATTAAGTTCTGTATAATAATTAAGAATTAATGGTATTGCATTTTGATAACATATATTTATTCATGAATGAATGTTGTTCTTATTTTCAGTGTTTTGTCCAGACATTTACCCAAGTTTATCCAGTTTTCTGGATTTACCATTAACTCCTAGCATGCCAATCTTTCACGATTTGAATTTAGAAATCTTTCCGGTAATAACTGACGTCTCCAATATTCTAAATCATTATATTTTCCTAATATATGTATCTCGTCTTCAAAGCTCCCGCACATTGGACATATTCGCATATCGTGATCGTCGCTAATAAGGTTTCCAGACTATTGAGAAAAATCCCTAAACAAAACTTCACGCAGGAAATTTTGTCTCGACCTGTCAATGATATTAAGATTAGACCACAGCGGTGGACTTCAATAATTAACATTAATTGCTACGCTTTCCATACATCCCTATCCATAGCAATTGTTTTCGAATCGATCCCTGTATAATCCACCTCCCGCAAATCATGGTTAATATTATTCTCCTACGTCATGCTTGATGTACACTTAGCGACAAAAAGAATGGGCCGACTCTTGATCTCGAATATTTGAAGTTCTAACGCGCGATTCACACGAGTAAACTAATTGCACAGAAGTGCTACAATACGTTTTCTTTCTTACCTTGAAGAGTATTCTTTCTAAACGTAACAACGCAGCAAAAGTGTAGCTCAGTGCTTAGTGGCTTGATTCGTGTACGAGAGGTCGCAGGTTTGATTCCCGGTGGGGTTAATTTTTTTAATTGTTAAAGTGCTTTCTATTTTATTCTGTATATTCATTCTTAAAGAAAAAACGTACTAACTGTTTGGAAATATTAATATTTTTATTATTAATATTATTATTTACTTATTTATAAACAGTTTTACAGTGTAATAAGTGTTTATAATTAGTATAGTGTATATCTATATTTGTCGAATATTTATTTGTATTTGTACTGGTTGAGTGGAAGAGAGGGCCTTATGGCCTTAACTCTGCCAGAATAAATAAAGTATTATTATTATTATTATTATTATTATTATTATTATTATTATTATTATAAAACATCTTCTATGTCCAAAGCTTTTTAAATTTGTATCTTCTTTCTCCATTCTTCTCTATCTTCTCATTCCAATTCCTCCAGACCTAGCTCCCTCATATCTCTTCTTACATCATCCATCCATTTAAATCTGGTCCACCTCTCTTTCCTTTTTCAGGTGGAACCCATTTCGAAGCTTGTCTGGGTAACGTTTTCTCTGGCATCCTACGTATATGACAATACCATTCTAGTTGTCTATATCTCACAAAATCTAATATTGAATTTTGGACTTTCATTTGTTGTGTGATATATTTCTGATTTTTTTCCAATTTAGAATGTCTAGTTGAGCGCCTGTAAGAATCCATTTCGGTAGACATAAGCTTTAAACTCAAATTTTTATTCGGATGCCAAGTTTCTGTACCGAATGTTAGCGTGCTTCGAATTATGGATTTATAAATTTGTAATTTGGTATCTATTCTTATGTTCTTATCCCACAAAACTCCGTTTAACAATGTTATTACCGATCTTCCTTTTTGAATTCTATATTTTGTGTCTTTTCTTGGGGACATTTTGAGTTAATTTTGATCCCCAGGTAATTACATTCTTCTCATCAATTGATACATCCCATTATTATTATTATTATTATTATTATTATTTATTATTATTATTATTATTATTATTATTATTATTATTATTATTATAAATGACGGATAATAATAATAATAATTATTTTTTTATTATTGTCCATCATCTATTAGCTATTATTATGATGGACGTGACATATATAAACTAAATATTTTAATTGAAGGTTGAAACTTTTTCCTCACTAATACGTAATAAATAAATAAATAAACACATAAATATATGAAGCTATATTATATTTTATTACATAAATTCATAGCATTATTAAAACGTGGTACTGCACACACAATCAAATTTATACCGGTAGCTAAATAGTGTTACAGAGGCAGGAATATTACTTAAGATAGTGTAAAATGAACGTAGATTATATGGCAGGAATTAAATATTATAGGATGTATTTTGCAAAAATACAAATGAATAAAAAAAAATGTCGGAGGATTTGAACCCTGGCTTTTACATACGTTTCATTTTGTTGTAGGTAGTTTAACCATCTACGCTATTCGAACGTTTGATACTAGTTGCCGTGTTTACTTTTACACTATGAACGAGATTTGAACTTTATTTAAAATGTCGCAATTTGAGTAATATTGCATTTGTCCAACACTCTTAAAAATCTAGAAACATGTCTCCTTCACTGTTCTTTAACTATTTAAGACCATTAAAACCAAATACAGCGCATTTAAAACATTTACCTCGTGAACCTCAGCTATGGCTTTTCGAGTATGCGCAGTGGGCCATAACAAGATCTCTGCTTTTTGAAGCGGCTCATTCTTTTTGTCGCTAAGTGTACATAATGGACGCTTTCTCTCAAGTTTTCGTCAAAAAGTTTCAATGTCTATATTTCACTCACTATTCGTACCAATTTTTTTGTAGTCTATGAGACTCAACTGTTCTTATTATAATATCTAAAAGGTAAAGGTATCCCACTACAGGCCTCAGAAAGCCCTTGGGGTAGTAGGAGGTTAGGGCTCCCACTTTTCTGGACAGTCAGCACTTGATGTCAGCTGGGTTGTCAACCCTGCGTGACGGCCGTCTTTACCCCCAGAACAAGCGTCTGGTACTTATTTCAGTTAGAGGATGAGTCGATCCCAGGGCCATAGTGCCGCCAGAAGGTTTGGGTCAGTTTAAAAATCCTGACCCCACCGGGACTCGAACCCTCGACCTTCCGGCTTGTAGCGCAGTGCCTTAACCACTAAGCTACGGCGTGCCCCATTATAATATCTACTTTACCATCAAGGTTATGTAGCTCACTGTTATATAATTTTCATTTTCGTCATTCACTTTTCTCTTCGCTTCTCTTTGGTTCAAAATTATTCTTAAGCACTTTATTTTCAAGTACTCATAATCGTTCCGTCTCTCTTAAATTAAAACATTATATTTCGCATTCATATAGTATATATATATATATATATATATATATATATATATATATATATTAGTTTTACGTCTTTTTAGAGAAATTGGAATGAAAAGTGTCCCAATAATGCGTATTCTGTAGTGGAACGTGATTTAATTTCTATCTGTACTTCATTTCTGTTTGTAATTATTGTTTCCAGGTAATTTTAATTCCACCATTTCTACAAAATTTACTTCATTTGTTGTTAAAAATCCATTCTCGTTCAATAATGTTCAATTAACTTAAAATATAATTACATTCAATAAGAAGAATTGGTAAGTATTTTATAAATGGTTAAAATATGTTTTCCTTGTTTTAGATATAACACGCAGTGTTTGTCCTTGAGGGAGGCAAATATCTGGCATTGTACCTTAAAGTTGTTGTCATTTAGCAACAATTAATTCAGAGCAGTGGATCCAAGTTGAATAAGTCAAGGCTCACTGCCAAGTACATTCTGATTCTTGGACGCTGCATCCGTATCTATTCTCACTTTATTTTTTGCTAAAACAAATAATTTTAAAACAATAGCCTATGCTATTATCGAATGATTCATATGTTCGGTAAGCTACTATTTATGTTTAATATAGTTGGTCCCAGTGTATTTATTGTTATCGTACTCGTCTCTGGTTCCGAGGTTCGCAAGTTCAAACCCTGCCGAGGTCAATGGGATTTAAAGGGCCTAAAAATCTTGAGCATGCTCCATTGGAGACTATTTAACTCATGCCCCAAATGGGAGTCAATGACCAATCACGTTTCAATGATTTCTGTATTACAACCAATCAGAGACGTGTTTCACGAAATAATTATCAACGTTAGGATTATCATATATTAAGCAAAGCTCCTCCTTTTTAATATTCTGAACAGGTCTGACCGTTATTTTGCAGTGACTGAGCCTATAACAAATACGGCTACCAGATTGTATATAATAGTGCTTACATGTCAACATTTGTAGCAATTGATTATACCACCAAAAAAAGAAACCACTGTTTGCACTTTCTTAAATGTATACGACATCAAAAATGAATTAATATACAGATTGATGTGTTTCATTTTTTCTCCACTAGAGAGCATTCTTACAATATTGCGTTCCTTTGGCAATAAATAGTATGATCTGGTTGCAGTGATAAACAAAAGAAGCAGTAGAAGCGTAGGCTACCTATCGTTTCTCATTAGTTTTCAAACATCACCGTTTACTTTAAATATAAAAATATTTTTAAATAACTGTAGTTAAATAATGATTTGTGAGTAAACAGCTTTATTTTATTCGTTAAATAGTCCTAACAAATGCCACTCTTGATTTCCAAATTCTCTAGATAAATTCACTCCTCACTTCGTGAGTCGTGAATTTATCGATAATTTGGAAATCACTCGTGGCATTACTTATGATAAATTAATACGGCGTGTCCCAAAATAAATTATCACCACGTGAAAAAAAAAAAACTCAACATTAGAGTAAGATGCTTTTAAGCGTATTTTTTGCCCTTGTTACTTTGACTTAAATTGCGACACTTTTGACCTAATATATTGAAGACCGTCGTTAAATAAAACTAACTAAAATCCCGTCGTTACCATACACAATTTTAAGGAGGGGAAGGGATGACACGAATTCCTAAATGCAGCTGCTTGAGTACAACAAGTGTTACAAATTGGTACAATATATAACTGTTAGAGAAAATATAAAATATAATAAAATACTTTTTTTTTGTGCGAGAGTGCGTTTTGTCGTACTTACAGCAATGGCGACCATGGTTGAAAGTTCAGTTTCCTACATTTCGTGGTTGACAACCTAAATAACTATACTGCAATAAAATAACTATACGGTACTGTAATATTACTTATTACAAACACGCGTGTGGGAAGTAAAACCACTGCCCTCTATGTATACTACAATCAATGTATATACAAAAAGTATCCAAAAGGTAGTGTTAATATACATTACACGAAACAAATCACTGTATTTTAAATGAACTGAATTTTATTTGAAACAATATAAAACGATAAATACTTACTTGCCGCCGTTTTATCACTACTTGGTCTCGCGGCCTCCTGTTATTTTATTACTAATTGGTCTCACGGCCTCCTGTTGTTTCAACTAATAAACATTGCCTACATTGTTAACGTTGGTCAATCGTTTATAATTAACACAAATATATCCAACAAAGATGTTATTATTTTATTATTATTATTATTTATTATTTTGAAAACACCATCGTACAAAAAAATAATGTACAACGCACGATTGTGAAGTGTTTTACAGAATCTTGGAAATTTTTCTCGATTCTGTAAAAACCACTTCCCAACCTCGCATCGTAATATACTATTGTTTAATCTTTATGTATATATATATAATTCTTCTTACGCGTGTTTATCACTGAACTCCTCCTAAACGACTGGATCGATTTTGATGATTTTTTTTTGTCCGATTGGGTCTCTCGATGGTTTAGATTCACAATTGGAACCTCTAAAACTATTAAGTGTAGGAGCCCACTTGAAGTGAAAATTTAAAAATCGCTCTAGCGGTCACATTTTTCTATATTTCACAACGAAACTCAGTATATCGTATTAAAATAAACCGAGGTAGGTATTATCCAGAAATGAGCGATATCCGACAATTAGAAGTGGAAGTTTAAATACTGCCTAAACGTCTGGACTGATTGTGATGAATTTATTTGTATGTGTTTGAATGGGCTGGATGTTTTATATTCACAATTTGACCCTCTAAATCATTAGGTGTAGGAGTTCACCTGAAGTGAAAATTTAAAAATAGCTCTAGCAATCACAATTGTCGATGTTTCACAACTAAATTGTGTATATCGTTTTAAAATAAAACCGATGTAGGTATTATAAAAAAAACAAATTAACTAAATCCGATAATTAGAGTTGGAGGTTTACCTAGGATCTGAAATTAAAAACTGAATAGGAACCGCTACGTTTGGTTCGTCTCATCGTATAACATACATTTTAATTAATCTTTAACATTTTATTTATTTAGGTGTAGCAACGCACACCGGGCATTGGCTAGTTTATTATAATTTGCATATTGTATATAATTGTATTGTAAATCTACCTGTGTATTTGTGCTGGTTCATATGATCTTAACTCTTCTAGAATAAATAAATGTTTTGGTTATTATTATTATTATTATTATTATTATTATTATTATTATTATTTTTTATTATAAGCTAAAACGCGATAAAATTATTGGTTTTATAAAATTCTTCTTCTTCTTCTTCTTCTTCTTCTTCCTTCCAAGTATTAGGCCAAGGCCTGTTACGATCCTATAGAAAATTTTCCAGCGTTTCGTAGGACGGCTCAGTGATCTTCGTCGTCTTGGTATATAATTATAAACAGCTTTGGGGATCCGATTTGAATTCATTCTTTCTAGATGGTGATTCCAATTTAGTTGGTACTATTTAATATATTCCAAAATTGGCGTAGTCTTCAATTCTTTTAAGATATCGGCGATCATTTTCCGATCCCATCTGGTGTAACTCGCTGTTCTGCGCATGAATCTCATTTTACAAGCCGTTATCCTGCTTTCATGTTGTCTTTTTAGTGTCCATGCTTCACTACCATAGGTCAACACTGGTCTAACCAAAGTGTTATATAAACGTAATAAGGTGTTTTTTTTACAAGGGACGGTTTCATAACTGTTTGTTAAAATAAGTGCAAAATATGAAGGAATAATACAAATATATATACCTAGAACTCGGTTATGTATTGTTTATGGAAATTTTCAGAAAGCATATTTTTTAACTGCTTTCGAGTTCGGACAGTCCTTCATACATATAAGAGGAGAGGGAATTTTAAAGACTGGTAGCCGAAGTAAGTTTGGATGACGAATAGTGATATATTCGACGTATGATTATAACTAGAATCAAGTTTTTTTTTTCAATCGTATGTGTTATAGTAGATAGATGGTGAATGGAAGCAAGTAGAAAGGCAAAACGGTGACGAGGTGGACAAAGAGTACTGTAAGAAGCAGAGACAATGTATATTTCGCCTATATTCCAAATTGAGCCAAGAGTAATTGCTGGAGCAATTGTTAATAATTATCATATTATTATATGCTTGATTTGTTTCTTAAGACAAATTAAAATTATAAGGTCATATCCATAGCAATTCTGCCCGAAGGCAGGCCTTTCACTGCAATCAAAGCATTTTTATGCTATGCCTGAAGCTTTACTACGGAATTGTAGGTGTGGTAGCTTCCCGTTGCTTTCCACACCGGTGAAAGATGATGATGATGATAAGGATAATGGCCATATGATTTCGGGGACATTTTGGGCCTTAAAGTTTTCCTGACATTTATTTTACGGGTGAGCAAAAACTCCGATAAAAATCTCACCCAGAAAAACTTCCTCGACCGGGGAACGAACCCGGGCCCGCTGCGTGACAAGGCAGCATCCTACCTCGAGTCCACAGCGGTGGGACAAGGTCATATAGCGCCTATTTATTTAACTACTTATTTTTTTTTGTAATATTGTGAAAGGTAAATATGAAACTGGTTCCATAATGACATTCAAATCCAGTATTTGCCTCTACAATAGGGATAAACCAGAAAAAAAACTAAGTTATTCAGATGGTCGGCACTGGTATTTGTACCTGGGACCTCCTGAATACGAGTATCAAACACTTCCTCTTGAGCCAATTCACCCAGGACGTAAATTTGGTATTAATGTATTTAGTTACATACTAGCTATAAGTGAATTTGGTTACATTTGGTCAAAGTAATTAAAATCTTTTAATTTCCTTTATAGAATTTTTGTTTTTTTTTTTAAACAAATAAATGTCACCTACAAAGTAAACTCGGGATTTTAATTAAATTTGAAACTTTTGCTAGGGGTTAGAGCTCTGCAATAAAAAGAAATTCTCTACTAAGTAAACAGAGTATTGCTCTGTATTTTGATAAAAGCGAGAGCTAAGTAAAGGCTTTTTATATTATTCTACACTGTTTTCCCAGAGGGAAGGCGTGTTACTGAAAACCTTCATGTCTCCCGTTCCAAGGAACCGTGGTAGCGTGGCCTGACTTCTCTCTGTCATAGAGGAGACTAGGGATTACACATGCATAAATATATATCAGGGTATAAATAATAATAATAATAATAATAATAATAATAATAATAATAATAATAATAATAATAATTAATAATAATAATAATAAAAGTATAGTCTCAATACTGAAAATGTGTACTATTATGCATTACAGAGGCTCTTGACGACCCAACTCCTTTCAAAAAACGTTAAACTGAAAACTTATAAAACTGTTATTCTACCAGTTATATTATATGGACGCGAAACATGTACTCTTACTTTAAAGGATATTACGAGTATTTGAGAATAAAGTTCTTAGGAACATTTTTGGATCAAAGAGAGATGAACAGACAGGTGGATGGAGAAGACTACTCAATAGTGAACTACATGGTATTATAGGAAGCCAGATATAATATGAACAATTAAGTCTCGTAGACTTCGATGGGCAGGACATGTAGCACGAATGGAGAATGAAATACGTGCATGGAAGCTTCTTGTAGGAAAGTCAGAGGGAAAACGCCCAGTTAGTAGACCAAGAATGAAGTGGGAGAATAACATTAACCATGATTTGAGGGAAGTAGATTATACATGGAATAATTGGAAAACATTAGCTCAGGATAGGGATGTATGGAGAGCTTATGTCCGCGCGACCATTAACTTACGGGTTCGATATTGCCAGTGAGTTTGTTAGTAGTAATATTAATAATAGTATAATAGTTTGTAATAGTACAAATATTATTATTATTATTATTAATAATAATAATAATAGTAATAGCAGTAGTAATAATAATTGTGGTAGTAATAGTGATAGTGGTAGTGCAAGTAGTAATAGTAATAGTAATAATAATAGTAGTAGTAATAATAGAATTAATAATACTATAATAATAATAATTTAGTTAGTCTTATTCAAATGTGTATAAATGGCATAATGATTTGGGTGCATGTAGACAGATATCAGATATTTTTTTAAATTCACAGTGCATTAAAGCAAGGAGATTATCTTCTCTACTATTCAATTTTGTATAACAGCATGCCATTAAATCTTTAGGATGAAGAAGGTCTACAACTCAATGGTATTAATAATATGTTAGGTAATGCTGTTGATATAGTATTGTTAGGCGATAAGGAGGAGATATAAAGGGCCAATACTCACACCTCATTGAATAAAACTTAGTAACCGGGGCTGGAAGTAACTTCAATAAAACTAAATATATGGTCACACATAGGAATACATTATATAATGGAAATAGACAGTTAATGACAAATGAGGAGAAATTTGAAGAAATGGCTGGATTTAAATCCTAGGAACAATCATTACACATAGAAATGAGATGTAGAAAAAATTAAATATGTGCTGAATTCTGGAAATGCATGCTATCACACATTACAGGAACTCATGTCGTCCCAACTCCTTTTAAATAACCCGAAAACATATAAAACTGTTATTCTCCCAGATATATTATATGAAACCGAAATGTGGACTCTTACTTTAAGGGAGAAAAGGTGATTACGAGTATTTGAGAATAAAATTCTTAGGAACATTTTTGGACCAAAGAGAGATGAACGGACATGCGAATGAAGAAGGATAAGTAACAGTGAGCTACATTATCTTGATAGGAAACCAGATATAAGAAGAGTTAAATCCACATACTGCGATGGACAAGGACGTGTGCACGAAAGGGGAATGGAAGAGGGGGATGGAAATTCTTTGTAAGAAAACCCGAGGAAAAGCGCCCAGTAGGTAGGCCAAGAATGAGAAGGGAGAATAATATTAACCATAATTTGAGGGAAATAGATTATACACGGGATGATTGGAAAACATTAGCTCCGGTTAGGGATATATGAGAGGAGATGTCTGCGCGGCCAGGAACTTACATATTCGATAGTTCCATTGAGTTAATTAGTTAATGATGATGATGATGATAATAATAATAATAATAATATTAATAATAATAAAATTAATAACAGTATATTTTAGCTTTAGATTTCAGCAGTGAAAACTATATTTTGTACACGAAATACAAATCCCGACTAGGAGCAGCCAAAAATATTTTTTATAAGTAATCTTAGGTTTAACTAGACTGGAAAAAAATCAACAATACATGTATAAGGGAAATCTGAAGAGTCACAAATCGAGTAAGAAAATGATGCAGAGGAATACTAAAACAGCGGTGGGTCTTTCGGGCATCTTGAGACTTAAGAAAGACTTAAAAAAAAAGAACCTGTACCAACATTTTGATGATGGTGATGATGATGATGTTTCTTGTATTGTGACATAGCGAAGGCTATGACTTTATCTTCAACTTAACCAACACACGTATATAAAAAATATGGTTTACAATGATACCAAACTTATAATATCTTCTGTAAAGAAATTTATTATTTAAGAAATCTGCATTTTTGTTGATTTTTGACCAGCCTCATGGGCCACTGGTCAGCGTTTCTGACTACTGTTCACGAGGTCCCGGGTTCGATTCCCGGTCAAATCATACGCAATTTTTCCTTAAAGAGAATTATTCCTGTGGTTGCCCATGGTCTGGTATTTAGGTTAAGAACTCTCCTGGAGCTTCATTATCATTTATTACCCATAATATCATCGGGGTAACGTAACTCCATCTTCTAGGTGCCCAAACTTCTGAAGTTGGTTACAATTAAGCAATGTCAGGAGAGAACGCCAGAAATAACCTGGGGCATTGAATAATAAAAATTAATATATTTAAACTTTTTTATATTACTCGGCGTATGCTGCTACGCCTAAATAAACGAAAATGAATGTGCTTTTATGTTTAGTTGAATAAGTAAAAGGAAGGTAATTATAAATTTATATATTTTAGATACCCGGCATTACCCGGGAATCTACTTATCCCGATCTTCTTGACATAAATTAATGTACTTCTTATGATTAGTTGAATAAGTAAAATTAAAAATAATTATAAATATATGTCGTAATTATTTTAAGATTCCCCGTGCTGATTACCCGGTGTTGCCCGGCAATCTACTTATCTCGATCTTCTTGGCACAAATGAGCTAAAATACAAAATTAGTTATTGTCAGTTATCTATAAAAGAAAACCCGCCATGTGTTGCTATGCTTGCACAGGTACGTACTTGTCTCCATCTTGTGAGTTATCCGTAAGAGATAAACATATGCTGTCGCGGACATTTTTGTTGAGTTTTTTGCGATATTCAATTCTGTGTACATTAATGTTGTGTATTTGTTATGGTTTAGGCAGCGTAAGCCATTTAAACGTTCAAAAATATTTTTTTTTCACGTTTTCTACTACAAAGGGCGATTTTTAAGGGTGTAAAAGTTGAGTATCACAACTCTCTTTTAGCCTATGTTCATCCCGGGAATCTCCGGAACATTTTGCAAAAAGCCCCATCACAATCCGATCAACGGTTTGGCCGCGCATAAAGTACGAACAAACAAACATTCATTTTTATATATTTGATTATGACAGTATATAGAAATTGTGGGAGTCTTAACCTTCTGCTATCTCAAGGACCTCCTAAGGGCCTAACCTTTATTACAAACTATCATTCTGGCTTCCTCATTTTCCATTATAACTACTACTATTTATTTTACTAATTCTTGTAGTTCTATTATTTACACTAAATATATTCTACAAGTACTACTACTGCTCCATGGTGCGATAGGCCTGGAAGGCCCCTGACCTAACAGCCAGCTACTGGCTTCACATCCATTTATAATTTGCAAATGTGGATGATAATGTAGCCAGTATACGGGTGAAATGTGTTTAGCATGTCGGGTGACCCAGCGGTTATTACTGGCTTTATTAACCTGGAACCCCGATTTATTCTAGCTATCCAAATTCCTCACGATGTTCGGTTGGCACCGGTCCCATACTGACCGAAATTCAATGAGGAAATTTCTTCCCTCATGGGGACTCGAACCAGGTCAAGTCCCGTAGCACTGCATCTAGACATCATACTTAAACCACTCGACTACAGCGCAGGACCTCAACTACTACTACTTGTACTACCACTACTTCTATACTATTACTACTTGTATATATATATCCACAACTTTTATATACCACTATGTCTTGCTTGTATACATTTTATTATTAGTTTTAGTCTTACTTTTAACTAACATTAACTGGTTGCATTATAGATCGTAATATAATAGATATTATATTTTTGCTTTAATATTAGAGTTATTTGAGATTGTTATATTCTGATGTAATATATGTTTGTCCTCGTGAGTGGAAGAGAAGGCCACGTGGCCTTAACTCCACGAGGCTAAATAAATCTAATCTAATCTAATAATTGTGGATTGTCGGGTAAACTATAGCGTGGTCATAATATGTATATCAGATTCATATTTAATGTCCGAAATATGATCACTTATATACATTTACTACTTCTATACTTCTTCTACTACTACTCTGAATCAATTACTTTTTTCTCACCAAGCGTTTTTACTTGGTAAGAAGTTGAAATTAGGCCGCGGTAGCTCTCTGTATTTTAGCCTACTTCCAGTTTCACAATAGTTAGGGTCTCCCTATACCTGAGCCAATAACATGAAGCATGCCAAGTGCTTGTATCTATGACGTGCCAGACCATGAAATCTTAGGTCGTCTGCGTTTAAATATATTAACATTTACAGAAGGCCTTGAACATTTCTTAATGTTTTTGTTAATTAAAACAACTGTCGCTCTTCTTATTTTAACATCTGTCTTTAAAAGCCAAACAGGTGTACGCAGAGGATTTATTGACAGTAGTTTTTAAACTATTAAACTAAATCTCATTATTATTATTATTATTATTATTATTATTATTATTATTATTATTATTATTATTTATAGAAACAAGGAGATGATAATTATGTCTATAATATTTTATTTTATTCAGTAAGCTGTGTATATATATATATATATATATATATATATATATATATATATATATATATTATTCTTATTTATAGACGCTTTAGCATCTAGGTCATATAGCGAATATGAACTTTAGGTGTAATTAATAAACTTTCTTTTTCGTGTGTGTTCTGATGTTCACTATTTTTAATTAAAATGATATGAAGGATGATGATGAAATGGGCCCTTGTAAAGAAATTTCAAGTTAGCATTTGCCTTGGCGACTAAGAATAACCAGGAAAAAAAATATATCATGAAGATTGTTCGACCTGGGATTTGTACCTGGAACCTTCCGAATACTAGTTTCAAACCCTACCGTATGAGATAACTTAGTAGTGTATCTGTTATTAATTTTTATTATTTTTTTTTGTACACGTCATTCCGGTCTAGGATCTTTAGATTATCCAATAGGATGTATGTTTGAAATGTGTTTTACATGGATTAACATACTGTAGACATATGATTTAGACACACAATATGTCATATCGAAGTACTGAATCAAGGAAATATGGAAGCAGTGTAGTGGTTGAGGAGGCGGCAGTGTGGCAGGGTAGAACGAGGCGGGGCGGATCTAGTACCTTTGAGTCAGGGTGTTGTTGCTTTTACTACGTAGAGCCACTGCTGTCACCATCAATACTACTGCTAATGCTATTCTGCTACTACTACTATTAACGCTGTTGCTGCTATTGATAACCAAATAAAATTTATTCTATAATTTGTGCTTGAGATGGAATGGGATACGGTGGAATGACATCCTAGTTATTTTATAAATAGCTATCCTGGTACTTGTTAATATCATTAATAGAATTTCGAAATTATTTATTCATACTATTAACTGACATTTTGTAGGAGTATTGATTTAAAAATATTTTCCTTATTTCATACTCGAGAAAAAATCGTTGAGGGAAACTTTTCTTTATAGGATCCTTCATGAAGTTAATACATAAAAACTGTATGGGGTAAGGTGCTTAATTCCATGATAGTTTTTTTTTACATTTTTGTGTAAATTTAACATTTTAGATAATGATGGCAAAATATGAATGCAGGACTATAGTACTGATCTTCCACGAGATTATTTTAGAATCTACTCTCATATGCCTCATTCTTTTCTTGAAAACAAGGTTTCCTAAGTACGAGATATGGTTCCTCAATCCGTGATAGTAATTTCCTGACGACGTGAGTGAGTTCTTCTTAATTACGTGATATTAAAACAGAAGCTTATAAATAAAACTGAATTCGCAATTTATTAAAGTTGATAATCAATATTAGGAGCTATATGAGGGCAAATACAGAAATTGCATAAGAGCTAACAAACGGCATTTAATATTTAGGCCTATTCTATAAAAATACATTTATTAAATAAATATTAACAGTGCACATTGCAGTAAAATATCTATAAACAAATATTCTAGTCCTACTTTCTAACAAAAACATCTATAATTATAAGCATGGAATATTATTATTAATAATGATGATGATGATGATAATAATACTTACTTTTTTTTACTTTTGAGGGCCTCTCCACTTCTCAGCGGTTACCCTGTATTCCCATTCGCCATTCTTGCCGATCACGCTATTCATCCTCCTCCAGATCTCGGTCGTTCATCAATCTATGGATCTCTCCTCTCCAAGTTGTTCTTGGCCTGCCCCGTTTTCCTTCTACCAGAAGGTGACCATTCCAAAAGAGTTTTGGGCCACCTATCATCCTCCATTCTCCTGACATGGCCATACCACTGAAGAGCTCGTCTTTCGATCCTTTCCACCACTGTCTCCTCCATATCCATCATCTACCTCACTTCTTCATTTCTTCTTCTTTCCAACCTGGACACCCTGGCACTACATCTTATTCCATCCATCTCCACTGCCAAGATCTTAGTTTTTTGTCCCTCTACCAAAGTCCATCCCTCAGCACCATAAGTCATTATGATTTCCACAACAGACTTCAAAATCCTCTTCTTCGTGTGGTTTGACATGGTCCTACTCCACAGTACTCCATTCAACATTTTTATGGCTCTTCGTGCTTGTACTAACCTGCTATCTACTTCAGCTTTACAACTCCCTGATTCATTAATAAGTGATCCCAAATATTAAAACTTTTTAACAGCTCTAATAATTCCTTGGGATAGAGATATATCTCGTCCACTTCCTCCTACTACAATATATTCAGTTTTTTCCATGTTTACTCTTAATCCTCCTATTTCAAAAGCATTTAGAAGTTTTCTCATCATGTATTCACATCCTCACGACTCTGAGCCATCAACACTTGATCGTCTGCAAATAATAAGGAATGTATTGTGCCACCTTGGACTAGTACTCCCATGCCTCCACAATATCGATTCCACTGCTCCAATATATGCTGGATGTATATTTTGAACAGAGTAGGGGACATACTACAGCCCTGTCGCAGGCCTTTAGTAGTTCTGAATGGAGAGGATATCATCTTACCCACTTTAACCGAAGCCTGACACTGCTGGTACAACCGTCGGAAAGTGAAATAGTTGGTAAATCGATACCAACATCAACCATTGCATCCCAAAGTTGGTTGATTGGCACTGAGTCATAGGCCTTTTCTAAATCAACAAATATCAAATGAATTTCCTGGCCCTTAGCATGTGATTTTTCTGTTATCCGTCTCAGACTAAAAATGTGATCCATGCATGATTTCCCTCTGGTAAATCCTGCTTGGTCTTCCAACATTCATCCTTCGATAGTGTGTTCAAGTCTGTTTGTGATGATACTGCTAAAAATTCTACTCATGGATGACATCACACTGATTCCTCTGTAATTTCCAGGGTCTTTACGATTTCCCTTTTTATGAATAAATGTTATATATGACATACACCAATCCTTTGGTATTTCATCATCCTCCAAAATCTGATTAAACATTTTACAGATAAGTCTTTTTAATAAGGGGGTCCATATTTCCATAATTCTGTCATTATTCCACTGGGTCCACTGGCTTTACCATTCTTTGCTTTTTTCAGTGGCTGATTTATTTCTTCCTCCACAACAATACATTACTAATATCTTCAACATCTATAAAGATAATGAAATCTCTGTTAAACAAGATGGCAAATTATCTTCTTGGGAAAAGATCAACACTGGAGTAAGACAGGGATGTGGACTTTCACCGGTGCTTTTCATTATATACATGAATAAATTAATAAATGAATGGAGGAAAACACAACGAGGATATATACCCATCAACAGGAACCTCAAACTCGATGCTATTCTTTTTTCAGACGATTTAGCTCTTCTGGCACTTTATGAAAATGATTTGCAACGATCAATTTATAATTTACAAAAAATAGGTGCCAAATTTAATATGGAAATATCAATTAACAAAACTAAAATTATGGCATTTCATGGGAAGAACCCCATACAAAGTAAAATCTTTCTCCAGAATAAAATTTTAGAGAGATCTAATCAATTTAAATATCTTGGATATTATATCTCTATCTGGGATGAAAAGGATATCCCTGAAAAAGTTACTAGTTATAATAAAAGTTTAGCAATTATTAATCAAGTTATGAAACCATCCCTTGTACAAAAAACACCAGATTACGTTTATATAACACTTTGGCTAGACCAGTGTTGACCTATGGTAGTGAAGCATGGACACTAAAAAAACAACATGAAAGCAGAATAACGGCTTGTGAAATGAGATTCATGCGCAGAACAGCGGGTTACACCAGATGGGATCGGAAAAGGAACACCGATATCTTAAAAGAATTGAAGACTACGCCAATTTTGGAATATATTAAACAGTACCAACTAAATTGGAAACACCATCTTGAAAGAATGAGTTCAAATCGGATCCCCAAAGCTGTTTATAATTATATACCAAGAGGACGAAGATCACTGGGCCGTCCTATGAAACGCTGGAGGGAAAATTTTCTATAGGATCGTAACAGGCCTTGGCCTAATACTTGGAAGGAAGAAGAAGATTTATTTCTTCCTCTAAAATAGGTTCCATACGTGACGATATATTGTCCATATACTCCACATTTTCACATTTTTGTCCCTTCCTTTTCTCAACAAGCAGATTTTTAAAGTGCTTCTCCCATTGTTCCATATTCACAAGATTTAAGGCTGGTGATGGATTATTAACTGCCCTCATCCTCCTTATAACTCTCCATGCCTCTGCAGATCTTCTGTATCCTAATGAATGATCAATTTCAGCACATACTTTTTCCCATGATTCTTCTTTACATTTTATTATAACCTTCTTTACCTTTCTCTTGCATTCTCTATACTTCTGTAGGTCTTCTTCACTCTTAGAGCTCAACCACTTATAGTACAATTTCTTTTTTCATTAATAATTTCCAGTGCTTCCATAGTCATCCATTCTGTCCTTCCTCCACCCTTCCTCTCCCTACCCAACACTTCCTCATCTACTCCATTAATACAATGTTTTAAAAAAACATACAGGCCTTCAGCATTCAAATCCTCCTCTACCACTTTCAGTATATTGTTCAGCCTTTCCTGATATAGATAGCGTACACTATCTTCCTGTAATAGATGCACCAAATATCTGGGGTCATCTACTCGTATAATAGTCATTTCTTTATTTTTCTGAGTTTTAGTTGTTTTTAATTTAGTTTTCATTGGGAACGTAATTTTTGATACAACAATATGATGATCCGATCCACATTCTATCTTCCTCCGTACTCTAACATCTTGTACTTTAATCAGTCGTTGCTGTCTTACTATTACGTAGTCTATAATAGACTTCAGATTCCTGGAGTGGTTTACCCAGGTATATTTATGTATATCCTTGTGTTTAAACTTTGTATTCATGATAACACATTCCTGCTCCTTACAGAATTCAATCAACCTCCTGCCATTATCATTTTCTGTATCTTCTCCCCAGGCTCCAACAATGTTTCTATTAATTTTTCTACCGACACGTCCTTTAAAATCTCCCATTAGCAAGAGCTCATGTCCATTCACACAGTCATCAATTACTTCTCTCAAATCTTCATAAAAAGGCCTTTTCTCATCAACTGAAGCATCATTGTTGGGGCATATACCCCTATTACTTCCTGATAATAATAATAATAATAATAATAATAATAATAATAATAATAATAATAATAATAATAATAATAATAATAATTAGAGAAATAACAACGGAAATTGAAAATAGAGAAAAACTCGATAATTTAACGAACAATGAAAAATTCATTTTAGAAAATTTGTTCTTAAATCAAATTCCTATTAGCCGTTAAAGAGTTAATTACTATAATCTTGTTTTTTTTTTATTATTCCGGCTTTTACAATGAATATACGTTTTTCCGGTACCCATTTTCACAGTTAACTACACATTTGTTTCAACACATTTTTCCATTCTTGTCTGTTCATCCATATATCTTCTTCTATTTCCCATTCCCTCTTAGTTTCATTGATTCCTTGAATCCACGTAATATTTGGTCTTCCCTTCTTTTTCCTTCCCTGTGGTTCCCAATCCATGATTATCTTAGGTAGTCTTCCTTCTTCCATCCTTCTAATGTGTCCGTACCAATTTAATTGTTTCTTCTTTATAAAATCTAATATTGAATATTGTACCTGCATTTTTTCTTTTATACATGAATTTCTGATTTTATCCTTCCTGGATATTCTTGCAGCACGTCTCCAGTAGCACATTTCAGTGGCGAGTAATTTTTTTTTATTTGTGCATTTAAAGCCCACACATCAGCTCCATAGGTAATAATGCTTCTGATTATTGTATTAAAAATAGTTTTTTTTTGTTTCTTTGAAGATATGTTTGTCCCATACTATTCCATTTAGGGCAGATATAGCATACTATCCTATATTGATCCTGTTTCTTATCTCTGTTTCTTGTTTTCCATCTTTAGTCATTTTAATTCCCAAATACTTATATTCTTCAGTGTATTTAATTGTCCCTAAATTTTCTTCTAGTATTAAATCTTGAGGAAGATCCCCTATTGTCATATATCTTGATTTATCCATATTGATCTTTAAACCCCATAAACTATGTTCTTGTATTAATTTTCTAGTGAGGTATTCTATATCTTCAAATTATTGAGCCAATATCAATTGGTCATCTGCAAACTGGAGTGTATATATTGTTTGAATTATCATCTAGTGGTATTCCCATCGGTTTACATTTCAATTTCCATTCTTCAATAGCTTTTTCAGCATAAATCTTATATAATGTTGGAGATATACAGCATCCCCGTCGTTATCCTTTATTTGTTTGAAAACCTTTAGACAAGTACTTTCCCATTTTTATTTGCACATATGATTCTGAATATAGTTTTTGAATTGTTTAAATCAGTGTTGGATTCATTTTTTTTAGTTTTAAGACTTTCCATAATTTGGATGTAGGAATGTTATCGAGGCTTTTTCTATATCTATAAATACTAGATGTAGCGGTTGAGCTCTGATTATTTTCTTTTCTAAATCTGTCGTATGCTGAAAATGTGGTCTATTATTGATCTGCCCACTCTAAATCCTGCCTGTTCCTCTGGTTCTAACTCTTTGTATTCAATTTCTAGGAAACCTTGTTACTGATTAAAATATGTAATTTTTAATATAACTGCTTTCTACGCAATGTAATTAATATGAAAGCGCATTAATATCCTTAACCCTTAAATTGGCAAAACACAAATTTCATCTGTCAGTTATTTGAATGTGGCGAACCGCAGTGAAAACGGAATCTTGTATAACTGTTATTATTGGGTATATCATATAATTAAACACACATTTAGGTGGTTTATTTTTGTTCGTTTTCTTCTGATTTATTAAAAATATTAAATTAACTGAACCAACTGACGTATCTAAAAGGATACATTACGAATTTAAGGGTTAAGAATTTTCTTATTACTGTTTGAATTTACACGGTTAAATATGAGAGACCCATATCATAATAAAAATCATAAAACATCGAAACTATGAATGCTGCTGTACCATTATTATCATTTTATGTTAAGACTCGTGTATCAGTTGATTCAATTGTTATTAAAATGCAATATTGGTATGTTATATTACGTAATATTAAATAAACACATATCAAAATATTTTTTTTTTCAAGGACAGTCATGAGAGAGGTAAAAAAAAACTTTTTCAACCACTTTCAACTTCACAATGTCTTTTGAGGCTTTGTATTTGGTATTAAAAAGCAGGAAAAGAAATATAATAGAAATAAGAAAGCTTATGCCATGTTTGGTGTAACACAGGAACTACTTTTTAAAAAATAATTCCGTGACATCGAATTTAAATTTTATCATGGATATAGGAATATTTACTCTACTATATACGAGTAAGTAATCCACCGCTGTGGTCTCGAGGTAGCGTGCTGCTTGTCCCGGTCGAAACAAGTTTCCAGGGTGAGGATGTGTTTTTTTCGGTTTTTTCTCCCCTGTAAGACAAATGTCAAGTAGCCTTAATGCCCAATCGGTCCCCGAACATCATCTGGCCAACATCATTATCATCTTTCGCCGGTGTGGAAAGCAATGGGAAGCTACCACACGTATAATTCCCTTGTAAAGCTGCAAGCATAGCATGGAAATAATATGATTGCAGTGAAAGACCTGCCCTAGAACAGAACACTATAGAATAGACCCTACTATATATAGAATGGGGGTTTAAAAATTGTTTGATAAAAGCTACGTACAGGTGGTTCTGGAAATATTGTTATGGTAATTTATAAGGAAACTCCCTATTATCATAATCACTTTACATATTACCTTTAGCTACTTATGTCGGCATGGTAAAAACTTCAACTATTCCGGTTTTTCTTTTATTCTACTACAATTAAGCACTGCCCCAATATTCATTAATGTGTTATAAACTAATACTTCTATTGTTGCTCTTACTACAGTTGGTACAAATACCACCACTACTGCAATGCTTATGAAACTATTACTGCGTCTACGTACTGTTACCACTTACTTACTTACTTACTCACTGGCACTATCGAACCCGTAGGTTCATGGCCGCATGGACATAAGCTCTCCATACATCCCTATCCTGAGCTAATGCTTTCCAATCATTCCCTATATAATGTACTTCCCTCAAATCATAGTTAATGTTATTCTCCCACCTCATTCTCGGCCTACCAACTGGGCGTTTTCCCCTCTGGCTTTCCTACAAGAAGCTTCGATGCAAGTCTTTCATTCCCCATACGTGCAACATGTATTGTCCATCGCAGTCTACGAGACGTAACTGTTCTCATTATATCTGGCTTCCTATAAAGATCATGTACTTCATTGTTATGTAGTCTTCTCCATTCACCTGTCTGAACATCTCTCTTTGGTCCAAAAATTTTCCTCAGTACTTTATTCTCAAATTATTTTAATCTCCTTTCCTCCCTTAAAGTAAGAGTTCATGTTTCGCATCCATGTAATATAACAGGTAGAATAATAGTTACCACTACTCCTGTCAATGCTGATACTATTTTACTAATACTATGGCTACCAATTCTGCTATTGTTACTACCATAAAGCTACTACTCCGCTATTAGCGTTACTGATATTACTGCTATTGTCAGTACTTAAAATTGTTCTCAACGTGTCCACAAATATAGTATTCGTATCATACTTTAAACTACTACTACGTCGCTTTGGATAATCGTATCTAAATTAAATTGGCGACAATCAAAAGAGAAACTCAAAACGTTTTGTGCATGTTAACAATGGAGAAACTAAACTAAATCTAATCATTTGTTTGTGGTCGATATGGGTTCATTGTTGGATATTTAGCAGGCAGGTTAAATGTGAATGTTTGCTGTGCTTTTGAAATTGTGTTGTTATTAAAGAAGTTATGAAATAAGGTTTAAGGAGTTATGGCGAACCCCCAAGAACGTAGTTGGTGTGTTTGGGAATATCACATCACGCAGAGACCGGTGCTGGTCCAGCGTGCTTTTAGGTCAAGGTTTCAACATCAGGCTCCTACACACAAGTCAATTTTGAAGTGGTACCGTGATATTGTGGATCGTGGCTGCATATGTATTCAAAGGAAAGGTCATTCAGGGAGGCCATCTGTCGATGCAGGATTTGTGGATCAAATGCGGGAGGCATTTGTGCGTAGTCCCAAGAAGTCTGTCCGTAGAGTTAGTCAACAGTTAAACATCCCTAAATCCACCGTATCTATGATCCTGCGTACTCGACTGAAGTTCCACCCCTACAAACTCCAATTAGTGTATACGTTGAAATCTGATGACCATGCAAAGCGATTAGATTTCTCTGAGCATTTCATGGCACTAATGGAGGATAATGAACTCTCAGAAAAAAAATATTTTCAGTGATGAGGCAACTTTCCACGTTAGTGGAAAAGTGAACAGACATAATGTTAGGATTTGGGGGAGTGAGAATCCAAACACCATTGTGGAAGTTGAAAGAGACTCCGCTAAAGTGAATATCTTACGTGCCGTGTCGAAACGTAAATACTATGGCCCATTTTTCTTTCTAGGGGCCACTGTCAACGGTGAAAATTACCTTGATATGCTAACTGAATGGTTATTTCCACAATTGGAACAAGAATAAGGCAATTAATATATTTTCCAGCAAGATGGAGCACCTCCTTTTTGGCATTTGCATATTCGGGAGCACCTGAATGACCGGCTTCCAGGAAGATGGATTGGACGTGCCGGAGATGGTGATAATGTTTTCTATAAGTGGCCGCCGAGGTCACCTGATTTGACGGTCTGTGACTTCTTTTTATGGAGTTATATAAAAAATCGTGTCTATGTACCCCCATTGCCTCAAAACCTGCAAGAAATCCAGCTTCGTATCATTGTTGCCTTCCAGTACATTTTATCACATAAATGTGTTGGAGGGTGTGTGGCGTGAATGGGAATATCGCCTCGATGTCTGCAGCGTCACTCGTGGGGGCCACATTCAATGTCTATGAGGTATAGCAAAAAGCACTAGAGTTTCTCTCTTGATTGTCACCAATTTCATTTAGATACGATTATCCAAAGCGATGTAGTAGTAGTTTTATGTATGATACTATATTTGTTGACATTGTATTACTGTTTTAATGCTACTTGTACTACTTCCACTCCTACTACTATCACAGTTATGTCTAATGTAATAATCTCTAGGTAAGTTGCAGTTGTTCTGTAAACAGACTTGCCAAGATATTACTTCGCCAACTCCATCTATTGAGGGAACTGTGGTATTAATTTAAGTGCCATATGACTGAACTGTGAACGATAGAAGCATTGTTATTAGGCTACATCATATTTTATGGGAAAATAAGACTGAATACAACGTAAAATGGTTCCAATAATAATTAGACCTTTCTCCATTTCTTATTTATTTCTTCTTCTTCTTCCTTTCCAGGATTAGGTCAATGTGACCTGTTGCGGTCTCAAGTCCGTCGTTTCCTTGGCCGTCCCAAAGATCTTTTCCCATGTGGTTTGTAGGTGTTGATATTTTTGGGTAATCTTATATTGTCCATTCTGTCTAAATGTTCTTTCCATTGGTATTTATGCTCTTTTGGTTTATCAAGTATTGAAAATATCTCCAGTTCATTTCTTATTGATTTATTGTGTAATCTATCCATGCGTGTACATCCTTTTACAGATCTTAAAAATTTCATTTCCGTGGCTTGAATGTGTAAGATACCTTTTTTTTGTAAGTACCCAAGATTCAGATCCATTTAAAGAACAGGAACAGCCATAATTTTATAAAACCTGAGCTGAGTTTCTCTTCGATTCTTTCGGAGAGTTCTTCTTATGGTGCCACACATCATTTGATATCGGTTTAATTTATTATGTATATCCCAATCATAGCTATATGTTATACATGAACCAAGATAGTTAAAATGTGCTATCTGTTCTGTTATTTCATTATTGATCACTATTTTTGCTCTGACTGACACTTTGCCCTGAAGAGCCATAATTTTAGTTTTTGAAGTTGAGACTTTGAGATTATAATAGAGTCCTAATTGATTCAACATGTAAATGGCTGTTTGTAAATCATCCTCTGACTTCTGTATAATTACCAGATCGTCTGCATACATTAAAATATTCATATACGAGTACATTTCCTTATTAATTTGTATTCCTATTGGGCTTGATTTTTTCCATTTTCGTATAACATCGTCAAAATATATATATATTAAACAATGTAGGTGATAATGTACACCCTTGTCGAACTCCTTGATTTATTAAAATTTCTTCTCTGGAATAATTATCTAAATTAAGGATAATTTTCGTGCCATTATAAAGACTTTTTATTCCTTCTATATGTTGAGACGGGTACCTTCTTGCCTTCATTATTTCCCACAGTTTTCTTCTTATCACCTTATCAAAGGCTTTTTCAAGATCAACGAAAGCTAAATATATGGGTAAATTATTTATTTATGACAAAACTTTTATGTGGGACTACCTAATCAGACATTTACGCTTTTTATATAATGTCGATAGATATCCTTTATTTACCGCTATAATTAATTAATTCATTAATTGATTTATTTAGCCTAGTGGAGTTTATGCCATGTGATCTTCACTTCCACACACCAGGAGACACATACTGTAGAAATCACAATTAACTCTAATATTAAATATTATGTAAACATTTGATCAATATGATATGTATCAGTTTAAAATCAATAATATAACTAGCTCAATGACTCTATCGAACCCATAGGTTCATGGCCGCGCGGACATAAGATCTCCATATACCCCTATCCTGAGATAATGCTTTCCAGTCGTCCCCTGTATAATCTACTTCCCTCAAATCATGGATAATGTTAAAATCGATAATATAATAGTGTTAATGATAATTAAAACTAAAGCTAATAATTACGAGCAGAGCTTATGCTCCATGCTGACTGACCTGTAAATTCTGCTGTTATTTTCACCACATCCTCAATTACTAATGTGGGGTATTTTACACTAAACGTTTTTTAAAAATTCAAAACAATTAGTCTCTCTTCGTTTTTCAATTACTTTCCTGTCCAATATCTTATAAATTCTACAGGAACGGCTATTTTGAAACAGCTGAAATTCCAACGTACTGTATTACGCATTTTGCATGCGTGAGAATAAAACAATGCTTATTTTAATCTATTAAAACTGTATTTATATATTTTAAGATCCTCCCTAATAACGTATATATGTATGTGCTGGATAAGAAGTATATTTTTATATTATTTTCCTTTTAATTCGAGTGTTGGACAGCGAACTAAAATTTCTTACACGCTTAAAGGTAATATTCGGACCAATGAAAATGCAGCCATAATCTGGTTTGTTTACATTACAACTGGAACTTTGCTTGGAAGAGGTATACTACCACTTCTTCTATTACTATTATTTTGTGCAATGTTTGTTAGACACATGCCTTAATGTTTGTTAGACACATGCCTTAATGTTTGTTAGACACATGCCTTAATGTTTGTTAGACACATGCCTTAATGTTTGTTAGACACATGCCTTAATGTTTGTTAGACACATGCCTTAATGTTTGTTAGACACATGCCTTAATGTTTGTTAGACACATGCCTTAATGTTTGTTAGACACATGCCTTAATGTTTGTTAGACACATGCCTTAATGTTTGTTAGACACATGCCTTAATGTTTGTTAGACACATGCCTTAATGTTTGTTAGACACATGCCTTAATGTTTGTTAGACACATGCCTTAAAATGAAACTAGACCGGAGTCGATTAGTGAGTCAGTATTGATGCGAACTTGTATCTCGCATCGTTGTCTTAATTATTCACAAGTGTCTTCAAGAAACTGCTGTCAGGTTCACGCCGGCGCTTCAGCATGTCTAATTATTTAGAGTTGCAAATTAATATTTCATGCACTAATATTGCACGCACAACTGAGATGAAAATTTGTTGTTCCAACCATATCCACACTTCACAACATGTATTTGTTTGTATATACAATTTCTTACTTTAATTAACATTAGAAGCCAACTAATTAATGTATCTTGCGTTAAGTATATATGTTATTCCATATATATGGTATTTCATTACTGTTTGTAATTATTGTTCCTTCTTCTTCCTTTCCAGGAATAGGAAAATGCGACCTGTTTCGGTCTCAAGTACATCGTTTGCTTGGCCGCCCCAATGATCTTTTTCCATGCGGTTTATAGGCGTTGATCGTTTTGAGTAATCTTGTATTGTCTTTCTTCTTCTGCCAAAAATACAGGTTTGGGTTTATTCCCGTTTGTGAATTAAAACTGAAAATCTGTCCAACGGCGATGAGGTGGACCTAAGTATTTGTTTCCTGCAGGGTGATAATTTGTTTTTTATAAACGATGTTCTGGCATCCTATGAACTTGTTATCTCCATTTATGTTGATGAAGCTGGACTATCGCAGTCATTTCTAAAATCATTCCTCATTTGGTCTCTCAAGATAACACCTCTTATTGGACTAGAAATCTCATTTGTGATGTGTTGATTCTGTTTTTATCAGTTTGTGGTAGTATTCAACATTCACTACTGTATAAAATATATATTATATTATGAAATCTCAGTTGTTCTTAGGTATTTTAATTTTGCTACTTCTTCGAAATTTTTCTCTTTTTAAACTAAATGATCTTTACATGATATAATGTATTTCTAAGCGAGACCATGTTTTATGTGTGTATATATATATTCTTTAATTTGCTTACTTGTTATAAGAGCTACTAAATGGCAGTGGAGACAGAGTTTTCGACTACTTCTCGTAATAATATATATATATATATATATATATATATATATATATATATATATATATATATATAATATGTGTGTATTAGATTTTCCTGGTAGCGTGATTAATAGTGCACTGGTCCGGGTTCAAATCCTATCCAGTCATTTATTTTTTCGTATCATGTTATATTAAGCTTTCATTGCTCAATGCCAAAAATTTAATTATAGCACCGAAAAAGCGTCACTGCTATAAAGTTAATATATTCTCTTTAATTTTCTTACTTGGTATAGGAGCTAATAGATGGCAGCAGAAACGAGTTCCCGCTACTTCTCGTAATAAAGAGAATATATAGGCTATTTACATGTTTGTACTAGATTTTCCTGGTAGCGTGATTGGTAGCGCACTGGAGTATCAATCCAGAAGTCTGGGTTCAAATCCCTTCCAGGCATTTATTATTCTTATCATGTTATATATATTTAAAATAGGCGCTACAACTCACTGTGTGTCCTGGCCTCCAAAAGAAGTCTTCGATTCTCGTCTCATCTTTGCTTTAGCCAGTCAATTCCTTACTCCTGTTTTTTAACGTCATTTGTTATTTCATCAATCCACTTGCCTTAGGCTTCCAATTCTTCTTTTTACAACTGGCCTTGCATTTATCACGTTATTTGGAATTTCTACATCGGTCTTGCACTGTACATGCCCTGCCCAGCGTAGCCAGCATATTCGGTAAATTTAGCCAATTTAGGTCTTTTAATTTTTTTATAAAATCCTCATTATATTGCACTCTCATGTTCTTGTACCGGTCCAAATATTTGGTAATATTTTCCTTACAGACATATCTAACATACCGTTATCTACTTTATATATACATACATATTTGGACATGCATTAACTTCTCTATCCCATGATAATTTATCTACCTCAAATCTTGGTTAATATTATTCTCCCACCGCATTCTTGTCTTACCTACTGATCGCTTTTTTCTGTTTTACAAGAGTTACCATGCTCCTTTTCAACCCCATTTGTCCAAATGTACGAGACTTAACTGTTATTATTACGTCTGGCTTCCCATAAAGGTCATATTACTCATTGTTATGTAGTCTTCTCCATTTACCTGTCTGTTCGCTTCTCTTATATGGACACACATTAAACAATGTATATCTTCTTCTTCTTGTATCTTGTAAGCCCATGTTTTCCCTTAACAGATATTTAGGCGCTCTCCACTACAGGGAAGAATTTGAATCATACTAATTTAGTTACACTTGTTTTCTTATAGATGTCATTTGAGTGGTACGTGGTCAGCGTTCCGCCTCATACTGACATCTAGGAAACCAAGGTAGTACTAGGACGGGAAAATCGGTAAATTTTGCTTAGAGGCCTTTTCATTCAGACTTAAGGATCTTTTACGAGCCTGAACATCGTCAGACTCGGGATCCACGGCTTAATGTCCCTTCCGGAGGACTTATTCCTTGGATTTTTTCATCCTAAAAAATCCATCGACCCCGGCCGGGATTGAACCCGCGACTCTCGGGACCAGAGGCAAGGAGCATAACCACTAGTCCACCGCGGCCGATTTACTTTATATATACATATATATTTGGACGTGCATTAACTTCTCTATCCCATGAATAATTTATCTACCTCAAATCTTGGTTAATATTATTTTCCCACCGCATTCTTGTCCTACCTACCGATCGTTTTTTTTTCCCTGTTTTTTTACAAGGAGTTTCAATACTCCATTTTGTCAACCCCATTCGCCCAAATGTACTGTCCGTCGCAATGTACGACACTTAGCTGTTATTATTATTCCCATAAAGGCCATATAATTCATTGTTATGTAAGTCTTCTCCATTTACCTGTCTGTTCGCTTCTCTTATTTGAATACGCATTACACAATCTAAATCTACATTTGTAAAAATATTGTTTTTTCTGTTTGTCATTTCCTATGTTGCATAGTGTGTAATAAAGAATTTAAGATGTACGCCTTGGTAACATTGTAAGCAGCATTAGCAATGTATCTTGAATAGGGAAGCTTCAGCAAACGTTTGTATGAACAAACAACATTTTGACTTGGGGAAATTTAATTTACCGGTTTCAAATCTTTCCGCTATTTTTCCCTTGTAAGATTAAAACGTAAACATTGTATCTGATAGAGAAACAAAAAAATAAATGCTAACTGCAGCTTACTTTTTATGTCTGTTCCTAGTTTTTAATAAGACTCTGGCTAGTTTTCCTCACTTCAATTCAAAAGTAGAATTGAAATAAAATCTTATAACTTGAGATCATAAAATATCAACTGATAAAGAAATGGATTTTGGGATGGTACTTGAATTTTGAGATCATAAGCAAACACATTATCCGTTCAGTTATACAAGTAAACATAGAACTCCCTCCATTGCTATGGATCATCATCATATTCAACTGTACAGCTTGTCAGATGGTACCAACTTAAGGTATTTTTTCTCAATAATTCCTTCACCTAGCCATCTTATTTCCTGTGTTGCTGTTATATTTGAATTGGATTGTTACAGTTCTATCCGTATTTGTAGTATTCCTTGTTTTTAAAGTGTTAGGATTATCTTTGTACCAATCCATAATTCATTCACCTTCTTCTTTCCAAGTTGCTAACAATTGATCCGCTCGGTTGTATCTGATTCTTTGAGTGGATTTCTCATTCGTAGTCTATAAACCACCACCCCTATTTTCTAATTATTATTATTTCCATAACACCTATAAAATGGCTGAAAATTCACGGAAATTATTAAGAAACCATGGGCATGATTCAAGCATTTGTTTTTGTAATTAATAGCCGTGTCAAATAGTCCCCCATTTGGTTCTCCGTGCGGGGGCTATTTCAGGGAACCTATGCCAAAGGCTCAAACAGAGGGACATGCTCCTAGGAACATGGGATGTTAGGACTTAATACAATAGCGGGACACTAGAGGTATTAACGTGGAAATTAGATAAATCACCCTTGGATATAGTCGCTTTACAAAGGACATGTGGCACGTATGGGAAATGAAAGACGTGCATGGAAGCTTCTTGTAGGAAAACCAGAGGGAAAAGCCCAGTTAATAGACCAATAATGAGGTGGGAGAATAACATTAACTATGATTTGAGGGAAGTAGATTATACAGGGAATGATTGGAAAACATTAGCTCAGGATAGGGGTGTGTGGAGAGCTTATGTTTGCGTGGCCATTAACCTACGTGTTCGATAGTACCAGTGAATAAGTAAGTAATTAACAGTCGTAGATTTTCAGTTTTTATGGTTGTCATGGAAACAATAAAGAATCGGAAAACCGCGGTCATGGCTTAGACTTTGGTTGAGAAATCCACCCTTTGGGTTTCCAAGCAAAGGTTTTTTTACAGAGTAGAGTTGCCAGCCTTACGCCCAATCATTTAGCGATCCTGAATGACGATGATTTTCTGTTGGCCTCTACCTAATATTGTCTCAAGTATAGCGTCAAGAACTTTCTCTTAGCCCTCGCATGACTTGGCTCTATCCAGGAACCAGGAAATGGACATGAATGTAGGGTTAAATTACATTTCTCTAGTTTTAAGATGATTTGCACCCTCGAGGGTACATACTACCCGTTGAATCCCCAATTTTTAGTAGCCTATAATACTATTCTTATTTAATTAAACGTCCCGCGCCGTAGCCGAGCGGTTAAGGTAGGAATCCTTGGCGCAGAGCTACGGGACTTGCGCTGGTTCGAGTCTCCATGGGGGAAGAAATTTTCTCATGGTATTTCGGCCAGTATGGGACCGGTACCCACCCAGCATCGTGAGGCAATTGGGTGGCTACAATAAGTAGCGGCTCCAGGTTGAGGAACCAGCTATAACGGCTGGGGACTCGACATGCTAACCACATGTCACCCCTACACTGGCTGTTGATCATCTACCTCTGTGATTGACACATGTGGATGTGAAGTCAATAAATTCACTCGTCGCTTCGTATCTTGTGAATTTATCTAGACGATTTGGAAATCAGGAGTGGTATTTGTTAGGACTATTTAACGAATAAAATTTAGCTCTTTACTAAAATATCATTATTTAAATATAGCCGGCTGGTAAAAGGGCAACCGCTGAAAAGTGGAAAGACCCTCAATCGGAATTTAATTAAACAATTTGATTCGTTTTATTTCATTATATTTAATATTATACATTTAAATATTTATTAATGCCATGAGACAAAAACTTAAAATATATACCTTTTTGGCAGGTGCCGTCGTTCTCAACTGTGTTAAATTATATTTAAAATATTATATTTAAAATATTATATTTAAAATATTATATTTAAAATATTATATTTAAAATATTATATTTAAAATATTATCTGGAGACCTTTCGGAAGTTAACTTCCATCATCAGCAGGATGCGTATCTGCTACTAGTTGTTGGTTAAGCAACTTTAGTTGCTACTAAGGACACATCGAGTCTACAACGTCTTAACCAACAACAACTAGTAGCAGATATGCAGCCTGCTGATGATGGAAGTTAACTTCTGAAAAGCCTCCAGATAATATTTTAAATATAATATTTTAACACAGTTGAGGACGACGACACCTGCCAAAAAGGTATACATTTTAAGTTTTTATCTCATGACTATTTACCTCAACGGAATTTGATATGAATTTTATTAGTATTGATATTAATGCCAGTTTTAGAACTTTACCGAACACATGTTCTGCATTTCGGGTGAAAATGTATTTTATGTATGATCCATGTAGGTTGTAGTCCTATCTCCTTATTATGCGTCCGATTGATTCCCAGCCTGAAGGTTGATAATGAAGTAGGTATCCTTGTTATAGACACACGCTTCATATGTTGTTGTCAGTTATCCTGATAGTGACACGTGTCTGCTAATATAAGATTTATTCCTACTTCCTGCAAGATATCTTCTATGTGGAGCTGAAATTATCTGTAGTAATTCCAACTAGACGTTATACATACATACATATATACACGCATGCATACATTGATACAAGGGCGGTGTTTATTAAGAGAGGTTGAATTAAAATATCTTCTGATTTCAACTGACACCTCTATTTGTTTTCTTTTTCACCCAATTTGATAGTGTATCAAATTTCATTACAGCAAATTAACGTTAACCCGTGCCGCTCTGGACCTAAATTTATAAACCTTGAAAAAATTACTGACAGCAAGAGGATTGCTAATTTATTTTTCTGCCATCTTAAACAAAATAAATCAATAAAAATCTTCAAATGCAAAAAATTTAATGAAATTAATTGTTAACATGCCCCAAATCATTATCATAAGTAATGTCACGAGTGATTTCCAAATCGTCAATAAATTCACTCGTCGCTTCGTATCTTGTGAATTTATCTAGACGATTTGGAAATCAGGAGTGGTATTTGTTAGGACTATTTAACGAATAAAATTAAGCTCTTTACTAAAATATCATTATTTAAATATAGTTACCGGTATTTTAAAATATTTATATATTTAATGTAAATGGTGATGTTTGAAAACAAATCAGAAATGTGTGGTTATGTTTATTCGCTGCAACTTGATCATATTATTTATTGCCAAATAGGATCGCCAATATTGTAAGAATGTACCCTAGTGGAGAAATACTGAAACACATCAAACTGTTTAATATAACCAATATTATAGGTTATAAATTTATTTTTTTGGTAAACAACTCAGTAGAATCATTATTTAAAAACAGAGTTATTGAACACACTACTATCAAATGTGTAGTTCGAAGGTATATGTTCATTATTTGCTATAATCAATATATTTGTTGGAGAGTCAGTCATTGCAAAATAATACTGACCTGTTCAGAATATAACAAAAGCAGGAGCTGATAAAGATAAATTGATAAAGAGCAAAGTGGAAGACGACTGTGATTGGTTGTAAAACAAAATTCATTGAAACGTGATTGGTCATTGACTACCATTTGGGTCATAAGTTAAATAGTCATTTTATTCATGTTTTCTTTTCAATGTCACGCTTTTCCAGCTCGTTGCGGCACGGGTTCCTCATCTTTCTTCTTCTTCTTCCTTCCAAGTATTAGGCCAAGGCCTGTTACGATCCTATAGAAAATTTTCCCTCCAGCTTCTTCCGGAAAATTCTCGTATAAGACTTGAAAGCATAATAATAGTCCCTTCGATTGATTGCTGGCCAAAGGAAGGCAAGACCAGTGATGGGGCTGCCATCTTATAGCCTCTGGTCAGGCTTTTCTGGAGAAGAAAAGAAAATAAAGGAAAGAAGACATGGAAGAAAGGAAAGACTCCCTAGCCCTCGGATGCCCTAATAGTGTCGGGGTCGAAAAAACAAGAGTTAACCAAGAGAGGTTAGATACTAAAGTTAAAAGAGTGCAAAACACAAGTAAGTGGAAGAAATGTTTTGCTCGGCTTGGGCACCTTGTGGTCGCCATCCACATATCCCCTAGATGAGGACCCCTGAGGGGGTTCCTCATCTTTAATTTCAACAAAATGGGGTTTAAATTACTTCTTACAACTAAAAGAAAAAATGTAGAGTGTGCGGAATGTAATACGAAAAGTCTAAAATAAGAACCACGCTAATAAATAAATTATATGACATATAATAATTTTTTGGTATCTAGTAAGTAGAATCTATGAAATACATCAAAAGTCTTTTCATGCATGCGATCTCAGTAGCTACATAAACCAATTTCTTCGGAATTCACAAACATTTTTAATTGGTTGCGATTTGCAGATATGATTGGTTGACATCCATTGCTTATTATATTGTTTATAGTAACATGTGGTAGGATGATTGGGTATAATCTTTGAAAATTGTCAATATAAGCCAAACATAAAACAATATTAATTGAAGAACTGACAGTAATTACTAGGCCTACACGTACCAATAAATCTTACTAAAATTTTGATACATTTTAATATTGGAATTAATAGTTGAAACGTTATTGGCTCTTTCTGAGATTTTGAGATTTTTCTCTCTTGTGGATGTGGAATGCTTTGATGGAAACCGGTAATAAGTGAGATGTAACATCAGGCAAATATTTTCTCCTATGAATGTCACAACTCTTGCCAAATTTACGATGAGCTAGCTAATATCTTGCTATAACCGCGCAGATCGCTCTTATAACGTTTTAATTAGCGTTATTACTTATTACTTCTGCCAGAATTTCTCAATAACAACTGCTAATAATTCGGATAGCACCATAAACATGGATATATATTAGTCTTACAAGAAAACTACCCTTAAGACCACAACGGAACGTACCTTCAAAATATATTATTATTCAATGTCCCAGGTTGTGATTTCGACATTTCTGGTTTTCTCTCCTGTCACTGGCGTAATTGTAACCCACTTCTGAAGTTGGGATATCTGGAAGGCGGAGATACGTTACCCCGATGATATGATGGGTGGTAAATGATATAATCAAGCGCCAGGAGAGTTCTTAACCTTAACCTAAATTCCAGACCATGGGCAACCACAGGTATAATTCCCTTTAAGGAAAATTTCCTAGGGTTTGACCGGGAATCGAACCGGCATATCATGAACAGCAGTCAGAAACGCTGACCACTAGCCCGTGAGGCTGGTCAGCCTTGAAAATATTGTATGGCAGAACGGATGTCTGTTAAGGATATCATGTACTAAAGATCGATTATGGAATTAAAAGTCCATTATATCATACTTGTGATTGCTTTACGTGCCATTGGGAATCATGGGTTTATAATCCACTACCGAAGGAAGCCATACCATATACTTTACCCTCTGAAAGGATAGAAAAAAATGTCTGTCATACAGAGACTGCGAAAACTAAGTGTAATTCTCACTAAGTTGTATTTATGATCCAGTTTTGTTGGTTTAAGAAAATATTAACTAACTAACTAACTCACTGACACTATCGAACCCTTAGTTTCATGGCCGCGCGGACTTAGAATACATTTATTTAGCCTGGTGGAATTAAGGCCATGTTGCCTTCTCTTCCACTCATCAGGACAAATATATTTTACATTTAAATACAAAAATATACAATATTCAACAATCAATTATCTGTGAAACTGAACAATAATGAAAATAATGTCTAATAATACGGTAAGATTAAATACAATTAAATTAAACTATTGAAAGAATGTATACATAAAGGAATAACAGGTCGAATCTACTGTACATAAACATAAATAAAAAACAAAGAAAGTAATAAATGATAAAAAAAATTAATCTATCGCTTATATATAAGGCATTAGGTAAATATATTGACAAATCGTAATATAATTTTTATTAAATAATACAAACAAATTATTAATTATTTAAAAAAGTAATATTAGTGAGTTGTTCCTGTTAATAATTTTATTTTCAATTTGTTTCTGAAAGATTGTAAACTTCGGCAGTCTCTGACATAGGGTGGAAGAGAATTCCATGTTCTAGCTCTCTATATATCCCTATCCTGAGCTAATGTTTTCCAATCATTCCATTAACGATACAGTAGTAGCTATATGTCGGGTTTGTGTCCAAAAATAAATTGCTGCCGCACACAAACACGCATTAATATTATGCTTTCTTTTTTCAGTTTTATTTTCGGTGTTTAATAATCTAATTTGTAAGATCTATGAAAATTTGCAAAAAATAAAAACTTTTATGATAACACCCTCAATAACTTCATTCCTTATTGAGTGTCGTACAGTGAGTATGGGGGTGACATCTAGTCAGCATTCGGATCCTCAGCCATTAGAGCTGGTTTTCTCAACCTGGTGTTGCTACTTAATGCAGCTATCCAAATTCCTCACAATGCTGGGTGGGGAACGATCTATGCTGCACGAAATTCCATGAGATAATTTCTTACTTCAAATGAACTCGAACCAGTTGCAATTCCCATAGCTCTGCACAAAAGCATGATGCTTAATTATTGGGCTAGGGCGCAGGGCTGAAATGTACAGACATCGGCATATAATTTAAAAGGTTAACCAAAATGACACACATTAACCATATATATTGTTCTTTTTGTCTAATCTGTGTTACTTGTTCGCTTTCGGCTGAAGTCCCTGGTCGAATTATGTTTCTAATTTATTGGTTAAGGCTTTCATGGCTATCGTTATATATATTAAAATACCTTTTCGGGATTATTGGCCGCATCTAGTAGTATGGTCTTTTCTAACTTAAATTCTACCCCCCCCTTTTTTAATAAACTTTACAAAAAAAATGAAAATATCTGGAACTATAACAAATTTTACAACTTTATCGCCTACTCTATGTGAACATTTTATCCTTTGCTTTAAAATCTTTCCCCTTCGAGTGTGGATTTGATCCTAAAAATTCGGCTCGATTACCGTTTTCACTGCGATTCTTCCTATCAACGTTTCAACACCTTCTGTGGGTGACATCTTTAGGAGATTTTGCTTGTGTAGATTTTCGTAGTAACTGTTAATTAGTTGTTAACTGTATAACATAACTAATTAACAGTTACTACGAAAATGTAAACAAGCAATATCTACTGAAGACACAAGCAAAATCTCCTGAAGATGTCGCCCACAGAAGGTGATGGAACGTCGAGAAGACAATACTACAAGACACGGCCAAGAATCCAGAAAAGGTATTTTAATATGTTTCTTATTTTATCACCTTTTAAGCTTTATTGTTCTTGAAATGACCATTCATTAAAATTTGAAGGACCCTGGTAACAATGCGTGACGTCACTAGAATGACTTATTTACATTTTGCGTGGAATTATTTTTAAGCAATCGCGAAAAAGTCTATATTTGAGCGCAATTCGTTTGGAATCTGAAATGAGAAAAATATTTTTGTAGAATAAATTGAAGCTCGCTTGCTTGCTATTCTCTAATTGTGCTCAATCATAGATATTGTCATTGCTCTCTTCCTTTCTTAACGTACAATTAAATTTCCTCTCTTATTATTATTACTTCTGCTCTACTGCTCCGGGTATCACTGTTTTCCTATGCTTGCACCTCTATTGTTTTGGAAGAGAACGCTCTTCTCTATGGAGAAGAGATATTGATTTTACTTCACCCTCTGCATACATATCTAGACTTTTAAACCCTTCTCATCCAGGTGTGAAAAAATAATACACCGAGAACAGAATTCTAAAGCGCTAGATCTTGTACAGATTAAAGTCATAAATCATTATTTGTCTCCGAGATGTTATCTTATTTGAAACCAGAAACTCGGACTGAACAATATCCATTATCATAAGTAAAAATATAGTGACTTTATACAGAGTGGAAGATAAGTCAAATACAACTTTTAGAAAAATGTTTGAAGTACAGGCTGCGGCATAAGTCCGTTAACCATTGAACAGGGTTGCAAGTAAAGAAAAATAGCATTTATTATCAAGTAAACACCAATTCAATTGATTAAAAATAGCATTGGTTGAACTGAGGTTTGAATACGGGACCTTCAGAATATATTCTCAAACACTACTGCTTGAGGTAATTTGTTAACTAGGGAACAATTTCTGTAGTAGTTTTTTATATACATGTTGCAAGCTACAAAAAATAATTTATTTGTATTTTTGGTTAACTGACGTATGCTGCACCCTGTATAATATAAAGTCTATCAGGAACTCTGCTACAAAATATAAGGGATTATATTTCTCCCAGGGAAGATCTTTTTTGGGAAATAATTTGTGTCGTTTGACGCCTAATTGAGCGTAATAATAATAATAATAATAATAATAATAATAATAATAATAATAATAATAATATATAATAATAATAATAATAATAATAATAATAATAATAATAATAATATTCTTGACGTCCCAATTCCTTTCAAAAAACGTTAAACCTAAAATATATAAAACCATTCTACCGGTTATATTATATGGTTGCGAAACATGAACCCTTACTTTAAGGGAGGAAAGGAGATTACGAATATTTGAGAATAAAGTTCTTAGGAACATTTTTGGACCAAAGAGAGATGAACAAACAGGTGAATGGAGAAGACTTCATAACTGTGAATTACATGGCCTTTACGTATACGAAGCCAGATATAATAAGAACAGTTAAGTCTCGTAGACTGCGATGGGCAGGACATGTGACACGAATGGGAAATGAAAGACGTGCATGGAAGCTTCTTGTAGGAAAGCCAGAGGGAAAACGCCCAGTTGGTAGACCAAGAATGAGGTGGGAGAATAACGTTAACTTTGAATTGAGGGAAGTAGATTATACAGGGAATGATTGGAAAACATTAGCTCAAGATAGGGATGTATGGAGAGCTTATGTCCGCGCAGCCATGAACCTACGGGCTCGAAAGTGCCAGTGAGTAAGTAAGTATTATTATTATCATCATCATCGTCATTATTATTATTATTATTATTATTATTATTATTATTATTATTATATCAATGTCGTGAAGAACTAGAAGACCCTTGGCTACCTGCCGCTGCTGGCTGCTGACAATGAGTTCATATCAAGCAAATAAATCACAGAGGTGGACAATCATCCGGCCACTATAGGGGTGACATATGATCACACCATGTCGATTCCCTCAGTCTTTATGGTAGGTTTTTTTTAACTTGGAGTCGCTTCTTATTGCAGCTACGATAATTCCGGGCCAGCTACCGATCCCATAGAGGCTAAAATTTTATGAGAACATTTCTTCAACGCAAGTCCTGCAGCTCACCACTAAGGCTTGATACCTTAAGCTGCTCGGCAACAATAATAATAATAATAATAATAATAATAATAATAATAATAATAATAATAATAATAATAATAATAATAATAATAATACAATCTATATAAGGATCAATATTAATAAAATTCATTGTTAAAACCGTTGAGGTGGAGAGTTATAAAATAAAATAAGTTAAAATATACCTTCTTAGGTAAAATCCGTCGTCCTCAACTTATAAAGTATGTAATCTTTATGCCTGTAGGCCTTTCAGAACATCCGTTCCATCTTCAGGAGTTCACTCTTCGCTACAGCATCCAGTCTTGTGTTTGATGCTGTAGCGAAGAGTGAACTCCTGAAGATGGAACGGATGTTCTGAAAGGCCTACAGGCATAAAGATTACATATTTTATAAGTTGAGGACGACGGATTTTACCTAAGAAGGTATATTTTAACATATCTTATTTTATTACTATATAAGGAATTTTACAGCTACTGCCGTCTTCCCATGCTAATTGCCCATACCCTTTGTCCTGTAAATCTTCATATTTACTTTAATTATCTCATTTATTCAAGTTTCTTTATGAATTAATTTAGGCCATTTGTCTGTTCTCATCAGATGCACAAACCATTTGATACACTTGAGTTTTTCTTTCGATCTTTGATTATATGGTTCTTTCTGAATCCGCTTTTTTTTAAATTTCTGAATTTTTTATATGGTCCTTTTGAAAAATTGACTACATTGTCTCAATCCATTGCACTGCTAACATTCTTATCATTATTAATAAATTAATATTTATAAATAATTGTGATAATAACAATAATAAGAACAATAATGATAACATTAAAAGAACCAAGTGTCTTGTGTACAAAATAACAACAATAGTGATATTAAAATGATAACAAAATAATAATAATAATGATCATTTATTAACATGTTTTTATGTACATGCGTATGTTGTATAATTCTTGAATGTCTGGAGAAATGTAAACGTAATTGTTGGTACGCATAGCTTACAACCTGGATAATGTATCTTAAGACTAGGAGACTCCAAACACTCCTAGGAAAGCGAGAAAGGGATGTGAAAAAAAAAATCTCTAACGACCGATATTAGATTAGATTAGATTTAGATTAGATTTATTTAGCCTGGTGGAGTTAAGGCCATGTGGCCTTCTCTTCCACTCACCAGGACAAACATATATTACATCAGAATATAACAATCTTAATTAACTCTAATATTAAACACTAAGTAAAAATTTGATCAAAAGATAATATCTAATATACGTATTACGATCTATAATACCAGTTAATATTAGTTAAAATTAAGACTAAAACTAATAATAAAATGTATATAAGCAAGGCATATTAAATTGTCCCTGTCTAGTGTATATAAAAAACAGGAAAATAATGAGATATAGAAAACTAATTTTACGATTATACAATATTTAAAACAAAACACATAAACATATTTGTTATTCTTAATATTATTTTCATAAATAATTAAATATATTAATATTGCTAAAAGAATACTATAAGGTGTATAAGTTAGTTTGATATTAAATAATTCTTTAGTTTGTTTTTGAAGGATGTTATAGTTTGACAGTCTCTGACATAGAGCGGAAGGGAATTCCATGTTTGTTAAGTGACACCGTAAAAGATAATGAATAATATACAGTGTGATGAGGCGGGATATAAAGGACAATGTGCTGATGGGATCGAGTGTCAAGATTATGTGTGTCGGATAGTCTGAAGTGTCAAATGGAAATTTTTCAGGGTCTCTGAGATGCTAGTGACACTTATGATATTGTTCAACCCCCATCAGCATGGAGGTGAGGAGTGGTAAACAATAAAATTCCAAAAGATCGAAATTAGTATCTAATACAGAATGTTCGAGGCAGCTAATCTGATGAGTGAGGTTAAGATGGCATTAAACCCGGTAATCACGTAGTAATGACAATAATAAGAAACAACACTCGAATGAACATTAACACAAATGTGCTCACTGATCTTCGCTAGATCCCGTCTCTTTTTTGCACTAACTAACTGGCAGTATCGAACCCGTAGGTTAATGGCCGCGCGGACATAAGCTCTCCATACATCCCTATCCTGAGCTAATGTTTTTCAATAATTCCCTGAATAATCTACTTCCCTCAAATCATAGTTAATGTTATTCTGCCACCTCATTCTTGGTCTACCAACTGGGCGTTTTCCCTCTGGTTTTCCTACAAGAAGTTTCCAAGCATGTCTTTCATTCCCCATTCGTGCAACATGTTCTGCCCATCGCAGTCTACGAGACGTAACTGTTCTTATTATATCTGGCTTCTTATAAAGACCATGTAGTTTAGTGTTATGTAGTCTGTTCTTTGCACTTGACAATGCAATCCTTATCACACCGCTCTTTGCACAGGACACGTATGCGGTGCATCTCAAATTGATGTATACTTTTAGAAACATGATTACTCAGCAATGAGATAAGATAGAAATACAGATTTTGTATTCCTTAAGGCAGTACATGTTTAATATGACTCCGTATCGTCAAAGTGCAGTAGTTATACTATATTCCAGAAGGTTCTATTGACATCGAGTTTTATTCGTTTTCACAGTATTCTAAATATTGTAGAAAGGCAGCCTCATGGGCTAGTGATCACCGTTTATAACTACAGTTCATGAGGTCCCGGGTTAGATTCGCGGTCAAACCATAGGAATTTTTCCTTAAAGGGAATTATTTTTGTCGTTTCCCATTGTCTGGAATTTAAGTTAAGTTCAGGTCAAGAACTCTTCTGACGTTACATTATCATTTATAACCCAATGTATCATCTGGATAATATAACTCCGCCTTCTAGGAGCCTCGACGAAATGGATTACAATTCCGTCAATACCAAGGGACAAAACCAAAAATATCATAAAATACAACCGGTGACATTAGAAAAAAGTTCAGAAATTCCAACAACGAATAAAAAACGATTATCTTCTGGATTGTTTTAATGGAATATATTATTACAGACGTGTTCTATATGAACCCTCAGGTCCTCCAGAGTTTGTGGTTTTGTGATATACTCTTCTTCTTCTTCGGCTTTCCCCTATTTATAGGTTTGCCGTCTTCAGTTTCCATTTATCTCTATCATTCCAATCTCCCTCTTCCAAATTCCCATCATCCGTTATAGTTCTGACGTAGGTTTTCCATTTCCACCTTTGTCTGCCACGTTTATTTCTTCCAGGAGTGACCATTGGTATATATTTTTTGGCCATCTTTCATCTTCCATTCTTTGTACATGGCCATACCATTTAAGAGTTCGATTTTCAATCCTCTTAACAACCGATGTGGTGACTTTCATTTTTCTCCAAAGGAATTCATTTCTTATTTTATCCTGTCTTGTTTTTTGGAGGCTTCTTCTAAAATAATCAAATTCAACTGTTCTAATTTTATTTTTTTGTACTTTCGTCAAAGACCAAGTTTCACTTCCAGATGACAAAATATTCTGTATTATGCTCTTATATGCTCTATGTTCTTTAAAATTGCTCAATGATAGAAATCTGGACGGGTTATATACGGAGATTATGGCAAACCTCTGTACCAATTCCTCATGCAGCTACTACTCATTTAATTTGCTTATTGTTATTTGTAGATAGAAGAGAAATGTCTACGTAAGTAATAAAAAATACGGCAATTAAAAACATCGTAATGAAATGGGATTAAAAAATCCTCATATTGACATAAGTGTAAGTAGGAACTCCATCCCGTTGAAAGTAATATCCATTTTCACTGTCAAAGAGATCATTAAGATGTGGAATCACGTATTTCTGTTTCATCTGGTTGCTGCTGAAAAATATTCCTTCAAAGTGTGCATACATCAAATTGAGACAGTCTGGATATTGTTCCATTTAGTTGATGAAATTTTTTGTTCACACATTGTTGATGGCGGTGGCCATGTATTGCTAATCTTATTACATGCCTCTGCTCTTGACACGCTCTGGTCCAATACCCTTCTGACACGCAGCCGATCTGTCGAAGTCTAAATATATCTCCTTGATATTTTTATCGCAGGTTCTAACTAAAGTGAATGGATTAATTTATGGCAGATGATGTGAACATTTTGAAGAAATTAACATTAGCTGGGCTTCTCACATCTGCAACGTTGCCTAGTTGAAACTTTGTTGACACAATTTTCAAATGGAAAGACAGTTATCTAACAGCAATAACACAGCTCTACAAAAAAAATATTTTTGTTGCCCTGGATATCTCAGCGAATTTCTATGTTTTCAAGTGCACAGTTTACGAATCTATTCATGAAAGTGCTGAATGCGCTCTAGTTTTTATGATTTTTGCGTATTTTATGTTTTAAACATTAAACGGCTTGTTACTAATAAAATGTACGTTTCCAGTCATGATTTGATTTCTGCGCATTTTTTTCGCATATACAAACATCATGTGATCCCCACTCTCGCACCCTTCATGCCGCACATCGGCCGCGATCTCAGTTATTTGGCTAAATTAAAGTAGTCACGATGTGCTTCTGGATATGATAAAACAATTCGTTAAAGCGTTGGACAAGGAAGGAAAATGTTTCATATACGTTTGTAGAAACTTTCCTTAGCTCAGTATGGAAAAGTTGAAAGGCGGAATATTTGATGGTCTTCAAATTTGGTAATTGATGAGAGATGCAAATTTTATCAAAGTTATGACTGTTCCGGAAAGAGAAGCTTGGAAGGGTTTTGTATTGGTAGTAGAAAATTTTCTAGGTAACTATAAAGTACCAAATTATAAATAAACTGTACAAAACATGTTGAGAAGCTTCAAGATTGTAGGAGCAAATATGAGCATAAAGTTACACTTTCTCCACAGTCACCTGGATAGATTTCCGGATAATTTAGGAAATTATAGCGACGAACAGGGAGAGCGCTTTCACCAAGACCTACAAGTAATGGAGGAAAGGTATCAGGATAGAAGGGACCGTCACATGATAGCAGATTACTGCTTTAAAAAGAGAGTGTCCCCTAAAAATTATAGAAGAAAATTTTATCAAAGGCGTTTCACTGAAGTATAACATGGGTTTTCGACATTGTTCTTTCTATTTACGTCGGTGTATACTAATTTAAAAAGAAAACAATTGACATTATAAATATATCTGTTATTTTTTTATATATTCCAATTTTTGTAGTGTAAAATGAAAATAAAGATTAAAAAAACCAGAGGAAATCTTCCAAAATCATTGATAGTTTAATGAATTCTGAGCATAAATATATTCGAAATTAATCTTATATCAAGGACAACAAAACCATTGTTGACCAGTGTAATTAATCATACCAGGCCTTGAGACATTCTATTGTCATTTACCTTAAATAGCCTATAACCTTAGCTATTACGATATGAAAATATGCTGTGATGACGGCACGGGCCTACAGGATAAACTATAAAGTGAAGATTATGAAGATTTCAGGTATTTAAAATGTATCTATTCAACAGTATCCTAGCGGGGAGGTTTAAGGCATCGTACCTTGGTGTAGAGTGTAGAGCTATGGGATTCGTGCTGAATCGAGTCCCTATGGGGGAAGAAATTTTAGGCAGTGTGGAGGAAGAAATTTTCTCATAGAATTCTGGCCAGAATGGTACCGTTGTCCTACCTCCTTCGTGAATAATTTGAGTGCTTGCAATAAGTAGCGGCTCCAGGTTGAGTAAACCAGCTCTTACGTCTGGGGCATCCGAGGTAAGGACCACATGTCATCCCATATACTGGCTGGATGTTCGTCCATTTATGTGATTAACCCATGTAGTGAGAGACCAGCTGTCAAGGGTCTTTAGGGCTGTCATGCAATGGAGCTTTTACTTGTTCGCTGGTTCAATATTTTTCATCTCTAGGAACAATGAATTGCATAGTCTTTATAGGAAGCCAGATGTAATGAGAAGAGTTAAGTCTCGTAGACTGCGATGGGCAGGACATGTGACACGAATGGAGAATGAAAGACGTGCATTGAAGCTTCTTGTAGGAAAACCAGAGGGAAAACGCCTAGTTGGTAGGCCAAGAATGAGATGGGAATAACATTAACTATGATTTGATGGAAGTAGATTGTATAGATTATACAGGGGATGATTGAAACACATTGGCTCAGGATAGGGATATATGGAGAGCTTATGTCCACGCGACCATGAACCTACGGGTTACATAGTGCCAGTGAGTTAGTTAGTTAGTTAGTTAGGACTTGATTCAATGAACATTCAGATTAATTACCTCAAGAAATTTTATTCTATAGAATCTAATATTACTTATAATTTTACTTATTTATAATCTTTCTATTTCCCTGCACGTAGATATTATACATTTTGTAAATATAATTTCGAATATAGATAATAAAAATCTTAGTTTGTGAATGGGATTTGCTGTAACTCGGGTAGTGATCTAAACCTGACGAGTTGAACAACTCTGTCATTTAATCTTATCGAACTTAATTAAATGTTATCTCCAACAGTTTACCGTTAACGTAATCCTAATGCTTAACATCACATATGTAGATAAAAAAAAACTGATTAGAATTGACGTCATTCTTAAATTAAGCAGACAAGTTGGTTAATGCGTGCAGGAATAAACATTTTTTTTAAGATACATAAATTTCATGTGGATAACAGATCGTTTCGTAGCATGTTTGGTAACAATACTCTGAAATTAGAACTATTGCATACAACAATAGAATTAATTATACAAAATTCTCGATACGAAAACTCTATTAGTCGATATATGCCATTAAATTATAAAGGATCTATAAAACAGTTTGTGACTTAGAATTCTTAGTATTTTATTTAACGATTCTCTTTAAAAGCTATATTTTATTTATAAAACTGTTATTCTTCCAGTTATATGGAAGCGAAACATACTCTTACTGTAAGGAGGAAGAATAAAGTGCTTAGTAAAATTTCTGTACCAAAGGGAATTGAACAGACAAGTCATCATCATCATCATCATCATCATCATCATCATCATCATCATCATCATCATCATCATCATAGTACATTCACGAATTTAGGCCATTTGTTGACCTGTTTCGGCCTCAAGAGAAACACCATCCGAAAGTCGTTTGAGTGGACGTCCTGGTCTTCTTCCTGCAGGTTGATATCATTTGTTTGGGTATCCTGTGATCTTCCATTCGATGAACATGTTGCATCCATCTTAACTTATAATCAGAAATTTTGTTTTCTAAAGGTTCCATGTGTAATTGTTCTAAGATGTTATCATTTTTTTGTCATCTAGTAGTGTGTATCCTGCAGTCCTCCGAAGGTATTTCATTTCAGCAGATCTAAGTCTCTGTATTATCTTCTATTTCAACGTCCATGCTTCGCTACCGTACAAAAGAGTTGGAAGAGCCAGTGTTTTATACAATTTTAGTCTTGAATGTTTTTTGAACTAACTGTGGCTTGAAGATAGAATTTATTAACCCTAAAATTCTTAAAAATTTAGATATTTTTGAATTTATATCCTTTTTTTCTTCATATGAGATATTGCATCCTAGATATGTAAAATTATTCACCTGTTCCAAAATTGTATTGTCAAGTACAATTTTACTTCTGACAGGATCTACACCTTGAAATTCCATAATTTTTGTTTTCTCTGTAGATAACAGACAAGTATTCGAGGAAATTAAGAAACAATGTGCTCCATGATCGTTGTCAGAAACCAGATGAAGTAAGAAATGTTGTAGATTGTCATGGGTATGGAATATAGTACGAACTGGGAATACAAGAGGGACACGGGAACTTTTGAAAATTGTAGGGAAAATGTCCGGGATGTTGGCCAAAAATGATGAGGGAGAATAATATTAACCATTATTTGAAGTAGTTGATTTATTGACGGATGATGATTAAAACATTTTAGTTATGGATAGGGACATATGAAAAGTTAGTGTCCATGCGGTCATGAATCTCCGAGTTCGATTTTCCAGTGAGTTAGTTAGTCTTCGATAGATTAGATCTTTAGAGTCTTAATTCAAATTTGAGTGTGAAAGGGCTGTCAAATTTTGCCCAGAGGAGCTCTTAGTTCACACTTGAATTAATAATAATAATAATAATAATAATAATAATAATAATAATAATAATAATAATAATAATAATAATAACTGGCACAGATGGCTTGAATTCTGAATTGTACAAATATGCAGCAAACAGTTCCATGAAAGACTGTTGTCCTTCTTCTTTAATAATTAATTCAAAAATGCAGATATACCACAAGAATGGAAGACAAGCATTGTTATACCCCTGTTTAAGAAAGGAGACAAGAGAAAAATGGGCAACTATAGGGGAATCAGTTTGTTAAACACATGCTACAAAATTTATGCAGACATTTTCAATGGAAAATTGAAACGTTTCAGTGAAAAATTCCTTATGGAATGTCAAAATGGATTTAGGAAAGGACGATCTTGTATTGATTCAGCATTTTCTGTTAAACAATTGCTTGAAAAAAGAAGAGGATTCAACTTAGAAACACATTTTGCTTTCATAGATTTTGAAAAAGTGAAAAAGCATTCGACACAGTCAAGAGATCAAAACTCTTAAATATATTGGAAGACAGAAATATACCAAATTTACTTCGGCAGAACATACAAAATATTTACAAAGACAACACCATAAAGATTAAATTAAATAACAGATTTTCTGAGGAAGGAATTATAGATCGTGGTGTGAGACAAGGCTGTCCCCTATCCCCAACACTCTTTGCAATTTGTATCAATGAAGTAATATGTTGCTGGAACAAGAAATATAAATTTGGAATAAGAATATCAGAAAATAGAAAATTAAACACCCTATTGTTTGCAGATGACCAAATAATAATAGCAAATTAAGAAGATAATCCACAGAAAGGTCTGTATGAACTTAACAAAATTACAGAAGAATGTGGATTGAAGATATCTACAGAAAAAAACAAAAATTATGGCGTTTCAAGGTGTAGATCCTGTCAGAAGTATAATTGTACTGGACAATAAAATTTTGGAGCAGGTGAATAATTTTACATATCTAGGAAGCAATATCTCATATGAAGAAGAAAAGGATGTAAATGCGAACATATCTAAATTTTTAAGAATTTTAGGGTTAATAAATTCTATCTTCAAGCCACAGTTAGTCCAAAAGCATTCAAGACTAAAAGTGTATAAACCACTGGCTCTTCCAACTCTTTTGTATGGTAGAGAAGTATGGACATTGAAACAGAAGGATATACAGAGACTTAGATCTGCTGAAATGAGATACCTTCGGAGGACTGCAGGATACACACTACTAGATCACAAAAAAATGAAGACATCTTAGAAGAATTACACATGGAACCTTTAGAAAACAAAATTTATGATTATAAGTCAAGATGGATGCAACATGTTCATCGAATGGAAGATCACAGAATACCCAAAAAAATGTTAAGATATCAACCTGCAGGAAGAAGAAGACCAGGACGTCCACTCAAAATACTTTTGGATGATGTTTCTCTTGAGGCCGAAACAGGTCAACAAATGGCCTTAATTCGTGAATGAACTATGATGATGATGATGATGATGATGATGATGATGATGATGATGATGATGATGATGATAATAATAATGAAGTTTTAAGCACGATTTTATTTTCAGATGACCAGGCTATTTTTAGTTCATCAGAAGATAATCTCCAGAGAGCTGCAAACCAATTACAAAAAGTAGGTAAGGAACATAATTTAAACATTTAGTGCACAAAAACAAAATCAATGACTTTTCGAGGAAAAAATCATCTCAGATGCAAAATGGTCATAAATAATACGATTGAATAAGTTAAATCCTACAATTATCTGGGCTTTAATGAATCATAATGCCAAAAAGAAGACATAAATATAAAAATACATACATTTCAAAGAATGTATGGAACAATAAGAAGAATTCTAAAGAATAAAACAACTTAAGATAATCAACTGAAATTTTATAAAGTCATGGCCGTTCTTACTATTATGTAAAATTTGACTTTGATTCGTACAGATAGGAGAGACATAGAGGCAGCGGATATGAGATTTTTAAGGCCAACGGCGGACCAGAAAAGAAGTTCAGAGATAAGAGATCAATTAAATATTTTTAAATTGACGGAAAAATTGGCAAACAAAGACAAAATTGGTACAACATCTACATAGAATGCCAGATGATAGACCTGCTTTAATTATTTTAAACTACAGACCTACAGGATATAGAAGTCAAGGAAGACCAATTGCTAGATGGAAAGACCAAATCTCTTGAAGTTGGAACAGGCCAGAGGACCTAAGCCTTGATGTTGATGATGATGATAATAGTAATAATAATAATAATAATAATAATAATAATAATTATTATTATTATTATTATTATTATTACTTACTCACTGGCACTATCGAACCCATAAGCTCAAGTTCATGGCCGCGCGGACATAAACTCTCCATACATCCCTATCCTGAGCTAATGCTTTCCAATCATTCCCTGTATAATCTACCTCCCTCAAAATCATAGTTAATGTTATTATCCCACCTCATTCTTGGTCTACAAACTGGGCGTTTTCTCTCTGGTTTTCCTACAAGAAGCTCTCTTGCACGTCTTTCATTCCCCATACGTGCCACATGTCCTGCCCATCGCAGTCTACGAGACTTAACTGTTCTTATTATATCTGGCTTCCTATAAAGGCCATGCAGTTCGTTGTTATGTGGTCTTCTCCATTCACCTGTCTGTTCATCTCTCTTTGGTCCAAAAATCGTGGTCTTCTCCATTCACCTGTCTGTTCATCTCTCTTTGGTCCAAAAATCTTCCTAAGAACTTTATTCTCAAATACACGTAATCTCCTTTCCTCCCTTAAAGTAGGAGTCCATGTTTCGCATCCATATAATATAACTGGTAGAATAATAGTTTTATATATTTTCAATTTAACGTTTTTTGAAAGGAGTTGGGACGTCAAGAGTCTCTGTAATGCATAATAGCACGAATTTTAAGAATTGAGCCTATGTTTAATTTCTTTGTGCATATCATTCCTATTTGTGATTATTGTTCCTAGGTATTTGAATTATTATTATTATTATTATTATTATTATTATTATTATTATTATTATGCAGAATTAAGTATAGGTATACGTGCTGCTTTATGTTTATAGTAAACCCTATACTAACACATTTAGGACTTTTGTTTCAAAGTTCTTGCATTTCCCCATAAAAACCTCTGCACCTTCCAAAGGAGGTGCGCCGCAGTCTTTGTGTGTTGTGTTTTGTGTTGTTTTAATACCATTTTAATTAAATGAATATGTTTTAATATACGATACGTACATAAAATACAGAAAATCTTGTCGGAAAACACGACTAAAATTGAGGGAAAAAATTCCAAGTAGTCCCGTGCCTAATGCCAATACAATAAGAAGTTTACATAAATATTCAAACATTCCGAATTCCGGCAAATAAAAAAACAAGATCTTAAAAAGAGTTAGTTAAAAGAATTACTATACTAAATATTTCAGTGCTGGAGTATGGCAGATCTGCTCGCCGCAGATAAATTCGTAGCGCCCGCAATAGGAGAAAAATAGAATATCCACTATGAAATAATCCGTTAGCATTTTTAAGTTTTCTTTCTGCCTGTATTTCTCACTTTTAACATGAACATCCTACTCATTACCCACTGAACTGACAACTGGTCAATACAATAATTAATTTGTATTGATGGCGTTTATTCCTATAAATCTAGTTACCTGGCGTCTAGATTTGAGACGTTATCTTCTTACCACAATATTGACACTAGGTCACAAGATAGTCTGCTAACAACCCCTTTCCACAGCACTTTCTCTTATTCTACTTCTTTCACAGTAGCCCCTGCCGCTCCTGGAATTTCCTCCCTCAGTATATCAAGGGTTGCTTCACACTTGACACTTAAAGTCACGTTTATACGTTTTACTTGTTATTAAATAATTAATTTTCCTCGAGAAATAAATTTATTCTGTGTCATTAACAGTATTGCTTCTCATGTTTCTATCTTGTAGGCCTACATTTTATATATAATTTGTTAAATCTAGATTAAATAAAAATGTATTGTAAATAATAATTATATTGTAGATATACAGTGTAATAATTTTTAATTGTAATTTATGTGTAAGAATAGTTTTTGAATATTTTTTCTAACCTAGTTGAATGATAGACAAGGACTTAAGGCCTTAACTCTGGCAGGTAAAGCAAAGCTACTGCTACCTCTGCCAGGTAAAATAAAGCTATTATTATTATTATTATTATTATTATTATTATTATTATTATTATTATTATTATTATTATTATTATTTAGATGAATGGTTATTAAATGAAACATATTTTACCAAAATGAGTCTTTCTTTTAGGGATACATTTTGTCATTTCACTTTTGACATATGATACGCTTTTGAATAATTGCTGCTGGGGGATCCCCAACAGCAACAGTTTGAATACCTCTGATATGTAACAAAATCTATGCCGGTCCCAGTACACTAGTAGTTACTATGCTTTCTTCTGTGTCTGAAGTTTCAGAGTTCAAACTTCGTTGTGGACAATGTATTTTTAATGTAAAAATCCTGAGTATGGCTTCTTTCTGAAGGAGATTAAAATTTTGGGCACTGTGTAGTATATTTACTCGATATAAAATAATCTCAAGCCAGAAATAAGAGGTATCTGATTAAAATTGGTTTGCCATTTCACCCTCCTCCTGATTTGAATTCCGACGTTAATTATTCGAATTGTTAAAGAGCATTATTAAATAAAATAATAACAGATTGTAGGTAGGGAGAATAAATCTGTGAAACGTAAGATGGGGTAATGGAGCAGGAAGAAGGATGATTGCTCCTGCTAACAGTAAGTGGTGGGTCATATGTTACACAAGTATACAGTACCGCTGGAATGTGGCCAAATGTTTATAGGAGCCAGGGTCACTGCCGCTTTCTCACAACACAAAACATTGTACACAACTTTTAATTCATATGTAAGTTCCGCAGATTGTCTTAGGAGAAGAATTACCATCGAAAAAAGAGAATCTTATAAATATTTCGTATATGCACAATATTATTAAAATATGTTTCATTAAAAAAATCAGTAAAAGAAGCAGCTATATGCAACTCAAAAAGTTGTAATTTCCATAGATAATGCATAAGCCGTAGATTTAAGTAATGTAAAGGAATTTGCAAAATTATGAAAAACCCGTCCCAACTTATAAACAGGTAGAAGGGTTAGTTGCAAAAAGCAGATTAGCCTAAACTTAATCATTTTAGAGGTTATTTTAGTTATTTTACATCCACCCAGTGAGAATTGCTACAAAGATATGTAGGATCAAAGTTTTGGGACTTCTATGAATTAGAAATGAAGCGTCTCTGCATTTTTTACTTTCTGAAATGTTGTATATTTGTCTACTTATTGAAATTAACCTTTTACTGTAATTTTAATACGTGAATGTAATTATTAAGTAAATCCGTGTAAAAGGAAACACGAGAACACACGATGATATATACCAAATACTAAATACAACTGAATATTGTATACGAGGATGATCTCGTATGTTAAAGCGTCTACAAATAAGCGAAGCAATATAAATTTGTATATTGACTTAGGCTTTCACGGCCGGAGTTATTATGATGATCTTGTAGAAGATTTCGGGCTGTTGGCCGTGGTCTTGAGGCTTGTAGTTCCCCGATGTTTCGCCAGAGACTGCGTCCGGCATCCTCAAGACAACCCTTGAGGATGCCGGACGCAGTCTCTGGCGAAACGTCGGAGAACTACAAGTCTCAAGACCATGGCCAACAGCCCGAAAATCTTCTACAAGATCAATATAAATTAGCTTCTTTTACTTTAACCAACGTATTAAATATAATTAAATATTTATGCATATAGTTATAACAGAATATAGTACTTTATAAAGAAAAATATTTTAATTACAAACAAAGGCCGAGTATTTATATTTTACACAATTTGTCGGTAACTTCGAAAATTATGTCTAATTTTTCAATATATTGAGATTAGCTAAAAATAACATTTGTTCTGAGGAACAAAGGTAGTTTGAAGGGACTGTGTCAGGAAATGAAACAAGAGGTATATTCTCCAGGCGGGTTTGAGGATGTTTTTAGCATGGAAAATACATGAGACAAGTCGACAGCACTTTAAGCCATAGGTTCCAAGTCTGAGGATTTTGGGTTAAAAAACCTCAAGCCTAAATATTAGAACCTCTGAGGAAAATTTAATCTGTCTTTCTCGCCCAAATAATATCTTAGCTGCATTCTGGGTGTTTTTTTGAGACAATGATCTAACCATTTGTCACTAGTTGAAATCTGTAGGAAAATAAACGTAACTAAATTAGTTTGACTATTTAACTCATTCCCCAAATGGGAGTCAGTGACTAATCACGTTTCAATGAATTTTGATTTACAACGAATCACAGTCGAGTTTCACCTCGATATTTATCTACTTCTGTTTATCATATTAAAGAAAGCTCCTCCTTTTTAATATTCTGAACAGGCCAGATCATTATTTTGCAGCGACTGACTCTCGAACAAATGCGTTGAATATAGCACAAAATGAATAGATCCATTTGAATTACACATTTGCTAATGGTGTGTTCAATAGGCTAATTGTGTTTTTAAATAATGATTTTACAGTGTTGTTTACTAAAAAAAATAACCTATAAAGTTGGTTATAGTATAGAGTTTGATGAATTTCATTTTTTCTCCACTAGGGTACATTCTTACAATATTGCGATCCTATTTGGCAATAAATAATATCATCTACTTGCAGTGGATGAACAAATGAAACTAATCAAACATTTCTCATTTGTTTTCAAACATCGCCATTTACAATAAATATATAAATATTTTAAAATAACTTTATTTAAAGGAAAGGAAGATATAAGAACAGAACTTAATATATTTAATCTCTGTGAAAGAATAAGATATTATCAAAATGCTTATCTTCAGCACATATTACGAATGAATGAATAGCGCATACCAAGAAGAATGTATAATTATAAACCAAAAGGGAGAAGAATATTGGGAAGACCATTGAAGAGATGGAAGGACCAATTCGACCTATAATGAGATCGGAACAGGCCATTGGGCTTAATCCTTGTTGTTGATGATGATGACGATGACTTTATTTAAATAATGATTTATGAGTAAACAGCTTAATTTTATTCGTTAAGTAGTCCCAACAAATAACACTCTTGATTTTCAAATCCTCTAGATAAATTGGAAATCACTCGTGGCATTACTTATGATAACGTAACTCCCACAAGGGATCACCCTTGATTCGCATGGGTCCTGTGGGTGTAGAGACATAGAGAGACATTAAGTACAATTAAATATTAATGGAGAATGTTAGGGATAAAATAAAATAAAGTGTTAAGAAAATATTTTAATAAAAATAAATGGTAATGAGTATATTATGGATATTTTAATTTTTACATTCTTTGTCAGTGGCTTCGAAAATAGAGCGTAATGTCTTTGTGGTTATCTGTGTTTAGTTAAAAACAATAATCGCTCTGAGGACCACATTTAATTTGATGAGACTGTATCAGGAAAGGAAGCGAGAGGTATATTTCTCATAACATATTCATGATGGTGGAAGGAAACTCTAAGAGTATGTGAACAATCTGGTCCAGTTGGTTGGATAACTGATCCTTGCATTGAAATGAATATCATACTGTGGTTTGTAAGTTTGTTGGGCAGACTATACAGCCCCCAGGCAGTTTCCAAAATAGAACAGCATCCACTACCTCTGCTAGCTGAACCTGTGTTCAGAGCACAGTGTGTTCACAAATAAATACCAGATGCAAAAAACATGTTAATGATATAACTTTATAAAGTCATAGAATTCTGACAAGTCTCCGCTTTAATTTATTTCTTCAAATCATGATGTAAGTACCAGATCACACAGTAACTTGACACTTTGACATCCCCATACACTACATCTCTATTCCATGTTACACAGTGCCATTCCTCGCAATCTTGGCATTCCCTCCCTCCTCAAATTAGGCAGTGCTGGAGAATAGCGTCCTTTAAAAACATGTAGTTAATGTTACTCTGACCTGTTTTCTGACTTTGATTATTTTATTCAGTTTTATATTTTTATAACGCAAATCTGACTAAAATTGGAATTAGCTTTCGACATAGGAGGATATATATACACAGAATTCATTTTATAAAAATAAGATACGAACAATAAAATAAAAATATACATTATATAAAAATATAATGTTCTTAGGAACATTTTTGGACCAAAGAGAGATGAATAGAAAGGCGAATGGAGAAGGCAGCATAACAATGAGATACATGATCTTTATAGGAGACCAGATATAGAAAAAAAAACAGTTAAGTCTCGTAGACTGTAATGGGCAGGACATGTGGCACGAATGGGAAATGACAGAGGGACATGGAAGCTTCTTGTAGGAGAACCTGACGGAAAACGCCCAGGCGGGAGAATAACATTAACCATCATTTGAGGAAGTAAATTATATAGGGGATGTATGGAGAGCTTATGTCCGCACGACCATATATATATATATATATAGTTAGTTGTAACTGTATATATCTGAATGTCTAAAACTGAGATAATGCCAATGTTTCTTTGTATTAATTTTTGGAATAAAGATGGTGTAGAATTTGCATCACGATTTTTATTGTTTTAAATATTTTGCAAAACGAGGCAAAATGGTGAATCCCCTGGAAAAAAATCTGGGAAAAATATTTAATTTGGAAGCTCATCAGTCAGCAGGATGCAAACCAGCAGGATCGCTAACCGCCAATTCAGCAGTTAGATGGAATTGATAATGAAACGTAGTGTATAAAAACTAGTATTCAAGAAATCTACAATTCTAAATTGAATCGTAAAAATCTATTAATTATAATGATTTATTAATTATAACAAATGTATAATTATAATAAACCTCATAGTGTCCCTTTATGCAATCCAAATCTAATATATATGCAAATGAATGTTTGTTTGTTTGTTTGTTTGTTCGTACTTTATACGCGGCCATACCGTTGATCCGATTGTGACGGGGCTTTTTGCAAAAATGTTCAGGAGATTCCCGGGATGAACATAGGCTATAAGAGAGTTGTGATACTCAGCTTCTACACCCTTAAAATTCGCCCTTTGTAGTGGAAAACGTGAAAAATGTTGCCCTTTGGATGCTTAAATAGATTATGCTGCCTAAACCATAACAAATATACAAAATTAATGTATACAGATTTGAATATCTCAAAAAGCTCTACAAAAATTCATGTGTTTATCTCTTACGGATAACTCACAATAACCATTTTTGTCTTTCATTGATGCCAAAAAGATTGAGACAAGTACGTAGATTCCTGTGCAAACATAGCAGCACATGGCGGGTATTCTTTTATGGATAACTCACAACAACGAAATTTATCTTTTAGCTCATTTATGTCAAGAAGATCGAGATAAGTAGATATCCGGACAACACCGGGTAATCAGCACGGGGAACGTTAAAATAATTACGATATACATTTATAATTATTTTTCATTTTACTTATTCAACTAATCATAAGAAGTAAATTAATTTTCGGCTTTCAGCTCAATGATGTCAAGAAGATCGGGATGAGTAGATTCCCGGACAACGCCGGATAAACAGCACGGGGTATCTAAAAATAATTAAGATACAAATTTTTCCTTATAATTATTATTCTTCAATCATTTAGTTTGGGTACAGAATAAAAGTTGTCGATTAGTAATTATTCTTACTCATATAATTAAAATAAATGTTACTTCGTTTAAATATTGATGAAAAAGTATTTTTATTGTTTTATAAGAGATACTTGATAAATTAAATCAATGTTTCTTACATAATGCACTGCAAATTTAAGGGTGTGTCCGACCACAAAGAGAACAATTATCCTAGCCATATTGTTATGTGTATTGATATGTAATTTCCCGTAAAACTGGCATTTTACATTTTATTTTTCAATCTGTGGTTTAATAAATCAAGGAGTTCGACAAGAGTGTATATTATCACCGACATTGTTTAATATATATTTTGACGATGTTATACAAAAATGGAAGAAATCAAGTCCAATAGGAATGCAAATTAATAAGGAAATGTACATGAATATTTTAATGTATGCAGACGATCTGGTAATTATAAAGAAGTCAGAGGATGATTTACAAAGAGCCATTTACATGTTGAATCAGTTAGGACTCTATTATAATCTCAAAGTCTCAACTTCAAAAACTAAAATTATGGCTTTTCAGGGCAAAGTGCCAGTCAGAGCAAAAATAGTGATCAATAATGAAATAATAGAACCGATAGCACATTTTAACTATCTTGGTTCAGATATAACATATAGCTATGATTGGGATATACATAATAAATTAAACCGATATCAAATGATGTGTGACACCATAAGGAGAACCCTCCGAAAGACTCGAAGAGAAACTCAGCTCAGGTTATATAAAATTATGGCTGTTCCTGTTCTTTTATATGGATCTGAATCTTGGGTACTTACAAAAAAAAAAGATATCTCACACATTCAAGCCACTGAAATGAAATTTTTAAGATCTGTAAACGGATGTACAGGCATGGATAGATTACACAATGAATCAATAAGAAATGAACTGGAGATATTTTCAATAGTTGATGAACTAGAAGAGCACAAATACCAATGGAAAGAACATTTAGACAGAATGGACAATATAAGATTACCCAAAAAGATCTCTGGAAAGGAAGAAGAATCTGTGGTAAAATATTAAGTAAATGAAGAACAATGTATCTTGCATTGCTTATTAAAGGGTTAAGGCAATGTACTTAGTTTTAAAGTTGAAAGCACGTTGACGTTGCAGGACCATGAGTAAGATCCCAAAATTATGGAAAAAACATCTTTCTTTATTGAAGACCGTCAGAACAGATTTAATTTTACATTTTTAAATTCATGATCTATCAATCATTATGGAAATATTTTTATTTTTACCTCTTTTAGTACTTTATTTCTTATTTTATACTACTGTATGCTACTCTTTTGTGCCTTTTTTTATTTTTTAAATATTTTATATAGTATCTGGATTAGAAATAATGGAATCTGAATTCTTCTTATTTGTAGTTGAGGCTCAACTTGAATCTCTTCTTAAAATAATGAAGGATGAATATGAAATTCGCAGGTAATAGTATAACGTTACTAATGTAAATAATGTATTTTGGTGGATTTCACTTTATAAAATATATGCATTCAAGTTTAAGTTGGTCGAAAAATTTAATTGAGACGTCGACTTAAAACATAATTTAGGTATTCTCGTTATCTGATAATATTTCAGTGTAGATAATTTGTGGATAGTTTTCGAACAAATACCTTGTAATTATATGCAATAAATAATAAACTGGATTAAAGGGTAGAGCCTAGTATTTTTGATATTTTTATTAGTAAATAAGAATGCCGTTTAAAAATATTTCTTTACACACTTAATCCAAAAACAATATTTAATATTTAAAAAAATTCTATAAATGCACGTTTAATACCTACATTACGTATTTTATATCTGAAACATTAATTTGGATGAAATACCACGCAACAATATTTTATAGCTCATGTTGTGAAATTAATTTAGGCGGCAATATTTAATTTTGTAAAGTTGGTATTTTGACAAAACTGATTATACATTTTAAGAATTTTTACATTGATTGTAGTAAAAATTAAGAGATAATTTGATAAAAATCCGTCATGCAGAAACTGCGAAAACTAAGCGAATTCCTCATCAATTCGAATTTATGGTAAGATTTTGTTAGTTTACGGAATATACATTTATTTTTATAATTAAATCGTGCAAGGAAACAAAATTTACTCTCGTTAAAGCAAAATTTAAGTTTCCAGGTTAATCGCTTCTCTTAATGATCCGATTTAGCTGATTAATGAGCTGCTCTTATTCTAATGTTACGTGCGATTTTCGTTGTGAGGAAGCAAACATGGCGTCTGCTAGAGCGATTTTTAAATTTTAGCTTTCGGGTAAATCTTCACTTCTGATGGTTAGATTGCGCTGATTGCTAGAGAAAAAAATCCCGTTTTATTTCAGTGGCGTGTACCGAGATTCTTTTCGAGAAACCTAAAATAGTAGTCGCTAGGACTTTTGTAAATTTTCTGTTAAGGTGAACATGTAATGTTCCGATTTTGCTGGTTAACAAATTCGATCTTACGTTTCTTAATTGATTGTTATGCGGAGCTTGGTTCCGAAAAAAAAAAACAAAAACAATTTGCGGCCGCTAGAACATTAAAATTACACACACTCACACACGCACTCTCTCTCTCTCTCTCTCTCTCTCTCTCTCTCTCTCTCTCTCTCTCATACACACGCATATATATATTATATATATATATGTATATATATGATATGAAAAGAAAAATGAATGCTTGAGTCGGGATTTGAACTTGAAATCCCGACTCAAGCATTCATTTTTCTTTTCATATCATATTTGCCTTCATTGCCAAATGTCAAAAATATATTTATAATATATATATATACATATATATATATACATATATAGATACACTCACACACACGCACACTTGTGTTGATATTGGCTTTTATTCAAGTCTGTTTTGTAGGTAGTTTTATTACTTTACCAACTGAGAGATTTAACATTTTTTTATATAGATATTTCTTTATGTATGTACTATGTCACTATATATATATATATATATATATATATATATATGTTCGGGTTTTTACAGCTGCTGCCGTCTTCCCCCTACAGTATTCGATGCTTAGCCCTCTAGCTTGCATTACTGCCTTCATGTTTTCCTTCCATGTTAACCTTGGTCTTCCTCTTTTCTTCTTCCTGTTCGGATGCCATTCATATAGTTGCTTCGGCCATCGCTCATCTTCCATTCTTAAAACATGTCCTAACCACTTTAATATATATATATATATATATATATATATATATATATATATACGGTAGACTAGGTGTATACATAATATGTAATCAATAATTTTATACCTCTTTTATATATGAGTGCAGGTGTGTAAATAATGGAGCCATGTATGTATTCGTTTATATATATATATATATATATATATATATATATATATATACACACTTTTTTCGTGGAACAGGAATATACATGTACGGCCAAATAGCCCCGTGTTCATTGTCAATTAAAATGTATTGTTTTTTTTTTTATTTTCAAAGAGCCTATAAATTTCAACTATTTAATAAAATTGTCGTGGGCCATTTTCGTTGTCTAGTTGGTAGGATACTTGAAGTGTAGTAGAAAATCAACGCTATTTTCATGGGTAAAATCTCAGTAGAATCATTATTATAGAACTCGCTAATACATTCGGTTGAATTTTCACCCATCCTCGAAATAGGAGGCAATGATAACATCATAGTATTGAAGCATTAAGTTCATTTTTGCATGACATTTTCATCTTTTTAATGCCTAAACATCCGGTTTCTGGTCATGAGGTATTCTGAATGACAGCATAATTGAGCTGAACTCCAGGGAATCGATATCATTACCGAGTTTAAAAATCCATCTGCAACATGAACTTTGATCTCTTGTGCGGGTGCACGTGTCCACTATTATATTAGCAGTACTTTTTTCCACAGCTGATGTTGAGATATGTCCCGATTCACTTTCCTGCGGTCATGGATGCCATTTACATCAATCAAAGCGATGCCATAACGTAGTCACTCGCGTTTACTGATGCTCTGAGTGCACGTAATACAGGTCAATCAAATATTTTACTTTATAGGCATACTGTATAGATATATGTAGTTCAAAGCAATATGTTATAAGCCGGAAGGTCGCGGATTTGAGTCCCAATGGGGTAGGATTTTTAATCTGCACTAAACATACTGGCGGTATCATGGGGCTGGGGTCAACTCACCCTCTATCGGAAACGAGTATCAGATATATGTATGTTGTGGAGGTAAAGCGCCTGACACGTAGGGCTGGCAATCCTGCTGACATCTCATATCGATGTGTAGTAGGTATAAACTCTAACCTCATTCTACTCCAAGGAACTCCTACCTCCCATAGGATTACTTTACCTTTTAGCGAAGCTGTTGAGTTTGTAGCAATGAAAATATTTTTGAAACAATTTTACAAATCTTTATCGATCCAATTTGCTAGACATCAAAATGAACATATTGTTTATCGCAGTCACAATTATTTCCAATCACCACAACTCAAGTCACTGCTACTGTATCGCCGTCAAAACCAAGACTGAGGCTGACTGGCCTCTTGCCCTATTTATATAGGAACAAGGGAATTTCCAGGCTTAGGTTTGAGATACTTCGAACCCTAGAAGCCTCTGACCGCAGTTCTTTCCTGAAAGGAGGAAGGAGATGTTGACAGAAACGTCGGCCGGTTTGTGCGGACCCCCCAACTCGCGATTCTCGCCCAGGCCGCGCAATTCAAATGTCACTATGCGACACGTAACACTATATATATATATATATATATATATGTGTGTGTGTGTGTGTGTGTGTGTGTGTGTGTGTGTGTGTGTGTGTGTATATCCATATCCATCCATAGTAATCCTGCCTGAGGGCAGGACTTTCACTGCAATCGTAGCATTTTCATGCTATGCTTTGCAGCTTTACTAGCGAATTATAGGTGTGGTAGCTTTCCGTTGCTTTCCACACCAGTGAAGGATGATGATGATGATGATGGCCGGATGATTATCGGGGACTGTTGGGCCCTAAGCTACCTGACATTTGTCTTACAGGTGAGGAAAAACCTCGAAAAAAAACCTCACCCAGGAGCCTGTCCCGATCGGATATCGAACTCGGGCCCGCTGCGTGACAAGGCAACACTCTACCACACACACACACGCACACAAACACACACACACACACACACACACATATATATATATATATGGGCGTGCGTGTGTGTTTTAACGTTTACCACCCGCTACTATTTCCGCAACAAAACTGGACATAGGCCTGTAACTGTCAATTAAGAAAAGTAAGGTGGGGTTCGTTAAGCAGCAAAGTTGGACATTAGCAGTAATAATAATAATAATAATAATAATAATAATAATAATGATAATAATGCTTTATTTTAACTGGCAGAGTTAAGGCCATAAGGCGTTCTCTTCCTCTCAACCAGCGAATAGTACAATTATACAAAAATTACATACATCTTACAATTTTAAGATATTATTAAAATGCAGAGTAAACAAAATACAATGATGATGTGAACTAATACTAGCTAATGCTAACAAAACCATAGTATATAATAACATTAAAATGATATAAAATAAAGTAAGTAGCTTCCTAGATGATTATTTATGGAATGCTCTATACAGTTGTTATGCAGTTAATGTTTTCATTGTGTCGAACTTAAGATATCAGTTAATTTGGATTTAAATAATGATAGTGATTGGCAGTCTCTGATATGACTGGGAAGTGAGTTCCATGCCCTAGTCACAGATATTGTGTAAGATTGAGAGTATAGACATGTCCTGTGCTATTGTATCAGAAGTAAAGAAGAGTCTTGTGATCTTGTTCCTAAATTGTGATGAGCCGATAAATTTTGAAAACATGTTGTTAAATAACTTGGAAAATATATGTGCAGAATTTGGAATAGTAAGGTATGTGGATGTAAAGGTCTTCTGTCATTTAGGCGTAACCATGATTAGGCCTGAAATGGAGGTGACACGTGGTCATAACGATGGAGATTGTATATAAATCGAATGCACGCATTATGAGCACTCTGTAAGTCTGTCAGATAGATCAGTTGTCAGGTTAGTCAGTAACATGTCGCAATATTCGAAGTGTGGCATTATAAGATTCTGTACAAGGGGTTTAGTTGGAGAGAAAATTAGAAAATCGCACTAGCGGCAGCAGTTAGTTATTTCTCGTAAAACGAAACTTGGTACCGCTTTCAAATAAAACAATAGAAAGCCATCATCATCATCATCACCCAGGGATTAAGCCTGTTGGCTCGTTCCGGTTTCATGAAAGCTAGAATTGATAAAATTGTTCAGACCATCTTCTGTGTGGGCGTCAAATATTTCTCCTTCTGTGCGGTTTATAATTTAGCAATAATTTTGAAAATCTTCCTTCTGGCTTTCTATCACTATGTTCTTTCCAGTCGTTCCTATATTTAATCATTCGTTCTGTAAGTTTGAAAATATTTAGTTCCTTTCTTATATCTTCATTTGTTTTCTCCAAATATCAGCGAAGTCCGATTCTCAGATGTGGAGGTTTATATGAGAGCCGAAATTTAAAAAAAAAAGAAAAAGAAAACCTTCTCTAGTTGCCGCCACATTTGTTTTCCGCATCAAAATTATCATGCGAAAAATATTCTCCCTTGATGGAGTTACTTAACCAAGCTGATATAATTACACTTATTTCCTACATATGTCAGTGAGTGACGAGAGATACGAATAGGCTAAATCTTCTTCTTTTTCTTCTTCTTCTTCACTTCACGGGCTAGGCAAATTGCCTATGCCGCCTCACATTTGTTCTGTCCATCTTTTCACTGGCCTTCCTACATTCCTTGAACCTCTTGGCTTGTGGTTGAATGCTGCTCTTGGTAATCTTGTTACATTCATTCTTTCCACATGTGTAAACCATTTCTCTCTAAATTCTCTGATTTTATCATTCAATGGAGATATATTTAACTCTGTTCTTATATCTTCATTCCTTATCCGATCCAATCTTGTGCAGCCTTTTGTTCTTCTAAGGAAGTTAATTTTTGCTCTTTGTATTCTACTTTGTAATTTTTTGGTCATTACCCAAGTAATGCAGGAACTGCCAATGTTTTATAAAACTTCACTCTAGTATGTCTTCTTGTGTTATTCCTTAATGTTTTATGTATAGTTCCGCATATCATTTGAAATTTCGACAGTTTCAATAGACAACATAGGAAAAGCAATTTATTTTTTTCTCAGAGGGTCTAATTTAGGCTTGAGATTCTTTTACGAGCCCGAAAATCTTCAGACTCGCCACTTACTATGGAATAAATTTCCTTCCGGAGGGCTTGTCCCATGGATTTTTCTTTCCTAAAAATAAAAACGGTCATATAACATTTTTTTGTATATCACACTTCATTACATATTATTTGAAATGGGAGATTTTTAAGTTAATAGTAACCGATTTACGGTTTAATTTCAATTCTGTTACGTACTACTTACTTGTGTTTGGAATTAAGCTCTCGGATTAGATTACACTGAGTGAAATTATGGAGTGAAGACTTACCTTTATGTTTTTTTGAAAGTCCTCTCTCTCACTTACGTCAATGCTGAGGAAGGTTGCATAAGCGTGTCTTAAGCACATGTTAAACAAAATTAGTGCATTGGTATTACCACAACATTAGATTAAAAAATCGCATATCTCTTTCCAAAAAACATTGAACTGTTTTTTTTTTCTGGGAATACATCAATAATTAGAAACAAAATACGTTACACTTTTATTTACTTTCTTATTCTCAGATGTCAAACTATTTGGCAATTTATTACATCCTGTAAAGGTAGGGAGATAGGTATATATCATAATTTTTCAAACACATTTTGAATCTCCGTTGAGGTATTTCACTATATAAAGCTCTTAAATTATGTAATATTATTGTGTACTACTACTACTACTACTACTGCTACTGCTACTACTACTACTACTACTACTACTACTACTACTACATTATTACCTAGTTTTTCGTATTCCTCAATTATTTGCTGTATAATTTTTAAAGAGGCCTTTCGAAAGCAACTTTGCATCTTCAGTTTATTGACTATTAATAAATATTTTGCACTGGGTATGTTCTCATACAAAATGTGTTGGTATGTGGAAAATGCTTTATATAGGTATATAGAAAGATAAATCGATAAATCTGTGGATAGAATGATAGTTGCATGGGGAGGTGAGAGAGAATGAGAGAGAGAGAGAGAGAGAGAGAGAGAGAGAGAGAGAGAGAGAGAGAGAGAGAGAGAGTGAAGAGGAGAGATGGAGAATAGCAATATCAATAATAGATAGCGTTAATTGCCACACCACATGAGGATTTAAAAGGAGATTTCCCTTGTTAGATGTCTTAGCCCTTAATGGACCATAATATGCTCATTAATTTATTCATTCATTCACATGTGAATAATTCAATCTTACCTGTATGGTTATATTGGGATAAATATATTAACATATCATTATGATGTATTTTGGATTTGTTGTTACAGCGAGTATTTAGTGCTATGAGATATATTTTATTAACCAAGTAAGCAATGAGATGAACTATTTTTCATAGTAATATCACGAGTGATTTCCAAATTATCGATAAATTCACGACTCACGAAGTGAGGAGTGAATTTATCTAGAGAATTTGGAAATCAAGAGTGGCATTTGTTAGGACTATTTAACGAATAAAATTAAGATCTTTACTAAAAAATAATTATTTGAATATAGTTACCGGTGTTTTAAAATATTTATATAGTTAATGTAAATGACGATGTTTGAAAACAAATTAGAAATGTGAGGTTATGTATATTCACTGCAACTCGATCATATTATTTATTGCCAAATAGGATCGCAATATTATAAAAATGCACTCTAGTGGAGAAATAATGAAACACATCAAACTATTATAATCAACATTATAGGTTAATCATTTATATTTTGAATAAACAACTCGGTAAAATCACTGAATCTAATCATTATTTTCTATTTTCAATGTATTTGTTGGAGAAAAATAATGGTCTAACCTGTTCAGAATATTAAAAAAGGAGGAGCTTTCTTTATCACAAAAGCAGGAGCTGATAAAGAGAAATCGATAAAGAGCGAGGTGAAGCACGACTGTCATTGGTGTAAAACAGAATTCATTGAAACATGATTGGTCATTGACTACCATTTGCGACATGAGTTAAATAGTCAAGCTAAATTACTCTTAACAGTACAAGACTATGAATGACATCCATTTTAAATACAACATTTTCTCTCCCTTCTCTGCCCAATACCTTTATGAATCATTCATGAGATTCTCTGAAAAAACATTAATCGAAAAAACCTCAGGAGAGTTTTAATTCTGTTTACATGCAAATTTATTCGCATCTTGTTAATACATCTCATTTCCACGAAAAAAAATTAAATATTCTCTCAAATCGTAACAAATGTACGCATTACTAATATTTCATGTCACATGTGTTGATGTATGTGATTCAACACATGGAGAAAGAAACCAAGTGAAGGATTTCCTCGGTAAATTGATACGCATGCTGATGGATAAACAATTGAACTGGAAACTGTGATTGTAAGCCTTTGAATTCCTGCAACTTCCCAAAATTGATGTACGGATGCCAGTCTTGGAGTCTGACAGAAACACAGATGAACAACATTAGAATTTGCCAACGAAAAGTTGAATGGACAATACTTAGGGGGATCCCTCAATGACAAAATATCAACATCAATCTAAGGAAGGTATCAGTAATAACCGATGTTTTTGCTCAACTTTCAATCAACCTTAATGCAAAAGGGAGCGAAGTCATGTTATAAGACTACGAAGTAGCAGATGGTGTTATGTCTCGGAAAGGTGTAACCAACGCATTAGCAGAAGTGAAACACTAAGATCGAATTGCAGCCAACTCCTTTAGCCGTTAAATCGGCAGTGTATCCTATAGGATAGATCAATTGGTTTAATATATTTGACATTTTTAATAAAACAGAAGAAAACGAACGAGTAAAAATTACTTAATTGTGTATCCAATTACACAATATATATATATATATATATATATATATATATATATATATATATATATATATATAATAATAGTAGTTATATATGACTTCTTTTTCACCTCCATATTTTTACTTATTACTTACACCTTATAATATATATGGAATTTATAGATGGTTGAGTTTTTACAGTGAAATGTAGGTATTCAACATTTGATCAAAGTATCTCTTTTAGTTTGACCTGTCCTAAAAGGGTGACCAGTCAGATAATAATGCTACCGCTAGCATAGCTCCCGGGGTTAATGGTTGAACTGAAATATCTATGAATAATATTTGCAAATATGAACGAGGCGCAGAAATAAATTAAAGATAGGCTCCACTCTGAAATCACATGCTATTATGCATTACAGGGACTCTTGCGATTACAACATTTCCTAAAAAAGTATAAACTAAAATTAATACATTTGTGTAGACACAAAACATTATTTATTGCTTTAAGAGAGGAGAAATCATTACGAGTAATTGAGAATAAAGTTCTCAGGAAAAAAATTCGACCAAAGAGAGAGAAGAACAGATAGACGATATTAGAAATCTACACAACAGTGAGTTACGTGGTCTTTCTGGGAAACAAGAAGTATAAAGAAAAGTTAAGTCTAGTATAATGCGATGAACAGGACATGTGGCATGAATGGGGGATAAAAGACGGTCATTGAAACTTCTTATAGGAAGACCAGAAGGAATGTGCTCAATGGATAAACCAAACATGAGGTGGGAGAATAACAAAAACCATTATATAAGACAGATGAATTGTTCAGAGAATTACTGGAAGATATTTAACTCAGGATAGCGATACTTGGAGAGATTATAATTCTCCTGGTTCGATAGTGTTAGTGATTTAGATAAACTACTTTTTTTGTTGTAATGTTTTTAATAATATTAATTGCCAAAATTTGTTTCTTCTTATATTATTATTATTATTATTATTATTATTATTATTATTATTATTATTATTATTATATTTTCGTTGTAACATATAAAAAACTAGAGAAAAATATAAGGACTTGTATCATTATAAAAGTTGTAGTCGCAACCATGAAGTTACTGAAGCTGTAACTGGAGGGCGTTCTTAAACGAAGTTCTCATTATACCAAGTTGTTTGTATGTAGCCTAACAACATGTTTCACTAACCACGTATTCTTGTAATGAGAAACAACAGAGTTGCGGCTACCTGGTGTCCACCTCAACATCAAATCTACATTTATACTACACCACAGTTTTCCAGAATGTGGTCAACCACTTTAAATTGGTGGCAGGGGTGGGATTTGAAACCTTCTCATTTATCATATGGGTGTTTATAATTATTTAATTCCAATATACCTGCCGGCCCAGATTGAATAGTGGTTATCATGATCGCTTTGGTATTGGGTACAAAAAAGGGGCAGGTCAAAATATTTTCAAGGGCATAAATACCTTGAGAGTGACTCCTTCATGGCTTCCATGTCGTGGATTTAAGGCACTAAACATTACTTCAAACCTGAAAAAGAGGTCTCGGATCACAAGTTTTTTACCTATTCAAGTCCAGATTTTAGTTGCGATGCTAATTACCTGAGCTGATAAGACCGTTGTTAAATAATAAATGAAGGGGTATATGGCATAGTGGTGTATGTGGTTTTACATAAATGAGTAAAGAAACTGCATACTGTAATTCAAATATATAAACAATTAATACTACCACTTAGGATAAAAAAATATCTACACGATAATCAATATTAAGATTTCTTGAAACTTTGAACTGACTCATAAAACTGCGTTTTTCTCAAAATGAGGAAAAATATCTTACACCACCATACGTGTTCATATATTATGTAAATAATAACTTCAACATAACTAATCTATTAACCTCCCTAACATACACTTATCAGATTCACTTGCGGGTTGATAAAACAATTCTAGACTAATTTGAATTTTAGTCATTGATTTTAATGTAATTGAAAATAATAAAGCCCGCTGCTGTGGTTTCGAGATAGCGTCGCTGCTTTTTACCAAGCAGGCCCGGGTTTGATCCCCAGTCAGGGCAGGTTTCATGGATGATGGATTTTTACATTTTTTCCGAACTCACCGACAAATGTCAGAAACGTTAAGGTCCAAACGATCTTCGAACGTCATCTGACCATAATAAAAATAAATAAATAAATAATATTTTTTTTGTATTGTAAGCCTATGTTTTCCCTTTACAGAGATTTAGGCGCTCTCCCCCTACAGGGAAGAATTTTAACGATACTAATTTAGTTACCGTATAGATGTCATTTTGAGTGGTCCGTGGTCAGCTTTCCGCCTCATACTGACATCTAGGAAACCAAGGTAGTACTAGGACGGGAAAATTCGGTAAATTTTGCTTAGAGGCCTTTCATTCAGGCTTAAGGATTTTTTACGAGCCTGAAAATCTTCAGACTCGGGACCCACGGCTTAAAGTCCCTCCCGGAGGACTTGCTCCTTGGATTTTTCCGTCCTAAAAATCCAAGGAGCATAACCACTAGTCCACAGCGGCCGACATAAATAATGATGATGATGATGATGATAATAATAATAATAATAATAATAATAATAATAATAATAATAATAATAATAAAAATAATAATCATCTTCTTCTTCCTTCCTTCCAAGTATTAAGCCAAGGCTTGTTACGATCCTATAGAAAATTTTCCCTCCAGCGTTTTTATAGAACGGCCCAGAGATCTTCGTCCTCTTGGTATATAATTATAAACAGCTTTGGGGATCCGATTTGAACTCATTCTTTCAAGATGGTGTTTCCAATTTAGTTGGTACTGTTTAATATATTCCAAAATTGGCGTAGTCTTCAATTCTATTAAGATATCGGTGTTCCTTTTCCTATCCCATCTGGTGTAACCCGCTGTTCTGCGCATGAATCTCATTTCACAAGCCGTTTTTCTGCTTTCATGTTGTCTTTTTAGGACCAGTTTCACCAAGAGAGGTAACTGTATTACGCCAGTTTGAGCTATGCATTATACATGGGAAAAACTGGCGTAATACAGTTACCTCTGTTGGTAAAACTGACCCTTAGTGTCCATGCCTCACTACCATAGGTAAATTCTGGTCTAGCTAAAGTGTTATATAAATGTAATCTGGTGTTTTTTTATACAAGGGATCATTTTATAACTCTTGATTAATAATTCCCAAACTTTTATTATAACTAGTGTTTTTTTCAGGGATATCCTTTTCATCCCAGTTAGAGAGATAATATCCAAGATATTTAAATTGATTAGATCTCTCTAAAATTTTATTCTGGAGACGGATTTTACTTTGTATGGGGTCCTTCCCATGAAATGCCATGGTTTTAGTTTTGTTAATTGATATTTCCATATTAAATTTGGCATAATAATAATAATAATAATAATAATAATAATAATAATAATAATAATAATAATAATAATAATAATTAATAATAATAATCTTAAGATCAGGCAAAATCGCGATATGTGAGATTGATTTTTATCTGAAGTCAGTGCGAATAGATAATGATCGTGAATTTATATTTGGTGATCAGCTAATGTTACACAATACCCGAACATAAAGTTCGCCAAAATTTATCTTTCAGCACACTGCAGCAGCGTGTACACCGAAAGACTTTTTTTTTTCTGAAGCTGGCCTTTTCTATGAAGACAAGCGAAAAAGTTTGTCGCCTCTTAATACACATAAATTATTAGTAATCATTCACCACAATTTGCTCTTAGTGCAGGACGAGTAGGGCCTACTATTTTTTTGTTGTACTGAAATGAAAATAGGCCTATGGAGATTATATTTATGTGGATCAAATGAAGTAGGTCTACCTACATTTTTCAATATGTATTTTTTTAAATCCGGTAACCGACCGGATGCTCGTTTATTATTATCCGGTATCCGTCCGGATAGTAAATCTAGGCCGGATACCGGATTAGTACCGGATATCAGTTTCATCCCTAGTTCTAGGAGTCCTAGGTCTACGGAAATACTTTTAAGTTCAAATATTAATCCGCCCAATGTATGACCCTACTATGTTTTTATTCTCTTCCCCCATATTATAAAATGTTGTTAAATTAAAATCCCCACATATTGCATAATAAAATAAACGGAGTGAATAACATACATTTAATTCAGTAGAAAAATAAAATAGGAAAAAACCGAATATATTTTAAGTATCTTAATGAAACCATTTCTAAAATTAAGTCTTTTGAATAAAACCCTGCTAAAAAGGGTGTACTAAAAATAGGCCTATGAAAATTAATGTACTTTGAAATTTACGAGTGTGAAGTAATATTTAAACTGGAACAGCGTACTATGGTATCGTATAGTGCTTGTAAATATAATGATCACACGTTTCTGCTAATTATTGTAGTACATTACATAACGCTTAAATAAATATCAGAATCATTTACTGTTGAATCTGCTTGTCATTTCGCCTTAGTTCCTATAATTAGCCATCCTTCCTACTTAGAATTCCAGTTGTGTAAAATCACCATGATATTAGGAACGCATAGCCCAACACAGCCCGATTGTTAATTTCAACCAAAATTTATCAATTTGAAAGTATTAATAATAATTCATTAGTGGTGAATATTAAACGGCAAGAAGGATATCTAGTTTTATAGAAAATATTGTTTTATTGTATCCTAAGATTAAAACCCTTTTTTACCTTGTATATAAGGGTTGCAATTATGTAACATTAACAAGTGAATTAACATAAGACAGTAGAACAAAAGACAATTATATAACAATATTTTAACAAAGATGAACACAGTAAAATTAAATTATAGTTGAGAATAAACACTATTTTCAAAAAAAAGAAGTAATTATACATTTTTTGTCGTTAAGAATATGACAAAGAGGACTGGAATACATTTTTTCATTAAAATTAGAAAATAATTTTAATTTAGGACTTACCTTCAATTTTGGTATTGTTAATTACAATGCTAATTTCCACATTCTTTTAGTGTTGGAATTGTTACGTTCTATGGTATTGATATTTATGTTATTTTAGTTTGATTTCAATGTAAAATAAATAGTTTGAACTAATAACTAATTAGTTACTGCATCTCTTACTGTTGATATTGTTACTTCCTATTATATTGTTTACTAGCTAATACCCGGCGTGCGCTGCTACGCCTAAATAAATGAAAGTTAATGTGCTCTTATGTTTAGTTGAATAAGTCGAAGCAAAAATAAATATATATTTATATTTTTAGATACCCCGTGCTGATTACCCGACGTTGCCCGGGAATCAACTTATACCGATCTTATTGACATAAATGAGCTGAAATACGAAAATTAATGTGTATTATGTTTAGTTAAATAAGTAGGGGTTAATATTTATATGGTAATTATTTTTAGATACCCCGTGCTGTTTACCCGGAGTTGTCCGGGAATCTACTCATCCCGAACTTCTTGGCATAAATGAGCTAAAAAATAAAAATTAATGTAGCCTACTTCTTATGATTAGTTAAATAAGTAAAATGAAAACTAATTATAAATGTATATCGTAATTATTTTAAGATTCCCGTGCAGATTACCCGGTGTTGCCCGGGAATCTACTTATCTCGATCTTTTTGGCATAAATGAGCTAAAAGACAAAATTCGTTATTGTGAGTTATCCGTAAAAGAATACCTGCCCTATGCTGCTATGATTGCACAGGAATCTACGTACTTGTCTCGATCTTCTTGGCATCAACGAAAGACAAAAATAGTTATTGTGAGTTATCCATAAGAGATAAACACATTGCTTTTTTGTAAAGCTTTTTGAGGTATTCAACTCTGTACATTACTTTTGTGTATTTGGTATGGTTTAGGCAGCGTAAGCCATTTAAGCGTCCAAAGAGCTACATTTTTCACGTTTTCCACTACAAAGGGCGATTTTTAAGGGTGTAGGAGTTGAGTATCAAAATTCTATTCTAGCCTATGTTCATCCCGAGAATCTCCTGAACACTTTGCAAAAAGCCCCATCACAATCGGATCAACGGTATGGTCGCGCATAAAGTACAAACAAACAAACATTCATTTTTATATTTAATATTACGCTATTTAATTTGCTTTCAATATGAAATAAATAGTTTAAACTAATAACTAGATATTACGATAGTGCTATCAGATTGTATTTTCTCCTATTGTTATTATTGGGGTTGTGACGCTGGAATTGTTGAATCAGTGTTCAGACATTATACGTTTGAATGTTTGTAACAAGAGAACACAAGAAACCAGGGACATTAAACTCTACCTATTTGCAGTAAATCTGCAGAAGATAATAATAGAACACTACATTCTTTATAGAAATTTTATGCAGAAGGTAACAATGTTATTTCTTTATATGAATGAAGAATGCAGTATTGACTTCTGCAGACTGTAATACAAAGAGGCAGAGTTTAACTTTTATGTTCTTATGTATTCTTCATTATAAACAATAGAACCTAGAATATCTCTATACTGATATAACTGCTCCATTGTCTCAGCCCTAGTTATTATTTTGATTAGTTGTATGTAGGATACCCTCATGCATCCGCTGTAAAAGCGCTTGCCAGTGTCCTAGCTTAATCTCTCGTTTAGCAAACTACAAACTTGGGAGTTTGTAACTCTTGTCCTGCAAGAAAGCGATACGCCTCCCATTTCATGTGCATATTAAATGTTCCATTCCTGGAAATGCTTGCAAAGCAGTTGAAGGGAAATGGACAGCCTGACGTAACATGATTAACGAGCTCTTAAGATGATATTGAAATTACACATAATCCAAACTTGTGTTATTAATGGTGTAATACAAGGTACACCTTCTCTACTTTGTCCTCAACTGCTTTGACATTCAAACAAGGTCACAAGTTAATCAATAATAAGACGTCAGAATATTAAATGTAATGGGTCCCTCCTCTCTGATATGCTACATTACTTTGTTCAACAATGAGCTCGGAGCGCGGTTACTCCAATGTCGAATCTCGAGGTCGGCCCCGGTGGACTAGGATTACTAGGGGCTGGATTTTCATGCATTTGCATCTTATTTCTTAAGGGATGCAGACATACAGATTAGAGTAACAATATTTTACAAGTCACTACAAATACTTGGCTACGCGGATGGTACAGATAATATTGGGAGGGCAGAAAGGGTTGTCAAGAATGCACTTTTAACATTAAAGAATTCAGGTAAAATGATAGTTTTGATAAAAGAAAAAAATACTGTCAAGTCAAAGAAATATAGGCCTAATAGGTAGGCCTAATCTGTATCAATCAGTATTATAAACTATTCCTCTGAAAAGGTAGATATGTTTGTATATTAAGACTAATTAATGACAAAATGTAATACAATATTTTAAGAAATTAGTAACCGAATTCACAGTGAAAACAGGTATTAAACTTGCAAAATATTTTAAATCTAAACTCTTACTTACAATACTAAACTCAGGCTATAATATAAACTTTATAAGATCAGTCTCGATGTATGGAACTGAAACTTGAGTATTGATTATATCTGATAAAAATAATTTGAAAAAATTAATGACAAATTCTGGGGATTAAAGTATAAAATTGTGGAATATTTACCTAAAAGTTGTCTCCTCAACTTTATTAGTTATTTAACTGTAGCGCTTACGGGATTAGTCCCATCATCAGCAGGATTCACAACTGGTGTTTCACTAAAGATCTGGTAGAGGGGGTTACACGTACTGGGTTCGTTTTCGTTTATCAGATGGTCGTTGTTGTTAACTGCTTTCAGAATTTCCATCTCCTCCTCCCTGAGGAGGAAATATGAAAAATTAATGAAAATTTTACTTGGAGAATAAGATACCACGAAGAACTCTATGAAGTATAAACCTCGCCTGACATAATTAGCCCAATTAAAACAGCTAGATTGAGATGGTAGGGATATGTTCAGGGAATTAACATTGAAAACATTGTTAAAAATAATAACAAACCAGAAGGGAGACGAACTTTGGAAGATCTAATGATAGATTCATTGATGGAAAGTTGGAGGGCATTAGGAAACTAGGCATGAATAACTGGTGGAATGTGACTGAACAGAGATCAACCTGGCGGACATTCCTAAAGCAAGCTGAGGCCCTTAATGGTCCGTAAATACTACAATGATGATGATATGATCAGGATAATAAATGTTGTTTCGCAGACTCAAGTTTAAATGCTTGTGGGTTATCTATACTATATGAATCTCATGTTTCTGAGTTTGTTAAAGTTCGCTCTATGTTGCATATAAGAGCTTATTTTGTCCATTTTTATAAATGTAACTTATTTTAAATTATATAGTCTAATATGTGGCATATTAATAGGTATTCGAAATATGTTTTTAATTTTCTATGTTAATTATCTCCCCAACACCCTTTTGTAAAGTAAACAAGTACACAAAAAAGTTATTTCATGAAAGCTACAAGTATGGGACATTTAAAGTAAAGTAAAGTGATCCCACAACAGGCCCGGAGGCCCTTGGGGGAGTAGGAGGTTAAGGCTCCCACTTTTTCTTGACAATCGGCACTTTATGTCAGCCGGGTTGTCAGCCCTGCGTGACGGCCGCCTTTACCCCCAGAACAAGCGTCTGGTACTCATTTCCGTTAGAGGCTGAGTCGACCCCAGGGCCATAGTGCCGCCAGAGGGTTTAGGTCAGTTTAAAAATCCTGACCCCAACGGGACTTGAACCTTCGACCCTCCAGCTTGTAGCTCAGTGCCTTAACCACTACGCTACGGCGTGCCACATTTAAAACATTTATTTAATTCTGTCGTTAAAGAGCGAAGAAATGCACGCTTATACGCATTGCAGGATAGGTTGTAACGGCGTATAGATACGTAATAGGTAGTAATGTACACTTAGCGACAAAAAGAATGGGCCGACTCTTGATCTCGAATATTTGAAGTTCTAACGCGCGATTCACACGAGTAAACTAATTGCACAGTAGAGCTACAATACGTTTTCCTTCTTCCCTTGAAGAGTATTCTTTCTAAACGCAACAAGGCAGCGAAAGCGTAGCTCAGTGCTTACTTATTTACTTACTCACTGGCACTATCGAGCCCGTAGGTTCATGGCCGCACGGACATAAGCTCTCCATATGTCCCTATCCTGAGCTAATGCTTTCCAATCATTCCCTGTATAATATACTTCCCTCAAATCATAGTTAATGTTGTTCTCCCACCTCATTCTTGGTCTACCAACTGGGCGTTTTCCCTCTGGCTTTCCTACAAGAAGCTTCCATGCACGTCTTTCGTTCCCCATACGTGCAACATGTCTTGCCCATCGCAGCCTACGAGACTTAACTGTTCTTATTATATCTGGCTTCCTATAAAGACCATGTGTAGCTCAGTGCTTAGTAGCTTGATTCGTATACAAGAGGTTGCAGGTTCGATTTCCGGTGAGGTTATTTTTTAATTATTAAAGTGCTTTCTATTTTATTCTGTATATTCATTCTTAAAGAAAAAACGTACTAACTATTTGGAAGTATTATTATTATTATTATTATTATTATTATTATTATTAATAATAATTACATTTGGAAGTATTATTATTATTATTATTATTATTATTATTATTATTATTATTAATATTATTATTATTTACTTATTTATAAACAGGTTTACAGTGTAATAAATCATCTTCCTATGCCCAAAGCTTTTTTAATGTTTATCTTCTTTCTCCATTCTTCTCTATCGTCTCATTCCAATTCTTCCAGACCTAGCTCCCTCATATCTCTTCTTACATTATCCATCCATTTAAATCTGGTCCAGCTCTCTTTCGTTTTTCAGGTGGAATCCACTGCAAGGCCTGTCTGGGTAATATTTTCTCTGGCATCTACGTATGTGACAATACCATTCTAGTTGTCTGTATCTCACAAAATCTAATATTAAATTTTGGACTTTCATTTGTTGTGTGACGATTGTATTTCTGATTTTTTTCCAATTTAGAATGTCTAGTTGAGCGTTTGTAAGAATTCATTTCGGTAGATATAAGCTTTAAACTCAAATTTTTATTCAGATGCCAAGTTTCTGCACCGAATGTTAGCGTGCTTCGAATTATGGATTTATAAATTTATAATTTGGTATTTATTCTTATGTTCTTATCCCACAAAACTCCGTTTAACAATGTTATTATCGATCTGCCTTTTCGAATTCTATATTTTATGTCATTTTCTTGGGGAAATTTGGAGTTAATTTTGATCCCCAGGTAATTACATTCTTCACATCAATTGATACATCCCATTATTATTATTATAGATGACGGATAATAATAATAATAATAATTATTTTTTATTATTGTCCACCATCTATGATCTATTATTATGATGGACTTGACATATATAAACTAAATATTTTAATTGAAGGTTGAAACTTTTTCCTCACCAATAAATAAATAAACACATAAATATATGAAGCTATATTATATTTTATTACATAAATTTATAGCATTACTATTAAAACGTGGTACTGCAAGCACAATCAAATTAGATATTATAGGATGTATTTTGCGAAAATGCAAATGAATAAAAAAAATTGTCGGATGATTTGAACCCTGGCTTTCACATACATTTCATATTGTTGTAATAGTTTAACCATCTACGCTATTCGAACATCTGATACTAGTTGCCGTGTTTACTTTTACACTATGAACGAGAGTTGAACTTTATTTAAAATGTCACAATTTGAGTAATATTACATTTATCCAACACTCATAAATATCCAGAAACATGTCTCCTTCTCTGTTCTTTAACTATTTAAGACCATTAAAACCAAATACAGCGTATTTAAAACATTTAACAGTGCGTTACCTCGTGAACCTCAGCTATGGTTTTTCGAGTATGCGCAGTGGGCCATAACAAGAATTTTTTGAAGCGGCTTATTCTTTTTGTTGTCAAGTGTACGTAAGACATAACAATATTGCCCTACTTGAAAATCCACATTTTAGAGGTTTTCTGGAGAATTATACTACGCAACATGCTCCATATGAGTTTACAATCAGTTAATAATTCAATGATTCTCAACTATATTACAGTTTTGTTCCAGTAATATAATTATGAGTTTTGAGATAGAATTTAGTGATGAGGTTCTCGTTATCAGGTTGTACTCTGTTGCCGCTCTTTACGTGAATCAATTTAAACATATAATCCGTTAGTACTTAACCTAAGAAATAACGCAATTTTCCCACCCTTAATGATCGTAGGCCTATACTGAAACAGAAAATAACGCCTTAGATAATTAAGTGTGAGTGCTTTCTCATAGTTTTCTTAAATTTATACTAAGGAAACAATCGCTTATACCAGTGCATGTATTTATCATGGAATCCTATAACGTGTCTATTCAATAAATATATTAATACTAGAAGTCCCGGCCACGCGTTGCTATGGCTAAGGTATACGTTAAAAATATAAATTAAGTTGCTGTCTTTCAGCCAGATTACTTAAAACTAATACTTACACACAAAATTAATAATATTGAAAATAAAATAAACACTGAACACACTTAAAATATGAAATAATCAATATTTGCAATTAAATTGAAATTCGCGGTTGCAACAAAAAGCACAGCCATCTGGATCTCTCTTTGTTAAATAATAAACCAATTACTTTGCCAAATTACCTTACATCGCCATCTGTTAGAATCGTATGGAACTCACAGATAACTACACCGTCATCTGTTACAATCGTATGGAACTCACAGATAATTATAACTCTTTGTTAAATAATAAACAAATAATTTGCAATAAAAAATAATGCGACTATAAATTTAGTTATAAACTACCCTAAGTCTCAAGTTGGATCAAGCTGCACACAGTGTACAAAATTTTATTAAAATCGGTTCAGTAGTTTAGGATTCCATCGCGGACAAACAACGTGACACGAAATTTTTATATATTAAGATAATGTTCGTATTTTATTTTCATGCCCCGTGGCGTGGCCGAATGCTTTGAGGCATGATGCCTTGGAGCAGAACTGCGGGACTGTTCGAGTACCCATGGAGAAAAAATAATTCTCATGGAATTTACTTCAGTATAAGACCGGTGCCCAACCAGCACGTTAATAATTTGGGTAACTACAATAAGTAGCGGCTTCAGGTTGAGAAAACCAGCTATAATGACTGGGGGACCCGATATTCTGAGCCACATGTCATTCCAATACTGGCTAGATAACGTCCACCCCTGTAATTAACATAGGACTTCTAGGCCTGTCATTCGCGCCATGGACTTTTTTATGTTAATTTTATTTTTATACTTTACAGCTTCTTCAAGTATAATACAGTAGTTATTTTAGAAATGATACAGCATATAAATTCGGTCCCTAGTGATTTGATGGTCGCTTCTAGTTTCGGGTTTGCGATTTATAACCTAGCTATTGTCGATGTATTTTTAACGATGTAAAAATTCTGAATTTTTCGAATAAGAAGTGCCTTAAATTTAAGGACTATAAAAAGTAGCCAAAAGCCTGAAATAAGAGGCGTCTCAGCAACAATTGTTAGCTTTTCACTCCAGATTCGAATTGTGATTATATTAACCTAAGTTATTAAAATATATCGTAAAATAAAATTCGAACTAGGTGGACCCTCGAGGACATCCATATTAATTTGTCACCTCCATTAATCTGTGACATATAAATAGCGTCTTTTCTCATTTAGAAAAATCTGCATTTTCATCCGAATAATTAAAAATTTTACAACCTCTACGTTCTAGTGCCTCTTCCTGGGTTGAAATACTGATTAGGTTAAATTTCTTGTTTTAGGTTTATCAAATGAATGGTATTAATATAACAATCCACAACTTCATTATAATTTTCTTTAAAAGAGTAAAATATTACGCTGTTGATTTAGGAAAAATAATGCCTCGATAATGTATGTGCAATTGAAGGGCTTAGGGCAATAACATGATAAGCCACATATTGTTCTTTCTAAGTTATTAGGATTTGAATGTTTCAAAAGGTTACAAATACCAATTGGGCAGTATTGTTGTTAATACATTGGGTTTTGTATATGTTTTAACTCATCACTGGCGCACGTACAAATTATTTTATGGTTATTTCAATACATTTATTTGCTATCATTGTAATAAATGACATTTCGTAACAGAATGTGGCTTATCATGTTACTGCCCTAAGCCCTTCAATTATTTGCGTACATTTATTCGAGACCGTTTTCTCTGGATAAAATGTTTGAACTCCATCCATGATACAAGCACCAATTAAAATAATTGGGTGCTAATAGTACTTATATGCTACCTGTGCCCATTATTCGACTATAGAATATTAACATAGGGATTTTTCATTCTAGCTCTTATTTTAGCATCTCCTTTTATAAGCACGTTTACATATCCTATGCTTCGCGGATTTTAAGGGAAACGGCCTATCAGTAGAACATGTTTTAACTTTGGATCACATACATACATACGTACCTTCATTTTCACCCTCAAAGATATGGAGTATCTCAGAATGAACTCTCAGGTCAAGGATAGGATCATCACCGAGACATCGCGAACATTTAAGGAAAATGTATTCATAATAAACAAGGCGAATGTGATTTTGGCGATTATGAGAGTCTATTGATATTCAGAGAATAATTCGGCTTGTCAGGAGAAAAAAAAGTTTCTTCCGTACATCGAACCCGGGCCCTCTAAAACAGAGACAAAGGCGGTATTCATGCACTGAAAAGGTGGAATTTTAGGTTTTCGTCCATAAAATTAATTTCAGTTTTAATATAATAATATTTACCAGAATATCGTCGTCAAATTATCTAAGGTCGTCTTTGGTTGAAGTCGATCCCAATTGCTTGAATATTGAATTTTGGATGATGGAATTTTATATATTGTTTAGATTGCATAAGGAATAGTTTGGGAATTGAATTAATTGATACACTAGACCAGCGGTTCCCAACCTTTTTCGACTCGCTAACCCCTTCACAACGATTTGATTTGGGTGAACTACTGACTTTTAAATAATTACACATATACAGTCGACATACATAAAGTTTAATTTATAGCAAATAATAATAATAATGATAATGATAATAATGATAATGATAATGATGATAATGATAATGATAATGATAATGATAATGATAATGATAATGATAATGATAATGATATATTATAATCATTATTATAATTATCATTATTATTATGATTATTTTTATCACTATTACACCCTATTGTTTGCAGATGACCAAATAAGAATAGCAAATTCAGAAGATAATCTGCTGAAAGGTCTGTATGAACTTAACAAAATTACAGAAGAATATGGATTGAAGATATCTACAGAGAAAACGAAAATTATGGCATTTCATGGTGTAGATCCTGTCAGAAGTAAAATTGTACTTGACAATAAAAATTTGGAGCAGGTGAATAATATTACATATCTAGGATGCAATATCTCATATGAGATCTGCTGAAATGAGATATCTTCGGAGGACTGCAGGATACACGCTACTAGATCACAAAATAAATGAAGACATCTTAGAAGAATTACACATGGAAGCTTTAGAAAACAAAATTTCTGATTATAAGTCAAGATGGATGCAACATGTTCATCGAATGGAAGATCACAGGACACTCAAACAAATGTTAAGGTATCAACCTGCAGGAAGAAGAAGACCAGGACTTCAAGACTTCTGGATGTTGTTTCTCTTGAGGCCGAAATAGGTCAACAAATGGTCTAAATTCGTAAATGTACTATGATGATGTTGATTATCATTATTATTACGATTATTATTATCATTATCTTATTATTATTATTATTAGAATTATTATTAGTATTATTATTATAAGTATTATTATTAGTATTATTATTAGTATTGGGGCACGCCGTAGCGGTTAAGGCACTGAGCTACAAGCCGGAGGGTCGAGGGTTCAAGTCCCGTTGGGGGTCAGGATTTTTAAACTGACCCAAACCCTGTGGCGGCACTATGGCCCTGGGGTCGACTCAGCCTCTAACGGAAATGAGTACCAGACGCTTGTTCTGGGGTAAAGGTGGCCGTCACGCAGGGCTGACAACCCGGCTGACATAAAGTGTCGATTGTCTAGAAAAAGTGGGAGCCTTAACCTCCTACTACCCCAAGGGCCTCCTGAGGCCTGTTGTGGGATCACTTTACTTTACTTTATTAGTATTAATATTACAATGAAGGAAACAATACTAACCTAAACTTGAAACCCGCCATTATAGAAACGTTTGGCGAACCGGTTGAAATATTTTGCGAACCCCCAGGGGGTTCGTGAACCATAGGTTGGGAAAGAAGCACTAGACGTTAGCATGCTCGCCTCCGGTTTCGAGGTTCGCGGGTTCAAACCCGGAAATGGTCGGTAATTTTTTCAGAACGTATTGATCCGAGTATGGTTTCTCTCGAAAGGACAGTAAAGCCACTGGTCGAGTGTCATATATTTACCGCAAGTAAAATAATTTCAAGTTTAAAATAAGCGACTTCTATCGATCCTTTAACACCCGTATTCTAAATTGTGAAGTTAATGACCCACGTTTAGAGTCAACTACAGAATTGGATGAGAGAAAACCAGTCCACAGTTTAAACTTTTAATATTTTCTCTTAATTGAATTTATATTGTGAATTAAAGAACATATGCGAATTTTGCTAAATATTTGTTTAAAATGTTGAAGACCTGGGGGATTTGTTTTGCGGCTACAAAGCTTTCTCTGACGCGAAATAAACAAATCATGTAAAAGTGGACTCTGTCATCGCCCTACCAGATGCTGAATGTGTTCTAGTGTTTAACGTCCGATATCAGCACAAAGATTGACTCTGTGCGCAAATAAGTTAATACTTTTAAAGCCATACGTAGTACAAGTATCATAAGTGCAGAATTTGTAAATATCATATCCATGACGAAATGTCTCATAAACTTTGCTTGACAAAATGTATCGTATTATCAGAAAACTATTTCTGTATAGACGTTTATTGTTCGTTATTTTATAACAATGTAATAACTAACTCACTGATACTATTGAACCCGATTGTTCGTGGCTACGGGGACATAAACGTTCTCTACAACCCTATCCTGAGTCAACGTTTTCTAATTTCTTCTTCTTCACTTCAAGGTTTTGGCGATTCGCCTGTTCCGAATTCACAATGATTCCTTCCATCTCTTCCAAGGTCTTCCTACATCTCTTAATCCCTTTGGTTTATAATGATATGCTACTTTGGGCAATCTTCTTTCTTTCATTCCCTGAACATGCTGTTCCAATCGACGCGGTGTTGTTGAATTCTATCATTTATTGAATATATTTCTAATTCGCTTCTTATTTCTTCATTTATTATGTGATCCAATTTTGTGCATCCTTTGGTCCTTCTTAGAAAGGCCATTTCTGCACTTTGTATTCTACTCGAACTCCTCTTATTTGTTACCTAGGACTCACTACCGTATAAAAGTACCGGTACCGCCATTGTTTCATAGAACCTCAATCTTGTATCCTTTCTTGTTTTATGTTTCAGTGTTCTATGAATAGTGCAAATATCATTTGAAATGTTAATAATTTATTGTCTACATCATTTCTTGTTCTATATCGAGAAGACAATTCACAACCTAGTTAATTAAAATTTACCACTTGTGATAGAGGTTTATTTTCTATTATTATTTTTAATATTTCCTACATTTCTCTTTCATTCCCCACTCATGCTACTTATCCTGCCCAACGCAGTCTACGAGGTGGAACAATTCTAAATACATTTTGTTTTCCATTAAGTTTATGTAGTTCACTCTTAAGTAGTTTTCTCTATTCTCCTGTCTGTTCGTCTCTCTTTGGCACAACAAAAAAACCTAAGCACTGTATTCTCTATAATAATATTCTCAATTTGTGTCCACGCCGCTTGACCCACCATCACATCGAATCATGAACCAAATGAAACGAAAATAATAAATTTGAAGAAATGGTGGAATGAAAATTGTGACGGAGGAAAATGGGAGAAACCCAGAAAAAACCTGTCTAAGCTCCGTTTCGTCCACCACGAAACACACATATGTAATGATCGAGAGTCGATCTCGAGATCTAGCGATGAGATGCGAGCATCTAACCATTTGCGCCACGGATCCGACTACTTTATTCTCTAATCCTCGTCATCTTTTCCCCTCTTTTAAAGTAAGAGACCATGTTTCACAGCCATAAAGTATAACTGGAAGAATAGCAGTTTTAATATGTATATTTTAGTTAAACATGTTTTAAAGAAGCTGGGATATAAATAATAATAATAATAATAATAATAATAATAATAATAATAATAATAATAATAATAATAATAATAAAAATAAAATAATAAAAATAAAAATAATAAAAATAATAAAAAAATAATAATAATTATTGTCTTCAAGGATTAGACATATTGGTCTATTTAGAATCAAAATAGCTCACGCTATCTCTTTAAAGGTCGACCTATACAGGGTGTCCACAAAGTCCTGCTACCAAAACAATGTAACTTAGCTCGTAAACTATTTGAGATAGAGACATGCGGTTTTTTGCAACGTATTCTACATCTCTCAAAATTTTGTTTACATTTGTTGCAGATTGTGATTTAAACAATAACGACACCTCAGGAAAATACCCAATGTGTATGGTGGTAAGCTGAGTCTAGTAAATCACCAGTAACTGTTCAGCGAAATTTCCGCCAGCAATATGGAAACGATCCTCCATCCAAATCATCCATAATTAGATGGGCCGCGAAATTTCTAGCGACTGACAGTGTAATGGACTAGCCACGGAGTGGACGACCAGGTGGAGCCAAGAAACTATCGACAATGGGCAACTTGCATTTCAACTCAGACCTCAAAAATAGTTTGATCATGCTTCTCGGGAACAGCATTTACCAAAATCAACCATTCATAAAGTCCTCCATAAATGGTTGCAAATTACACCAGCATCGCTGCCAACAGATTTTCCTCGACGTGCGGAATTTGCTGATTCCATGCTGAACGCAATTGACGAAGACAATGAGTATCTGCAGAGGGCGATGTTCTCTGATGAAGCGAATTTCTTTGTGTCTAGACATGTTAACCGCCATAACATTGGATATGGAGATACTGGTGATTTACCACACTCAGCACACCACCATATACATTGGGCATTTTTCTGTGGTGTCGTCATTGTCGTTTAAATCACAATCTACAAAAAAATTCAAACAAAACTTTGAGAGATGTAGAATACATAGCAAAAAACCGCTTGCCTCTATCTCAAATAGTTTACGAGCTAAGTTACATTGTTTTGGTAGCAGGACATACTGTATTACAACAACAATAATAATAATAATAATAATAATAATAATAATAATAATAATAATAATAATAATAATAATAATATACTAATAATAATATATAGATATTGATAATGATAATGGATGATATGATGATGATGATATGATGATGAGAGATGATATAGTAATATAATGATAATATATTATGCTGATCGCTCCTCCTCACCTCCTCCCTCCTCCTACATGCTCCTGCTGCTGCTGCCGCTTGCTCCTCGTTCCTGCTGCTGCTGCCGCCTCTGCTCCTCCTCCTCCTCTCGTCCCTCCTCCTAGCTGCTTCCTCCTCCTCCTCTGCTACTCTGCTCCCATCCTCATACTCCTGCTCCCGGTCTACCTTGCCTTGCTCCCTGGTCCTTCTCGTCCTGCTCGCCCTGCTCGTCGTCCTCCTCCTCGTCCTCCTGCTCGTCCCTCTCCTCCTGCCTCCTCCTCCTTCCTCCTCCTCCCTCCCTTCCTTTCTCCCTGCCCGCTTTCCCGTCTCCCCGCTTTGTCCTCCTCCACCCCCCCTCTTCGCTCCTCTTCCTCCTCTTCTTCTTTCTTCCTTTTTTCACTCATTTTCTTCTTATGCATTGTTTGATTAAGTTGATTGTGAAAATGATTGGTTTTGAGTGTTTTTGTTGATTTTACGTTATAGCCTAGATTTGTTTGTTTTATTTTGTTATAAGGCACCTTTACTTCTTTGATAAGATGGAATTGAGTATTGATTTTTAGTCGTTGGTAATTTGCCCAGTTCTGTAGATATTCTCCTGTTGTATTTACTATTTTAGATTGTGAAAATTATACACACTTTTCTTCTTTATTTACAAAAAAAATACGCATTTTAATAAAGTGTGTTTTGTATATATTTTTCTAGTCAGTAAGTTATAATGGATTAGTACTGAAAATGAGTGTGTGTTTCAGGAGGTTTTAAAATGTAACAAGTTGGAACGTAAAATTAATAAACGTCAAGCAGACATTGAAATATAGTTTCAATAACCGGATGTTGCTCATTGACGCAAGCTATTGCGCTCTTTTACTACAACTTTCAGAAAACTCTGTAACATTCCCTGCTTATTTTATGTCTTTCTATTCTACTGGTGATCACGTCTGGTTTAAATTTAATTTCCTCAATAAAATCTTAAACAGAGATGGTGACTGTGAAAAGGGAACATAAGAAGAAACTGAATCTGAGATTTAGAGCTACAAAGTTTTATATTATTTGCAGAAACATAAAAATGTAAGCTTCTTGTAGGAAAACCAGAGGGAAAACAGCCAGTTTGTAGACCAAGAATGAGGTGGGAGAATGGCATTAACCATGATTTGAGGAAAGTAGTTTATACAGTGGATGATTGGAAAACATTAGCTCAGGATAGGTATGTATGGAGAGCTTATGTCCGCACGGCCATGAACCTATGAGTTCGATAGTGCTAGTGAGTTAGTTTTTCTTTTTCGTCGTAAGTAAGAAATGTACGTTGCCTGGTTCCTCACTCTTACTCCTAGAGTCTTATTTACTATGGGAGTTATCAACGAAAAATAGGATAAGTGCAATATAAAAGGCAACATAAATGTTATAACATGAATGATCACATTATGGGTCTCACGTAATATATTTAACAGAATGACATATCAGTAAAATATTGATGTTTAGAATGTTTGCAGAGCTTCCTAATAAGGGAACTTCATGGCGAAACCTATCTTTAAATTTCTCTCAGAGAAGTATTGTGATGTATCAAGGCCGTGTCCAAAAACCATCTGCCGTTTTTAACTGCAATGCACTAAAATTCAACTCCAAATATCTCATTTAAACTATATGCAAGTATTGCAACTCCTAATTTGGTGGATTGGATAACCCTCACAACCTGCCTTCCGCGCCGCTTCCCGTCTCACTCCACACCACTAAACTCAAGTATGGGCGTCCAACTACTTAGTACGTGGTTTTCAGTTGAAGTCTTCGATGTTTGTGCCTTGCGGTTAAAAGCGGATTTTTTTAACACAACATTGGTGCATCACAACGTTTCTCAGGGTGAAATTTCAAGGTAGGTTTCGGCATGCAAAGAGTGACAGTTCCCTTGGAAGATATCAGTAATGGGTAATAGTTTTGGCAATGACTTGCGTTCTATATTTATGAGATGACATTCGTTCCGTTTTTGCATCAATACCTAAAATAAAACACAGGCAGGAACTAAGTAGAGCTACGTATTTCACAGCTATGTTCAAAATAAACGTCGTTTCCGATGAATAAATCACCACTTCCTGTTTATAATTTCAAGACTTTTAATGTCTCTCAATGTACTCATAAAAAAGTTGTTTGAATTTTTTCCTTATCGCCTCTACTTTACCCAGCACCAGAAATGACCGTACTCGTGTGTGTGTGTGTGTATATATTACCACGCGCTACCAGGGAGTCGTTCTTACCTTGTTTTCTTGTAATAAACACGACAGATGTTCATGTAAAACTTTCCAACTTTATTTGATTTACGTAAACTTATAGTGACACTTTACATTCAACTTGCTGCAATAATTAATTTTGTTTTAGAATTTATTTGCCGCACAATTATTCCAGTCTCTAATGGATTTACTTGCCACAGTTTCTTCTGACCACAGTTCACTGCGTCACTGACCAAAACACAATTGACTGACTTCCGACCCTGAGAAGAGTTTATATAACCCGTGGAAGGAAATTTCTCGGCTTGTCACCGAATTTCATGTAGTACAGAAGTTTCTGGAATCGAAGCCTCTGTATAGGAGTTGTACATGCGTACAGAATCTTCCGAACATGGAGATCTAGACGCATCGATCACTCTTCGCGGGTATTTCAACTTGTGATTTTTCCATCATTTGTATATTTTTGTGTGTGTTTAAAAGTTCTAGGTGCTTCAATTTTTTTTCCCAGAATCTAACTCTTCAAATAACAAACGATTATAAAAACTGAGATTGAGTTCTTTAACCAGCAAAATTGGACCATTAGGAGTGGGGATTAACCTGCAAGCTGAAATTGTAGTGGGAATATTTTAGACGTTTCAATTGCAGGAGGGTTTGTTTCCTCGCAACGAAACATGGTATATAGGGTATTAAGCACATTTCAAAATTGCTCTAAAGGCGAATTTTTGTTTCCCGGGAACGAAACTGGATACATACGATTTAATTATCAAAATAAATATATATTCCATCAACCAGCAAAATCCGACAATAAACACGATTAACTGAGAAATTTGCTTAGTTTAGGAATAAGCAGTTTATACGCGACGAACGTTTTTATTCTGTTGCAATAAAAGCAAACTTTGAAACAATGTATTTCAAAATATGGTTTATGTTTATTGTTTCCCTTTCCCAGTCACCGCATTGGTTCAATTATCCTCTTTAGCTGCGTTTGTTGCCTTTGTATTTGCGCATAAGTTATTATTTAGTCAGTTATTAATATTTAGTATAGATTGCATTTTGTAGTTATCTTTATTAATAGATATTTTACCATGAATGGTGATATTATATCAGAAATCTTTGACCATTGTATCCAATTCCTGTGTATGTCTATTGTTAGGTAGTCATTTGTTTTCTATAGTTCAGTGAACTGATTAATATAATGGACGTCTTAACCTGAAATTTCTCTGCTTTTGTCAAAGAATCTAGAGATGAAAAATGGATAAAACGATATTTTTTATTAATTCAGGCGTAAAAATGAACTTTCGAATTTCTTGTTTTTATTTATTAATTAACATTAAGAATTCTAACAATAAAATTGTAAAATTGCGTATTATGCAGAAACAAACAATGCTCAGGGCAATTTGTTACGACCACCAAATTAGGAACACTAATGTGAAATTCTGGGCGGACGAGGTTAGGAGAGAAACTCCAAAGGATTGGGATGGGTTGGTTATGGGAAAAAGGGACTGAAAATCGTAAGAATGTGTGGAGAAAAATAAGGAGGTACTAAGATATAAACAAACAAAATATTTTCGCCAAATGTGCGGGAAAACGCTCACTGTCTTTATAAAGAGATCTAAAACAAGTTTGGGGAGAATAATCTTATATATTCAATCTAGGATTTAAAGAGAGATCAGGGCTTGCTTGGTTCAGGTTAGGGGCATGGAAAGTTTTAAAAATTGCCGACGATCACGAAATGCAAATATGTCCAATGTGCGGGAGCTTTGAAGACGAGATACATAGCTATATTAAAAAGATGTAACGATTTGGAATATTAGAGGCATCAGTTATTACCGGAAAGATTTCTAAATTCAAATCGTGAAAGATTGGTTCTTACGAGTTAATGGTAAGCCCAGAAAATTGGATAAACTTGGGTAAATTTCTGGACAAAACGCGGAAAATAAGAACAACACTCATTCATGCATAAATAAATATGTTAACAAATTGCAATAACATTAATTCTTAATAATTCTACATAACTAAGTTAATGTATAATGTAATTGTATTGTTATCTAATTGTAATATTATTGTGTTTTTTTAAAGTTATATTATTACCAAACATTAAGTTATTGTAACGGACTGTCAACAGCACGAACGGCTTTCCCGTGCGACCTATATTTGTTAATAACATTGTATGTATCTTACTTTTAGTCTAATAAAGTCCTAGTTATTATTATACAGAGAATGATTGGACAACATTAGCTCAGGATAGATCTGTTCGGCCATGATCGATAATGTCACTGAATTAATCTAACACTAAAACATAAGTAGGCTAATGAGTCATGCAGGCTGCAGTCATATGACATTTAGGAGAAACCTATTGTCATCTAGCGCAGAATCATTTATGCAAACGTAATAATGACGTGTCATTTACATATGAGACATGTAATCCACGTTGAATATCAATTCTCAAATTTCACTATTGATCCGCAATAAGTAACAGTCAATTACAGGTTATCTGACAGATACATGCGTTCACGGATCAGTACATGTCAACCAATTACTCTGAACTTTGTACAAGAATTAAAGTAATTTATTGACTAGTATGAACATGTAATGTCATAAAACCATTTTTTTATACTGCCTAGAGCATGTCCCCGAGTTACATCGCTGCTAGCTATTTTCGTTGAAATTATTCTAACACAGTATGTACTGCGGCTCTTCATAATATTTGAATCTAAAACATTGAATTAGTATATTCTAGTGCAAATGAAAGTCTAATGTAATTCGTAAAAAAACAAATTATTGTAATACGTAGTATTCGAATAACAACAAGGATATGACATGAAAAGAAAAAAAATTATGCCTGAACCAGGATTTGAACTCGGGACCTCTAAACCCTATAAGTTAGCGCGATATGTCTTCGCTATCCAGCATCCCAGGCAAACACTATTTTTTCTTTCCTTTACAATTCTTTTTTATAAGTGGTAGAGGAACGTTGCTCGCAGTGCCATCTAATGGCTTCTACAACAACAAAAAAAAAAGCGTTTTAATGATAATATCTTACTTTATAGCAGTAACGCTTTTTTATTTCGATGTTGTAGTTAAATTTTTGACATTTAACAGTGAAAGCCAGATACGATGACCTGAAAAGGAAACTTAACGCCTGGACCGGAATTTGAACCCGGAACCTCTGACTCTATATGGTAGCCCGATGCTGTCTTTGCTATCCAGGCATCCCAGTGCGAAGATTAATTTTCCTTTCCTTTATATAATTTCTAACATAAAAGTTTATGGTAGTGTAATGAATAACACGCTGAGGTACAGACTCAGAGTTCCGGGTTCGAATCCCGTCCAGGCATTTATTTTTCTTATCATACCATATATATCCATCCATAGTAATTCTGCCCGAAGGCAGGTCCTTCACTGCAATCATAGCATTTTCATGCTATGCTTGCAGCTTTACTGGGGAATTCGAATTGTAGGTGTGGTAGCTTCCCATTGCTTTCCACACCGGTGAAGGATGATGATAATGATAACGATGATGGCCATATGATTTCGGGGACCGTTTGGGCCTTAAAAGTTTTCCTAACATTTGTCTTACAGGTGAGGAAAAACCCCGATAAAACCTCACCCAGAAAAAACGCCCCGACCGGGGATCGAACCCCGGCCCGCTGCTTGACAAGGCAGCACGCTACCTCTAGACCACTGCGGTGGAATATATATATATATATATATATATATATATATATATATATATATACACTTGGTGGTCCAGTGGTTATATTACTTGCCTTCAGTTCCGAGGGTAGCAGGTTCAAACCTGAGTGGGGTCGATGGATATTTAGGATGGAAAAATCCAAGGTACAAGTCCTCTGGAGGGTCTTTAAGCCGTGGATCCCGAGTATGAAGATTTTCAGGCTCGTAAAAATCCTGAAGTCTGAATAAAAATGCATATGAGCGAAATTTAACCGATCTTCCTCCATCCAAGAAATACCTTAGTTTCCTACTAGATGTCTCCTCGAGGCGATGTTTCCCACGTGTATTTATAGGGAAATGAGCGTAACTAAATTCGTCTGATTAGGAAGCTTGCTTCTAGGGGATCAACTAGGTTTGATAATAATTTGTCCTTAAATCGTAATACAAACGTTAGATCTCAGTGCAATGAGATATTAAACATACCTTATTTCATATTTTTATTCTACTGTTTCGCTTTTCTATTATTGGAATTCGTTGACTGTAGAAATCAATAACTGCCTGCCAATAGACACTTCAAAGTAAAAATTAATATCATTTATGAACGTTCTACTAAATTATCACTTTCCATTATAACACAAGACTTTATAAATCACAAATTACTTATAATTGCTCCTACTGTGTTTATAACCACCGTAATGTTTGAAACTATTTTACTTATTTTTAAGTGCATTTTTTTCGTTAGTAGTAATTGCGACTAGTTTCGAGTTTAATTATAGTGTAAGCCTATTAATGAATTTTGTATATCTTACTTGACTAGTTGAGTGAAAAATAAGGACCTATGGTCTTAACTCTGCAAGTTTAAAAATAAATAAATAAATAAATATGTGTGCGTGTAGTGTTTTTTCGTAAGAAATTACGGAAAGTACCTGATAATCTAATGAGAAATTGGATAAAAATAACCTACCACGTGATAATAAGAGTCTTCTATTGATAATAAATATTTTTTATCAATAAATATTTATAAATCACACTACCATTCACTCATCAATTGTCATATACACGGCAACGACATTGAAATACGCTTATGAATAAAGACTTTCGAAACGGAAGAACATGATGACTGGTGGCACTCACGAAATGCTTATTAAAAAACAAAAATGTGCCAACCAAACACCATTTGGCTATCATCACACACACTATTATATATATATATATATATATATATATATATATATATATATATATATATATTATGTTTTGTCCTCTCAAGCACGTTTTTCATAGGCTCTCAAAATATCAGGCAGGTTTTAGAGAAGGGTACTCCACGGTGGACAACGTATTTGTTCTGAGAACATTAATTGATTACAATCTGAAAATGAAGGGGGGTAAATTATTTTGTGCATTCATTGATTTTAAGATGGCATTTGACACTGTGGACCGAAGCGCACTTTGGGAAAAATTAAATCGGAAAGGATTGTCTCATAAAATGATACATGCCTTAATGTCAATTTATAAATATGTTAAATTTTGTATAAAAGTAGACCAAGGGCACATTACAGAGAGCAGTGAAGCCAATCGGGGAGTGAGACAAGGTTGCATTTTATCACCAATGCTATTTAATCTATTCGTTGATGATATTGTAGACGTAATGCTAGAAGGAGAAATTGAGGCTCCGGAGATAGGAAATGTTAAAATCCCAGTCATGTTGTATGCAGATGATTTAATTATCTGTTCCAAGACAATCAAGGGATTGCAAAGAGGTCTTGACCTACTGGAAATATACTGTAGGAATTGGGGATTGACTGTAAATGTTAGTAAGACAAAAACAATGACCTTTAAAAATGGGACGGTTTATGGTAGAGCAGAGGAATGGAAATACAAAGATCAAGTACTTCAAAACGTGAAACATTTTGAATATCTTGGTACGACGTTGAAAATGAACGGGAAGTGGAAAAAACATATTGACATATCATTAATTTAAAGGGAGGGGACAACTTAACAGCGTACTCGGTATTCTGGGTCGAGTGCCTGATATTCCAGTCAGCACATTAGAAAAAATGTATAGAGCGATGGTCAGGTAGTGAGATTTGGGGTTACCAAAGAACGGAAATACTAAATAAGGTATATACGCATTTTCTAAAATATATTACAGGACTTAGTAAGGCCGTTTCTAACTGTGGAATTCTATATGAATTTGGGTAATTCCAGGACGACATAAACTGTAAAATTCGTGTACTCAAATACTGGTTGCGAGTAATCCGAGGTGAACAAACAATGCTTAGAGCAATTTGTTACGACCACCAAATTAAGAACATAGATGTTAAATTTTGGGCAGACGAGGTTAGGAGAGAACTCCAAAAGATTGGGATGGGCTGGATATGGGAAAAGGAGACTGAAAATCGCAAGAACGTGTGGAGAAAAATAAGGAGGAGGTACTTAGATATAAACCAACAAGATACTTTCGCCGAATGTACAGGAAAACGCTCACTGTGTTTACAAAGAGACCTGAAACACGTCTGGGGAGAAGAATCGTATATACTCAACTTAGGATTTAAGGAGAGATCAGGGCTTGCTTGGTTTAGGCTAGGGGCATGGAAATTTAAAAAAATTAGCGACGATCACGATATGCGAATATGTCCAATGTGCGGGAAATTTGAAGATGAGATACATATATTAGGACAATGTAATGATTTAGAATATTGGAGACGTCAGTTATTACCGGAAAGATTTCTAAATTCAAATCGGGAAAGATTGGCATGCTACGAGTTATTGGTAAATCCAGAAAATTGGATAAACTTGGGTAAATTTATGGACAAAACGCGGAAAATAAGAACAACACTCATTCATATGTTATCAAAATGCAATACCATTAATTCTTAACAATTATATATAAATTAATTAATGTATAATGCTATTGTGTTATTATTTAATTGTAATATTACTGTGTTTTCTTTATTTAATTTTAATGTTATGGTTTTTTTAGTGTATAATGCTATTGTGTTATTATTTAATTGTACTATTATTTCGTTTTCTGTATGTAATTGTAATGTTATTGCTTTTTTTTGTTGTTTATTGTTCTTCACACTAGTAGCAATTATTACTTTATTGTTACGGACTGTCAACAGCACGTACGGCTTACTGCCCGTGCGACCCATATTTGTAAATAATATTGTAAATATCTTACTTTTTGTCTAATAAAGTCCTACTACTAGTTATATATATATATATATATATATATATATATATCCGCCCTGCTTATTATGAATGTATATTGTGTCTTGTCTTAAATGTTTATGTTGTCTTATAGGTGACTCAGTTTTGAACTGATCTCTGTTCCGGGGAGGCCCTGCATCTCCTTGTGTGGTCAAAAATTATATGTATGTGATCAGTAATATAAACAATGTCTAAATATCCTCTCCCTATACGTCATGTCACTCTAATGCCCGAATGTTATGGGCACGTAAAAGTATTTAAGAGGAAGAAGTTAAGCTAAGAATAAAGTAAAAATATATTACTTGGTATATATTGTGTTACGTTAACGGTAAACCCAAACAAAATTGATAAGCGTGGGTAAATTTCTGGGAAGAAACGCGGAAAATGATACTCACATAAAAATGAATGTTTGTTTGTTAGTTGGTTTGTTCGTTCGTACTTTATGCGCGGCCATACCGTTGATCCGATTGTAATGGGGCTTTTTGCAAAATGTTCAGGAGATTCCCGGGATGAACGTAGGCTATAAGAGAGTTGTGATACTCAACTCCTACACCCTTAAAATCGCCCTTTGTAGTGGAAAACGTGAAAAAAGTAGCTTTTTGGACGCTGAAATGGCTTACGTTGCTTAAACCATAACAAATACACAACATTAATTTACACAGAATTGAATATTTCAAAACGCTCTACAAAAACTTCCGCGACAGCATGTGTTTATCACTTATGGATAACTCACAATAACCATTTTTGTCTTTCTTTTATGCCAAGAAGATCGAGACAAGTTCATAGATTCCTGTGCAAGCATAGCAGAACATGGTGGGTATTCTTTTACAGATAACTCACAATAACGAATTTTGTTTTTTAGCTCATTTATACCAAGAAGATCAAGATATGTAGATTCCCGGGCAACATCGGGTAATCAGTACGGGGAATCTTAAAATAATTACGATATACATTTATAATTATTTTTCATTTTACTTATTCAACTAAACATAAGAAGTACATTAATGTTTTTCTTTCAGTTCATTTATGCCAAGAAGATCGGGATGAGTAGATTCCCGGATAACGCCGGGTAAACAGCACGGGGTATCTAAAAATAATTACGATATAAAATTTTCCTCTTACTTATTTAACTAATCATAAAACACATTAATTTTCGTATTTGAGCTCATTTATGTAAACAAGAACGGGATAAGTAAATTCCCAGGCAACGCCGGGTAATCAGCAGGGGGTATATAAAATATAAATTTATAATTATTTTTCCTTTTACTTATTCAACTAAACATAAAAGCACATTAATTTTCATTTATTTAGGCGTAGCAGCTCATGCCGGGTATTCGCTAGTTCGTGATAAATAAATATGTAATCAAAGTGTAATATCATTAATACTTAATCATTTAACGTAAACTAATTAATGTGTAATGAAATTATATTGTTATCTATTCTGTGTTTTGTTTTATTGATACGTTCTGTCAACAGCAGAAACGGATTGCTGGCCTTGTGACCCATACAGTATTTATTAATAGCACATATGTAACTTACTTTTAGTCATACAAAGTTAATTTTTACAATTTATTTTTTCATTATTTCAGGTAAGTTATACCTTGATGTCACTCATTTTGGATTATTTGTCATCGCAAAGTAAGTAAAAATTCACTTAATGTAAATAACTAACCAACCAACTCTCTGGCACTATCAAGCTCGGAGGTTCATGATTGCGCGGATATAAGTCTCATCTAGGATGCAATATCTCATATGAAGAAGAAAAGGATGTAAATGCAAAAATATCTAAATTTTTAAGAATTTTAGGGTTAATAAATTCTATCTTCAAGTCACAGTTAGTCCAAAAGCATTCAAGACTGAAAGTGTATAAAACACTGGCTCTTCCAACTCTTTTGTATGGTAGTGAAGTATGGACGTTGAAACAGAAGGATATACAGAGACTTAGATCTGCTGAAATGAGATATCTTCGGAGGACTGCAGGATACACACTACTAGATCACAAAAAAAATGAAGACATCTTAGAAGAATTACACATGGAATCTTTAGAAAACAAAATTTCTGATTATAAGTCAAGATGGATACAACATGTTCATCGAATGGAAGATCACAGAATACCCAAACTAATGTTAAGATATCAACCCGCAGGAAGAAGAAGACCAGGACGTCCACTCAAAAGACTTCTGGATGGTGTTTCTCTTGAGGCCGAAACAGGTCAACAAATGGCCTAAATTCGTGAATGTACTATGATGATGATAAGTCTCTATACATGTCTATTCTGAGCTAATGTTTTACAATCATTCCCTGTGTAATTTACCTCCTTAAAATCATGGTTAACATTATTCTCCCACCTCATTTTAGCATACCTGCTTGCGGCTTTTTCTCTGGTTTTCTTACAAGACATTTCTATGTCCCTCTTTCTTTTCCCATTCGTGCCATGAAGTCACTTATAATGATTACTTACTAATAATTACACTTTGATTGCTTTTATTTCTATATATATATATATATATATATAAAACCAGATATTTATCCCCATATAATAATAATAATAAGGGTTTTTATTTAATATTTAAATATAATTATATTTATTTTTAGTAAGAATGGAAATAAGGTTGATTTAGAGAATTCAAATTTTTTATAAGTATATAAAAAAATTCAAACTGGTCAATATAAACTGTTAATACAGTTAGATATATTCCAAACAATTTAATATATGTAAAAATGCTTTAAATATTTGAATTGATATTTTTTATAAATAAATAAATGGGATTGGACGAATTGAATGGGAGTCAGCCAGTAGTATTCCTTCCTTTTCAGTTGGACCAATCAGAACTTCCAGATTATAACAGAAATGAAATGGGATTTTTCCCAGAACAAGAAGATGGCTACAATACTTGAAAGAGGTCAGACATGTAAAACTACAGGTCATCAATAAATAAGAGAATTATAGTTCATTTCTTGATATTAGCTGACAAAATGGTGTCAAAGTTATGGAAAATAATATTGTAGTATACATTTAATTCAACTGGAATATAAATAATCCATAAAGTGAAAATAAAGTGTTAGTGAAAAATTGACCGTTGGAAATAGTCATCTATTACATATATGAAGTAATAACCTTCTATAAGTGAAATTTATTAATTTAAGCCGGAATCTTTTAAATTATTGTTCATTTACAAGATTCATCTAAACAGAAGTGAAAACGTTAATAAAATAACATTTAGTTTAACTGTTAACAAAGTGTCGTTATTTGTTTATGTAAGAAACTTTCCTTCATTCCCTTGAAGGGAGTCATCAGTGCCGTGGCAAATAACAGTGATCTAAATTATTACAATCATATATCTACAACGTGGGACATCACACCCCAACAACCCACCTCTAATATATATATATATATATATATATGGCAAGAAAACTAAAAGAAGAATATGAAAAATGGGGACTTTATATAAATATAGAGAAAACTAAATACCTGTGTATAGGAGAAGAAATGGCAAATATAAGTTTCACCAATGGATAAGAACTAAAACCCAGTATTAAATGGACTTATTTAGGAACAAAATTAGACCATTCAGGCGATAACACAGTGGAAATTAAAAATAAAATCGCACAAACAAAACAAGAAATAAATGCTTTAAACTCTGTTTGGTAAGGTGAAAATAGTACAAAAAATAGAAAATTAAAAATATATCAAACAATAGTTCAGAGCGTTTTAACATATGGTGCTGAAGTCTGGCAAATTCGTACAACGGAGATGAAAATAATTTCAAGTACAAAACAGATGTTTTTAAGAAGATCAGCTGGAAAATCAAGAATGAAGAGAATACGAAATAAAGAAATAAGGGAAATTATGGGTGTACAAGAGGAGCCGGACTTCATAGGAATTATAAAAAAAGAAAAGATTACAGTGGTATGGCCATGTCAAAATAATGCCTGAACAAAGATTACCTAAAAGTGTATGGAATGGATCCCAATAGAAAAGAGGAAGAGAGGAAGACCAAGGAAAACTTGGATAGAAGGTGTAGAAGCGGCTATGAATGTCAGTGGATTGGAGGAAGATCAATGAATGGACAGAGAGGAAAGGCGTTTGTTTTCCGGAAGATGGCGGCAGTTCATGATACCGGATGATGATGATGATGATATATATATATAGATATATATATATATATATATATATATACATATATATATATATATACATACATTCATACATATATATGCTTGCTGTAAGGTCATCGCGTATAGGATCATATTATATCTAGTAGGTGTAGGTCCTATGTGTCTATTGTTGAGATTATCGAGTATTTTGTGAAGAAGTTTACTAATTTTAATAGTAATGGTATTGTGAATAGGCGGTTGTGATTAAATGGATCCTAGTAATGCAATTCCAACCGAGAGTTTTTTAGAATAAGAATAAGAATAAATTTTATTTACAAATAAATGTTATATACAGTATTGACACCCGAATGAGCAAGTGCTCGTGCTCGGGTGCAGTTCAGTTACATGAATAATACAAATAGAATATACACATTTAAAGTTGGGGCTAGTTTCATTTTTACATAAATTATGGCACATGCAAATAAAAAATAATAATGTATTGGGAATAAGACTTATTCTAACAAGAGAATTAATGGAATGGAGAATGATATACATAACATAATATAAGTCATATAATGTAATGGATTGTAACCAATAATACAGAAGAAAGTAATTAGTTATATATTGATTTATAATAATATAAGCAAAAATAGATGCTTTATATTTATTATTTTAAAATATTCAAATGATTAATTTTATTCACTTAATTAATTAAAAATAATTAATTTAATTGCTTCTTTAAACTAGCTGTGTTTTATTTACTTAGTTCTGGATTGGATATAATTAATTCATTATATAATTTGGGTCCTAGATATCTACTATGTTTAGATCCAGAAGTTGTATAAAATTTTGGAACATGTAGCAAAGAAGTAGTATTTTGTCTGGTACGGTAAAAACTTCGATTGTGCTCTTTAAATTCGTTTTTATTTTTATGAAAATAGGTAAGCAATGTATGCTTGAATATTTGTTTAATATTTGGCACGTTGAATTCTAAATAAATTAAATTTGTAGGATAATCTAAAGGTTTCTGCAAGCAGATTTTTATGATTCGTTTTTGTGGTAATGATAAGGGAGTAAGAATAGAATTTGCGATTCCATCCCAACCTAATATTCCGTATTGGATTATCGATTGAACCAGAGCTAAGTAAACAGTTCGCAATACATACATTGGTAAATGTAATCGAAGGATGATAAATTTGTGAATAGTTTTACGTAGTTTGTTACACAGCAAGGAAACGTGTTTGTCGTATCTTAAATATTGGTCTATTATAATACGTAGATATTTCACTTGTGTTGATATTCTCAAGGATGGACATGTGCAATATGCGTTATTACAATTGTGTATTGTAATATCGTGACTGGGGTTTGAATGAAATTCATATATACCGCGTGATGTTAAAGAAAAATGAATTAATTTGCTTTGGAGTTTGAGGAAATCTAGAAATAAGCCTCTGTTAGATTGGCCGAAACCGATTTTATACACTGACCTCCTAAAACAAGTGTCAAATGGTACCGTCCGAACCAAACTTGTTCGTCATATAAAGTATATGTGGAACTTGTGGAAGTAAAATATTGGTTGAAGAGTCTGTAAATACGTACGTACTGGAAAATGACTGTGTCTGTTTCTATAACTAGTAATGTCATTTAGTGATTAAAGAAAGAAAGAGATGGGAAACTGAAAGTGATAGATCAATATTTCCTAAAAGAGCTATTAATAAATTCAATGTTCTGCAAATATATTACGACCTAAGCGAATATTTTGTTACGTAACATTTGAACTATCCTGAAACGCCTATTTCAAACACCAGGAAGCTTTTTTTAGGAAATAAATTTGGTGTAAGGTTTCGTTGCTTAAAAACTAATAGTGTTATTATTTTTTTGTTATTATTATTATTATTATTATTATTATTATTATTATTATTATTATTATTATTATTATTATTATTCAGCGTCTAATCATTACATGTGTGTATTACGTGTATATTCTTTGTTATTATTATTATTATTATTATTATTATTATTATTATTATTTGATAATATTGTTATAAGTAGGGAAAGGATTTTTAGGTGCTGCATCTTTCCAAATATATAGCAGTTTCCATACTGATAGTTCAATATATGTATATGGAGGGATGAAATGAAGCGAAATGAACACTATTTGTTGCACATTTTTGCACTTTTTCATGCGATTACTACATTTCGCCCCTTTTCCTCTCTTGTTTATGCTTCAGCACCTTTACTCCATTCTTCTCTGCGTTTTTCTTCTAGAACAGCTTTTTAAAATCTCAATCAGAAGTCAACAATATTAAATAAATATTAAAATATAATTTACGTAATTTATACCCCAGAAACAATGGCCAATCTGCAGTATTGAAGTTAACAATAGTAAATGATAAATATTAAAATATAATTTATGTAAACCACCAGTAATTTATGTCCCAGCAACAATGGCCTATCTGGACATGTGAAGTCAAATTTAAATTTCAACAGTGTTGCTGTAACAGTTTAAATTAGTTCAGTTAGTACAGACAATAATTTAACAGTTTTCTATCTTCCGACTTGTTGTTGGCTGTGTTTTACGGTACTAGTCTGAACTACAATGTATTTTATTATTGATTTCGTACATCTCAATGATGGATAAATATGATTTATCCATCATTGAGATGTACGAAATCAATAATAAAAACTTGGAAAAAGCCGTACTGGCTGTAATGTATAATTCCCAAATATGTCTTCTTAATAAAGGAGCCGCCATTTGCAAGATAGAAGCATGGCTTCACAGCATTTGGTGGTTGGGAATTACAATGTATATAGAGAAAGATTTGCGTTTAGATCGGTACTTGCTCAGGTAGCTCAGTTGGTAGAGCACTTGGTCTAGAGAACCAAGGGCCCCGGGTTCAAGTCCCGGTCTGAGCGTATAATTTTTCTCTTCAAATACAATGTATTTGTATTAGTATTTTTTATTCAGTGCCCCAGGTTGTCATTTCGACATTTCTAGTTTTTCTCCTGGCATTGACGTGATTGTAACCCACTTCTGAAGTTGGGGTGCCTAGAAGGCGGAGTTACGTTACTCCGATGATATGATGGGTGATAAATTATAATGAAGCGCCAAGAAAGTTCCTAATCTAAACTTAATCTCAATTCCAGACCATGGACAACCATAGGAATAATTTCCTTTAAGGAAAAATCCCTATGATCTGACCGGGAATCGAACCCGAGATCTCATGAACAGTAGTCAGAAACGCTGACCACTAGCCCACGAGGCTGATCGTACAACTGGGTTTTCACAAGAATAACATGGCGAATGTTAAGAAAGATAAGGTTTATGCACTTTCAGAATTCAAAACGCAATTAACCGAAACTGATGGCACAATTCTTCCATGTTCCATCTGCAAAGTAAATATTGCAATAAACTAAAAAAATTATGAATTAAATCTTATGGACGCTATAAAGAAGAACAATTTGGTGCAAAATATTTTATACAAACTGTGCCGGTTCGCTCAGGGTAGAATATAACTCAGGGATGTTTATATTATAAATTTATTACTTCAGTTTATTCAATAATTTTGCATATAGCATTATAGAATTACAATCTTTTATACCTCACTAATATTCGGAGTGGAGTTGATGACTTTACTTAAGTCCACGTGTATTTAATATCACTTAAATTCTGAGCTACTGATTATCTTGGATTTTAAAATTCTTAAGATTTTAAAATTTACTAAAGGTCGCGAACGGTTGCTGTAGGACTTGTTTCTTGTAGATCGTATGAGTGTGAGTGCAAGTGAGAGCGTTTTGTCACGTGTCCTCGCCTTATAAGGGCGATGACTCCTCCCATAAAGTCATTTACCCCACTCAAATTTTCACATGTTATTCATTACACCTTAGAGGGGTAAGTACCATTATTTTGGTGTTCCTATATTGGTAATATACTCATGTGGAAATTTGTGCGCATTCCAGTTATTACTATTAATCGTATATTTTAGTACTTAAGAGTCTATTAATTCTTGCCACAAAACTGAGTTCATGTAACTGGTTTAAACTTTAATTCAATTGTTGTAACATCAATTTTTATTGCACCTTTTTGTATGTGTTTTCAGAACCTTTCCCCTCCCCCTTTTACGACCAATATTTGCACCTTAAAATTCTTTCCCTAATTATAAGAGACAGGCTCCATCAATTGAAACATTTACGATTTATAGACAACCTTCAAGATAATATTAAAACAAAAATTAAAGAAAATATACATTTAAATTTCTTTTAACTGACTCTAACGTCCCGCAAGCCCATGATTTTTTGTGATAGGGTATTCCAGTTACGAGTAGTGGATGTAATAAATAATATAGATTGATGGCATATTAAGCAAGATCATGCGTTTAAATCATGGTTACAGGATTCTTTATGGACGAATATAAGAAGCAATTTAACGGAAAATTAATTAATTCTAGTTTATGACATTTTACAATATAAAGCTTATACTAAATTATTCTCTGAACATAATATAAGCTAATTCAGTTTACGTTCATTATGAACGACTCATTTACTTCATGATATTCTACAACCGCGGAGAAACAGAAATTAATTTGTTTCTATGTTAAATGGATATACGTTCACTTATAAAATCAATAGTGTATCCTTTCCATTTTATTGAACATTAAACTTACTGTTAAGTTCAGATTACTGTTTGTGAATATCCCAACACAAACTACGGACTCGAGCCCCTGATAAATCATTGAGCGAGACACACTCGAAACTTAGAACCCCCGCACCCCTAACAAGGACTCATGAATTATTCCTAAATCAAAATAATAACTGCGAGTTTTCCAAGAATAATAGATGCACCTTCCTTCTTTGGAGCTATGCCAACTTTAACTTTCATATATCAAAGGATAATTCAGCATGTAGAATTGTTACAATAGAAAGTTCAAGTTGTGTATGTATAAAATATATACAGGGTGCTCTGAAATTATTCGTTCAAATTAATACAGGAGATATAAAACATCAAAATAAATATATTTCGATAAGGCATATATGGTCTCAGAAATCAACTTGTAATGTCATGGACTTGCACAGACGATAGTTCATCATCGCCATCATCAACAATCACGGATTAAGCCCATGTGGCTTGTTCCGGTCTCATAGATTCCCATTCAAAAGTTGGATCCATCTCTTCTTCGGTCTACCAACATTCCTGCGTCCTTTAGGTTTGTATTTAAATATAATTTTGGGAATGCTATCATCTTCCATTCTTTTAACACGTTTTTTCTAGATTCTTTTATTCTATCTAAGAGTTTAAAGATATTTAGCTCATTTCTAATACCTTCACTTCTTCTCTTATCTATAAGTTTGCAACCAGCCACACTTCTCAGAAATCTCATTTCAGCTGCTTCTATGATCTTCTCTTCTCTTTTAGTTAAAATCCAAAATTCACTACCATACTATAGTAAGGGGACTGCCAATACTTTATAAAATTTTAGTTTGTTTCTTTTCTTGAGCTTTTAAATATCCTTTTGATTGTTCCAGATATATAATTAAATTTATTAAGTTTGTTAAATATATCTTCATTTTTAAAATGAGATTTTATAACCCAGGTATTTAAAATGTTTCACTTGTTCAATGGGTTTCCCCTCCAGAATTATTTTGGCTCTTACGATAGTTTAACATACTAATTACAGCAGTAGCATCACAGGAATTGCTCGAGTGCACGACCATTGGTCTGTAAGCACGCAGTACATCGTCTGACCATTGCTTGGCATGTTCGTTCGAAGGTCCCTGGCATGTCCGCAATGGTCTTAGCAGCGACGAGGTTTTCTTATGTTTCCACAACGGTTTCATACACCAGCTGCTTCATTTGCCCCCCCGAGGAAGAAATCCAGACACGTGAGGACAGGTGACCTGGGTGGCCAGGCCACAGGGACACCTCGACCGACACAACAGCTTACGTCAGCACCATTAAAAATGTTCTCTAACATTGCAAGTTGACTTCTGAGATCATATGTTCCATATCTAAATATATTTGTTCTGATGTTCTCTACCTCCTCTATTAATTTCAACGAAGAGTTTCGGAGCAGCCTGTATATTGATTCCTGAACAATTTATCAAATTCATTACCCGAAATGGATCATCCGTGTCAACGGATCGTCTATAACAAAAATTAAATAATTTCCACGTGATTTTAATTTGTGTTGTTATTAAAGTAGAATAACTACTTTTCCACGCAAGGAAACTATTATATTATTTGCGTTAATAATAACTCACTGACACTTGATGATTATATGACCCTAGGTTAGTAGACCTTACTTATGTCACAAAATATCAAACACACAAATGTACTTATGATTTATGTTAATGGTTAATTTTAGTATATTATCTGAGAAGGATCTTTGGGGCAGTGCAAGACACATTACTCGTAATTGTTGAATTAGATACAAATATGAGTTTATGAAAAGTATAGTTTTGATCTATTCGGCCGCGGTGGAGTAGTGGTTATACTCCTTGCCTCTGGTCCCGAGGGTTGCGGGTTCAAACCCGGCCGGGGTCGGTGGATTTTTTTAGGATGGAAAAATCCAAGGAGCATGTCCTCTGGGAGGGACTTTCAGCCGTGGGTCCAGAGTCTGAAGAATTTCAGGCTCGTAAAATACCCTTAAGCCTGAATGAAAGGCCTTTAAGTAAAATTTACCGAATTTTTCCGTCCTAGTACTACCTTGGTTTCCTAGATGTCAGTATGGGTCACAACTATACGATGGATGAACATAGGATACCAGAGAAGGTTATGGAAGAATAAATATTTGCTAAAATACCTGTTCAAAGACCTAAAGGTAGATGTATTGATGCAGTAATAACTGAACTCAGTAGCTTAGAAGCAAGGAGAAGGACCAATCCTTATAAAATTAATTTTAAATCGCAATTGAGGTTATGTAATTTTTTTTAATATTAAAAGTAATTACCTGATATATCAGCCGTCCTCAATTAAAATGGTTTTAAGTAGTTGACAAAGTTTTTTAAACAGAAATCTAGTTTAAATGAGGACGACTGATATAGCAGGTACTTATTGTAATATTTTAAAAAGGAGAAGGATGTTATTACATACGGAAGGATGGAAGAAAAAAATCGAGGCTAAGGTCTGATATTGGGCTGTAATGACATTGGAGAATAATAAGTTTATTGTATTAAATATGCACATCTTGTTTATAAGAGAAATATACTTGAGTCAAACTGGTGCTGGATAGAATATAATTTTAATAAAGTATTATCCTTGATTATAAAGATGTTCAATTTGTCACACACGCAACCAAAATTAACACTGTATGTTTTATTGTGAATGTTCTTTCTAACCAACTCAAACCAACTTACAATATACTGAGGTTACTGTAGTAAATAAGAAGCAAACTATTAGGTTATTAATCATTCTGGATAACTTATCAATGTCAAAAAATTTACTGTCAGAATGTCACACGCAACCATGGAATGACCTAAATACTTTCTTGTGAATCTATTTTGTCATATGACTTTAACCGAAATTCAACTTCCCGAAACTAGAAGAAATTCTACATAATTTCTAAGCGTTTTTACTCTATCTAACTAGCAAAATAGTATGGCTTCCTTCTAAAAAGGAATAAAAGCGTTTCGTAGATTTATATGAAAATACTTCAAGCCTAAAATATGAGGAAATTTTGACGAACCCTTTCGAGTCTAGATTTGAAAAGCAATGTTAATGACCTAACCCGTGAAACAGCTTTCTTAAATACAGCACTAATAGCCTGTATTTTAATTCATCCCAACTGACGTCGGCATGACATAGTTAGTAGTATCCATACCTCCCATCCGGCGACGATTCAATTCCCAGCATGGTAGGCGATTTTTAATATTCGCTTTGGACTGGGAATTTTTCCTGTGCTTATGCGAAACATTAAATGACAAAAAAGGCGAGCATTGTAAAAACAAACAAGAGAAAAAATCCACCTTTAATTTAACTTCACATAATTCGTCATAAACAATATTTTAAAGATAAATATAGTTAACATTCATAACAGAGCGAATTAAAAATTTTACATTATGCTTTGCCCGAGAAATGTTGGAGTGATGGTATTTATTCAGACATCCAAGAACAGAAACCTACAACTTAATGATTGGCACGACCGTGAAACATGGAAGAAAAGGAATCAGGAAAACGGCGTCAGCTGTAACAAATTTGAATGATGATGAAAATGATGACGGTATGGTTTATATCATGTAAATTTATTTTCTAGATTTTGTGTTTTGGAAGATTTTCGGAAAAATAAAATAAAATTTTGTTTGTTAATGTTATACACGAGAGGATTGTGAACAATTCTCGTATTTTGTGCATGATAAGTCTTTCTGTAAAACTCTGTGGTGTTCTTTAGACGCAGAGAAAATAAGTTCGATTCCCGGTCCGAATATATTTACAGGTGAGTATTTTTCTTTTTTTTTACCCTTCATCTGTAGTAAAATTCCACAAAACGTTAAGGCCAACATAGTCCGCGAATGTAGTCTTGTGATCATAATAACTCGTATCATAATTACCCCGTTTAGTGTGGACACATGAGTGAATGTCTTAAATGTTAGTGTTGTCTAGGAGGTAGTCACGGCACTGAATTAATCACTTGCTCGCGGAGGTCTTTCATACTCTTACGTAGTTAAAACGTACGTATGTGATGCAAAATTAAATAAAATTCCTCTCTAGACAAGTCGTGTTCATGTAAGGTCAGGAAGCAACAGAGCAGCTATAAGTATCTACTACCTACAAATACAGAAGTAATATGGGCTTATCAATTGAGGCGGTTAGAAGTAAGGGCGTGTAAATGATTTTTTCGCAAAAAAAAAAAGAAGAGTTTGTGCATATTTACATTCTTCAAGGATTCTCCATTATTATGTGGTAAAGGGATATAAGTGTATGCATAAGGAGTAGATAAAATATGATTACCATTTTCAATTACCTATGATTTTCTTAGTCCACCGCTGTGGTCTTGAGGTAGCGTGCTGCACTGTCACGCAGCGGACCCGGGTTCGATCCCCGGTCGGGGCAGTTTTTCGGGGTGAGATTTTTATCGGGGTTTTTCCTCACCTGTAAGACAAATGTCAGGAAGACTTTAAGGCCCAAAGGGTCCCCGAAATCATATGGCCATCATCATCCTCATCATCATCATCATCATCACCCTTCACCGGTGTGGAAAGCAACGGGAAGCTACCACCCCTACAATTCCCTAGTAAAGCTGCAAGCATAGCATGAAAATGCTATGACTGCAGTGAAGGACCTGCCTTTGGGCAGAATTACTATGGATGGATGATTTTCTTAAACAACTTCAACTTTAAATCTCTTTTTCTCAATATTGCAAAACTTGCTATGGATAATTTTCCCTTATTTAAGAGGTCTTTACTCATTTGAGTTGGGTTTTTTTTTAAGTTGTACAAGATTAGGCGTTTATACTGCACATATAGGAATTGTTATCGGTGGTTTAATAACTTTAACTTATTGAGGGTATTGTGGATCTTATACTTTAATACTTGCCCATAGTCTTTGTTCTTCTGGTTTATTTTGTTTAGCAAATATTACATATGAACGGTTAGGTAGTCGACTAGCATCCCTTTGTTTCTAACCGCCTCAATTGTAAGGAAGGAGGTAGTAGTTAATAATATGTTATTTAACGAAACTTTTTAATAGCTTAGGTCATTAGCGTAGTGAATTGGCTGACAATTTTTACCAGAGACCTCTTATTTTAAGCTTGAGGTTCTTTTAGTTCCATAAATCTTCGCCATGGGATTCAAGAGTTTTACTCTATATCTAAGGAAATCTTACTCAGGATTTTTACGCCCTGAAAAAATTAATCGACTCCAGCCTAGTTTGAATCTGCAAACATGGTAATCACTATCCACCTCGAACGACGAGAGAATGAGAGAGATAGAGATAGATAGAGAGAGAGAGAAATAGAGAGATAGAGATATAGAGAGATATAGAAATAGATAGATAGATAGAAAGATATATATATATATATATAGATATATAGAGAGGTAGATATATAGCGAAGTAGTTAGATAGGGAGGGAGATAGAGAGATAGATAGATAGATAGATAGATAGGGAGCTAGAGACGTAGATAGAGAGATGGAGATAGATAGAGAGAGAGATAGGAAACATGTGTAAAAATAGCGAAAATAATTTCCAAGGTTGTCCAAAACATTGTGACGAGTTCTTGGTAAGCATTTGGAATATTTTGAGTATACCACGTGGTAGAGATAGCGTGAAAAATGTCATTAAATATAAAAACTGGCATTATTATGGTGTATCAATTTGAGGAGAACCGTGTGTTGTTGAGAATTCTGGCAAAGCATCCAACTCCAATTACAAGACTAGTTAACAAGTGCCGAGGTTTATGACTATATTGGCGAGTGTCACAGTGAACAGATATTAAAACTGGAGCCCAATCCTCTTCGTATAAACGAGTTGCCAAGTTTCTGTTAGTCACCTGTCCCCGTGACTAATATGACGTAGAACTGCCAGCTGTACCGCACATCAATGTCTTCTGTGGATTATACTTCATGACGTCTGCAACAATATAGGATATATAAGTGCCAGATTAAAATTAAAAAAAACACATTTTTATAACGGACAATAGGTGTTACTGATGATATAAACTTATTTTTATGCGCATGTAATTTCTCTTGAGTGACATTGCTTTTTTACTTGTACAAGTACTAAAAACTAACTCACTGGCACTATCGAACCCGTAGGTTCATGGTCGCGCGGACATAAGCTCTCCACACATTCGTGACCTGACATTAGGATTATAAATTCAAAAGCATATTTAATGGAAAAGTAAGGGTTGAATGGGATCTTATCAATGTCCGTCGCCGTGGCGTAGTCGGTAGAGTCCCTATCTTCCCCTCCGGCGACCCCGGTTCGATTCCCGGCGGGGTAGGGGATTTTAAATCTCCACCTTGGTTCTGGATGTGTGTCTTATCTTTTATTTGTATGTGTGAATAAGATAAAAAGGTTAACAAAGGTAAAACAAAAAGGAAGAACAGTGAAAACGAAAGAAAACGAGAAAGAAAGTAATTTAAAAAAATCAATGTTATTATGTAATCCTAGGGGATTATTTGACCCTGTTTGATGTAAATAAGTGAATTATTACTATTGCTACGATAATAAAGGGTGATAGAAAATGGAAAGTAAGGAATCGATTGTTTTCCAAACATCCCTTGTATAATCTACTTCCCTCAAATCATGGATAAGGTTATTCTCCCACCACGTTGTTGGTCTACCACCTTGGTATTTTCTCTCTGGTTTTCCTACAAGAAGACGTACTAGGCCTAGTAAATTGTTAATACTTTATTCATATAAAACTGCTGTTTTTCAAGTTATATGGATGTGAAACATGCAAGGGATGAGGAAATATTACGAGTATTTCAAAATTAAGTTCATAAGAAAAATTTAGGCCGAATAGAGGTGAAAACACAGACAGATGAATGGAAAAGACTACACAAAGTGAGCTACTTGAGCTTTATGGGAAATCAGATATAGTAAGTCTTGAATGCGATGGGCTAGACATATAGCACGAATGGGAAATGAAAGAGGGGGATGGAAACCGTAATAAATTCAAAAGGAAAGCGGCCAGAAGATAAGTCAACAATTATATGAGGGAATAATGTTAATCATTGTTTGTGGGAAGTCAATTGTACAAGGAAAGTTTGGTAAGCACTAGCTCAGGATAGAGATGTATGGAGAGCATATGTCCGCGCGGCCATGAACTTCCGGGCTCGTTAATGCGTTAGTTAGTTAATTAGGTTTTTGAGCCTTTTGCATGGGCTCCATGAAGTAGATCCCGTCCAGAGAACCGAATGGGAGACTATTTGATCTCCGGAAAATTTTACCCCAGTTGAGCCCATGTCCGCATTTCTTGACGGTTGTATTTTTACGGTGAAAGATCGTCACTCTTTCGACCAAGGTACTTTTTTCGTCTGGCTTATCACCTTCGACCAGTCCGGCATGGGTAACCCTATCGGCAGCATTGCTACCGCCGGCATAGCTCTTAGAATCATTTAAGCACGGAAGCCACTCCACCACGACAAGGTAAAGATACCATGGAGGGAGAAGACTACATAACAATGAAGTACATGATCTTTGTAGGAAGCCAGATATAATAAGAACAGTTAAGTCTCTTAGACTGCGATGGGCAGAACATGTTGCACGTATGGGGAGTGAAATACTTGCATCGAAGCTTCTTGTAGGAAAGCCAGAGGGAAAACGCCCAATTGGTAGACCAAGAACGAGGTGGGAGAATAACATTAACTATGATTTGAGAGAAGTAGATTATACTGGGAATGATTGGAAAGCATTAGCTCAGGATAGGGATGTATGGAGAGCTTATGTCCGCGCGGCCATGAACCTACGGGTTCGATAGTGCCAGTGAGTAAGTAAGTAAGTTAATTCGTATGATAGTGATATTTGCGTCGCGTCGTCCGTTTTGTATACTGTAATGTCTCGTTTTCGACATTTTGAAAGGCCGTGTAATATTGAATTTATAATTTGAAGAAAAGTCCATCGCTGTGGTCTCGGGGTAGCGTGCTGCCTTATCACGCAGCGGGTCCGGGTTCGATCTCCGGTCGGGACAGTTTTTCTGGGTGAAGTTTTTATCGGGGTTTTTCCTCACCTGTAAGACAAGTGTCAGGAAAACTTTAAGGCCCAAACGGTCCCCGAAATCATATGGCCATCGCAATCATCATCATTCATATTCATCTTAGGTTAAGCTTCGGATTAGGGAATCTCCTGGCGCACAGTTATCATCATCACCCATCATATCATCGGGGTAACGTAACCCCACCTTCCAGGCGCCCCAACCTCAGAAGTGGGTTACAAGTACGCCATGCCAGGAGGGAAACCAGGAATGTCGAAAGACAAACCTGGGGCATTTGAAAAAAAAAATAATTTGAAGAAATTACATTTTAAATCTTATTGCATTTTTTGATGTGGCCTAGCGATTTGCTTGAGAAGTATCATTTGAGATTTGTATTCGGAAGGCTCAGGGTTCAAATCCTGGGTGCGATTTAATGGAGAATTATTATGATTTATTTTGACAAGCAATAGACTGTGTAAGGCGTACAGCGAAGGAAGGCCAATAATATTTTTATCAGAAAGAACTCGCATGACAGATGATTATTCAGACAGCATTAGGGCTGACATATGGTCAGTATGTCGAGTCCTCCAGCCATTATAGCTGGTTTTCTCAACCTGGAGCCGCTACTTATTGTATTTACCTAAAGTCCTCGCGATGCTGGTTGGGAACCAGTCCCATACTGACCGAAATTTCATGAGAAATTTTCTTCTCCATTTGGAGACACGAATGCGCATGTCCCGGAGCTCTGCACCAAAGCATAATGCCTTAAACCATCGGCAACAGTGTAATAATGCAATAATAATGTTACACTTTAGGAAGCTTAACTTATTAATGGCGGGTTACTTGATACTTGGTTTTCAGTTGGTAGAATGTTGAATGATGGGGAAATGCCATGTTGCAGTTATAAATATTCTCCCTCCTGTGACGTTAGTCACAATTCTTACTTCGTGTGGGTGAATTAAACTATTTATAATGAGTCCACAACGTAAAAAGAAAAATTTCCCTTTGGATTCATTCTGTCGTCATCTACATCTTTAAAGGTCAGTTCTGTTTCTCTGGCTCGATTCCATACGCTGTTTCTACAGGGTGCTCGGAAGTTCCATTTACAAATGTCAGAAAAGAATGAGTTCATAATATTTTAATGTCTTAAAATTTCAGACATAGATATAAAGACTGACAACAGCCTGTTTTATGTTTATTTTATATTTTCTTCTTTTAATACAACTAAAGAGAAAAAAATTATGCCTGAATTGGATTTGAACCCAGGATCTCCAGCTTTGGGCGTTGACAATTTTCCTTAGAGCTACCCAGGCATCTATGGACTTACATGAACCTTTCTCATAAGTAATTTCACGAATTATTTCCAAATTATCGATACATTCACGACTCACGAAGTGAGGAGTAAATTTACGTAGAAAGTTTGGAAATCAAGAGTGGCATTTGTTAGGACTATTTAACGAATGAGAAAGGTTTTATGTCTTTCCATGGATGCTATGGTAGCTCTAAGGAAGAGTTCCAGCGGAAAGATGAAAATCCTGTGTTCGAATCCCGGTTCAAGCATACATTTTTCTCATTAGATGTATTGATTATTCCAGACGTTGAGAAGACTGAGTACATCAATTTTAACGATACTTTCTTATTTTAATTATCCTTTTTTAATTTGTCCTTTTTCTTTCGTCTTACCGTTATTTTTCTTTTTTGTTTTACGTGTACGTTTTTTTTTAAGTTTTGACAGAAACAGAGTGCACACCCTGACCCAAGGCAGAGGTTTAAAATCCACTACCTCGCCGAAATCATAACCTCGTCGCCGGAATTGAATACAGGGACTCTGTCTACAATGCCATGTTGATGCACAAAGGCTCACACTTGTATCGTTTGCCAGTTACGCACTATACGTAAACCACCTCGGCTAGAAGCTCAGATCTTTGAAGCACGAAGTCGCTGACACCGCTATACCCTTCCATCTTTCCTTGCCTTAGTTCAACCATTTCCTTTGTATGTACTTTTTACATGTCCCACGCCACTCGGGCATCAGAGGGACACATCCTGTTGGAAGAGAATTTTAAACTCTGTATCACACACATTTTTTACTACACAAGAACTAGAAAGGGGAGGGTTCTCTTTAGTTGGGTGATCAGCTCAACGATAGGGGCATCTCTGAGACAACACGGACATTTAAGGAAAGACACACTATAGTCTATTATATTCAAATTAAAGCGAATATGATGTGGATGATGATAATGCCCATATGATGTTCGGGGACTATTTGGGTCTTTACGTTTCCTGACATTTGTCTCAGAAGTAAAGAAATATCACGAAAAGAAAACCTCCTCAGGAAACGTGTCCTTACAGGAGATCGAATCCCAGCCCGTCTGAGGAAACGGCCATATAACTGGACCTTAGCCGTAAACACTGCTGTATCACGAACCATAACTTTTCAGTATGATTCTAGTCCATTTATATTCAATTGTCAATATTAACCAAGCTTAAATTCAATAAATTACATTTTATGTTAATATGAAATTAATGCATTAGGCCTATAGCTCCGACGAATGGACAGGTGAATGGAGGGGACTAAATAACAGTGAACTACTTGATCTTTATGGGAAACCAGATGTAAGAATAACAGCTAAATCTCTTACACTGCGATGGGCAGATTATATGGGAGAAATGGGTAATGAAAGAGGCGTATAGAAACTCCTTGTAAGAAAATACCCATTAGGAAGACCAAGGATGGGATGAGAGAATACCATTAATCATGATATGATGGAGGTAAATTATAATTAGAAACAATTATCTCAGAATAGGGCTGTATGGAGAACTTATGTCCGCGCGACCATGAACCTACGGGTTAGATAGTGCCAGTGAGTGAGTTAGTAATCGTAGTCTTATTGGTCTAATTTAATGTGTTTAAACGGAAAACACACTCTTAATATGGTGACAGGAGCAAAATGGCATCTCCGCTTCCTGCTTCAATGAATCCAATGCTACGAGACAGGCTAATGCCAGTATATTTCTTTATGTCTATGGTATAGGGCCTACTCATATGCAGTTTCCATGCCACATGAGCAGTCTTAGACACGAAATTTAACCGATCTCCTGAATAATGCATTTTTCTACGAGTCCATGATACATACGAATATGTCAGAGAATACAGATAGAAACTAATGTATGGAAACATTCACTATATGAAAAATCACTTCGCCCGTGTGTATACGTACTTCATGAATCTAGCACAAAGACCAACTTACATTTTGAAAGCCTTTCAAATTTCAAGTCTAAGCTGTATAATAAGATTTAAAATTACCATTCATATGGTGTAGAAGTAACATCGTCTCTTCGTACCCAGCAGGCCATGTATCGATTTCGGTCGAGTTGAGTTTCCTATAACTGTAATACATATTTAATTCTTACGTCGAACATCCAGAACTAGTCGACTCCTATGGCTCAATGTCTCTTGAATATTTGAATGTTTCGCAGCAAGTGTCCATAGAGATTCCATATGGTTAAGATGTTTCCTTAACTGTAAAAAAAAAAACGCTTGGAAATTCAGGCTGCAAACTTTTTAATTCCTAGCGAATTTTGGGTATTCTTTTTAAGCTTGTTTATAGGCATAAACTGAAATTTGTCTACAAGCCTACTTTATAGAGTTTACGCCTGTTAAGCCCTACTTATAGAGGTTTCCCCTTATACTATGCATATGATACTTCATTTCCGTTACAGGATGAGTGGTCACCGCCAGGAGGATCAATCCACTTTCAAAATCCTGATCCCATCGGGAATCGGTCCCACGATCTTCCGGCTTGTAGCGAATTATCTTGACCAACCATGTCCCACTCCACTGCAACAACTGCTTATGTTTTTTTTTTTCGCAACGACACTATTCAACTGATGCAGAAACATTGTCCAACATTGAATATGCGATATTGTAATATCATTCTGTTGTCAGTATTTTAAAAATCCCTGTACATTACTGAGACCACACTCCTTTTGATGCCCGTATGTTTAACATAGTAATTTAAATTAAATGAAGATTTTAAAAATTGTTTTAATATCGAATTCTGTAATAGATTAAAAAATCGCAAGGCTACTGTAATGAAAATGCCAAGATATGTATGTTACAGGCTAGATTGACTAACGTCCATTACGTCTTCATGTATTTTAAAAGTTTATTTTAGTTTTGTACCTTGTGTATCTGGGTTAATATTTATTTTTGATAAGGGTGATATTTAATATCACTCGATACTACATCCTACATAGTTAAGTCACGTGATTTTTGGAATACATTTTCAGCAATTCTCATTCAAACTACTACTGATATAATATTATGGTTGTTACCGTAAGTTAGATAGGTCATTACTTTAGTTATAGTTAGGTTACGCTACGAAAATATGTTTGTCTTAACGAAGATGGTATCACTTTTCTCAATAAATACTCGAGTTAGGGCTATGAAATTTTCAGGGCACATTATATACCCTTCATGGTGAAGCCCCTGTAACAGACTTGGTAAATAGTCTTTCCTAAACCATGTCTTCTACAAATGTTTATATTAAAAAAACTAATTTAGTATTAAATATTATCCTGTTTTCTAAATATTACAAGTAAAACAATGAAACTTCTAGGACATATTGTAATGCATAATGTCTGCTGTATTATTTGTAGTTAAAATGTCACTTTCTTATTTTTATAGAAGAAGAAAAAGATATGTCTGTATAAGTATGCGATGGCCAAACTTCAATCATTTGATAATCAATTCTGTCTGAATGGTTTAAATATGTAAAAAAATACAAGGTTTATATATTTTTAAATGTAAATGTAGCCTTAATTAACATGAATTTTGTAATAATGTCAGATAGTTCTTCTTCTATGTCATGGAATTAAGTCACAGATCTGTTCGGTTTCTCTCTTGATGATTGTCAGTAGTAGTAGTAGGACTTTATTAGACAAAAAGTAAGATATTTACAATATTATTTAGTAGTATTTACAAATATGGGTCGCACGGGCAGTAAGCCGTACGTGCTGTTGACAGTTCGTTACAATAAAGTAATAATTGGTACTAGTGTAAAGAAAAATAAACAACAAAAACAGCAATAACATTACAATTACATAAAGAAAACACAATAATATTACAATTAAGTAATAACACAATAGCATTATACACTAGAAAAACATTAACATTACAATTACATAAAGAAAACACATTAATATTACAATTAAATAATAACACAATAGCATTATACACTAATTAATTTATATATAATTGATAATAATTAATGGTATTGCATTTTGATAACATATATTTATTCATGAATGAGTGTTGTCCTTATTTTTCGCGTTTTGTCCAGAAATTTACCGAGGTTTATCCAATTTTCTGGATTTACCAATAACTCGTAGCATGCCAATCTTTCCCGATTTGAATTTAGAAATCTTTCCGGTAATAACTGACGTCTCCAATATTCTAAATCATTACATTTTCCTAATATATGTATCTTATCTTCAAAGTTCCCGCACATTGGACATATTCGCATATCGTGATCGTCGCTAATTTTTAGATATTTCCATGCCCAACCTTGGCCGCATTTTAAGGGCGCTACGCAGAGTAAGGTCAGTAAAAGGGCTCCTTCTTATAGCTTCTGACCAAGCTACTTTGTGTATTAACCCCTAGAAAGACGGCTGCTACTTCCGCTCTTTGAGCCGTCGTGGTGATCGCGTCATCCCACGTCGCGTCGCCTCGCAGATCGTTGCAATTTTCGCACGTATCCCTGTGCAGAGGATATCATTATATCCCGAGATATTGGGTCCCCGACAGAACTTGCCACCTTATGGTGCGCACCCTTGCGGTTTGCACTAGCCTGTCGAGATTGTTCACGTATAGTCAGTTATAGCTTAATAATTTGCCCTGACTACCGTGAACAGAGTTAGTAGTCTTGTATGATTCCAAGACTGGAGGCTGTCAGATTAGAAACATATATATTTATGACTTACGAGTTTATTTTTGCTTCTCTTCAGAACCGACTCCACTTACGCTTGTTTCATTGCAAGTTTGGATATCAGACACATTACGACTTCAGGTTACGAGACATTCTGGCTAAAGACTGGCGTTATCTGCTACGTCACTGATGTACTCTCAAGCTTCTATTTAAGGCATTAAGCGGGGTGAGGGGTGAAATTTCTATTTTCTACATTTTTTGAGAGACTTGATGTTTTGTACAAACTTCACTGCAAGATACATAACGCTGTGCTTACTCTTCATTCTTTGAGACATTTATTTTACGAGTTATTAAATATTATATTTAAAAAAAATTACATATAGTATAATTAAATGGGTTCCACAACTTTTTAGTAAAATGTCTGATTTTTTACAAGACCTAAAATATTTAGAAAAAACATCATGCATTAGAATTCTTATAATGTGAATACATAGGGAGAAACAATAATGTTGTGCCTCATGCGTGGAATTACAAAAACAATTAATAATTGCATACATTTTATTTTTTATTTCTTAAAATACAACTTAAATCATGAAACCCATGCAATATTTTGTATACCCATAATTCTTAGGACATGCAGTAAATATTTGATCCTTCTAGGACACAATTTCTGAATTCCATTCAATTTTGAATGTACAAAAATGCAGTGAAAATAAAAGTGTGGAAAAACAAGTTTAAAGATTTGCATGCAGGTTGCATGTAACTGGTGCAGCCTTTTAACTGACGTAATTTAGGGCACTTAGAAGCGTCATAGGCCTCTGAAACTTTGCCAACATATACATTGGAGTACAGGCTATTTTTTTGTATAAAAAACAAAAAAATAATTTTGATCTCAAATGGTCAACATTTCACCCATTACCCCCTTATTGGATGTATATTTTAAAATGTCCCCATGAGTACGGTAGCTACTAACGTTCTGCAGGGATAATCCTTTGGAGGGGCTGTCTCCTTAAAGCCATTGGACTTGCTTCCTTTTGTTATATCCGCACAAGGAGGGTTGTCTCTTCCTAGTAAATAAGCCTAAACCGTGAAGAAGAAAAATAAGATATTTCATTCACTGATTTCTTAATGCATTGTTAGGACTAGTATTCACAACTTATTATTATGGCCCACTATGATGGTTGTCCAGCGGCTCGCTGTGTTTCCCCACAGCTGTTATATACAATTAAATACAAAGATGCCGACTACCGCCACTATAAGTCCGCATGTTAATCATTGTCAAGCATTGTCACGCTGCACGCACTTTTATGTAAACGGACAACCATCATAGTGAGGCGATAATACCCGATCCCTCTGTCTAGGTTAATTTGGTCTGTCTTACCTGTAGTAATAGCAGCGGGAAGTGGAACATTGCTGGATTCTCAGGCGTGGATATTAGATCATAGTATGCAGAAAGACGGTTTAATTCACACGGTTCTTGCATTGCAGACCATAACCTACATACACTGGTTATGGCCAAAGATAAGGACCGGGATGAATTAATTATGAAGTTACCTGCGCATGTACTGACTGTAGCATTTTTTAAGAGGTCAATGAAAAGGGATTTTGAATGCATGTAAACATATGCATCCATACTGAAGTCTAGAAAATATGAAAAAAAAAAAAAAAAAGGAATACATTAAATGTGTGTTACACCTGTAAAGGTACAATATTCACTGTTGTTTACGTTATCTCTTTGTATTGAAAGGAGATGGGAGTAACTTAAATGCACATCACTTTTAGTCAGTCAAACGACAAAACTGATCGCAGTCTTAGGTCATTTTTATCACTATTTAAAAACCTTAGATAAAATATAAATGCAAAACTGTTGGAAATGCTGCACAGGATTGATACTGCACACAAGTATCAATAACTGTAACTAACTAACTGAAGTGTTGTTGTAAATGTGCCCATGCAATCAACTAATTAACTTAAGTATTGTTGATCGAAGTGTCGTGATGTGTATTAGGTAAATGGACAACAATAACTAACTTTAAAAGGCGTTTCTGTTTATCACGATTAACAGTTTGTAATGCCGATAAGAAAAGTTTGATTTTTACTGTTCACAAACCTGTGATAGAACTGTAAATACGATATAATCAGCGGGAAATTATTTTATGTAATAATAGGTTGTAACACTTATAGCGTAATTTATTTGGGGTATTAATGCTAAATGTAAAATTATAATAACATCAATTACACTGTTCAACGTGATTTTTGTCCCATGAGTACCAATAGTTATTCTTAATGCAGTTTTTTTATCGTGTTTTCAAATATGTATTCGGAATTTCTCCATCACATACAGTTTTTTTATTTAAATTTAAATTAATATGTTTAAGTAATTATTTTTTAATACACTTTTTTTGTCCATTTATTATCTTGGCGCAGTGAGCGATGAGCACGGGAAACACTTTCATCAGGAGATTTCACCTATGGAAAAGAGATATCAAGGCAAATGGAATCCTAATATGCTGGCCTATTATTGTTGGACCATCAAGAAACATGCTCCACAGGCGAAATATAGCAGAAAAACCACCATTTCTTACTTTCTAGGTGAGTCCGAATGTTCGAATATTGTGTAGTTACAAATGTAGAAAATATTAAAGTGCCTCTCTCTCGGAAACCTTGCGTGATGGAGACAAAACGATTTGAATTCAGGAGAAAAAATACTATCAGAATCACATATTTTGCTTTCTGAGTCAAAAATGTTTATATTTTGTTGTTCATTATTATCTAGATATCATTATCACGGACATTAAAATAAAGTCATAACAATTCAGAAATCCTAGAAAGCATGTGATATCAGCAGAAGAAGAAGTTAAAGACAAGATAAACAACTTAAGTTATACAAAGTAATAGCAATTCCAATAATAATTTACAGATATGAAAACTGGACTTTGAGCAAGAAAAATAGAAGCAGAATGGAAACTGAGGAAATCAAAGTTCTTCCATCATTGGCACAATACACCTCTAGATAAAAGAAAGGAGCACAACGATCATAATCTTCCTTTCATGTTCTAGTCCTGAAAGGACTGTTACGATTTACGAAATAAAATTTCATCCAGCTCTTCTTTGGTTGCCCCATCGAACTTTTACCTATAAGAAATAAATTAGGGATATTTAATTTAATACAAGGAATTGATAAAACGAGAAGACATTGAAAGAATATCTAAAATTAATGTCAGAAAAACGGATTCCTAAAATAATATTTTCAGACACACTAAATAGAATTTCAAAGCATAGAAGGATTTTGATGGGATGGAAAGAAGAATTGTGAAAATGGAACAGGCCAATTGCCCCAGTAGATGATGATGACGATGATAAATATTCTCTATAACGTTATGTATTATGTAACTGTTTCACGGATCACTCGTTGAAAAAAAAAACTTTCATTTGACAACCAGAGTAAAATTTATCGCTGGATTCATACCAACGATGGTACGAGCTCATTGTATTTTCTGTTACAGTTAGCCATTTTACACAATTTTGGGAACTTTATGTAGATTACTGGCTATTGAGGCACAGATATGTGAATATTGTATATTAGAATATGTCACAACATACAAACTATTGTGATTCTTCTTGATTATCTAGGATTTAATTTCGTCCTCCAACCCAATACGAATTGAACAATTTTGCTAGATGGAAGGTTTCAAGGTTAGGTTGAGTTATTTTTATAGCTTATTAAGTTTAATTGCTGTGAGTGGAATTCAGTTCCATAAATTCCGAAATTCTGAAGGTATTTTTCCTGGCAAAACTCATTTTATTGCTGGCAAAACCGTTTTATTGATTTGTATCCGTGCCAGTGTAGGGAATGATCCCTATTGAATTAAGTTTATAAACCTGTTCAACCCATCATTCATTGAGTAAATGTTCAGCATTATATTGTGTACTACATTTGATTGAGAGACTTTTGTTATTTTATATCTTCACTTATTCCTTTTTTTTTTTCGAACCAAATACAGTATATACACAGGGTTCCCACAAATGCTCTTTCGGGTTTCGAACACGTGTAAGTTACGTTTAAATAAACTTACAAACATGACACTAGTACTAATGGAAAGAGAAACTCAAAACGTTTTGGTTATAGTATCACAGTTGGCAGTATCACAGTTCAGGCCTGGTGTATTGGCACCCTTGTCACTCACAGGCCTCTATAAATATAGGCGCTTCATCTTATCTCATACCTCAACCCGACCCTTAGTTGTGGATATAGGCCTGTATATAAACATACATAAAACGCTTTATGGCATTCTCTATGTCAATCGGCGGCAAGCTGCTGGGGTCAAGGCTGCTTGTTCCCGGTGAACAGGGTCCGCTAGGGTTGGCTGTTAAAATTACCGTATTCCTATAGTTTATTTATCTTGAAGAGGGAAAGAGAGGAATGGCAAAGCCAGAGAGAAAGATTGAATATAACGCGCATTGTAGGGGACCGTTCACAAGCGCTTGGACGCCGTGCTGGAGCGGTTTGGCGACGAAAGCAATATACAGTATATAAACGAATTGTCTTGGCCCCGTCTTAAATTATGGTGAAGACCAGTGAAAATACGTTTATACGAAAATATGTAAATTGAGTTTTCCCACTAAGATTATTGTCCAAATAAGTTCCCAAGTTCTTTATTGAGTTACTATAAGGAATCCGAAAGCCGTGCATTACCAGTAGCGCCATATCCAAGTCTAGTAGGCCTATTTTTAATCTTCGTTGATAAATCATATGGGATGTCCTAGGGGAGAGTGAAAACATCGCTCGCGTGTATACAATGTATAATGTTGACCTATTCCAACACCTCAGAGTAGAATGTAGTGTAAGAGAGGGCGAAAAATAGGGATAGTATTAATTCATTATACAATTTTCTCTGAATTAGCCAATATGCTGATGGAACACCATACATATTATGGCAAAGTTATTGCACAACCAAACAAAAATTAGATGTTTTTTTAAGAAGAAAGCATTTAGGGATAATTGAAAATAATTATTTTATTTATTTACAGAATGCTTTATTACAAAAAATTAAAACTGCAAGCTACATGTGATCATTACACATTTTTTCATACAAAATGTACAATATATTACTAATTGCTTGGCTAGATGGAAGTATTATTTGGGTAGCCTATTGCCAAAACAGCTATAGCCAACTCAAAAAAAAAAAAGATAATACTACATCTGGTTTCCTTGGCTCCTTAGCTATTAATTAATATTTTATACATGTGCAGCAATAGCTGAAATCATTAAATTGTAGAAAGAAATATAAGACAAGTTTCAAGATAAGTACTTACTGTGGCTAGTTATATCCATGTTATAAGAACCATTACGCAGATTTAAAGTAGCAAAAGCAATTAATTACATTTGAAAATATGGAAACCTCAATAGTCAGCTTGCAATATTAGATAAATCCATTTTATTTGTGTGACTATCAGGGAAAATAATTATTATTTGAAATTTGATTATATGGCGATTATAAAATATGATAATATAAAATGCGGTAGCTTAGAAAGTAAATCAAATGTTTGAGAGTCTTAAATATTAAGTTTAATTCATTAATTTTATTCAAACTTTAACTGTTTTTGGATCTGTAAAGAAAAAATTGACGGATGGTTCAGTTCCAAAATCAGTTAAATCCTTTATCCAGTTGCAAAACCAGTCAAGAGCATAATCTTTTAATTAATATCAATATTATTCTGTTATGCCACGTTATAGAGGTTCTGTTTGTTAAAATAATATTTTTATTTGATTCTTTAAAAAAACAAAATGTCTTCCAGAATATAACAACAAGTTCAAAACTTTTTGCTCTAATTGAAAAAAGCTTCTAGTGGATATAATGGTTTTCGCAAATGTGTTAATTATTTATTTACATAATTCCAATTTACATTAATAATGTGACAGTAATGTGTTTGCCAGATCATTTTTATAATGCTAGTTTTACCTAAAACAAAGTAGTAACCAGATATAATTTTTTTAAAGATGAAAGATTCAAATAATCTAAATATATAATCATATATATATAATCATATATATAATTATATATATAATTATATATATATATATAATTATATATATATATATATATATTGTGGAAAGCAACGCGAAGCTACCACACCTATAATTCCCTAGCAAAGCTGCACAAAGCATAGGATGAAAATGTTCCCCTTAACAGAGATTTAGGCGCGCTCCCCCTACAGGGAAGCATTTGAACCATACTAATTTAGTTACACTTGTTTTCGTATAGATGTCATTTGAGTGGTCTGTGGTCAGCGTTCCGCCCCATACTGACATCTACGAAACCAAGGTAATACTAGGACGGGAACATTCAGTAAATTTTTGCTAAGAGGCATTTTCATTCAGGCTTAAGGATCTTTTATGAGCCTGAAAATCTTCAGACTCGGGACCTACGGCTTAAAGTCCCTCCCGGAGGACTTACTCCTTGGATTTTACATCCTAAAAAAAATCCATCGACCCCGGCCGGGTTTGAACCCGCGACCCTCGGGACCAGAGGCAAGGAGCATAACCACTAGTCCACCGCGGACGATTAGGATATACATATAATATAAAATAAACTAATGTCTTCTACAAAAAAATCAACCACGTTTATGTTTAAACGTTTGAAATTTTGGTAGATTTACTGCATTTATGCGCATGCAAGGAGTAAATCAAACGAGGTTGGCGTGACCAAAAATTATTTAGTTTGTGATGTTATGGAAGTCAGTTCAGTGTTTTATTTAACATTTTGAGCTACGTGAATAAAATACTGTTTAATAATACGTGGTCAAGTGACTGATACAATTAATCATTAAGTACGCTGTACAGCCAACCGGTTTACCGTTGTTGTACTTTCCCATTGTTGAATTTTCATAGTAATAATCATCATCATCAGCAGGACTACAGCCGAATTCCAACCTCTACTTCCCTCAAAACCCTCATCAGATTCTTTGAGTTTTCTAACAATTTTTAATAGCTTTAAGAACTCACTCTTCACCCTCACATGACTTAGACCCTAGCGTTACCCAAGGCATCACATGTATATGTTAGGATTAATGACATTTCTCGAGTATATAAGTGGTACACATCCATCAGCAAGATGTGCACTCTCGGGGTTACGTACTACCTCTTTGGACCTCTTTTACAGTATATGTGGATATCTATGGTATCCCCTATCTGTGAAACTATGAATGAGATACAAAAAGAAAACTGCCTTTAATTTTTTCTGGAAGAAGTGACGTCTTGTAGAGATATCTTAAATTAAAAATCAATTGTGAGATTTTTTAAGTACCTATGAGAGAGATGTACAGACTAAAATTGCAATGGCAAAAAATGCAACTAAGGCATTACGTGGAATAATTTGGAACAAAAATATTACAAAGGAAACTAAAATGAAAAATGTATATGAGCATAATACAGAATATTTTTTCATATGGAAGATAAAAAGAATAAAATTAGATTAGTTGAATTTGATTTTTATAGAACCCTCCAAAAAACAAGACAGGATAAAATAAGAAATTAATTCCTTTGGAGAGAAATAATGCCACCACATCTGTTGTTAAGAGGATTGAAAATCAAACGCTTAAATGGTGTGGCCATGTACAAAGAATGGAAAATGAAAGATGGCCAAAAAATATATACCAATGGTCCCCCCTGGAAGAAATAAACGTGGCAGATCAAGATGGAAATGGAAAACCTACGTCAGAACCATACTGGATGATATGAATTTGGAAGAGGGAGATTGGAATGATAGAGATAAATGGAAACTGAAGACGGAAAACCTATATGTGGGGGAAAGCCGAAGAAGAAGAAGTTGCGAGATTTAAATAGAGATTGGAATATATACGAATTAGTCATTAGCAGGTTTAGGCAGAGAGATGATTTAAGACTGCGTCAATTGTTGTCACGGTTGAACTCTGTGATTCTGACTTCAATGCATCCAAGCTACCTTCACCAACTGTCAGTACAAACAGATCACGTAAGCGTTAAGAATTGTGCGTAGGGTATATCACATAGCAGAGTTACTTTTTTCATTTCGTACTAATTGTTTTCATTACTACTATACCTTTTATGGAAGCACTGGTTTCTTTATATTCCTAGTACGTTCTTATAGCGCGCTTCAAAGACGATACAGTAAATGTACAGTTAAATAAACTAACTTTAGTAAACTAATTCCGATCCCTGTAAGTAAAATAAAGTCAACCCATTACATTCTATTGGAGACATTTATGGTAGTAAGTGGTTAAGACTCCCATATTTTTAGACAATTACAAAGATTGCCAGCTGGGTTATCAGCCCAGCGTGACGATTGCTTTTATCCACATAACAAGCGTCTCATACTAATATATGTCGACCCCCCAGTGTCGACCCCAGAGCCATGGTGTGGTCAAAAGATTTAGGCAGTTCAAAAATCCTAATCCCATCGAGACTCGAATCACCGACGTTCCGACTTTTAGGATATTACTTAACCAATTATCACCTTGGCGTGGTAGGGAGGTTTAGTACCAATGACCCAGACGATCATAACCGGGAAGCCTTGGCTTGCGGTTAGATAAGAGGAGAGGGAACTAAGAATAATCCGCAACGTGGGAGCAACGACCACACTGGAAGCTGCAAACACGGAAGACCACAACGGCAGACACGGCGGAGATAGAAATATCGGAACGGCGAAAATGGCGTAAGTGGCAATCCAATCTTCTGGGATGAAATAAGAGACCCAGCTCGGGAAAACAAGAGTGACGTCCTCAACGGCAGAAGGCGGAAGAGGCAACCCTCCTTGTGGGGATAAAACACAAGGAAGCAAGTCCAAAGGCTTTAAGGAGACAGCCCCTCCAAAGGACTAACCCTGCAGTACGTTAGTAGCGTACTCAGGGGATACTTCAAAATACTTACAAGCTCCAAAGAGATAGCCGGACTGTCCAATCGATAACGATTCCGAAACATGGACAGTGACAACACGACAATCTGCCAGAATACAAGCTGCTGAAATGAGATTCCTCAGACCAATAGCAGGACATCAAAGAACAGACAAAAAACATAACACAAAAATAAGACAACTAAAAGTAGAGGAATTAAACACAACAATAGAGAAATACAGAACAAACTGGAAAGAACACTTGGCAAGGATGACTGAGAATAGAATACCAAAAGCAGCATACAACCATTCACCACGAGGAAGAAGAAGTTTGGGAAGACCAAGGAAAAGATGGAAAGAGCAGCAATTTGAAGCCGGAACAGGCTAGTAAATAAGCCTAAACCGTGAAGAAGAAGAAGTAGAAGAAGAAGAAGAAGGAATTAACCAATGCGCTACCACGTGCTCCAATCTCTCTCTCGTCATAATATTCTATAATTTGTTAGCGTTCGATTTTTGCACCCTGCTCACTTTTCTGCCTCAACTCTTAAAACAGAATTTCTCAGCAAGTCAAATGCATGGCCATATTTTGCTGATTTAAGGAATATGTCTACCTTTTTAATTACATTTTATGGTATACAGTTACAGGCTGGATCCAAGCAAACATGGTGACTGCCAGAGCGATTTTTTAATTTTGGGTTTCAGGTAAACCCACTTCTAATGGTCGAATTTCACTAATTTTTGGAGAATACCGTCCTCGATTTATTTCAGTAGTATATGTTGAGTTTTGTAGCGAAAATTTGAAAAAGTCTGCCGCTAGAGCTGTTAAATTTTCGTTTCTAGATCCGATTTCGGGGGTTAACGAATTCGAACTTACTACTGCTATTGATTGCTGTAGGCCTATAACGACTTAGGTTCGGAAAAAAATAAATGACGCCGCTAAAACGTTAACATACTGGTATGTATAGGTAATTTTTATAATCGTTTCAAGTGTATACTAAGATAGAATTGATGATTATATAAATCATTTTTAATGTTTTCTTGAGAACAGTCTCAAAAGCTTCATTCCTTCGAAACTCGATTAAAGGATAAAAAACAAGTCGCCTCGATGTGCAGAACTATAATATTTTGGTCTGACTTTAAGCGGAACCAGCACAGTGTCTACACTAACGAAAATTTTATGAATATGAGAAAAATATATTAGCTGTTCCAAGTATATGGCCTGAAAACAGTATGTGGATGTAGAGTTACTTAGGTGTAACATATCCTGTTTAAATATGAAGTTATCAGTGCATTGTCTAGATTTACTCACAGTTAAATGATGAATGGTGTAATTAAATGGAAGAATTATCTCATCTATTCAAGCGTTCCTCTTTTGTTAAACATTTAGTGTACATCATCATTAATAGCAATTCCATGATATCAGACATGTTCTAACAATAGTTTTGTGACATATAATTTAAATACTATATAGCCTTTATGGTTATTTTGATAAAATGGCTGTTTGAATAACCATTTTAAGTATTTAATAAAACACCAAAGAAATTAACGAAACTAAAAAATATTTTCGTAAAACAAAATAACTAATCTCATTCTTTGAGAGAGTAGATTTTAGAATTAAAAATTTTAAAACTTTGCATTTCAACTGAATTTTGCATTTTTTAGCAATAAGGAATTATTTAGTTCTTTATTCAGACTAGAGGCAATTACTGCCCTGAGAAGCGCGACCTGAAAAATATATTGCGTTATCCCAAAATATTATGGATTAAAGGGATGAAGTGTCCTCTACGGTGTTGTGTGAGTTTTAGATCGTCTTCCGCGTACAGCACACCAAACTACCATTTTGGATTGGGCCCATGGCCGCGAGAGGTTTTAGGCCTACTCTTCCTTTGACCCCTTCTGCCTTTATTTAATGATCAACCTCGGAGTCATAAGCCAGCACCCAGGTACCCCTCTGGATCCTCTAATCACGTATTTTCAACACCTGTGAGTACCAACCAAATAATTTTCCTAACGTGAAATGAGGTGAAGGGTGGTATAAAATTAATGAATGAATGAGAAATGAAATAACATGAATGAGAGGGAAGGGGGGATGGAGAGTGTTGGTGGGATTAAATTCGAGAAACGGGATAATCTCGAGAAAATCCCCGAATAATCGCAATGTGGCCCGTCACCAATACCGGAACCGGAAAAATTCGAACCTGGGATCACAGTTAGGAGAGCCGCACTCGCTTGTCACACGTCCATCGAGATGGTCTTGTTTGTATGAATACAGAAGTCTTGTCTTTAAGTTTTATTTATTGAATGTATTCATTTTTTATATAAATAACCGTAAATGTAATACCAAATAATACCTGAATGAACCCATTTCAAATGCAACAAGCATTTTTACTATAGTATTTCAGATAAAAATATTAAAAAGGGGGAAATAGCTATAATTATGAGACAGTAGTCATAATGTATTGGAGGTGGTCCATAGGTCCTTGTGTGGTTAAAACATATGTACTTGCCCCAGGGTGAGTCAAATAACAATGGAACTGTCATCCATTGCATGCCGAAGCATACCTTGAAATTTCTCCCAGAGAAGCGATGTGATGTACCAAGACCGTATCCAGAAAAAATATCTGCCGTTTTTAACTGCAAGGCACAGAAATGAAAACCAGAATCCAGTAATATTAAGCCGCAGTGCAGAGAAGATAGATTCCATGCGTGACTTAGAGTGGAGTGCAATGAGGCGGGTGCAGCGCAGGCGGCAAGTAGTGAGGGTTAACCAATCCATCAAACGAGGAGATGTATTACTTCCCTATAATTTAAATGAGAGATTTGGCGCTGGATTTTAGTGACTTGCAGTTAAAAACGGCAGATCATTTTTGGACATAACGTTGGTACATCACAACGTTTCTCTGGAAGAGATTTTAAGGTAGATTTTGGCAAGCAATGGTTGACATTTCCCTTGTAAGTAGGAGTTAAACCAAGCCATAGAGAAAGAGAGAGAAAGAGAGAGAGAGAGAGAGAGAGAGAGAGAGAGAGAGAGAGAGAGAGAGAGAGAAGAGAGAGAGAGAGAGAGAGAGAGAGAGAGAGAGAGAGAGAGAGAGAGGTGATATGAAATTATTAATTTTTATTGGCTCTGGGTGAGTGACATAAGAACATTGCATTATTCAACTATTTTATTCCAAATTCTTGACACTTCTCATCCCGAACATTTGTCAGCCTGATTTCACCTTTTATATTATAAACTTAATGTCAATACTACATTTTAGATCAACGGAATATTAAATACACCGTATCGTTGAATATATTATATTTCTTTTTTAACTTTCTCATCTTCCCTTTGTTGTATTCGCTATCAGTTGAAATGAGGATTGCCATCAATAGCTTTCTTCATACAATAATTCAAATATCATTTCATAGCTCTACTGAGGCACCAAATTTATTTTTCTCTCATGAGTTATTTGATAAATTAAAAATGATATACATATATTCATAACTCCTGTAGTATTTAAAACTATTATACTTAAACATATTTTATGTAAATTGTATTTAATAATATCCATCGCTGTGGTCTCGGGTAACATAGCAGCAGGCTCGGATTCGATCACCGATCAGGACAGTTTCCTGGTTGAGGTTTTCTTGTGGTTTTTCTTCACTTCTTCTTCTTCTACACTTCTGGTTTAGGCATTAGTTGCCTGTTCCGTTTTCACAAATAGGTCTAAGACCATCTCTTCCGAGGACGCCGGACATCTCTTCTTCCTCTCGGAAAATAATGTAAGATTTTATTTGGTAATCTACTTTCTTCCATTCTTTCTACATGTTCTTTCCACTGAATCTTGTTGTTAAATATATTTTCTTTTTTGGAGTAGATCTGCAGTTCTTCACGGATATCCTCGTTTCTTATCTGGTCCATTTTAGTGCATTCTTTTACTCTTCTTAAAAATTTCATCTCGGATGCTTTGATTTTACTTTGTTGTTTGATAGTGATAATCCAAGATTCACTTCCATACAAAAGGACAGAGACTCCCATTGTTTTATAAAATTTTAATTTTTCTTCACCTGTAAGAGAAATGCCAGGAAGCTTTAAAGTCAAGAATGAGGTGGGAGAATAACATTAACCACAATTTGAGGGAGGTAAGTTATGGAGGTAATGATTTGAAAATATCAGAATAGGGATGTATCGAATCTCCGGGATCGATAGTGCTAAGAATGTTAATAATAATAATAATAATAATAATAATAATAATAATAATAATAATAATAATAATAATAATAATAATAATAATAATAATAATAATAATAAATTGTATTGTTGAAATTAATAGTGGTAATGAAATTTCAATGATATATTTACATTTCAGGCAGAGAAACAAAAAAAAATGGTAGGTACCGCGAATTATTTTATTTCATGAGTGAAATAACGCTATGTAAAATGTTTATCAAACTCTGTCAAGAATGAAAGCGTTTGAAAAAAAAGTGAAGTTATCGTCCATGTGTTGCTGAGTGTAACGCTTTGTACAGTTTAGGTAGAGCTAGAGCCGGGGAACACTTGAAGCACAAATAGGCCACCTGGGGTGCTATTTTGAGACAAAGTCCACGGCCAGACACAACCAGGCAATAGTGACGGGGATACACAAAGTTTTCCCTTCTCACTCCTTTCCTAACTTTATCTAGGAAATGTTGCTTAAATTTGACAGAAAAAAAATGTTCTAAGTCATTTATATCTGGATGTTGAACCGATGTTGAATTGTGATGAATGATTAATTACTGATGACCAAAAAAGTAATCACAGTCGCTTAGTCTTGGTATTTTATTTCATTTTATTTTATTTAATCATGGCCTTTAACAGCTATGATCATTTCTTTCGCAATTGAAATTTGCGAATAAAATGACAGTTAAATTTTGCCCAAAGTCCTCTTTTTTTCCAATTTGAGGTTTTTTTACGTGTTGTAAATCTACGATACGGCTTAGTTTTTCTACCGAAGTTATCCATATTCAGGATTTTTACGCACTGAAAACTCCCTCGACCCAGGCCGTATATGGACCGCGAATCCAAGAACCAGAAGCGACGTGTCAGTTAGACCTTCAGTACATACGTCCGTTTCACCTATGTTATAACATACTAGCTAATGCCCGGCGTGTGCTGCTACTCCTAAATAAATGCTAATGTGTTTTTGCCACCAGCCGTGCGCTGTTATGCTTGCTCGGGAATCTGCTTATCCCAATCTTCTTGGCATCAATGAAAGACAAAAATGGTTATTGTGAGTTATCCGTAGAAGATAAACATATGCTGTCGCGGACTTTTTTTTGTAGAGTTCTTTGAGATATTCAATTCTGTGTACATTAATTTGGTATATTTGTTATGGTTTAGTCAGCGTAAGACATTTAAGCGTCAAAATAGGGACTTTATTTCACGTTTTTCACTACAAAGGGTGATTTTCAGGGGTGAATATCACAACTCTCTTATAGCCTATGTTCATCCCGGGAATCTCCTGAACATTTTGCAAAATAAAACCCATCAAAATCGGATCAACAGTATGGCCGCGCATAGAATACGAACAAACAAACAAACAAACATTGATTTTTATTATAATATACTGTTAAAATTGTATTAACTTAAGCAAAATTTCAGATTGCATAATCTTATTTGGAATATTAATAATAATAAAAGAGAATACCTAATTTTGTTTTTTCACTATTATACATACACACACTGACATTATATATATATATATATATATATATATATGGTATGATAAGAAAAATAAATGCCTGGACGGGATTCGAACCCGGAACTCTGAGTCTGTATCTCAGCGTGTTATCCGTTACACCACCAGGCGAATCCAATTCAAACACTTATTTTTCTTATATATGTATTATATTCTCCAGTATTACTAGATGTCGCGAGAATATAATGGAGAATATAATACATATATAAGAAAAATAAATGTTTGTATTGGATTCGCCTGGTGGTGTAATGGATATCACGCTGAGGTACAGACTCAGGGTTCCGGGTTCGAATCCCGTCCAGGCATTTATTTTTCTTATCATACCATATTAAGCTTGCATTGCTCAATGTTAAACATTTAATTATAACATATATATATATATATATATATATGAATGTATGATGGATACTTACATTGATTGGTTTATAACTAATCTATTATACCTATCCTTATTTAGTAAGAAAATATGAATGATAGCTGTCTTATCTTAAATGTTCATGGTGTCTCGGAGGTGGCCTGCATTGAGCTGATCCTTCATTCGGAGAGGCCCTCCATATCCCTGTATAGTCAAAAAGTATGTATGTGATGCAGTGTTTAAACATTCTCTTCTGATAGATTGTGTTACTATAAGCCCCGGATGAGGTGATAGGCCAAGTGTTTTCTTGGCCTATTGCGCCAAGAGTTTTCTTGGCCTATTGCGCCAAGAGTTTTGGAGATAAACGCCTAAATGTACCTAAATACTAGAGGTTAAATTAATAATAAGAAAGAAAATATAACGTCGAGTGAAATGGGATTTTCATGAGTATTAATATATTTTGGCTAATTATAATGATATAATGATGTTTTTATTATTAATTTAGCATTTCTCAATGAAAGATAAATTATATTTGAAGAGAATTTTTTTTCCGCCTAGACCGAGACTCGAACCCGGGACCTTTGGCTTGCCGGGCCAAATGCTCTACCAACTGAGCTACCGAGGCGAGTTACGATCTAGACGCAAATTTTTTTCTCTTATATACGTTGTAATTCCCTATCACCAAATGCTTTTGAAACCATTGTTTCTATCTTTGCAAGTGGCGGCTTCTTAGTTAAGAAGACATTTATTGAGAATTTAACATTACTTTATAAAGCTAGTATGGCTTCTAATGATGTTTTTATTATTAATTTAACATTTCTCAATGAAAGATAAATTATATTTGAAGAGAATTTTTTTTAAGCTTTATAAAGTAATGTTAAATTCTCAATAAATGTCTTCTTAACTAAGAAGCCGCCATTTGCAAAGATAGAAACAATGGTTTCAAAAGCATTTGGTGATAGGGAATTACAACGTATATAAGAGAAAAATTTGCGTCTAGATCGTAACTCGCCTCGGTAGCTCAGTTGGTAGAGCATTTGGCCCGGCAAGCCAAAGGTCCCGGGTTCGAGTCTCGGTCTAGGCGAAAAAAAAATTCTCTTCAAATATATAATGATATAGATTAAAAATTAAATCACATTGCTATGGCAACTTGTTTGCAAAACTTACTACGACACTTCGTACTTGTGGTTATTATACAGTGAGTGTATAAAGTGATCGCACATTTAAACATTTTTACTGTAATTAAAAAATATTGCTAATCGATAAACACAATAAATTAGTATACCTTTATTTTTCATATGTTTCGTGTTACGTTAAATATTAATATGCAAATATAGTTACATTGCCGCACTATATGAGCCATGAAAAATAAAGAGATATAGCAATCTAGCCATTTTTACGATTAGAGTAAGAAATGAACATATAGTGCCCCCAGATTACCCTTGTACGATCACTTTTTTACACTTACTGTAGATTAAAATATGAATCACATTGCTATGTTAACATTTTTTTCAAATAACTACGACTTTATGTGCTTGTGGTTATTATATTTAGCATTAGATTTATGTTGTTCCTAGAAATTAAATTAAGTGGAGAAAGTAAACTTAAGATCTATGATAAAATGATTCGTACTAAAATTAGTTAGGCCCAATATCGTGCAAAAATAAAATTTACCAGTTTCCTCAGATCAGGTTTGTTCAGTTCAGGTTATTTCTGACTAAAGTAGTAAACAACATCATTATAATGTACACCGTGTCCCATTCAAACCTCCCACATTTTAATTAATCATAACTCTCAAAGTATGCGGAATTATGAAATGAGGTTGGTATTAAAAGCAAGAGAAACTCAAAGAAATTTTGTTTTCATTGTTGCAGTTAATTCATCTGTCGCATGTTGGACAATAATGACATAAAACCACGTTCGCCAGACATCACTCCACTGGATTTCTTCCTCTGGGGGTATGTAAAAGACCGTGTGTTTTGCGACTCCAGTACAAGATTATCATGATTTACGAACCCATATCCTTGACACAATTGCAACAGTACCAATGGACATGTTGGACAGAACGTGGCACGAAATCGAATACAGACTTGATATTATTCATGCTACTAATGGTGCACATATAGAGGTGTTTTAGTGTGTGTGGCAATGAATATTATTTGAGTTTCTGTTTTGGCCTCGTTTCATAATTCCGCATACTTTATTAGTTATGATTAATTAAAATGTGGGAGGTTTGAATGGTACACCCTGTATTATTCTTCATCATGATAATGCTCTTATTCATATATTTTTAAAGATGATATAAGAGTTTTTAAAATTCTGAATCTTTTTATATTACTTCTTTTATAACTGTTTGCAGCTTATCGGATACACAAATCATAAGAGCTGTCATACACTATTTCAACAACGTGTGGGTGGATATACTTCATACAACAAATGCAAAGCCTTCTTTATTATTCTACTGGAGCTTATCAAAGATTATAAGAATTAAAATAACTGCCTAGTAGATTATACCATTCTTTTATAAAAGTTTTAAGAGGTTTAAAGAAATCTACAAAAGTATAATTTTTAAAGCTTTATTTAAGCATTGTGCATGTGGAAATGTCCGAGTCCCGAATTTTAATTAATTTAAAAGTTTCTATTCTGTGATTTTATATTAAAATTAATAATAATAATAATAATAATAATAATATTAATAATAATATAAATATTATTGACTAAGATAAATGGAAAATATTTGAACATCAGAGATGAGCAGACGGATGAATGGCGAAACCTTCTTAACAAAGGAGCAACATGATATTTATGGGAAATTAGATGTAATAAGGTCAATTATGTATCGTATGCTGTGGTGGACAGGACATGTGGCAATAATAGGGAATGAAAGAGAAGCATTTAAACTGCTTGCTGGAAACAGAGAGGAGAAAAACAGGGGATAACTGAAAACGTTAGCTGAGGCCTCTATTATGACAAACTTTTAAGTACTGCTGAATTTCAGGTTTTAGTGTACAAAGGCCGGAAAATGACAGAAGAGTGTCGATAGTAAAGCGGGCGGAAAAACGAAAGACCAGACATAGAGCGTGCAGTCTGCAAAGCATGGAAAATTGAGCACGATACTTGAAATTAATTTGGCACATTTTCTCCGCTAAACTTAATCACATTATATACAATCTATCTATCTTGACTATGCAGTACTTCTCACTATACTCGCAGTATGATAGCTGAAGCAAATTACACGATGTAGGCCTAAACGACTGTATTAGGTTTATTGTAGAGAGAAACTGAAGTGCTTGTGACGTAGACATGATGTCACAAACCGTAGTTCTGAAACAAATTCTCATTCCACAACGCTTCAGCAGTCTAAGTACTCCGCATCTGCGTATTGAGTTGAGGATCCTCCATCCGTAACTACTCGCAGTCCGGTTACGAACATGAACCTTTAGAGAGGGATTACTGTACTTTAAACATGATGATGTGGACTACTCTGGGTAGAAACAGATAAGAAGATGCTATGATATTAATAGAGAGTTAGAAATTTGACTCACCTCATTTTTGTAGATTACTTGAGTAGTTTCGATACGTTACGTATCATTAGCAATTCTTTCTAACTGTTGAATCGGTCGGTTGGTGATATTGTAGGTTGATCTCTGCTTCATCTGTTGGCTGACCGATGAACTTCCAAATCAAATCTCTTTCCCCGGGAATTTCAAAATTCATGACTTTTTTGGTGGATGTGAATTTTCTCCCAAATTATGAGTTCCTTAGATTTATCTGTTTCAGTAATTTGGCCTTTGTTTCGATTCTGTGTTTTTTCTTACCATCACGTGCAGCTATAAATGTTAAGATACTATGAAATTCGCAAAGAATTATATGACATTACTGAGATGAGATGCCATGCCCTTAGAATTTTATCTAATTGCTATGCACGAGAGCTTATTAAAGTGTACAATATCTGTCACTTAAATCCACACCCTGCTGTAAATTTAAGCTCTATTTAACGCTATTAATGAAATCCATTAATAGAAACTTGCTATTCATAACATAAAAAAATATTTAGCACAATGGATCTGTATATTTTTACAACATACTTCGTATGTGCTTAATGTATTCGTATAAAGCTAGTGTTAAAAACTTGTATTTTTAGAGGAAAATTCGCGTGAGAGCGAATATTTTAAAATCTATTTTCAGTACATGTTTGGAAACGCAATTTTCCTTAGTAGTCCTTCATATTTATACGTAAGCTTATTATCGGATGTTCAGAATCGTTTCGCTAAGCTCGTAGCTTGAATTTATAACAACGTGACGTAATTCCATCATGATGTACTGTGCCATTTTTTTATCATCAATCTGGCCAGTTCATGGCGATGGATTAAATTATTTCGACTAGTAACTTTTCATAGGAAACTTTTTTTAATGATAATGGCAGTAGTAATAATCTCTCTCTCAACCCTAGTGTAAACTTTCCCTGTGTAGGTACTTTATACATGACCGTTGTCATCCGGGCCTTTAGAGGAACAAAACCTGTTAGGAGAGATTTTAAACTCTAGTTCGCCCACATACTTTTTTTTATTCATAAAGGACATAGAATGTCTCTCTCGTTTGTTAATTAGGTCAATGCCAGGCCACTTCCAAGACAACACAAGCATTTAAGACAAAACTACCATTCACTTATACATTCATACTAAATAAAGCGAATGTGATATAGCTGATTGTGTTGGGCAGATGGTGTTCGGAGACCATTTGGCCCTTAAAATTTCCTGACATTAGTCTTAAAGGTTAAATATATATATATATATATATATATATATATATATATATATATATATATATATATATAGAAAACTCTGCCAGGAAACTTGTCCCGAGGATCAATCGCAAGCGCGATGCGTCGAGGAAATGATGTTACGCAGAAATCAAAGCGATGGACTAAACAATAATAATAATAATAATAATAAAAATAATAACAATAATAATAAAATAATAAGTTATAATAGTAATAATAATACCAAAGGGAAAGAGCTCAGTAGATAGACCAAGATTGAGTAGAGAGAATAACGTTAACTATGGTTTAAGGGAGGTGAATTATGCAGGGAAGATTGTAAAATATTAGAATAGAATAGATTTATCTAGCCTGGCGGAGTTAAGGCCATGTGGCCTTATCTTCCACTCACCAGGGCAAACATACGAGGGCGGATCGGAAAGTAACGCACAATAATTTTTTTAAAAAGTTTAATAGTAAAAAAAAGGAAAAAAATCACAAATGAACTTACATCTTTTACCTACTTTTCGACATAGTCACCAACTTTCTCAACACATTTTTCCCATCGTGTTACCAGTTTCAATATGCCCTGTTCGTAAAAGTCCGTTTGGTTGGAGTGTAGCCATCTGCGCACTGCTGATTTCACTTCCACATCTGTCTCAAAGCGTTTGCCGGCCAGGAATTTCTTCATGGGACCAAACAGATGAAAGTCCGATGGTGCAAGATCCGGACTGTATGGTGGATGCTGTAGCACCTCCCAACCAAATTCGGCGATTTTCTGACGAACGACAGCAGCAACATGGGGCGAGTATTGTCATGAAGAAGTTTAACGTTAATGTTGTGACGTTTGTCACGAATGGCACGACGCAACTTCACCAAAGTTTTAATGTAGGCCGCACCATTCACAGTGGTCCCGTGTTCAGCAAAGTCCACCAATAAAACACCATGCATATCCCCTCTGACATTCTGCGGGATTGCTGCTGTTGTCGGCCGGCCGGAGCGTGGCGAATCACTAAGGTTCACGCGTCCCTCTTGGAAGAATGTGCACCACCTGGAGACATTGCTACGGTCCATACAATCATCCCCATACACGCCACGCATGTCCCTGTGAATTTCACTGGGTTTATGCCCTTTGGCCCACAAAAATCGAACAACACTTCTCTGTTCCTCACAGGTGGACGACTGTAGCATGCGCGCCATCTTTGTTGCATAGTTCAAGCTTCTCTCGCAAGAGGTGCACCTGAGAAAAAATACCATCTGTAGTGAAAACTTCAAACTATATCTCTGTGAAATTTCAAATTCTAGCTGCAATACCAAGGCAGAAAAAAAATTATTGTGCGTTACTTTCCGATCCGCCCTCGTATGTTATAAATAAATACAAAAAAATTACAATAATAGTCATACTAAACAATTAATTATCTGTCAAATTGAATAATAATGAAAATAATGTCTAATAATACAATAAAATTAAATACAGTTAAAATTAAGTTAATGATAGAATGAATAGAGAAAGGAATAACAGCTCAGGATAGGCGTAGCTCAGGATAGGAATATGGTTTATGCCAGTGTAGCCATGAACCTTCGGGTTTGATAGTGGTAGTGAGTTAGTTAATTCACAGACCGGAACTTCCGTAGAATGTCATTTTCTTAACGTCATAAATGTATCCTAAATTTAAAAGTATACCTGTACGAATTACATATTTGTGTTTAAAAGGCGAAATTTCGTGTCACTTTTTCTGCCCTTTTGTAACATGAACTCCCAATTTATGAAATAAATGTTTTTTTTTATCCAAGACCATAGCAAAATATACGATTTTTCTAAATACTTTTTCGTTTGTATAATATGTATTTTTAATCATTACTTCATTTTACATTTACTTCACAATTTGTATCTTACTAAATACCGAGCGAATTGTTTCAAGAGTTGGTGTTTGACCTGAATGAGGTTTCTCTAGTTCCCCAATAATCGTAATGGGAAATTTTGAGTTGAAATTTCATTACCAGAACCCATTTTATCAGAAACACTCTTTCATGGTTTTATTAAATATAAATAAATAAAATAGATTATTTATGAACTAGATAATATCCATTAATTAAAACTAGAAGTGAAACTTCGACATTGGAAACAAAAGATAAAAATAAAACAGAAGCTGGAGAAATTAGAGTTTTGAGACCTTTGGCTGGGTGCATAAGATTGGATGTAATGGAAACAAGGTTATCGGGAGTAATGTAAAATAACGTAGATATAATTAAATGTATAAACTGTCATATAGACAGGAGGAAAGAATAAAAAATAGATGAATGATGATTTATTTCGAAGAAGGAAGATATCAAGAGGTCGAACATGGAAAAAATGGAACTAAGATTTATCAGATCGGTACAAGTGGATTGTTGCCTAATCCATGAAGAGAAGAGAAGAAATATATAAATGTACCTATTTTAATATTTATGCTTATGAAAACTTGATACGTAATAGATCAGATAAAAGGAAAATTAAGTAGCTGAAATGAAATTCTTACGTTCAGTAGCAGGCTATACAATGTTGGATAAGAAATATAATGAATAAATAAGAACCGAATTAAACATCTACAGTGTAATAGAGAACATTAGAAACTCAAGATTGGCTTCAATATATAGAAAGAAGTCTCCCACAAATTTTACTTCACTACCAATCCAAAAGTAGAAGAAATATTGGCCGCCCCATAATTAGGTGGAGGGATACAGTATCTTGATGTGGAAACAGATCTATGGCCTAATTCCTTGACGAAGAATAAGAATAATATAAAAATCTACAAAAAGTCGGTTCCAATTGACAAGTGGTTTACCATGCTCGCCTCTTGGTTGGCTCATTCACGCGAATATTTGAATTGGGACGCTCATGGCCATAGATGTTAAAGAGTGTATTTAAATAAGTTATTAGTAAAGTAAACCCTCTACCATGTTCTAAGAAATACCGAGTAGAGGAGTGGAATGAGAGAATAATATTATCTTTATTGAAAGTATGTGATATACACGCGTATGTCGGCTGACTAGGCCTGTCGGACCATTACAGATTACAGGATCAGTTGAGATAAAATTAAACTAAATCTTCTTCTTCTTCTTCTTCTTCGCTTCCTGGTTTAGGCATTGGTTGCCTGATCCGTCTTCACTTACAGATCTAAGACCATCTCTTCCGAGGACGTCCGACATCTCTTCTTCCTCTCGGAAAATAATGTAAGATTTCTTTTGGTAATCTACTTTCTTCCATTCTTTCTGCATGTTCCTTTCACTGAATCTTGTTAAATATATTTTCTTTTATGGAGTAGATCTGCAGTTTTTCACGGATATCCTCGATTCTTATCTGGTCCATTCTAGTGCATCCTTTTACTCTTCTTAAAAATTTCATCTCGGTTGCTTGGATTTTACTTTCTAAATTAAACTAAATGGATGACATAAATATGGAGAGATTATTGGAATTCGTTCACCACGAACCCCTGATTGAGTGACCTAGGGCGAAAATCTAACCACTTGCGTTACAGAGCCGCCAAATAATATAATAACGCAGTAAACACACACGAAATCTTTGAAAATGTCTTGATAAATTACTTATGTTTCCCGTATAATGATGTTGTAAACAATATTTTGCGTGAGGAAGTTGACTTGGCAACACCTGTTTGTGAATGGAGCTGCAACAAATAATGATATGGATTAAGTAGTGGGAATTCTATTGAGCAAAGTGTTGAGTGGGCAGTATTCACGCAAGCAGCACAGGGCACTTATCTGACATGCTAGTGGTCACTTGCAGCTCTCGGCTCAAGATTACGTCCGTCTAGACGTATCATCATCCTCTATTGTCAAGATTAAACATGAATGTCACTTTATTATCTACAAAATCCAGGCTTATTTCTTCTTCTGTTACAACTTGAAGCTTTATCGTGACATTGCCAGGATTAAACTCAAATCACTTCCTTTATTTCTTAATCTATTATTTGTATGCTCCTCCTTTTTTGTTCTAATTACACCCACTTCCTTGAAGCTTACTAGTAGTGGTAGTAGTGAAATTTCTTATGTGATGTCTGTCCATATCAATTAGTCTCTTCTTAACTTTCTTCCAAATATTTCTATTATTCCCCGTGTCCCTCTTCCATATCAATCCATCCCTGTGCCCTTCAATCCCCTTTTTACACCGATTACTATATTTTAATAATATTTTAAAATTTTATAAGTATGTACTTTTGTGTGATTTTGTTATTCGCTGGTTGAGTGGAAGAGTAGGCCTTATGGTCGTAACTCTGACAGCTTAAATAAGGCATTATTATTATTATTATTATTATTATTATTATTATTATTATATATTAAAGATTTTCTCTAAATAACCATAATTCTCCTTCAGTCGAAATGTATTTTGCTCCGCTACATATTTCTGTCCTCAGCATCTCCTTTTTGAGGTCTCTTCAGTCATCCACTGTTCCCTGGGTTTCCCGCTCCTCAACCTGCCTTCAGCATTCCAATCCAGTATCATTCTTGAGATCCTATTATTCTTCATTCTCTTCAGATGTTCATGCCATTTCAATCTTCGTTCTTCTATTATTTCTATATTATTATGTTTAATATTCATTATTTCTCTAATTTTGTGGTTCCGAATTGTCTCCTTTCTTGATTTTCTAGATGCTATTCGCAAAAACCCGTCTATTATTATTATTATTATTATTATTATTATTATTATTATTATTATTATTATTATTATCATCATCATCATCATCATCATCATTATTAAAATTATTATTCAATCCATGACTGATTCTGTTTGTAATTCTTTGGGAATCTCAGAATTCCTTTCATGGTCTCTTCCTGAGTAACCTGCAGTACGTCTCATAAATTTCATTTCTGCCGCAGTTAGTCTTTGTTCATCTACACTGCGAATTGTCCAGGCCTCACTGCCGTAACATAATATGGGTCTGGCCAGTGTTTTATAAATTCTAGTTCGTGTGTGTTGCTGTACTGTGTTTGGCTTGAAAATATTATTTATAATTCCTGTTACTCTGTTAAATTTTATAATTTTTTGGGCAGTCCTTCAAACGTTGCACTAAGACCTTAACAGACCACTAGGTCTATCACATGAAAGGAAGAATAAGAAGAAGATTACTCAATGCTCTGAGAAATACTGCCTTCTCTGTTTCTTGTAACACTCTGCTCTGAGCGTGCCCTAATTCCCGTTTATTATGTCCAACCAATACTTGGTAGCCGCAATTTGCCCCTTATTGTGTCCGAAAATGTACGGAATTATAAAAGTATGCCACAATTTGAGACCTCTGTTGCTAATTTCAACTCTGTCATAAAAAACGTAACTTGAATTTTATCTAGCGTCCCCATTCATTCACAGCCTCTTAACTCCGAGCCATACAGCATAATCGCTCTTACAATTGAAGAATAAACCTGTTATAACGTATGCATTTCGTAATTTTGCCATATTAATAAGTACAGAGTGATTCAGAAATATGGCTATACGTTTGATCGCATTTTGTGACGAAAACTATATTATTAAAGGAAATATGATGTTATCATTGGAAACGGAATGCTTCAAATTACAACAATAGAACAAAACAAAACAAATCACTGCTCACGTGCAGCTTCGCGGGTTGATTTTTGTGGGCTAGCGTCGAACGCCTCCACAATTATCTTCGTTGTTTCTGCCTCCGTGTTAATGCGAGGCCTTTCAGGAGGTTTGATTTTTATGCATCCTTCCCGTTTCCAGCAGTCGTTTTCTCCACTTCTCCACAGTCGACGGCTGCAACGCTACGTTAAACTCACGTCTTGCCCGTCTTGCGGCCTCACGATCATTAGCATACGTTATTGCCCATGCAGCAATTGTAATTTGCTGTTGCATTTTCAACGCCATTTTTACTAATGACGTAAGTTCTACACTGTTTTGTTTTATTCCACTGTTGTAATTTGAATAATTGCCTTTCCAAAGGTAATTTCATATTTCCTGTAATGGTAATATTTTCATCACACAACGCGATCAAACGTATATCCATATTTATGGTTCACCCCGTATATCGCTTGTCCGACTCCTAGCCCTCAATCTTGCACTTTCGACGTGTCTCGTCTCTAAGCAAGTTGTTTTTTGGCAGTGTGAAGGAATTCTGAACTATACATTACACGTGCATACATGACGGGCAACTCTTGATCTGTGGTTAGCCTCAGGGATTCCGCCGAATACAATAGAGTGTAAGAGACACACCCAGACCAATATTTAACATCTCGTATTCCTCCATGAATAGAATCCGAGGTGTTGGATTGAAAATAAGGGCTCTACAGATCAGGCTGATGTCACACAATTCTACTTGGCCCTCTGTTTTTTTTTTTGGCAATGTGTTTCCAAGTCCCTCTTTCATCCCTTATTCGTGCCGTATATCCTGTCCATCTCAGTCTACGGGACTTAACAGTTATTATATGTAGTTTCCCGTAAAGGTCATGTAGCTCACTGTTATGTAGCCTTCTCCATTCGCCTGCCTTTCTCTCTTCGATCTAATCATTTTCGCAAAAACTTTATTCTCAACATTCGTAATGTTTTCTCCTCCCTTAAACTAATGGTCTAAGTTTCTCATCCATGTTACTATAACTGGGACAATAAGAGTTTTATATATTTCAAGTTTAATATGTTTTGAGAGAAGTTGGGACGACAATAGTCCCTCTAATGCATAATAGTATGCATTTCTAGAATTAATCCTATGTTTAATTTCTTTGTGCATCTATTTTCTGTTTTTAATATTGCTGTTCCTAGGTATTTGAATTCAGAAACTTCTTCAAAATTTCCTTCATTTGTCTTATTTATGCACCTACAATACCTCCAATCTGTACAGATACAAATAGTGGTATTGTAGTCACGTAGGATTTGACGGTAGGTTCAAGGTTCTTGCAGGTGAGACGAACGTGCTCTTGTTCTGGAATAGACAACTCGCATTGATAAAGGACAGACCATGTCATTTGATGTCATGCGTTTTATAAATATTTGGCAAATTTCCTTATAGGAATGTAACAACAAATTCAGGGTGCCCCATTCAAACCTCCCACATTTTACTTAATCATAACTAACAAAGTATGCGGAATTATGAATTGAGGCTGGTATTAAATGAAACAGAAACTCAAAGAATTTTCATTTATTTGTATTTGTGCTGGTTGAGTGGAAGAGAAGGCCTTATGGCCATAACTCGGCCAGAATAAATAAAGTATTATTATTATTATTATTATTATTGCCACAAACTAAAACACCTATATATGTGCACCATTAGTAGCACGAACAATATCAAGTCTGTATTCGATTTCGTGCCACGTTTTGTCCAACATGTCCATTGAAGTGCCGGAAAACTTGGCGAATTGATTTTTGTTGACTTCTCTGAAATCCTGCTCGAATTTCTTCAGTCTTTTCTTCTAAAACACGTGTACGAACACCTCCGATTCATGTTTAACGCTTCCAGTCGCCAGAAACGTCTGAAGCCATGCTTTATTGGTCTGCCCGTCAGGTGCATTTCCTCCATATTCTCTCCGGTAATTTCTTTGCACTGTAATTATTGACTTCGTCTCTGCTTACCAGAAAACAGTTTGTGCTCGTTGCTGAGGAATAGCCATTTTGTTTTATGTCATTGTTGTCCAACATGCGACAAATGAATTAACTGCAACAATGGAAATACAAATTCTTTGAGCTTCTCTTTCTTTTAACACCAACCTCAGTTTCATAATTCCGCATACTTTGAGAGTTATGATTAATTAAAATGTGGGAGGTTTGAATGAGACACGGTGTACAATAATTAGGAAGAAAAACGGTTATGTGATGTTGGATTTTCACTCAATATTTCGATCTTTACACGGTAGTATTATGCTATTGAGGCAACTTTCTGTATAATCTATAAATAGAAAAACTGAGTTTAAATATTATTTTATGCGTCCTTCATATGCGTGAAGCTATTATAAAATTAAGGCACGCCCATTAAATTTTATGATTCCAGTTTCACTACTTACGGAGACTCGGGCAAAACGAAATTATGTGCAAAGCTAATAAGGCAGCCAGAATAGCAGGCTGTATGTACGATATAATTTAAAAGAATAAATGTTTAAATAAAGAAATCAAAATTGTTGTTGTTCTTCTTCTTCTTCTTCTTATTCAATCAGGGATTAGTCTCTTAAGCTTGTTCTGCCCTCACATATTCTCCAAACAGCGTTTCCGTGTTCTTACCAAATCTCTCCTTCCTCCAAGTTTAAAATCAACAATTCTTTTAGGAATACGACTGTAGCTCGTTCTTCCTAGGTTTTAAAACCATTGATCTCTAATTCTTTCCTCTAATGACATTACATTGTCATTTTTAAATTTATCTAACCTAGTACAGCATTTAAGTGGTCTCAAAAAACCTCATTTCTGTAGTCTGTAATTTGTTAATGTCATTTCGTGTCATGATCAAAGTTTCCGTACCATATAGTAGAACTGGTTTTGCTGTCACCGTATGTAACTTTATTTGAGTTTCTGAAAATGAAAATTGTAATTTATGAAGCAGTGATACGGCTTATGCCTCAGAGAATAGGGCTGATACTGTAAGGAGGAAACAAATCTTAGAATTACGTGATATGAATACACCAAGGAAAATCCTACATAAAATAAGGAGAAATAAAATTAGAAATGAGGAAAGGGAGATAGCTGGATATTCCAGCAATAAATGAATGGCTACACAAGAGAATATATGAATGGAATTTGCACATATCTAGAATGACACCAGCGGGATGATTCATACATCAGGAAATAATATTGGTCTACATGATTTTTGTCTCATGAGTACCAATAGTTGTACTTATTGAAGTTTTTTTATCGTATTTTCAAATATGTATTCGGAATTTCTTCATCACCCACACTTTTTTATTTCAATTTCAATTAATCGATCTAAATAATTATTTTTTTAATAAACGTTTTTTTCGTCCATTTGTCCATTGTAAAATAAAACCAAATGAGCTAACTCAAATGGTTTCAACTATGGAAAAGAGATATTTGAAGGCAAATGAAATCCTAATATGCTGGCCGATTATTGTTGGACCATCAAGAGGGATACTCCACAGGCGAAATATAGCAGAAAATCGTAATTTCTTACTTTTTAGGTGAGTCCGAATGTTCGAATATTGTGTAGTTACGAATATAGAAAATATTAAAGTGTTTGAAATTATAAAAGGCTGTCTCTCGGAAACCTTACGTGATGGAGAAAAACCGATATCATATTTGAATTCAGGAGAAAAAATACTATCAGAATCACATATTTTTCGTTCTGAGACAAAAAACAAAAGTTTATATTTTGTTGCTAAGTGTAATCTACCGACATACGGAAGGAGGTCATCTGGAAAATCAAAGAAACGTTATAAATATTCTTGGTTTCTGTAATGAAGGCTGTAAGTCCAGTATAACTCTACAGAGTAGATGATGCAGAAGAAAAAGAGGAAGAAGGAGAAGAAGACGGAGAGTCGAAATTCTTTGAAGCTGAAACTTTTTACAATAGTGACTACAAAACTTTATATATCCTGAACACTAATAAAGAAAGTAGTATTTGGCTTTATATGCGAAATATTTTTTATCCTAATGGTAGAGCGCCAAAGCTTAATCCTATATATCTTGTGTTCAAATCCTGGCTATCTTGTAATTTGTTCTCTGCAGTTATGTTAGCTACGGCCTGGTCTGGTCTGGAAGCACAGATTTCCACATAGTATTTACTAAAATAAATTATTTATGAGTGTGACAGAGATGAGTGACTATGTTGAAAATACTCTTGTTACGGTTTACTGAATTCTGAAGTCGTTGTATGTTAGATTTTGTATAAATTCGCATTTCTACACCGGAATCATGGCTTAGTTGTTTGCCAAGAAAGGGAAAGAAACTTGGAGCTTATATTATACAACATGGGGATTTCAAACAATGTGTTCAGATTTCAGCATGGTTTCGGGATCAACATTTCTTCTGCAGAACAGTTACACTGTTGCATTACATTTTATACACTGAATATCATCCAATTTATATTTTTGCGCGATAATGCGTTCTGTCGTACTTACAGCAATGGTGACCATGATTGAGAGTTCAACTTCCTATATTTGCGTGTGGGAAGTAAAACCACTGCCCTTTATGTATACTATGTACAATGTATATACAAAAATATATCTTAAATATAGTGTTAATATACATTGCATGAAACAAATCACTGCATTTTAAATGAACTGAACTTTATTTGAAACATTATAAAACAATCAATTCGTATTTGCCGCCATTCTATGACTGATTGGTGTCACGACCTGCTGTGGTCTCAACTAATAAACATTTCCCGCACCGTTAACGTTAGTTAGTTGTTTATAGTGAATGCAAATGTTTCCAACAAATATATTGTTTTACTGTTATTTATTATTTTGAATACACCATCGCATAAAGAACAGTGTACAACGCACGTTTGTGAAGTGTTTTATTGGATCTCGGAAATTAAAAACCTCGCTATCGCTCGGTTCTTAAATATTTCCTCGCTTCTGTAAAAAACACTTCCCACCTCGCATTGTAATATAATATTAAGCACTCACATAAATATAAAATCAAAAGAACTGGTATGTTTAGTAAAAATTACACGTAATACAACTATAGCTTTTAACCATAGCACAGGAACTAACAATAGTTTAAGACGCCAGCATATTTCATTAAAATATTACTTGCCTTACTTTTTTGTTAGGAAATTTATCAATATTTTGTAGTTAATTTAAATTCTGAGATATTCATGTTAATTATTAGACCTTTGAGATATGATGTTTACTTCCCGATTTTTTATTTTCATCGCTAAAAACTTACATATTATATAATAAATTAATTTATGGATAATAAACTGCCTTATTTATTTCATTATTTACTTTTCATCATTTATTTTTTCAACAAAATTAATTATGCTGAATTAAATAATAATAATAATAATAATAATAATAATAATAATAATAATAATGATAATAATAATAATGATAATTCATAATTCCATGGCATGACAGGCCTACCAGCCGGCTGCTGACCTCACATCCACATATGTCAATCACAGAGGTAGATGATCATCTAATCAGTGTAGAAGTGACATGTGGTCAGCATGTCGAGTCCCACAGCCGTTGTAGTTGATTTTCTCAACCTGGAACCGCTAATTAATGTAGCTACCCAAATGCCTCACGATGCTGGGTGGGCACCGGTCTCATACTGGCCGAAATACCATGAGAAAATTTCTTCCCCCCATGGAGACTCAAACCAGTGCAAGTCCCGCAGCTCTGTTCCAAGGCTTTCTGCCTTAACCACTCGGCTACGGCGCGGGACTGCTAAATTATATAACAGAAAAAAAAAATAATTTCATCTTTATGACCTTGTAGAACATTTCCGGGCTTTGGACCATCGTCTTGAGTTTTGAAGTTCCCCAATGTTTCGCCAGAGACTGCGTCCGGCATCCAATCCTTGAGGATGCCAGACACAGTCTCTGACGACACATCGAGAACTTCAAGCCTCAAGACCATGATCCATAGCCCGGAAATGTTCTACAAGGTCATAATACGAACTCCGGTCGTAAAAGCCTAAGTCAAATTAATATTTGTTTGCTACCCACAGATTAACCTGTAATTGAAAAATGATGTATTTTTGAAATAATAAAATACGATACAAATTGTAACTACAAGAAGAAATGACAGATCACAAAGATCTAACATAGATGGATATCTGGGAGACTAAATATCCGTGAGTAACCTAACAAAACCAAACGACCAAAACATTTTAATTGAATGGTCTTAAACTTTTGTTAAATACAGTAGATGTGCTATTTTTTTATTATTTAACGATGATCCTTAAGATCATTAGCACCGCAGTGAAAGAGTCGATAACTTTTGCACAAAGGCCTCTTATATCAGGCTTGAGATAATTTTACGTTTTATAAATCTACGACATGGGATCCACGGCTTTAATTCCCTTCCGAAGGAACCCATAAACCGGATTTTTACGCTCTGGGATTCGGCCGGATTAGAACCCGCAAACGTTGGAACCAGAAGCGAGTTGGTAACCATCCATCCATCCATCCATCTACAGTAATTCTGCCCGAGGGCAGGTCTTTCAATGCAATCATAGCTGCTTTGCAGCTTTACTAGGGAATTATATGTGTGGTAGACTCCCGTTGCTTGCCACACCGGTGAAGGATGATGATGATAATGATAAGGATGATGATTATGGCCGGATGATTTTCCGGGCCGTTGGGCCCTAAGCGTCCTGACAATTATCTGACTGGTGAGGTAAAAAAACCGAAAAAAAACCTCACCCAGGAGCCTGTTCCGATCGGGAATCGAACCCGGGCCCCGATGCGTGACAAGGCAGGATGCTACTTCGAGACTTAATAACCATAGCGACGTATATTATATAACATTTTGATACAAGACTTAGGAGTAAATAATAGTTCAATTTTCCAGTTCGTTTTATTCAAAACATAATAATGAATTGTTAATGAAAATAAACAATTTATTAAATTACATATTTTAATAATTAATACGTATAGAATTTTTGTATAGGCTATTTTATTATATGTCCTATAATGATTTTTTAATTTTATATTCACAAATTTTATCATATATTCCATTCTGTTATTACTATTTTTGTGTTCCAGTGTTATGGTTTTTATGTCTGTATATAGCCTACACCCATTTTTATTTTATTGGATGTTGCATGAACATATGAATATCTAGTCCTTGAGGAGAACATTAAATAATAGCCTATTATGTAAGTTACTTTGAAAAATAATACATTGGTTAATTTTTTGCAAAGGGAGTTGTCCACATTCTCTCAGGGTTTGGATATATGAATATGTTTTTAAACATGTTTAAATAAACATATAAATACCTTTTTTTTTATATCCATCTTCCTCATTTAGAATTAATTTTTGTTCAAGTACTACCGAAAATGAAACGTGTTTTGAAAGACCTTCATGGTTTGATAATTAACGAAGTTTTTTTGAACAAAAATCAATTCTAAATGAGGAAGATGGATATAAAAATGATACATATATTTTTATTTAATAATTGTTATGCATAACCTCAATTGTGATAACAATGGATGTAAAAATATTGAGAATATATTTTTGTTTTTGTTATGTAATGTAGCTTTAATTATGATATTATCGAGAATTTCCTGTAAGTTATGTATATTGATCTACCTGTTCTTTTAAATCCAGAGAACTTTCTCGCCCTTAAGAGATCATGTGCTCTCTCAGTGCCACGACATCCGGTGTGTTCAATAGACAAGTTAGTTTTGATGAAAATGATGTAATCTTATTAATATAGTGACCGTCAAAAATGATAGTGCACTTAATAATTACAAATTAGTCCACCTCTGTGGTCTCGAGGTAGCGTGCTGCCTTGTCACGCAGCGGGCCCGGGTTCGATCCCCGGTCGGGACAGTTTTTCTGGGTGAGGTTTTTATCGGGGTTTTTCCTTACCTGTAAGACAAATATCAGGAAAACTTTAAGGCCCAAACGGTTCCCGAAATCATATGGCCATCGCAATCATCATCATTCATATCCATCTTAGATTAAGCTTAGGGACTCTCCTGGCGCACCATTATCATCATCATCATCATCACCCATCATATCATCGGGGCAACGTAACACCGCCTTCAAGGCGCCCCAACCTCAGAAGTGGGTTACAAGTACGCCATGCCAGGGGAGAAACCAGGAATGTCGAAAGACAAACCTGGGGCATTTGAAAAAAATACAAATTAATATAATATTTATTACATTGTTTTGTTTTGTTTCTGTAACAAAATTTTATAAAATAATAAACTACATTCGTTTTAACATATTTCAAACAAAATAAACACTTACCGGTATTCAAAATGAACAATAACAATAATGGTAATAATAATAATAATAATAATAATAATAATAATAATAATAATAATAATAATAATATCTTGAACATTTTATATAAAAACCTCTATTCCATTCTGTAGTGTTCTGCCGTAGGGCAGGTCCTTCACTGCAATTATAGTATTTTCATGCTATGCTTGCAGTTTCACTAGGGAATTATACGTGTGGTAGCTACCTCAAATAATGAAAAACAAGCGAAAGATTCAAAAGTGGTCGTACAGTTAAACATTTTGACGAAATCTTCACAAAAATTCCTAATATCGTCTTCTTCACTTCACGGGCTAGGTAAAAATTGCTGTTCCGCCTTACAGTTGTTCTGTCCATTTTGTCACTGGCCTTCCCACATTCCTTGAAAATCCTGGCTTGTAGCCGAATGATGCTCTTGGTGATCTTGTTACATCCATTCTTTCTACATGTGTAAACCATTTCTCTCTATATTGTTTGATTTTCTCATTCAATCGATATATATTTAACTCTGTTCTTACATCTTCATTTTTTATCCGATCCAATCTCACGCAGCCTTTTGTTCTTCATTTCTGTGCTTTGTATTCTACTTTGTAATTTCTTGGTCATTATCCATGTTTCGCTCCCATAAAGTTATGCAGTCCTAATATTTGGTAGGGAATTCCTTTGATGGTACCAGTGCTTCTATTCTTCAGGACAAGGAACTAGCGAACGTTCAGTAAAATTGGAAGGGATTTGGCGTCATTCTTCCATTAGAGTGCAACCTGTAAACCAATGTAGGCCCGGGATGTGAGAAAGAAAATATTGTTCCTAGATCATAGCACTGATAAAAATATGATGATTTATAACAGAATTGAAATACTTAATTTTTGTTTCATTAACGATGTAGAACGCTATAGGATAATTTTACTTTAGCGCACTTTATCCAGCAGCGCTAATGACTAGAAGCTATAAATTGTAAAAATGAAGCGCTGAATATTAGACACACTTCATCAACTGACGTAATTGAACTCTGCCTGTTTCATTCACTGTGTCAATTACTCCAACACGCTCTTTATCAGAAATTAAATCCAAACTCCTATACGTTTTCGGATATCGAACTATAGGTCTACAATAAATATTCAAAATGTTACATACATCCTGTTCGCATACGAGCAAAGCTAATTATCCTGGACAATAAATTTCATACTTTTTTTTGCGCTCGAATGAAAATAGGCAATTATATATATATATATATATATATATAGTAGTAGTAGGACTTTATTAGACAAAAAGTAAGATATTTACAATATTATTTACAAATATGGGTCGCACGGGCAGTAAGCCGTACGTGCTGTTGACAGTCCGTTACAATAAAGTAATAATATATATATATATATATATATATATATATATATATATATATATATTTAACCTATGCTGAATTCAGATTTCCAATCCAAATTTTTCTATCACGTACCATTTCTGAAGGAAACATGATTGCAAATGTCCACACCAATAAAAAAAAAAGACCGAACATATCTAATTTCAGTATTCTGGTAATTCCTTATGTTATTTTTATAAACGCAAGGATTATTATTATTAAGAAAGAATTGTATAGATTAAATAACTTTCGGGAAGACTTAGTCACAAATTGTCTGATTTATCATGCAAAAAAAGTATAGAAATATAGAGAAAAAGTTTGATTTTACTCGCATTCTGAAAATATTTTCTCGAACATTTCCGCTTGTGGACAACACTCTACTGAGTAACACTAATTGGGACTGGAAGTAAGCATCAATAAATCTAAATATCTGTACATACATAGAAATACATTATATAATGAAAATGATGACAAATGAGGGAAATTTTGAAGAAATGTTAATTAACTAGGAACAATACTTATAAATAGTAATGAGATGCACAAAGAAATTAAACATAGGCTCAATTCTCGAAATTCATGCTGTTATGCGTTACAGTAACTCTTGTTGTCTCAACTTCTCTCAAAAGACGTTAAACAGAAAATATATAAAACTGTAATTCTCCCATTTCTATTACATGGACTCTTAATTTAAGGGAGGAGAAAATATTACGAGTATTTGAGAATAAAATTTTTAGGAAACTTTTTGGACCAACAAGTGATGAACACGAGAATGGAGAATGCTACATACAGTGAGCTACGTGATATTTATAGGAAACCAGTTAAGTCTCGTATACTGCGATGGACAGGACATAAGGCACGAATGAAAGAGGTGCATGGAATTTTTTTGTGGGAAGAACAGGGAAAATTCTTATTGGTAGACCAAGAATGAGGTGGTATAATAACATTAACCATGATTTGAGGGAAGTATATTATACAGGGATGACTGGAGAACATTAGCTCAGGATGTGGATATATGGATAGCGTATGGGTTCGATTGTGCCAGTGAGTAAGTTAATAGTTTATTGGCGAAGACCTTGTGGAACTAGCGCAGTCAATTCAGTATTCACTGTTCTTTAAGAACATGTGTTTTGTGCAACACTTAACAGCTTTCTCTTCTCTGACATACTGCTAACGAACATCAATGTATACAAGTTCTCTCCTTCATTGTTGGATCTTTGTGAAAAATGGGCCATCTGCTTACTATGAAGTAATATCCCCTCTTAAGAATCCAGTATAGCTAGCGTTCCACTCCCCACTATCATTACAGCTAGGCAGGCCACCTTTTTCTAAGCAGATAATAATTTGCAAACACCAATGACCACTAATGAAAATGTTGACAATAGAACAAAATGGAGAAATTACACAAATTTCGAGTGATATCAGAGGAACAATTCAAATAACTGGGTGGCATTATTACTGAAAACAACGATATTAAAGAGGAAATCAAGACAAAACTAGCAGCAGGAAACTAATATTATAGCTTCCAAAAATGTTAAGATCTTCATTAGTGTCAATTAAGCTAAAGTTGCAAACATATAAAACTGTAATAAAGCCAGTAGTAATGTAGGGCTCAAAACTCGGCGATTAAAAATGGAAGTCTACTCAATACATGGGGAAAGAAATTCCTCAGGAGAATATTTGGTGCAATATGTATTCAAGGTGAATGGAGAATAACAACAAATAGTGAATTGGAAGAACTTTACGAAGCCCCAACAATAGTGGCTGACATCAAAACTCACAGTTTGAGATGGTGAGGATATGTGAATAGGATGGAAATTCATGAAGTCTAGAAAAAAAGTATTAAATACCAAATCAGAAGAAAGCAGATCGGACGGATGCCTGAGACATAGTTGGATGAACAACGTACAGCAGATCTGTGCAGCCTGGGGGTTTCAGAATTGGAGGAGGTTGGCAGCATCGAGGCTTGAATGGTAGAAACAAGTCGTTTCCATAGAAATCATGATGAAGAATGATCACTTTACAGGTAATTGTTTATGTAACAGTAGTCTGTCTAGCACTAACTCTCATCCTTCTGCGAAGTCAAAACCGTTTTAACAGAATTGGAACTGTAGACCTACAGTGGAGTTAACATATATTTGAATTTATGGCAGCTACAATGGGAATCAAGAAGATTAGGCCTACAGGTTTCCAGTCATACGTGCAGTGAGGGTGTCGATTTTTGAGGGAAGACTTCCTCTCCAGAATTTGTAATTGAGGCATGGTGAGGCCTCACCATGCATTATATAATAGGCACAATCATTGACAATTACACTGAGCAACAAAAAATAAACTATTGTTTTGTCTCGGAAAGAAAAATATGTGATTCTGATAGTATTCTTTCTCCTGAATTCAAATATGACATCAGTTTTTCTACATCACGCAAGGTTTCCGAGTGACAGGCTTTAAAATTTCAAACACTTTAATATTTTCTACATTCGTAACTACACAATATTCAAACATTCGGACTCACCTAGAAAGTAAGAAATTACAATTTTCTGCTATATTTCACCTGAGGAGCATCCCTCTTGATGGTCCAACAATAATCGGCCAGCATATTAGGATTCCATTTGCCTTAAAATATCTCTTTTCCGTAGCTGAAATCTCCTGATGAAAGTGTTCCCCGTTTTATTTTACAATGAGCAAATGGACGGAAAAAACGTTTATTAAAAAAATTATTTAAATCCATTACTTGAAATTGAAATAAAAAAAACTGTGGGTGATGGAGAAATTCCGAACACATATTTGAAAACACGATAAAAAAACTGCATTAAGTGCAACTATTGGTACTCATGAGACAAAAATCATGTTGACCAGTGTTATAAGATAAACTCACTAATTAATTAAATAATATTTACAATAAAAAATGAAACCCAAACACACAAACAAATCTGAACTAAATAATGTGGTTGTGTTTTCGAGAACTTGGAGCATTTTGAAATATTTGATGGAAATGTTTGATTTTGTGGGCAGGAAGATAATACTTAATAGTATAGTGATTGGTAGTTTTCAAGGTTGAATGTATCAGTACTTCTACAATTCACTGTTATCAGTTGAGGTTATGTAGTCAAAATGTTAAAGTATTAAAGTAAGTATCTGCTATATCAGTCGTCCCTAAATAAAATGAATTTCTGTTTAAAATACTTCATCAATTATACTTTATCCGCTCTTAGTGTGATCCTAACATGAACAAACGCCAATTGTATCCTTCCGCCATTTGCGCCACAATTCCTGTCACGTTGACAGGAATCACGTTTGAAGTATATAAGACATGTCATCGTTGAATGGGGTAGATTATAAGAAAGCTGGTGAGATTCTTAACTGAACTTATGAAATACATTTAAAATAACTGTTTTGTGACCACTAGTCAAAACTTTGCCAGACTTGTGTTTAAAAATTTAGGTGGCTACACAGCAACAGAAGACTCGACACCTTCCGCCATTTTGTTGTATCAGATTCGACAGAAGCATAATTCAAATGCATTATCCATATGTAGTAAAAGGTTTTAAGTACTAATTATTGATTAGGTATATTTTAGAATATTTTCTATGTTTTGCTTATTATTATTTTTCATTCACGAAGAATAACAACTATATTCAGAGGATATATATTTATTTTTATGAAGCGAACTACTTTTCGCCTACTTATTGCTTGTACATCATACGTCGTGTGTCCATAATCAATGAAAAGCGAGCAGGTCACATGGTTTTGTTTTGATGAGATCACTTTAAGAACGGATAACCTTTAGTTATAAACATATTCCACCTTCGCATGTAATTTGGTTAATTGTGCCGAAGATGTTCTGAAAGGCCTATATGGTTTTAACTAATTGACGAAGTTTTTTAAACAGATATCTACTTTAGTTCAGGACGACTGATGTATCAGGTAGTTATAGGTTATCCGTAAAGCCCTGCTACCAAAACAATGCAACGTAGCTCGTAAACTATTTGAGATAGAGACACGCTGTTTTTTGCAACGTATTCATATATCAAAGTTTAGTTTACATGTAACAATTGTTTACACTCTGTAGACGAATTGTTGTGAGTTACAAACAGTTGAAGTTGATACATTGCAACATGTATGGACGGAGTTGGAGTATCGGCTCGGCATCTTGAGGGCAACTAGAGGGGACATGTTGAAGTCTTGTAAAAAGCAAAACAAAACGTTGTTTACATTGTACATTTTTTTACACTCCGTAGACGGATTGTTGCGAGTGTACAAACAGTTGATGTTTATATGTAGCAATGTGTGTGGACGGAATTGGAATATCGACTCGACATCCTGAGGGCAACTAGAGGGGCACATGCTGAAGTTTTGTAAAAACAAAACAAAATTTTGATAGGTGTAGAATACGTTGCAAAAAAACGCATGTCTCTATCTCAAATAGTTTACGAGCTTAGTTTCGTTGTTTTGGTAACAGGACTTTCTGGAACTCCGCATTTAAGTATTGTCTTCTTCTTTTTCACGGTTTAGGCTTATTTTCTAGCCTGTTCCGGCTCCAAATTGCTGCTCTTTCCATATTTTCCTTGGTCTTCCCAAACTTCTTCTTCCTCGTGGTGAATAGTTGTATGCTGCTTTTGGCATTCTATTCTCAGTCATCCTTGTCAATTGTTCTTTCCAGTTTCTTCTGTATTTCTCTATTGTTGTGTTTAATTCCTCTACTTTTAGTTGTGTTATTTATGTGTTATGTTTTTTGTCTGTTCTTTAAGTATTGTAACATTTTAATGTTGAATGCGTTGATATGACAGTATAGACCTACAATATTCTAAATTGGTAAACTTTCAGAATACCAAAGATCCGTTAATTCCACTTTATACTCTTCGCGTAACTATGGGACTTGAGGAATAAAGACTTTATTTGCAGGACTCTGTGACATAGATTTCCTATAGGCCTTATTTCCAAGATCTTGATCCTTGTATGCTATAAAATGCTCATGATTTAGAACAGGATTATGGGAAATTACTAGTAGCATGTTGACCTCCTTATGTCACAACTAGGTAATGAAGCAAGGAATGAGATTTGGCAAACCTGACGTTGTACTATCTATATTAGAACTGCCACTTTGCTAGTAATTCCATTTTGAGGATTAAACATGTGGAATCGCATTTATAAAGAAGATGGTTATGTCATGTATTACGGAGGACATTAAATGAGAGGAGTATTATTAACCTATTATCGTAAGAATGTATATTCATTTACTCGTAGTACTTAGTATTTATTTGGTAGGGACCAGTTAATGCTATGCGCTGATATTCAACTTACTTACTTACTCACTGGCACTATCGAACCCGTAGGTTCATGGCCACGCGGACATAAGCTCTCCATACATCCCTACCCTGAGCTAATGCTTTCCAATCATTCCCTGTATAATCTACCTCCCTCAATTCATAGTTAATGTTATTCTCCCACCTCATTCTGGGTCTACCAACTGGGCGTTTTCCCTCTGGCTTTCCTACAAGAAGCTTCCATGCAAATCTTTCATTCCCCATACGTGCCACATGTCCTGTCCACCGCAATCTACGAGACTTAACTGTTCTTATTATATCTGGCTTCCTATAAAGACTTCAACATACAGTAAATATATTTAAATTCAATAATCAAAATACAATTTCAATTAACATGAAATAATAGTTAGTTTAAGAAATAAAACAATAATAATTACTAACTGGTACTATCGAACCCGCAGGTTCATTGCCGAGCGGACATAAGCTCTCCACACATCCCTATCCTGAGCTAATGTTTTTCAATCATCCTCTGTATAATCTGCTTCTCTCAAACCATGGTTAATGTTACTGTATTCTCCAACCTAGTTCTTGGTCTACCAACTGGGCGTTTTCACTCTATTTTTACTCCAGGAAGATTCCATGCTTCTCTTTTATTCTCAATTCGTGCCACATGTCCTGCTCATCGCAATCTATGAGAGTTAAGTGTTCTTATTATATCTCGCTTCCTATAAAGACCATGTAGTTCACTATTATGTAGCCTTCTCCATTCGTCTTTTCATCTCTCTTTGCTCCAAAAATTTTCTTAAGAACTTTATTCCCAAATACTCGTATTACTTTCTCCTCCCTTAAAGTTACAGTCCATGTTTTAATAATAATAATAATAATAATAATAATAATAATAATAATAATAATAATAATAATGATAATGATAATAATGATAATGATAATGATAATGATAATGATAATGATAATAATAATAATGATAATAATAATAATAATGATAATAATAATGATAATAATAATAATAATAATAATAATAATGATAATGATAATGATAATAATAATAATAATAATGATAATAATAATGATAATGATAATAATAATAATGATAATAATAATAATAATGATCATAATAATGATAATGATGATAATAATGATAATAATGATAATGATAATGACAATGATAATGATAATGATAATGATAATAATAATGATAATGATAATGATAATGATAATAATAATGATAATAATAATGATAATGATAATAATAATGATAATGATAAAGATAATAATAATAATAATGATAATAATAATAATAATGATAATGATAATGATAATAATAATGATAATGATAATGATAATGATAATGATAATAATAATGATAATAATAATAATGATAATAATAATGATAATGATAATAATAATGATAATAATAATAATGATAATAATAATAATAGATCGTAATTATATTAATATTAATGTGTTCATGAATTGCCATAAATATATAACACATCCACAAAAGTGAAATGATATACTTAAACTTTAATTTATAATGAGAGACAATTGATGGTGCCAATTAAATTTTGCTTCCACGGTATTAATATATTTGACGAAACAATATTGGTATCATAGTAAGCAACTCTTTCCAAACGTGTGCAATCGTGCTTGTTTAACAAGACAGAGGGAGAGGGTTATATTCAAGGATCACCGGGTGGTAAATTGAATTCATATGCCTTTAACCAAAGTGGGAAGACACAGTTTCAAATGATCATTTGGTATTATTATTATTGTTGCTGTTTTTTTTTTCCTTTTTTCGTTTGCACAGTTTTTCCTTCTTGTTTTACCTTTTTGTTAGCTTTATTTTATTCTCACATATAGACACAAGGACAGGACACACACCCAGACCGAAGGTGGAGATTTAAATCCCTTATCCCGCCGGGAAACAAACCCGGGTCGCCGGAGTGGAAGGTTGGGACTCAACCGACTACACCACGGCGACGGACTTTTTTTCCATTATTGTTTTTCTCTCGTTCACACTGTTTTTCATTTTTGTTTTGCTTTTTTGACCTTTTTTCCTTATTCACACATATACACGCAAGGAAACGCCACACACCCAGTCCCAAGGTGGACATTTAAAATCCCTTACCCCGCCGGGAATCGAACCCGTGTCGAAGGAGTGGAAAGGTAGGGACTCTACCGAATACGTCACAGCTATGGACTTTATTGTTGTGTTTTACCAGCCATATGCTGTGTTTCTTTGGATGGATGACATTGTTTTATTCATTGACTAGCTATTGTATTATTTATTCAGACATATTAAAATTCTCTTATTTAGGATCCTATATACCTAGATTTCCAAATATTTAACATCTCGTTCCAGTATCTATCCTCAAACCATAACTTAAACACAAGATCACAACATAGTCTCTTGCTTAATATACCGCAACATAGGACATCACATCACTCCATGTCATATACTATCTTCACTTCTCGCATCTGGAATTCCCTACCACAAGAAATAAGGGGCTGCCGGACATTGGCATCTTTAAAAAGAAATATAAATTTATCTTTGCTCTAACCTCGACTTCATCATTGCCCAGTGTAAGGTATATATATTAATTGGTGTTTCTCGTATAATTCATCATATTTATACTATTATTATTATTATTATTATTATTATTATTATCATTATTATCATTATTATCAATATTATCATTATTATTACCGTATATTATTATTATTGTAAGTATTATTATTGTTATAATCGTATTAAATGTTGTTTGTACATGAAATTTACATTGCTACATTTAATGTATGTTTAACTGTTTATAATTAGTATAGTGTATATCTATATTTATCAAATATTTATTTGTATTTGTGCTGGTTGAGTGGAAGAGAAGGCCTTATGGCCTTAACTCTGCCAGAATAAATAAAACATTATTATTATTATTATTAAAATTTAGAGACAATTTTATTCTCTCCAGAACTCAGTAAATTCAGAGGTCTGTAACTCATCCCCTGGAGGTTGGACATGTTAACTAAACGCTCCAAGTGCACGTATATTGCATGATGAGCAATTGCAAACAAATGTAGGCCTAGAGCATTAATCTGACGTCATCTCCCACCTTAATATGTTTACCCTGGATTAATTTGCAGTTTCTCATCAAATGTGAATCACTTTGTTGATCTGTTGTCCTGTTGCACACCGTTGGGCTTTAAACTAAGTTATTCCGATATATTCACATATCTGCCAGCAAGTTTATTTTTATTAACTAAAACCAATCCCAAATCATCATCATCAACAACAATCACGGATTAAGCTCATGTGGCTTGTTCCGGTCTGATAGATTCTCATTCAAAAAGTTGCATCCATTTCTTTTTGGGTCTACCAACATTCCTGCCTCCTTTTGGTTGTAATTAAGTAACTTTTTGGTATGCGTTCATCTTTCATTCTTTGAACATGTTTTCTTTCCGATTATTTTTAGATTCGTTTATTTTATCTAAGAGTTAAAAAAATATTTAGCTCATTTCTAATATCTTCACTTCTTCTTTTATCTAGAAGTTTGCATTCAGCTGCACTTCTCAGAAATCTCATTTCAGCTGCTTCTATGATCTTATCTTCTCTTTTAGTTAAAACCCTGTGCGGGTTGCAACCTGGCTGCCTGCTACCTTTAGGTGCAGAGTAGATCGTCTTTTTGTTTCCGTTGCTTCTACTAGCGTAGATTTCATTACATCCAAGGTTATTAATCACAAAGCTTTGCCCCGGGCCCATAGGAGGCAAAGATTGATTCATCTTTCTTTCCTAAGCACTTAAGCATGAATCAATAATAGTTCTCAAAACACCAGAGTAACTTAAAATGAATGTTTTCACTATAATAATTATTAATCAGGATAGCTAGACAGAAAAATAAAGGGAGCTAGAATGATCTCCTAAATGAGTGAGTTTCCGTACAGGAATATCAAACAGCCACATGCACATAAATCACTTGAACATTAAATTGGATAAGTATAAAAATGATATTTAATGTAAACAAGAAGTCTGAAGTAAAAACATAACAAAGATAAACATTTGATCATTCAACAAAAGTAAATAAATAATAATGCTTTTACATGACAAAAAAACCATATCATACCTCACACCACATTCATACTAGAGTCCAAGCCAGGGTGGCTTTCCCCGGTCTTCAGGACCAACTTAAACTCCGCCGCTCGCGGCTCCAGGCGACCTTGTCAACTTAAAGTTCCGATCCAAAACATGGATGAAAGAATGAATGAATGAATGAATGATAACGTTCTCGCTGTGCATAGCGTATTTGAGCGTTCCGAGGTAGAAGGGGAGATGCGCCGCACAAACAGCGCACCAGGAGAGGTAAAAAGGGAGAGTGGGGGTAGATGCATAGAAAAAGGATATTGGCATAGTTCACGAATCTTACTGTCCAGGGAGGATTACGACACTACAGTAGTGAACCGAAAATCACACTTTCGGTTCAACCCAAAATCCACTACCATACAACAATAAGGGGACTGTCACTGCTTTAAAAAATTTAGTTTTGTTTATGAAACTTTCAGTAATAATAATATTTCCACTGTATACGTTACTGACGTTCCGCAGAGTGAGATGTACGATGGGATTGCAATCTTAAAGCTAGGCATCATAGCCCCTATTTGTATGAACCCCAAATGGAGGACTGCCTCTTCGGCTCCTATAGACCGTTGAGGACTTCTCTCTTGTTATCCAGGGAATGGGTCTGCAAATTTTTCCCCTAGACAAAGGGTGCCTCCTTCGCACATTTATTTCTGTCCTTTGAGGTCTGCAGACATTACCCTGTGCAAGGGACCCCTCGATCAGGTACTACACACCGGACCAGTGCGACCTGAAGCTCGCGAGGGAAGAGACGATAGACTTTTAGCTGAGATTGTCTCATAGAGGGTTCTCATCCGCTACCCATAATTCCAAATCACCACATTAATAATGATTAATGTAGTTAGAGATAGTTTTTTCCCTGGAATATTGATTAAATATCTGACAGCCATCTCAGTGTACGCGTGGTTACCCAGACTGGTTATTATTAGGTTCGAATCATAGTGGTTCCGGAGGGGTATTGGTGATGGGCCATACCGGAATTTCTCGGAGTTCTCCTGTTTCTCGAATTTCGTCCCATCAGCACTCTGTATTCTACCTTCCCTCTCCTTCATGCCATTTCATTTCTAATTTATTCATTTCATATCACCCTTGATCTCATCTCATTTAGGAAAAATAGTTCTAATGGTACCCACAGGTGTCGAAAATATGTAATTGTGGAGATCTAGTGGGCATCCATCACGGTGCTGGCTCATGACTCTGAGATTGAGCTGTTAAAATGGGATGATTGTAGTCTCTACTCGCGGTCACAGCCCCAGCCCATAAATGGCGGTATGGGCCATGAGAGAAGAACCTGGTGTGCCGAACCCGGAAGACGACCCAAAACTCACATAACTCCATAGAGTAGACTACATTTCATTCATTCATAATATACTGGGATAGGGCAATAGATCTTTCAGATCGCAGTGCTCATGACAGTCTGCTCGTCCAATCCGAATAAAGAACTAACTAACTAAATATGACAGGTAGAAATACTAAACATACCGCATGGTATAACATTTCTATTTGATTTGAACTCTATGATCTAAGAATAAGTTAAATATATGAAATTATTTAAATCGAAATAAATAAACATTTCAAGTTATAGAAGTTTGACCCATTAATCTTGATAATCATCATCAGCATCAAGGATTAGACCTTAAGGTACGTACACACTTGCGCGCCGCGCGGCGCGCACCATGTTCGTCAGATTTGGACGGGGTTTTAAGGTGCGCGCGAACGGCGCGCGCGTCTCTCACCACGATCCACTCATTGTCGGTTTTTTCCACAAACACTTTGATGGTTCGCTGTTTAGATTTGGACGGGTACCTGAGAGGTTCGTTGTTTTCGGTGCGCACCTATTATTTGAATATGGAGTGGTCAGAGGAAAACATGTTAAAACTTATTGATATTTATAGAAACAAGCAATTATTGTGGGATCCTCAACATAAGGATCATTTTAAAAAATCATTCAAAGGAGATGCCTTTTTTTTCAATGTTATGTGTTTTTTTTTCGTGTGCACTGTAATTGTATGAATAAATTAGAATTATTTAGAAAACATTATTTATTTAAGACGTTCATTTCATAATATTATGTATGAAGTATCACAAAACAATACAATATATAAACACATATATTACTAATTATTTATTTATTTCTTCGAAGACTCCAAAGAGCAAGATTGCTCATGTTAAGGGGCAATATACAAAAAAATAATGGCCATAAAACAATTAAAAATAAAAACAAGAAAACAAATTCAGGCATAAGTTTAAGTAATAATAATAAGTAAAAGGTTCGCCCGAGTGGGCATTGATTATATTTAATCTTTGCTATATTCGTTCAGTGTTTTTGTGTTCTTTGGGCACTTCTGTATGTGGTACCGTTCGCATCTGTGACCACACAAAGCACATATACATTTTTCACTTGGGTCGTGGTACTTCTTGTTTTCACACACTTTGTGATGAAAACCGTGCACTGCATAACGTGTCACAACATGTCGCTGGTCCTGGTTAGCTTTTGTCCAATTCCTCTCTATCATGGCTCCCGTAGCATAGAAATCAAGGTCTATCTCCCTCTTCTTCAATTTGCTTCGGTGTACGAGTTCTGTGTAGGGGCCGGTATTAGGTAGAAGGTGTTTCATCCTCAGATCTTCTGCATTAGAACGACTCTCTTGCAAGTTCATATACAAGTCTCGACGGGGTTGTTTTCCCCACCCTTAGAACCACTTTAAGGAAACGTGCCTTAACCTTCTCTATCCTTTCGAGATCGCTAAGTGACAGTTTCTCCCATATAATGTCTATGCCGTATGTTATGATTGGAGATATCGTTGTATCGAATAATGTCATGGCCGTGGGTGTAGTGACAGTCGGGCTAGATTTTTTATGCTGTAGATTGCTCTTGTGGCTGCTGCTGTTTTCTCTTGTATATGTTGGTTGAATGATCGTAATGTTGTTTGGAGTGTCATGCCTAGGTATGTGAATTTGTTGACTGTCTTTAGTGGTTCGTCATTCAGCATTAGGATATCTTCTTGTTGTGGCCCTTCCTCCTCTTCTAAATGTTAGTTGGACTGTCTTTTCTGGGTTGATGGTGAGTTTGTTTTTGTCGACCCATTGTTCTAGTTCCTGTAGTGCCGCTTGCAATTCTGTTTTGTTTGGACTTCCTAGTATCATATCATCCCGGTACATGATCAATGTCGTTTCCTGCATATTTTTCAGTATGTCGGTGATATCGGACGTTACTGCATTGAAAAGAAGTGGGCTCATAGGATCCCCTTGTAGGACACCATTGGTCTGATGGATTGCGTTTGATGTGTCTATTCCATCATCGATTTCGACGAGGTTGTATGCCAGGATGTTTTCTATTATGTTACTGAGCGGATGAGTTTCCCCTATCATATGCTTGAGCTTGGTGATTAGTTTGCATCGGTCTATCAGGTCGAAAGCCTTTTTGTAGTCTATGAAGACTGCATGGAATTTGCCTTTTGGTCTCCGTAATGCTGTTTCTATCTCATCCATCAGGCACTTAATTGCATGTTGAGTGCTCCTTCCTCTCATAAAGCCGAACTGGCATTCTGGTATGTATCCAGCAAGTTCTACCTCTAGTCTGTGAGCCAAGATCCTTGTAATATACAAACTACTATAGATGCCCAATATATATACACATATAAATACAATATTTAAACAGGATAATATTAATGATAATAAAATTAACAAAATTAACTAAGAAAGCAATGAGAAAAAATATTTTTTAATACAATTAGAAAAATGTTTAACATTCGTGAAATGTTGATATTCAATAGGTAAGTTATTGTAATGGTTGATTAATGCATAACGAATCCCTTTTATACCTTTTTTTTTTTAGAATCTAGTATCTTTGTGCAATAAAGTACAACCTCTAGTATAATAATCATGTACATCTTTATTAAAAATTAAGGCCATGTTATGGTGAGATAGATTCTTAATAATTTTAAATATATATATATATATATATATATATATATATATATATATATATACAAATCATATATTTTTTTTAAATTCCTTTAATGCTATAATATTTGAAAAAGTATAAATAAAGTTATAAGATGTAACAAGTAATAAGCTTGACCAGACGTCTCGATTTTGGCGGGACAGTCCCGATTTTTAACAATTTGTCCCGCGTCCCGCGGCATTTAAAAAAAGTCCCTATTTTTGGGAAAGAATGCAGGACAAGCGGGAGAACGGAAAGGGAATAGACATGGTTGGTTACACCTGCTCTGCAAAATGTCTACTGAAGGTTTGTGGGTTTCCTACGGATCGCAGGAGGTTCGTTGAAATTAATCATTTCGACGAACATAACACGCGCCGCGCGCGCGCCGTTCGTGTTCGCGGCGCGCATATGTGTACGTACCTTTAAGGTCTGTTCCGATCTCATGCTAGAATTGGTCTGTCCATCCTTTACTGGGCCTTCCAACATTTCTTCGCCTTAGTGGTTTGTAATGAAGAGTCTGTTTTTGGAATTCTATTGGTATCCATTCTATTAATGGGGTACATCCATTCATCTCTGTATTGTGCAATTCTATATAATAGTTTGAATATATTTAGTTCACTTCGTATATTTTCATTTCGTTTTCGATCTGTTATTGTACAGCCCAGCCACACTCCTCAGAAACCTCATTTCTGACGTTTCTATTCTTCGTCCCTGGTGTTCCGATCCATGTAGTAGTGTTGGAACCGCCATTGTTTTATAAAATTTTAAAAGTGTTCCCTTTCTTGTTACTTTGAGACATCGTTATATGGTGCCACACATATAATTAAATTTATTTATTTTGTTTTCTATGTCTTCAATTTTTCTATATGACACATTGTATCACAGGTAATTAAAATTGCTCAATGTTCTATATTTTATTCTCTAATTGGATTTTTACTCTTAGTGGCTCATACTTTCCGAGTCTCGGTCAGTCCATGTTGGTTTCATGGTGGATGGAATATAGCTTGGCAGGTTTTTATCAGAGTTTCTCCCATTTTCCCTTATACAAATTCCATTCCACCATATATTAATACCAATCCATTTTGTTTCATTTCGTACATCCGCCCCTGTGACGGTGCGTCAGACTTCCTCGGCCGGCACCCTTGTTTTGGCCGACCTTCATCCATCCGAGTAATAGCTTAGTTTCCTACCAGATGTCGACACAAGAGTATGTATTAACCACATGTTCTCTGCGGACATATGTAGGTAAATAAGCGTAAATAAATTAGTATGGTTCAGAAGCTTCCCACTAGGGAATCACATGTTCCCGCAGTGGGACAAACGGGAATTGTAGAATAAAATAGAGAATATAGCATGTTACATAATTATTTAATATTTCAATTAATATATATCGTGTTCACAAATATAGTAACATACTTTAAACTACTACTACGTCGCTTTGGATAATCGTATCTAAATGAAATTGGTGACAATCAAAAGAGAAACTAAAAATGTATTGTGCAATGTCAACAATGGAAAATATTGGTTAACAATATAGAAATTAAATTATATTTAATCATGTTTTTGTGGTCGATATGGGTTCATTGTTGGATATTTAGCAGACAGGTTAAAATGGAGGTGTGCAGTGTCACTCGTGGGGGCCACATTCAATGTCTATGAGGTATAGCAAAAACTTTTTGAATTGCTCTTTTGATTGTCACCAATTGCATTTAGACACGATTATCCGAAGCGACGTAGTAGTATTTTAAAATATGATACTATATTTGTGGACACGGTGTATAGTCAAATTAATTTACATTCATTGTGAAGAAAATATTTAGTTAGAAATTTTATATCGATTTGATAGAATAATGGTTACCATGTTCGTCTCTTATTCCTGGATTCGCGGATTCGAACCCCGATCGACGGATTTTTGAGAACGTATGCCTTCCATGGAAGGGAAATAAAACCGTGGGACAGTGCAATACAAATATGGTAAATGTAATCCTATTACAAAAACTAAACTTCTTCTCGTCTTTTGACATATTTTGTCATTCTTATAAATCTCACCACACTTGTATAGCTGTATATACCCACGTTTGTATGTTATGCCGAATTTAATTATAAAAAACAACATTTTATGAAACATTGGCATTTCCTGCATTACTTTATGGGAGCGAAACTTGGGTAATGGCCAAACAAATTACAACGTAGAACGTAACAAAGCCTTAGAAATGAACTTCCTTAGAAGAACAAGAGGCTGCACAGGATTGGATCGGATAAAAGAATGAAATAGTTTAAGGAACAGATGTTCGCGTTTATTCATTAAGTGGGTTTGTTTGAGTTTTACGTTGTTGTGTGTCTGGTTGATTGTGGTAAAGATAATTGACTCAATCATTTTTTGGAAGAAAGGGGTCATATACAGCTGATCACAATTTTACAGAAAGGACAACGAGGGGGCATAAAGAATATAAGAAACTGAATGTTCAACTGTTTCAGGAATAACAGCCATTGCAATCTGAAATTGGCATACGGAATAAAGTCAGAAAGTGGTAAAGGAATAGTGTAGTTGATTCCATTACTTACACGGACAACGATGGACAGGTAGATACTTAAACATGGAAATACTGAACGAAGTGATTTTCAGAAAAATTGGCGATGGACCCTTTTCGAAATGACTGATTGAATTATATCAAATGAAAAAAGAATGGAAATATACAAGAAGTTGAAAATGGTTTAGACATGTAGAAAAAGATGAATGTAACAAGATTACCAAAAGCAGCATCTGACTACAAGCCAAGAGCATCAAGGAATGTAGAAAGGTCAGTAAAAAGATGGACAGAACAACTGTGAGGCGGAACAGGCAATTCTCCTAGCCCATAAAGTGAAGAAGAAGAAGAAGAAGAAGAAGAAGAAGAAGAAGAACAAACAACATATATAACAATTTATATTTTCTGTATTTGGTAGTTAAGATAATCCTCCATAAGACGCTCTTAAATTTAAATTGTGGTTTAAGGTGAAACGTTTTAATTTACACTCTGTTATATAGTAGATTAAAGAAACGTTCATTATTGCCGCAGTAGTTATATCTCGAAATGGTGTGTACTTAAAAATCTCTTCTCTTCACCTCAGGAAGCTATTTCGAAGAAAGAGAGCTTTTTACAGAAGAATGTTGCCATTTCCTCTATCTCTTTCTCTCCACCATAAGGTGATAACTTGCAAACGCCCCAGATTCACTCAGCCACAGTTATTACCGTGCACTCCTTAGCTAAATATTCTTTTTCTCTTGCACACACACTTAGAGCTAAAACAAAACTTGAAATGTTCTAATGCAAATTTGCATTCTTCTTTTTGCCAATCGCAGTTAAACCTTTCTCCTTATGGATACTTTTACATGCCACACATCGACCGGGCCTTACAATGGCACGACCTATCGGGATAGGGATATTAAACTTTGTACCACTGAAATAAATAAAGGGTATTTCCGAATGAGTCATCAGATCAATCCAGGGTTTCCTTCAAGACAATAAAACATTAACACAATTCACTCACATATCCATACTCATCATCATCATCAGCAGCAGCATCAAGGATTAGACCTGCTGGTCTCTTCCGATACCATGTTAGAATTGGTCTATCAATCTTTTACTGGGTCTTCCAACATTTCTTCGTCCTAGTGGTTTGTAATGAAAAATCTGTTTCGGAATTCTATTGTTATCCATTCTATTGATGTGGTCCATCCATTCATCTCTGTATTGTGTAATTCTATCTAATAGTTTGAATATATTCAGTTCTCTTCGTATATCCTCACTTCACGTTTGATCCATTATTGTATAGCCAGCCTCAATCCTCAGAAACCTCAATTCTGACGTTTCTATTCTTCGTTCCTGGTTTTTGGTTAAGATCCAGTGTTCCGATCCAAGTAGTAGTATTAGAACCGCCATTGTTGTAAAATTTTAAAAGTATCTCTATACTCCTTTCTAGTTCTTTTGAGACTTCGTTTTATGGTGCCACATCCATCCATAGTAATTCTGCCCGAGGGCAGGTCCTTCACTGCAATTATAGCATTTTCATGCTATGCTTGCAGCTTTACTAGGGAATTGTGTAGGTGTGGTAGCTTCTCGTTGCTTTCCACGGTGAAGGATGATGATGATAATGATAAGGATGATCATGATGATGATGGCCATATGATTTCGGGGACCGTTTGGGCCTTAAAGTTTTCCTGACATTTGTCTTACAGGTGAGGAAAAACCCCGATAAAAACCTCACCCAGAAAAACTGCCCCGACCGGGGATCGAACCCGGGCCCGCTGCGTGACAAGGCAGCACGCTACCTCGAGACCACAGCGGTGGACATGGTGCCACATATATAATTAAATTTTATTTATTTTGTTTTCAATGGCTTCACTTTTTCTATATGATACATTGTATCCCAGATAATTAAAATTGCTCACATATACTATTGTTTCATTATCTAATTGGATTTTTACTCTCAGTGTCTCATACCCTCGAAAAGCTAAAACTTTTGTTTTTAAAGTAGATATTTTCAAATTGTATATTTCATATATTTACAAATCCATACTAAACAGCGAATATGATAATGGTGGCCGGATGATGTTCGGAGATCGTTTCGGCATTGAAGTTTCCTGATATTTGTCTTTTAAGTGAGTAAAAATTCTGAAAAAATATTCACCCAGAAAACGTGTATTAAAATTCGGCCCGCTGCGTAAGAAACAGCAACGCTACACCTAAATGATAGCAATTGACAAATTTACACTCGCCCAGTGGGTAGTACCTGGGTAGGGCCCCGTCCACAGGGTTACGTGGGGAGAAGAGAAGTCCCCAAAGCCGTAGTGAAGGCAACTTCTCTAGGAGACGAACACTCCGAAATTCCAGTTCCCTGCCCTCCAGGAAGAGGGGTTTGGCTAGAGGATGGTAATCTCTACTAGTAAAAAATAACTTACTCATAAACTTCAGCAGAAGAAAAGCCGGATTGATAAACCTTATGACGACCAACAGGTGAACCATCTCAATTATCTAGGATGTGATATTTCATTTAATTATGATAATGATATAAATAATAAAATAGCAAAATTCCAGGGAATATGTGGTCCGATAAAACGATCACTAAATAACAAAACAACAAGAGAGACCCAATTGAAATTTTATAAAATGTTGGCAGTACCGGTACTGCTCTGTGGTTCAGAAGCCTGGATACATAAAAAACAAGATCTAAGTAGGATAACGGCGGCAGAAATGAAATTTTTTAGATCTGTTAAAGGGTGCACTAAGTAAGACAGAATCAAGAACACAGAAATAAGACAGGAACTTGAAATATTTGCAATAACTGATAAATAGATACATATAGACAAAAATGGAAGCAACACATAGACAGAATGAATGAAGATAGATATCCAAAACAAATAACAAAATAGAAACCTAAAGGCACCCGAGATGTGGGCAGACCTAGAAAGAGATGGGCTGAAGTCGGAACGGGTCAACAGACCTAATCCATGAATGCAGATGATGGTGATGATGATGACATTATAAACTATTTATAGTCCACCGATGTACTCTCGCTTTAATGCCGTTGGCTCGGACGCAACGGCCCGATTTCGATCTCCGGTAGGGACAAGTTTCCTGAGTAAGGTTTTTCGGGATTTATCTTCACTTATAGGACATAAAACAATCTCTGAACACCATCACCCCTTAAATTTTCGCCATGTTTGGTATGAATGTATGAGGGAATGGGTGTCCTGTTTTAAATGTTCGTGTTGTATTCGGAGATGGCCTTGGCATTGTGGTGATCACATATCCGAGGAGTCATCCATATCCTTTTGTAGTCAAGAATAATGAAATAAATCCGAATTAAAAATATTCTCTTGACACGTTATGTACCTGTAAGATCCGGAGAAACGAAGGAAAGAAATCGTTAAAATGTCACAATTTAGTCCGTATAGTACGATAATCAACGTGATTATTATAATCTTAACGCTAATTTATCATTTGACGATGTTACTTAACAGGTAAGGTTTTCGCCAGTTTTGAATTCCGTAAATCTAAGAAACTGGATGTTCGTTAATGCTCTAGCGGCCAGAATTTTTGTTTCGCCGAAACCAAACTTCGTATGAATGGCAATTAATTAATGGGGTAAAATTGAGTTCGGTAACAAAAAAATCGGAATATTAAGTGTAGGAGTTCATCTGAAACGAACATTTAAAAATCGCTTTAGCAGTCGCGGTTTGTGATATTTTACAACGAATCTCAGTATGTTTTAATATCTAGGTTTCAATTTATCATATGTTAAAATGAATGACAAAATTAATAAACTTAATCTATGTGTGACACTATTAAAAGAACCCTTAAAAACACAAGAAAAGAAACAAAAATGAATTTTTATAAGGTAATGGCTGTTCCTGTGTTGATGTATGGATCAGAATGATGAACGATCACTAAAAGACAAGAACAAAGAAGATTGGAAGCAGCTGAGATGAGATTTTTAAGAAATATAGCACGGTATACTCAGCTGGATAAGAAAAGAAATGGAGATATAAGAAAGGAACTAAATATTTTCAAACTTACAGACCGAGTAATTAAATATAGGAACGACTGGAAAGAACATATTGATAGAATGCCAGAAGGAAGATTTCCAAAATTATTGCTAAATTATAAACCGCACGGAAGGTAAAATGTTGGTCGCCCACACAAAAAATGGTCTGAACAATTTTAACAATTCTAGCTTTTATGAAACCGGAATGAGCCAACAGGCTTAATCCATGGATGATGATGATGATCTCAGTATGTACTTTTAAAATAAACTTAGAAAGTTATTCTGCAATAACTCAGCGAAATTTGACCATTAGAAGTAGTAATTTACTTGAAACCCGAAATTAAAAATGATTCTAGCTACTCCATTATTGTTCGTCTCGCAATAGGTGTATACTATACATTGTAATTAATCCTTAAATTGGGATTATGTCATGTAAGACACATTAATTTAATGTATTTAATATTTTAATGAAGTAAAGAAGGAATAAAGCGGTACGCATTATTTAAATTGATGTCAAATTGAACAACAATATGCAAATAGGCAATAGCTATGGTTAAGCATGATTTGTTTTCATTGCCGTCCGACATTTTTAAATAAGCTGGAATCAGAAATCGAGTTTTTCCAATTTAGCAAAATAAATATATGTTCCGTAAACCAGCAAACTATTACTAAATTCGAATTGCTGAAGGAATCACTTAGTTTACGCAGAGTTCTTTTGTGATAGACTTTTTCTTATTACTTCATCCCTTGCTCTATTCATCTGTTTCGCATTGTTCTTTTTATACTGTGAATCCAAGTAGCATTTTGTCTCCCTTTCTAAAACTTTACGAACAGCAGCCATTCGAGTAATTTCTTCGGTAGTCGTCATTTCTTTAAATATACAGTATAATAATAATAATAATAATAATAATAATAATAATAATAATAATAATAATAATAATAATAATAATAATAATAATAATAATAATAATAATAATAATAATAATAATAATAATAATAATAATAATAATAATAATATTGTGGAATATCTTAAAAGAAAAAGGCCTCCCTATTCAGATCATATAAACTGTTAAGAGCTTGTACTATGGAACAAATATTTGTATCGACCCTCAGTTGACAGAAAATAAGACATATTTTTCAAATAAACGAAGGAGTACGACAAGGATGTTCACTCTCACCTATATTATTTAATATTTATATGGACGATATTCTAAAAGAATGGAAGAAGGTTTTAACTAATGAAGGAATATTAATTGATAATAAAGATAAAATAAATGCTTTATTATTCGCTGACGATGTTGTACTTTTAGCAGAATCTGAAAATGAGCTCCAAATGTTAGCATATAAATTTAAATTAATAGCCAATAGATATAATTGTAAAATATCAATAAATAAGTCAAAAGTAATGGCATTTATTGGTAAATATGGAATTAGATAAAAAATTGTACTGGATAACAAAATAATAGAACAAGTATCACATTTCCAATATTTAGGATGTGATATAACTTATAGAGAAAATAAAGATATAGAAAATAAAGTAAATAAATTTCAGGCTATTTGTGGAACCATAAAAAGAACCTTAGGTCAGAAAACAAGAAAAGATACGAAACTTAAATTATATAAAACAATGGCTGTTCCTTTGTTGTTGTATGGAAGTGAAAATAGGATAATGAAATCAAGGGATAAAAGTAGGATACAGACTGCGGAAATGCTGTTTTTACGTAATGTGAAAGGATGCACAAGAGCGGGTAGAATAAGGAAAGAAACTATACGAGAAGAATTAAATATATATAAAATTGAAGATAAAATCAGCGAAAATAATAAGAAATGGACAGAACACTTAATGAGAATGAACAACAAAAGAATACCAAAAAGAACCTTCCTGTATAATCCCAGAGGAACAGGAGATGTTGGCCGACCACGTAGAAGATGGACTCCACTTCTAACTTCGCCGGAACAGGCTGCATAGCCTAAACCTTGTAATAGAATAATAATAATAATAATAATAGTAGTAATAATAATAATAATAATAATAATAATGGTAATAATAATAGTAATAATCTATCTCCTCTACTATTTAATTTTGTACTAGAGCATGCCATTAAATCTTTAGAGAATGAGGAAGGCTTACAACTGAATGGTATTAATAAGCTGTTAGTTTATGCTGATGATGTAGTACTATTGGCCGATAGCGAGGAGATACTAAAGGCCAACACGCACACACTATTGAGTAACACTAAGAAATTAGGACTGGAAGTAAATATCAGTAAAACTAAATATGTGGTCACAGGTAGAAATTCAGTATATAATGGAAATGGACAGCTAATGACAAATGAGGGAAATTTTGAGGAAGTGGCTGAATTCAAATACCTAGGAACAATAATCACAAATAGGAATGAGACGCACAAAGAAATTAAACATAGGCTCAATTCTGGAAATGCATGCTATTATGCATTGCAGAGACTTTTGATGTCCCAACTCCTTTCAAAAAACGTTAAGCTGAAAATATATACAACTATTATTCTACCAGTTATATTATATGGGTGCGAAACATGGACTCTTACTTTAAGGGAGGAAAGGAGATTACGAGTATTTGAGAATAAAGTTCTTAAGAAAATTTTTGGACCAAAGAGAGATGAACAGACAGGTGAATGGAGAAGACAACTTAACAATGAACTACATGGTCTTTATAGGAAGCCAGATATAATAAGAACAGTTAAGTCTCGTAGACTGCGATGGGCAGGACATGTTGCACGTATGGGGAATGAAAGACGTGCATGGAAGCTCTTGTAGGAAAGCCAGAGGGAAAACGCCCAGTTGGTAGACCAAGAATGAGGTGGGAGAACAACATTAACTATGATTTGAGGGAAGTAGATTATACAGGGAATTATTGGAAAGCATTAGCTCAGGATAGGGATGTATGGAGAGCTTATGTCCGCGCGGCCATGAACCACGGGTTCGATAGTGTCAGTGAGTAAGTAAGTAAGTAATAATAGTAATAATAATAAAATTACATAAAAGTAAAAAAAATAAATAGACGCTATATGACCATCGATGTTGAATGTGTATAGCCTATATATATTCCTGAACCGAGATTTGAACCCGGTACCTCTAGCTGTATATGTGAGTGCGATACCGTCTTCGCTATCCAGACATCCTAATTCAAACATTAATTTTCCTTTCCTTAATACAATTATCTTTCATAAAAAATCGATCGCAGTGCTATCTTATGGCATTTATAACAAGCAAGTGTTTTTAATGAGCAACAAGTAGGCATATAAAGAGATTATTGATTATTTACTTTACAGCAGTTATACTTATTTATTTCGATGTTATAATTATTTTTTTGCATTCAGCAATTAAGGCAAATATGACATGAAAAGAAAAATACATGTCAGCCGGGATTTGAACCGAGACCTGTAACTATGCGTTAGTGCGATACCAACTTCGCCACTGAGATATTTCTGCACGAATATGTATATTTCCTTCTATGCACATGATTCTGTATCATGAGGGGCATATACAGGATGTCCACAAAGTCCTGCTACCAAAACAATGTAACTTAGCTCGTAAACTATTTGAGATAGAGACATGCGGTTTTTTGCAACGTATTCTACATCTCTCAAAGTTTTGTTTACAATTATTGCAGATTGTATTTTAAACAACAATGACAACTCCACAGGAAAAGGCCCAATGTGTATGGTGGGATGCTGAGTCTGGTAAATCACCAGTACCTCCATATCCGAACTTTATGGCTGTTAACATGTCCAGACACAAAGAAAGTTGCTTCATCAGAGAACATCACCCTCTGCAGATACTCATTGTCTTCGTCAATTGCGTTCATAATGGAATCAGCAAATTCAGCACGCCGAGGGAAGTTAGTTGGCAGCAACGCTTGCGTAATTTGCACTTTATAGGCCCGAAGATGTATCCGCTTATGGAGGACTTATGAATGGTTTATTTTGGTGAAGCACGAAGAACTGATTTTTGAGGTCTGAGTTGAAACGCAAGTAGCACATTGTCGATAGTTTCTTGGCTCACACTTGGTCGTCCATTACATTGCCAGTCGCTCAGACCATCTAATTATGGATTATTTGGATAGAGGATCACTTCCATATTGTCGGCGGAAATTTCGCTCAACATTAGCTGGTGATTTACCAGACTTAGCATACCATACACTTTGGGTTTTTTCCTGTGGTGTCGCCATTGTCGTTTAAATAAAAAACTGCAACAAATGTAATCATAACTTTGAGAGATGTAAAATACGTTGCAAAAAACCGCATGTCTCTATCTCAAGTAGTTTACGAGCTAAGTTACATTGTTTTAGTAGCAGGACTTTGTATATATATATGTAATCTGGTAATAATGGAGAGTATAATACATATATAAGAAAAATAAGTGTTTGAATTGGATTCGCCTGGTAGTGTAATGGATATCACGCTGAGGTACAGACTCAGAGATCCGGGTTCGAATCCCGTCCAGGCATTTATTTTTCTTATCATACCATATATATATATATATATATATATATGATATGAATAGAAAAAAGAATGCTTGAGTCGGGATTTGAACTCGAGTCTCTAAAGTCTGTACCTTTAGCGCTAAAGGTACAGACTTTAGAGACTCGAGTTCAAATCCCGACTCAAGCATTCTTTTTTTTTTTCTTTTCATATCATATTTGCCTCCATTGCCAAATGTCAAAAATATATTTATAATATCTATATATATATATGAATAAGGACGTTTTCTTGGGTTTTCCGCGACTTGGATTCAAGTTCGGCCTTTGGCCACTAATTCAGACGTTTCAGCATGATCCCACATGCTATTATCAAGGAATGATAAGTTCGAGTCACAGGTTTAGGTCTTATATAATTAAACACACAGAGTTTTCGCTGTGGTCCGTTTACGAAGACGTACACCGATCCAACGTTTAGTTCTTATGTAGTTAAACACCTTCAGTTTTCAATGTGGCCCGTTTCCGTATATATATATATATATATATATATATATAGGACACCCTGTATATATATATATATATATATATATATATATATATATAGTTATCATTTTCGGTATCTGTTAGATAGGGTCAACGAAGATCTGTAATATTTTTGAAAAAAAACATTTTGATAAGTAAAACCTCAGTAGTTTTATTCACCAGAATTTTCTAAAAGTTACGAATGAAAAAAAACAATTGACAGTTGAATAACACGACAATTAAATCAGGTTTGGAATCTGCACTCGTAAACAAATCTTGTAAATTTACTTAGTTAATTTAAATATACAAGAGGAGGGTTACAAACTTTAATTGCAGATTTACTTGAAAACAAGAGTGTGGCCATGCGAGTGTTGCAATTCCCTGCCTGACATTAAACTGAAATAGATTCAACAGAGACATCTAGAGAGACACGGCCTTTAGGGAATTACAACAAGTTTGTAGCTTACAATGTTGTACACGGCCTAATGTGTTGTAATTGTAGTTCCCACCATCAAATACATGCTTAAGCTTAATCTGTTTATTCAAACGCAAAACTAAACTCCATAATTATCACTTTAATTAACGTGGGGCAAAGCCATTTACCTTCACAAGCTATGACGTCATAGTAGGCCTATGTAATAATAATAATAATAATAATAATAATAATAATAATAATAATAATTCTTTTCTTGTAAGTCCATGTTTCCCTTAACAGAGATTTAGGCGCTCTCCTCCTACAGGGAAGAATTTGAACCACATGAATTTAGTTACACTTGTTTTCGTATAGATGTCATTAGAGTGGTCCGTGGTCAGCGTTCCGCCTCATACTGACATATAGGAAACCAAGGTTGTACTAGGACGGGAAAATTCGGTAAATTTTGCTTAGAGGCCTTTTCATTCAGACTTAAGGATCTTTTACGAGCCTGAACATCTTCAAACTCGGGACCACGGCTTAAAATCCCTCCCGGAGGACTTGCTACTTTTTTTCCATCTTAAAAAATCCATCGACCCTGGCCGGGTTTGAACCCGCGACTCTCGGGACCAGAGGCAAGAAGCATAACCACTAGTCCACCGCGGCCGATTAATAATAATAATAATAATAATAATAATAATAATAATAATAATAATAATAATAAGGGAGCACGCCGTAGCGTAGTGGTTAAGGCACTGAGCTACAAACCGGAGGGTCGAGGGTTCAAGTCCCGTTGGGGTCAGGATTTTTAAACTGACGCAAACCCTCTGGCGGCACTATTTCCCTGGGGTCGACTCAGCCTATAACGGAAATGAGTACCAGACGCTTGTTCTGCCGTCACGCAGGGTTGACAACACGGCTGACACAAAGTGTCGATTGTCTAGAAAAAGTGGGAACCTTAACCTCCTACTACCCCAAGGGCCTCCTGAGGCCTGTTGTGGGACCACTTTACACTTTACTTTAATAATAATAATAATAATAATAATAATAATAATTTTTTTATTATTCCGGCTTTTACAATGAATATACATTTTTCCGATACCCATGTTCACAGTTAACTACACATTTGATTCAACACATTTTTCCATTCTTGTCTGTTCATCCATATATCTTCTTCTATTTCCCATTCCCTCTTAGTTTCATTGATTCCCTGAATCCACGTAATATTTGGTCTACCCTCCTTTTTTCTTCCCTGTGGTTCCCAATCCTTGATTATCTTAGGTAGTCTTCCTTCTTCCATCCTTCTAATGTGTCCGTACCAATTTAATTGTTTCTTCTTTATAAAATCTAATATTGAATATTGTACCTGCATTTTTCTTTTACATATGAATTTCGGATTTTATTCTTCCTGGATATTCTTGAAGCACGTCTCCAGTAGTCCATTTCAATGGCGACTAATTTTTTTTCATTTGTGCATTTAAAGCCCACACATCAGCTCCATAGGTAATAATGCTTCTGATTATTGTTTTAAAAATGTTTTTTTTTTTGTTTCTTTGAAGATATGTTTGTCCCATACTATTCCATTTAGGGCAGATATAGCATACTTTCCTATATTGATCCTGTTTCTTATCTCTGTTTCTTGTTTTCCATCTTTAGTAATTTTAATTCGCAAATACTTATATTCTTCAGTGTATTTAATTGTCCCTAAATTTTCTTCTAGTATTAAATCTTGAGGAAGATCCCCTATTGTCATATATATAGATTTATCCATATTGATCTTTAAACCCCATAAACTATATTCTTGTATTAATTTTCTAGTGAGGTATTCTATATCTTCAAATTCTTGAGCCAATATCAATTGGTCATCTGCAAACTGGAGTGTATATATTGTTGAATTATCATCTAGTGGTATTCCCATCGGTTTACATTTCTTTTTCCATTCTTCAATAGCTTTTTCAGCATAAATCTTATATAATGTTGGAGATATACAGCATCCCTGTCGTAATCCTTTATTTGTTTGAAAACCTTTAGACAAGTACTTTCCCATTTTTACTTGCACATATGATTCTGAATATAGTTTTTGAATTGCTTCAATCAGTGTTGGATTTATTTTTTTTTAGTTTTAATGTAGGAATGTTATCGTAGGCTTTTTCCATATCTATAAATACTAGATGTAGCGGTTGTGCTCTAATTGTTTTCTTTTCTATAATCTGTCGTATGCTGAAAATGTGGTCTATTGTTGATCTGCCCACTCTAAATCCTGCTGTTCCTCAGGTTCTAACTCTTTGTATTCAATTTCTAGGAAATATTTGATTACTTTCCATATAGTCTACTTAGTGTACTATTGACTGTAATTCCCCTATAGTTTTTACATTCATCTTTTTTTCCTTTTTTATGTATGGTTGAAATATATCCTATTTTCTAATCTGATGGTATATCTTCTCCATTTATACATTTTTCAAATAGACTTCTCAATAATTCAAACAACTTATCTGTTCCATGTTTTATTAATTCAGCTGGAATATTTCCTTTCCCTGGTGACGTTCTATTCTTTAATGACTTTATTGCTTCTTTCACTGTTTCTATGTTTAGGTGTATATATTTTCTTTTAGTTCTGCATCAAATTCTTCCTCTATAGGGTTTATATATTGCTCTCTGTTTTCTGTTAATAATTCTTTGAAGTATTTATCCCAAGTTTGGAAATTGATGTATTTATTAAATCCTTCTTTGTCATTCTTTCTTACATTCTTTAAAGTTTTCCATGGTTCCGCATTTCTTTTTCCTCCAATGTACCTTTGTATTTTTTGACATGCATTTTCCCAGCATTTGTTCTTTAATTCTGATATACCTTTTCTTATTTTTGCTTGTTGTTTACGAAGGTTAATTTTATAATAATAATAATAATAATAATAATAATAATAATAATAATAATAATAATAATAATAATGTTTTATTTATTCTGGCAGAGTTAAGGCCATAAGGCCTTCTCTTCCACTCAACCAGCACAAATACAAATAAATATTTGACAATATACTAATTTTAAAGAGTCAAAAATATATTAAATGTTGCAATGTAAATTTCATATCCAAACAGGTATTACGATAAAATAAACATTAATAATGCGTCCGATTAATAATAAGAATAATAATAATAATAATAATAATAATAATAATGAATAAGTACTAATATAATAATTAATCGAAGATAAGAATAATAATAATAATAATATGATTACATTTATACGAGAAACGCCACTTAATATATATACCTTACACAGGGTAATGATGAAGTTGAGGTTAGAGCTAATATAAATTTAGATTTCTTTTAAAAGATGCGAATGTCGGAATAAGTAGAAATAAATAAATAATCGCGGACATGGGTTCTACTGTGGTAAACTCAGGATAGAGATGTATGGAGAGCTTATGTCCGCGCGGCCATGAACCTACGGGTTCAATAGTGCCAGTGAGTAAGTAAGTAAAGAAGTGTTGCTGCTATAAATAAATATTCTCTTTATATGCTTACTTGTTATAGAAGCCACGAGTTGGCAGCTCGGCCGATATCCTCTGCCTCTCATGAAAGAGAGTCATGTGTAAGGGGGAAAAAAAAAACGTTTATGCTGAAATGCCTGAGTGTCGCAGTTTGGCCGCGCACTAATGTATAGAGTTAGATATCTCGTGTTCAAATCCCGGTTCAAGCGTTTATTTTTCTTTTCATGTCACATATATATATATATATATATACATACACGTACCGGTATATAGGATTTGTAAGACAGTGGCTGGTAATAAGGAAGAATGGAAGAGGATTCCAGGAGGCCAGGTGTGGACTCGGGCTGTAAAACCACAGATGATTGATGGATATCAGCGGTGTAACTTGGGTTTCAGATCAGGATATACAGCGTATATATTTTTTTAAATATTATATAAAATATGGTTGAACATGTTATTAGATTACATATGAGTGCTCCCAAGCGTGAGTTTCTTAACCATTTTAATTTATTTAACCTTATTTACCTACATATGTCAACGAGTGACATGTGGATAGTACATCGCCTCAATGAGACATCTGGTAGGTAACTAAGGTATTACCTAAATGAATGAAGGTCGGTTGAATTTTCTACAGAGGCCTTTTTATTAAGGCTTGCGATTCTTTTACGAGGCTAAAAATCTTCAGACTCGGGACCCACACCTTAAAATCCCTCCTGGTGAACTTATCACTTGGATTTGAAACCTTAAATTCCATTGACCCTGCCGAGTTTGAACTCGCGACCCTCGGTACTAGAGCTAGCTTCTTCAATTCTTCTGTTTATACTTATTTAAAAATATATCATGAAATATTATTTTCACTTTATGATTCGATGATCTCTAGAATAGTTGTAGAACATATCCACTAGACCACCTTGTCGACAGTGTACTTTAGAATTACCCATATCTCTATGGAGTAGGTCCATATTGTGCTTAATACTTTAATCTATGTGTGCTACTACGGTATTTATCAATTACAGTGACTATTTAACTCATGCCCCAAATTGGAGTCAATGACCAATCATGTTTCAATGATTTTTTATTTACAACCAACCACAGTCGTATTTCTCCTAGAATTTACCAACTAAAGTTTACCATAATAAAGAAAGTACCTCCTTTCTAACATTCTGAATAGGTCATAGCATTATTTCGTAATGACTGACCCCACAAGAAATACGGCTACCAGATTGTATATATAGTGCATGAATGTCAACACCGCATGCGGGAGTTAATATAAAAACAGTTGTAGCAATTGATTATACCACCCAAAAAAGAAACCACTGTTTGCACTTTCTTAAATGTATTTTTTCCCAGATAAATATAGTTGTAATATTTAGATCATAGGGCATCAGAAATGAATTAATATACAGTTTGATGTGTTTCATTTTTTCTCCACTAGAGACCATTCTTACAATATTGCGTTCCTTTGGCAATAAATAATATGATCTGGTTGCAGTGATGAACAAAAGAAGCAAATGAAGCGTACCAATAGAATTTGTTTTGAAACATCGCCGTTTACATTAAATATATAAATATTTTAAAATAACTATATTTAAATAATGATTTGTGAGTAAACAGCTTAATTTTATTCGTTAAATAGTCCTAACAAATGCCACTCTTGATTTCCAAATTCTCTAGATAAATTAACTCACTTCATGAGTCGTAAATTTATCGATAATTTGGAAATCACTCGTGGCATTACTTATGATAAATATTTAAATTTTGTATCTTTAAACGATGTAAGTTACTACATACTTTTTTTTTGAATTTGGTTAATAAGATTATATATCATGTACTAACTTAATCTAGACTGAATTTGTTCATAGTAATGTTACTGATTGTCCCGCGTCATAGTCAAACGGTTAAGGCAAGAAGCCTTGGTGCAGAGCTACCAGACGCGCTGGTTCGGGTCTTATGGAATTTCGGCCAGTATACGACCGGTGCCCATCCAGAATCATGATGCATTTGTGCAGCTGCAATAAGTAGCGGCTCCAGGTTGAGAAAACCAGCTATAACAGCTGGAGAACTCGATATGCTGACCACATGTCACCCCTACACTGCACTGGATGGGTGGTCGTCTACCTCTATTATTAACACATGTGGATGTTAGGCCAGCAGCCGGATGGTGGCCAAGTGCCTTCTAGGCCTATCGCGCCATGGAAAAGAAAATAAGCTTACTGTATACTTGAAAAGTGTAAAGGCTAGTATTGACACCCGAATGCCTGAAACAGATAGTTTATTCTACCTTAAATAATATTTACTGAACACTTTAAGCTGAACACATCTACTTGGCACGTTACAATACATTTGAGACGAGAGGATAGTTAAGCACTTCACCTTAGAATGCTATTATTGGAATCATCATCAGATAGTCCGTTAATTTAGAAGTAGTTCAATTAACTTAAACTCATGCAGTCCGCTATCCGAGATATCCAAGATATTAAGTTTCCTGCAGATAATTTTATGGAATAAAATTTAGTCACTTTCTGTAGATTAGCTGCATCTTCTGATTTTTAGTAGTAGTAGTAGGACTTTATTAAACAAAAAGTAAGATATTTACAATATTATTTACAAGTATGGGTCGCACGGGCAGTAAGCCGTACGTGCTGTTGACAGTCGTTACAACAAAGTAATAATTGGTACTAGTGTAAATAAAAATAAACAAAAAAAAGCAATAACATTACAATTACATAAAGAAAACACAATAATATTACAATTAAATAATAACACAATAGCATTATACACTAAAAAAATAACATTACAATTACATAAAGAAAACACAATAATAGTACAATTAAATAATAACACAATAGCATTATACACTAATTAATTTATATATAATTATTAAGAATTAGTGGTATTGCATTTTGATAACATATATTTATTCATGAATGAGTGTTGTACTTATTTTCCGCGTTTTGTCCAGAAATTTACCCAAGTTTATCCAATTTTCTGGATTTACCAATAACTCGTAGCATGCCAATCTTTCCCGATTTGAATTTAGAAATCTTTCCGGTAATAACTGACGTCTCCAATATTCTAGATCATTACATTTTCCTAATATGTGTATCTCATTTTCAAAATACAAAACACCAATAACATCCTCATATGAAGGTCGAGACCGTAGACTTTGGAGACATTTGTTTTTCAGTATTGATTTGAGCACGGGTTGAAAGTCTTTCTTCATGCCAAGTACTGCGAAGATTATTCTTTTATTCTTTTCAAGCAGGAAAGGGATCTTTCTATAGGAATACCGGTTACTGGCACGGTCCTGAATAAATCTCCCAGTTCAGTTTGGGGGAACACAGTGACAAGACCAATTGTTTTTATATATTGATTATTCATTATTCATATCGGAAACGCCATAAATCACACACAATTTACATTTCAGTCTGATAAAATAAAAAAAAAGGTCCGTAATTTACTCTAAGGCTTGACAGCGAAAGAATCTTAGCACAAGGGTATAACTATCAAACCTCAAGGAAGAAGAGATGTGGGACGTCCGAGGAAGAAATGGTTCTAACAGTGTGAAGACGGGACAGGCAAGATTGCCTAATCCCTGCAAGGATGATGATGATGACTTGAGCCGACAGAGGAACTCTTTTAAACCAGTATATACAACTTCCTTATACGATAATTTCAATTAAGTCAGTAGCAAAACTTTCTGCTGAGGATGTAACCAGTTCCGAAAGATATACAGCGTTTTAATACTTTTCATACTTGAGATTGAACTTTAACAGCTGTTCAATTTTTTAATTTTATATTTTACTTTTTATATTGTCTTTTTATAGCTGGACAAGAAATTCAAATTGTAGTTTTGAAATTTCACTGTATTTCTGAGGTTCTAATCCCTCACAGAATCAATGATTTAAAATACCTGCTTTAATTAGATATTTTTCAGAGAAAACAAATGGCTAGAATTCTGACTCTCCAGTCTGTCGATTACGCAACAATTTGAATCCATTTTGCTGTTGCAATACCGTCTCAAGTGGCAACAGTCATTCAATCGGTGCTGGGTGGCCTCTTTGAATGTATAGCCTACATCTGGACTGCATACCCACGCTCCCAAAGCCCGTGAAATTCTTAACCTGTATATATTTAAATTATTTGAGTAGAAGTATCTATACAACTCTTAATTGTTCATACAAAAAGATGAACACGCTAATTACGCTCTAAAATAACTTTAATAAATTGAATCTAAATTTATATTTTACACGGCAGATGTGCGATCCGCGTGGTTGCGTATGCGCTGAATTTCGAAACATGAAACATGATGTCAGCATATATAGTCTGTCCAGCCTGAAGAAACACACTTGAGGAAAACAAATCGACGGGAAATTCATGAAGCACATGGCTGCTACAGTTACTGCGATTCGATCATGACCAAAGCACAGTTCAGCTGATGCGATAAAATAGATCATGTATTTCATCATCATAATGAACAAATCCGTTTTAGGCTATGTAACCTTCGACGGTAAACCTAACGAAGATGGTCTTGGTCTTTGCACCGATGTTTTGATCTTCCTTGGTCCCTATGTCCGGTTGGAGTATGTATATTGGAACGCCAATTTTGGAAGTCATTATTTCTTTTCATTATTCTCAGATTATTTTTCCATTCTTGTTGGTATCTTTCTATGTCTTCATCTAAACTTGGTAATAGGTAATAGTGTTCGTTTGGTGATCCAGTCTATTAATTCCTATCAGTGAACGTAAGAAGCGCATTTGGCTTACTCTAAGTTTATGAGAATTTCATTTATTTAAAATCCATATTTCACTTCCGTATTTTACAGCAGCTTTTGATGCGATGTTATGTAATCTTAGTTTTGTATCTGTCCTCATCTGTTTACTAAAATATCTTCTTATTACCCCATTCATATTATTATATTTTGTAATTTTGAATCAATGTCACTCTTATGTTCTGCAAATACACTTTCTAAATATGGGAAATCAGACACTCGTTCTATAATTGTTCCATCAATCATGTATTTGATTAATATAATTACATATTTGAAGCTATTTATGTTAAATATAGTTAATCAGAATACGGTACATACCTAAATATTTCTTCGAAGGTCGGAGAGTAACTAAAAATTCGCATTTGTCCGAACCTGATCGATTCATGAAAATAAGTTACGAAATGCACAACAAATATGGCGGCTGTCGTATAGTTTATGGTCAGGGTAAATTTCTGGACAAAACGCGGAAAATAATAACACTCATTCATGAATAAATATATGTTATCAAAATGCAATAACATTAATTCTTAATAATGATATATAAATTAATTAATGTATAATGCTATTGTGTTATTATTTAATTGTAATATTACTGTGTTTTCTTTATGTAATTGTAATGTTATTGCTTTTTTTTGTTGTTTATTTTTTCTTCACACTAGTAGCAATTATTACTTTATTGTAACGGACTGTCAACAGCACGTACGGCTTACTGCCCGTGCGACTCATATTTGTAAATAATATTGTAAATATCTTACTTTTTGTATAATAAAGTCCTACTACTACTACTATTAGTTTATGGTAACTTAACTCTGTGATAAAATATGTGATCAAAATTATAAAAGGTACAAATGGAAATTGTTAAAGAGTGGTGAAAAGCAGATAGACTTAAATGTATTTTGTGAGTTTTAGAGCATAATTCTGGCATTGTAATTAAATTAACTGCAGAATATACTGGCGTGTCGTAGAGCAGTGTTTGTACATATTCGCAGGGATTAAAAAGAAACTGGTAATATTAAAACGCCCAACAAGAAGAGGAAAAGCCCAAACGTATTTTATGAGTAGTGGACGATTTTGTGAAGTGTGGAGTTCGTTATAAAGTGCATAGATTTAACAATGAACCAAAAAGCTAATATGAACATTTATTTAATTTCATGTCTACTATGTACCGTGGGAAACTCAGATCAATACTCTATCATCATAACGTACATAATGTACCAATACATTTCTGTACGAATTTCATCAACATCAAGGATTAGACCTGCTGGTCTATTCCGATCTCATGTTAGAATTGGTCTATCCATCTTTTACTGGGTCTTCCAACGTTTCTTCGTCGTAGAGGTTTGTAATGAAGAATCTGTTTCGGAATTATATTGTTATTCATTCTATTGATATGGTCCATCCATTCATCTCTGTATTGTGTAATTATATTTAACAGTTTGAATATATTCAATTCTCTTCGTATATCCTCACTTCGCCTTTGATCCATTATTGTATAGCCAACCACACTCCTCGGAAATCTCATTTCTGACGTTTCATCTTCGTTCCTGGTTTTTGGCTAAGACCCAGTGTTTGGATCCATACAGTACTGTTGGAACGCCATTGTTTTATAAAATTTTATAAGTATCTCCTTTCTTGCTCCTTTGAGACTTCGTTCTATGGTGCCACACATTTAATTAAATTTATTTATTTTGTTTTCAACGTCTTCAATTTTTGTATGTGATACAATGTATTCCAGATAATTAAAATTGCTCACTTGTTCTATTATTTTATTCTCTAATTGGATTTTTACTCTTAGTGGCTCATACCCTCGAAAAGCTAAAACTTTTGTTTTTAGAGTAGATGTTTTCAAGTTGTATGTTTCACATATTTTACTTACTTTGTAAATTGCCCGTTGTAAGCCATCTTCTGTCTCAGATATCACAACCTGATCATCTGCAAAAAGTAAAGTATCCAATAAAATATTGCCAATTTTAAAATTCTCTGTTAAAACAATTTGCCAATTCTGTATGGCATCGTCTATATGTATATTAAAAAGTGATGGCGAAAGTGGGCATCCTTGTTTTACTCCACAGTTTATTGTTGCTGTTTTATTGTTTTGTGTTTTATGACCCATGCTAATTAATATTTTGTTATATAAACTGTCAATAATTTTAACAAAATGTTGTGGAATGCCTCTGTTTATCATTATATTCCATAATTTCTTTCTATTCACCCTATCAAAAGCCTTCTCAAAATCAATAAATGTCATATATTATGTTGGTAAGTTATATTCTCTACGTTTCGCTATTGGTTGTGTTATAACATATATACAGTCTGAGCAAGATCATTCCTTTTCTAAAACCGTTTTGATTTTCTGATAGCATACTTTCAAGGATAATATTAAGATGGCGTTTTAATATGGAGGCATAGATCTTATTACATGTATTTTGAAGACTTATTCCTCGATATTATTGTATTCATATCTGTTACCTTTTTAAATATTGGGTAAATTTTTGATCTTCCATTCTTCTGGAACGTGTCCAAACGTCCAACAGATATAAATCTAAAAGGCGTTCTGTACGAATTTTACTACAAGGAATTGATACTTAATTATCTGCGCACTTATATTACTTCCATCCTGTATATATTGTTATGGTTATACACGATATCGGTGTCTACTAAGTAGAATCGAAGATGTGTAACTTAAAATAATATTTTCATGAAAACAACCCCAGTATTCCTTCGGAATCGATACAATGACACATTTGATGATGGTATAATTAATAAATAGCCCATAAATAAGGGAGAGATATAAGGATATTGTACGAGTGGATTACTTGCAACTTCATGACGCGACAGGCCTAGAAGGTCCTTGCCATACTTGCCGACAGCTATTATCACATCCACAAGCGTTAATCATAGATGTGGACGATGATTTAACCATTTATAGAGTAACTTGTGGTCAGCATTTCGAGTCCCCCGCCATCATATCTGATTTTCTCAACCTGGAGCCACTACTTATTGCAACTACAAAAATGTCTCATGATTCTGGATGGGCACCGGTCCCACATTGGCCGAAAGTCCGTGAGACCCAAACCAAATATATTCCTAATTGTGTGTAATTTCACGTGTATTTATTTTGTTAAAACGGAATTTGTTCAACGTAGAAACGGAAGGACATTTCTACACAATTCATGAAAGAAAATGTTCATAAGGCGGAAAGATAGAGAGAGAAATACATTTGTAAATGATTGAAGATAAGATAAAGAAAAACTAACTAAAAAAAAGAGTGTTTTACAACTCCCCGATCAAAAAAATCTCCAAATATCCGGACCGATGCTCCAAAGCCAAGCTCTAGCTGTTGCTATGCCCCTATGGAATAACGATTTCAAGGCATCTTCAGGTTGGTTGTGGACAGTTTTAAAAGACGACACAATGTAGTGTGGAATGTAATTTGCGGGGAATCAAAGGATGTGGACAAAGTATAATTAGTGAGTGGAAACCGAAACTGCATATTTTAATTTCAGGATACGAGGCATTTTTAACGCTGATGAAACGGGACTGTTTTTTTTTCGCGCGTTACCGTCGAAGTCGCTCGTACATACTATACTTCACTTTCCAACGGCAGCGGAACTACAATATTAATGCAAGGTACATAAAAATACATATACGGTGCTCTATAATCTAAGATTGGTTAATAATTTTTGTTTTTTATATGGCGGAATGTTGTCTAATGTGGAAAAAAATTGTCCCCTGCGATTCCGCTTTGAACAAGTTTTACTGTATTTGCGGATATGGATGTGAGGCCAGCAGCTGGCTGGTAAACCAAGGAGGAAGGAGGGGGGTTAATCGAGTCCAAGCTCCGTGTGTTTGCGAGGGGAAGTGTGGGGAGTGAGAGGAGTTACATGTCCCGCTCCTCGCAGTACTAACAACTGATATAACAAATTCCTTTCAGACACACGGAGCTGTGTACTACGATTAATATGGAAGTGTAAGGACAAATAAATTGACTTTTAACTGTTGATAAATTTCTAAGAATAAATGATTGTTTATAAAAATAAATAATTTGTAAATGATATATGGAAATGTATTACTTTAATAAAATAAAACTCTTAAAGTTTTATACGATTTCCATATTTACTTTAATACAAATTCTTTACAGCTGTTACAGTACTTTGTGCCTTCTTCAGACGAATACTAGTAAGTACTGGAAGGCACAAGGTACTGAAATAGTTGTAACGAATTTGTATTAAAATAAATATGGAAATCGAATAAAATGTAATAGTTTTATTTTATCCAATTAATGAACTAATGGAATTTTCATCAAATAAACACCAAATCAATTGATTAGTTATGAAAATTTACAATGTAATACAACAATGGCAACATATTTGAGAGCAATGAATATTTTAATGTAGACCTAATTGTAATTATACTATGAAAAGTTGAGTGATTATAACGTTGTAAATCCTCTTGGGATTGTTACAATTTTGTATGTAATGAAATAACTACTATAGAGGAATTTGCTACGGAAGAAAAAGTTTCCTTCAAACTAACCGCTCGAACATGGTTGGGATCAGCATTTCTTTAGCTCACTAACATAGATGGCAGAGTGATAGCTAAAGTTACTTAAAATAGTTATTGATGTAGATTATGACGAAATAAACTAGATAGTTGTTAATTATCTGATCATATATCACGTTTAAGTATATTTTATGGATAGAGTGAGTACAACGCTTGGATCTGATGCCACGTCATTTATACTAGTAAATGTTCAATGAATGTGCCAAGTGATGGGATTCCGACAACCATGTTTATAACATATATGAATTCAAATCATAACAACCTAATTGTTCGTAATATAGGACATATGCTACAGCGACTTGGCATGCTACGAGTTATTGGTAAATCCAGAAAATTGGATAAACCTCGGTAAATTTCTGGACAAAACGCGAAAAATAAGGACAACACTCATTCATGAATAAATATATGTTATCAAAATGCAATACCAGTAATTATTAACAATTATATATAAATTAATTAGTGTATAATGCTGTTGTGTTATTATTTAATTGTAATATTAATGTGTTTTCTTTATGTAATTGTAATGTTAATGTTTTTTTAGTGTATAATGCTATTGTGTTATTATCTAATTGTAATATTATTGTGTTTTCTTTATGTAATTGTAAGGTTAATGTTTTTAGTGTATAATGCTATTGTGTTATTATTTAATTGTAATATTATTATTGTGTTTTCTTTATGTAATTGTAATGTTATTGCTGTTTTTGTTTATTTTTCTTTACACTAGTACCAATTATTACTTTATTGTAACGGACTGTCAACAGCACGTACGGCTTACTGCCCGTGCGACCCATATTTGTAAATAATATTGTAAATATCTTACTTTTTGTCTAATAAAGTCCTACTACTACTACTATATGAATTCATAGGCCCGTTATTTTCTAGAATAGCATTGGACACACAATTTTTGGATTCGATTTTCGGTTCATACCGTTAAATCGATTTATTTAAAATACAAGTACGGCCATACGGCTAGGGCCAATCCGATAACGATAGCCGTAACTGCCAAGGAGTCCGAACATGACTTCAGATGCACATTTTGGATAATATTGGCCATCATTACTTATTAGTACAAGTAATCAATAGTAATATTAAGGCAGAAAGTAAGTATAACTAGTAAATACAAGTTATGGATTCAATTTTTAGTTTTTATCTTAAAATCGATATACGGAATTTAGCTTGGATATTATTAGCATTGATTAAAAAACTGAATATTCATTTCAGCGTACTCCTCTCCAGTGTCACTGCATATTTGAACCAGATTGCCCAAATAAACGTCTTCTCTTCAACACTGAAGGGCATTCTCTTTCGTTTTACGGAAATAAATTTATCCAGCGACTAGCTGGAAATCTAGAGTTTTGACAATTTTCTAGCGGGAATATACAGTAAAACTTGCTCAAAGTGGAATCGCATGGGACTATTTTTTACCACATTGGACAAAATTCCGCATTATAAAAAACTGAAATTTAATTAATAATCTTACATTATAGAGTATCGTATATGTCTTTTTATGTACCTTGGATTAATTGTAGTTCCGCTGCCGTTGAAAAGTGAAGTATTGTATGTATGAGTGATTTCGACGGTAACGCGCGAAAAAACAGTCCCATTTCGTTAGCGTTAAAAATGTCTCTTAGGCGCGTATCCTGAAATTCAAGTATACAGTTTCGGTTTTCGCTCACTAACTACACTTTCGTCCACATTCTTTGATTCCCCGCAAATTTCATTCCACACTACATTTTGTCGTCTATTGAAACTGTCCAGCCAACCTGAAGATTCCTTGAAATCGTTATTCCCTTAGGGATTTAACAAGAGCTACAATTTGATTTTGGAGCATCGGTCCGGATATGTTTGGAGATTTATCTTCAATCACGTTCACTTTTTCGCTTAATGCAAATGATATGATACATATGTTTCAGCCATCTTTAGGCCTATTCCGTAAATTCAGAACGTTACCTGTGAAAGATCGGTCTCAGAACTTAACTAATTTAAAATTTTACAACGCAATTGCTATTTTGCAAGACAGGCATCTGTGTTTCGCACAACGGGTGTGCAATGAAGCTGAATCTATACAGGTAGAATCTATACAGTAAAGCTCCTTATTCGCGGAAGATATGTACCGCAAATATGCCACGAATACAGAAATAGCGAATATGGAATGGTAATTTTATGGGTATATAGGGGATACGTTCCCAGGTTACAGAAAAAAGGAAAAATTATTAAAATAAAATAAATTAATGAGAGATTTTGAACAATTTATATTAATTATTAGTGTTAGGTTTAGACAAGGACTTAAAGAACTTAGTATTTTATTGTGATATTTCCAATATGTTCTTCTTTCTATGATAAACTTGGTTATGTAATGAATTTGACATTTGTCTCTAATTTCTGTATTGTGTATCTTATCAAATAATGTTTTCTTCCGAATAGTTCTTTAGATCTTTATTTCACACTTCATTTATAAGCCAGCAGCCTTACGTTTCCTGGCTCTATCGTCTGGATCAATGGATACTGGGTCCCTCCACCACGATTAAACTATGATCCATGGGGGATTAATAATGTTCCTTTTTTTAAAAAAATAATTAATGAAATGATTTGCTGCAGGCGTAGAGTGAACTGTATTTAATTACGATAAATAATCCTTTAATCATTTAATTTCGTCATATTAGAGCTGACGTATAATAATTATTGCGAACTATGTTGATGTGCAGGACATTATTATAATATGTAACGTATTTATAATATATTAGTAAGCAGACTTACTCCCTATATTGATGACATTCTAGGAGATCATCAATGTGCATTTAGAAGAAACAGGTCTACAACAGATCAGATTTTTAGTATAAGACAGATTTTAGAAAAGAAATGGGAATATAATGGTACTGTACATCAACTATATGTAGACTTCAAAAAAGCATATGATTCAATTAAGAGGGAGAAGTTATATAGTATCCTGCTGGAGTTCGGAATTCCTAAAAAGTTAGTTAGACTTATACGAATGTGTCTAAATGGCTCAACGAGTAGGGTGCGTGTAGGCAAACAGTTTTCAGACACTTTTGAAATCCAGAATGGGTTGAAGCAAGGAGATGCACTATCTCCTCTACTATTTAATTTTGTACTAGAGCATGCCATTAAATCTTTAGAGAATGAGGAAGGCTTACAACTGAATGGTATTAATAAGCTGTTAGTTTATGCTGATGATGTAGTACTACTGGCCGATAGCGAGGAGATACTAAAGGCCAACACGCACACACTATTGAGTAACACTAAGAAATTAGGACTGGAAGTAAATATGAGTAAAACTAAATATATGGTCACACGTAGAAATACATTATATAATGGAAATGGACAGCTAATGACAAATGAGGGAAATTTTGAGGAATTGGCTGAATTCAAATACCTAGGAACAATAATCACAAATAGGAATGAGATGCACAAAGAAATTAAACATAGGCTCAATTCTGGAAATGCATGCTATTATGCATTGCAGAGACTTTTGATGTCCCAACTCCTTTCAAAAAACGTTAAGCTGAAAATATATAAAACTATTATTCTACCAGTTATATTATATGGGTGCGAAACATGGACTCTTACTTTAAGGGAGGAAAGGAGATTACGAGTATTTGAGAATAAAGTTCTTAGGGAAATTTTTGGACCAAAGAGAGATGAACAGACAGGTGAATGGAGAAGACTACATAACAATGAACTACATGGTCTTTATAGGAAGCCAGATATAATAAGAACAGTTAAGTCCCGTAGACTGCGATGGGCAGGACATGTTGCGCGTATGGGGAATGAAAGACGTGCATGGAAACTTCTTGTAGGAAAGCCAGAAGGAAAACGCCCAGTTGGTAGACCAAGAATGAGGTGGGAGAACAACATTAACTATGATTTGAGGGAAGTAGATTATACGGGGAATGATTGGAAAGCATTAGCTCAGGATAGGGATGTATGGAGAGCTTATGTCCGTGCGGCCATGAACCTACGGGTTCGATAGTGCCAGTGAGTAAGTAAGTAAGTATTTATTTGTACATGTTGTAGTAACAAGGAGAGAGAATTGAAAGTATTATAATATTGTTGGTATGCAGGTACTGTATTGATCGACCCACCTACCTGTTATTATGTCCACGTATGTATGTCTGCTAACTATTACAAATTGTTTTCGTTGGGAACGTTTTCCTTTTTCTATCATCATCATCATCATCATCATCATCATTTCCTTTCCATGGAGTTGGGCAACATGTTGACCAGTTCCGGTCCCACTTTAGGTTTAGTCCTGGAGTATCTTCATTTGACGTCCTCGTCGTCTTATCCCAATTGGTTTGTAGAACTTTAGGATTGTGATTCATAATCAGCACCGATGGCCGTTTTTAGTAGTAATAGGACTTTATTAGACTAAACGTAAGATACATACAATGTTATTTACAAATATAGGTCGCACGGGCAGTAAGCCTTACGTGCTGTTGACAGTCCGTTACAATAAGTTAATGTTTGGTAATAATATAACGTAAAACAAAAACGAAAATACAATATTACAATTATAATAATAATAATAATAATAATAATAATAATAATAATAATAATAATAATAATAATAATAATAATAATAATAATACAAAAACATTATACATAAATTTGGCTGTTGATGATATATTTAACTTGAACCCTTCAACAGTTGAAATTCAACAGACCATAACTAATTACGATAAACATATGTGCTTAGTATGGGTTCTTAGACATGTGGGAAGTGAAGGAAGTGAGAGAGCCGATCAACTTGTCTAGGAATGCTGCATCATCTGATAATGAATTCGGATTGGACCACTTGATCCATTTCTTGTCTAGAATTTATAGCAGTTCTCTCCATCGCTTCTTGGTCTTCCAATTCTTCGTTTACCCTGTGGTCTATATATATATATATATATATATATATATATATATATATATGACTGTAATGGGTTTCTTGATGGTTGCATGCGTTGTAAATGGAAATGCCAGTTTGACCGGTATTCGTTAATAATATCTCATATTAATTCGAAAATATAAGATGATCTATTTCTTATGTGAATAAACAGGTGAAAATTGAACTCATAAATAATTGCTTTACTCTTTGGGCAAGTAGTGTCAATGGTGCAGTAACAAGAAATATGTATTTTCCTACAGCTCAAGATACATTGCACTGAGCAACAAAAAAACTTTCTTTTTTTTTGTCTCAGAAAGAAAAATATGATTCTGGTAGTTCTTTTTCTCCTGAATTCAAATATGATATCGGTTTTTCTCCAACGCGCAAGGTTTCCGAGAGACAGGAATTTATAATTTCAAACACTTTAATATTTTCTATATTCGTAACTACACAATATTCGAACATTCGCACTCACCTATAAAGTAAGAAATGACGATTTTCTGCTATATTTCGCCTGTTGAGCATCCCTCTAGATGGTCCAACAATAATCAGCCAGCATATTAGGATTCAATTTGCCTTGATATCTCTTTTCCGTAGCTGAAATCTCCTGATTTAGCTAAGTTGATTTTATTTTGCAATGGACAAATGGACGAAAAAACGTTTATTAAAAAAATAATCATTTAAATCCATGAACTGAAATTGAAATAAAAAAACGGCGGGTGATGGAGAAATTCCGAATACATGTTTGAAAACACGATAAAAAAGCTGCATTAAGTACAACTATTGGTACTCATGAGACAAAATCATGTTGACCAGTGTTATCATAAGTAATGCCACGAGTGATTTCCAAATTATCGATAAATTCACGACGCACGAAGTGAGGAGTGAATTTATCTAGAGAATTTGGAAATCAAGAGTGGCATTTGTTAGGACTATTTAACGAATAAAATTAAGCTGTTTACTCACAAATCATTGTTTAACTATAATTATTTTAAAATATTTATATATTTAATGTAAACGACGATGTTTGAAAACAAATCAGAAATGTGAGGTTATGTTCATTCACTGCTGCTTGATCATATTATGTATTGCCAAATAAGATCGCAATATTGTAAGAGTGCACCCAAGTGGAGAAATAATGAAACACATCAAACTATATATTATAATCAACATTACGAATTATTCATTTATTTTTTTAGTAAACAACTCAGTAAAATCAAGGAATCTTCTCATTATTTGCTATATTCAATGTATTTGTTGGAGAACATTAAAAAGGAGGAGCTTTCTTTATCACAAAAGCAGGAATTGATAAAGAGAAATCGATAAAGATCGAGGTGAAACACGCCTGTTATTGGTTGTAAAACAACATTCTTTGAAACGTGATTGGTCATTGACTAGCATTTGTGGTATGAGTTAAATAGTCAGTGAAACGTAACGAATCCTCTTTTGTATTAACACAATTTTTATCTGGACAGGGAAAGTTTAAACCTTATCTCAAAAGGATTCATATTCCATCTCAAAATTGATATATCTACTCTTGTGGTAATGATGAACAAACTGTTGAACAACTTATTTTAGACTGTCCATCTTATGGATATAAGCGATACATTACGTTAATTTAATTGAATATAATCAAGTATTACGTAATCCATCATCATCATCACTCCAGGGATTAGGCAATTGCCCGTTCCGACTTCATAATGCATCAGCCCAACGTCTTCTAGGTCTTGCAACATCACGTCTTCCTCTTGCTTGATAATTTCTTGCTAATAATGGATATCTCTCCTTATTCATTCCATCCATATGATCAATCCATTTCTGTCTGTAATTCGTGACTTTATCATAAATAATGCCACGAGTGATTTCCAAATTATCGATAAATTCACGACTCACGAAGTGAAGAGTGAATTTATCTAGAGAATTTGGAAATCAAGAGTGGCTTTGTTATGACTATTTAACGAATAAAATTAAGCTGTTTACTCACAAATAATTATGCAACTGTAGTTATTTTAAAATATTTATATATTTAGGCCTAATGTAAACGGCTATGTTTGAAAACAATTGAGAAACGATAGGTACGCTTCATCTGCTTCTTTTGTTTATCACTGCAACCAGATCATACTATTTATTGCCAAAGGAACGCAATATTGTAAGAATGCTCTCTAGTGGAGAAAAAATGAAACACATCAAACTGTATATTAATTCATTTCTGATGTCGTATCATGTAAATATGACAATTATATTTTTCTGGATTGTTACCTGGAAAAAAAATACATTTAAGGAAGTGCAAACAGTGGTTTCTTTTTTTTTTTTTTGGTATAATCAATTGCTACAAATGTTTTTTATATTAAATCCCGCATGCGGCATGTGTTGACATTCATACACTATATATACAATCTGGTAGCCGTATTTCTCCCAGGCTGTCACTGCAAAATAATGGTCAGACCTGTTCAGAATATTAAAAAGGAGGAGCTTTCTTTAATATGGTAATTATAACACTGATAAATATTTCGTGAAACACGACTCTGATTGGTTGTAAAACAGAAATCATTGAAACGTGATTGGTCATTGACTCCCATTTGGGGCTTGAGTTAAATAGTCCAATAAAGGCTGTACTTTCAATTCTTCTCTTATATCCTCATTTCTTATTCTATCAAGTCTTGTAGATCCTTTAACTTGTCTTAGGAACCTCATCTCCATCCTTCTGTTTTTTCATTGGTGCCCAAGTTTCACATGCATACAATATTGTGGAAACCGCCATAACATTATACATTTTTATCTTTGTTTCTTTTCTAATTTTATTTTTGAATGTTCTCTGTATTGTTCCACACACCGTCTGAAATTTATGTATTTTGGAGTCAATATCTCTTTCCACATTGTAGCCAACATCACAGCCCAAATATTTGAAACTAGACACCTATTCTATACTTTGATTTTCTAAAATAATCTTGGATCTCACTGGATCTCTTCCTCTAAAAGCCATGGTCTTCGTTTTTCTTGCAGATATCTTTAGATCATATAATTTACATATTTCATTTAATGTATGCATAGATTTCTGTAAGTCGTCTTAATGTTTTTGTATTATGATTACATCGTCAGCAAATAGAAGATTATTTATGCACACTTTATTATATATTCTTATTCCTGGATTCAGTATTTGGTATTTTAAAAAGGAAATGTTGTTACACAGCATTTAAGCATTTGTAAATATTATTTTCAATCACATTGTACTTCATCTTTATTACTACTTACTTTAGAAGTTTTAATTGTGTTAGTTGTTGTTTCATTCAATTGCTGTTTTTGTTTAATTTAAAATTAGTAATTACGTGTATCTTTAATTTGATTTTATATTTTAATTACAGCCCCAACAAACATTTGTAAAATAGGGCTCCAATTCTAGGTGAGTTAATACTTAAATAAGACTTCAGGATTTTGTTAGTTTATCATTTTCATTCCATCAACGTGTTCTAACACTCAGTTTTGTAATTTTCTATTTTTTCTAACACCGGAGTAATTTTTAGTTCGTTTGTTATTTCTAAAATAGTTTTATAGTCCGACCAATTTTATCCTCTGATTTTCGCATAGGTATCTCATCTCTGCTACCCTTATTCTTTTAGACGTCAGCTGTTTTAATAGTCCATTATTCACTGCCATATAGAATAGTAGGTATCCCCAAGATATTATTTTTTAACGTTGTTTTTGTTAAATACATTTTTTATCATTACTGTAATTTTTATAACATCAATAGATGAGAGCTAAAATATTCAAATACTATTGTACTTCACGCAGAAGAAGAAGAAGAAGAAGAAGAATACGAAAAAGAAAATAATGTGAATACATTTTAAAGTGTCTTGCATGCATGAAACAAGCAGCGTATATCTCTAGTAAATGTTTGAGAGGTATATACCATCTGATTATTGTGATGGATTGTCTAGTTGGAGAGTAAATAGCGTGAATTATTGCTTGATTATTCATAAATATTGACGCTGAATATATTGAAGGGCGTAACTAGCTCAATCAAAATTGAAGTGGAAATCATTGTAACTCATGAACAGTTAAACGTGATTAATCACAACAAGAGTTTCATTTCCAGATAAATAACATCGTAATTATACAACGTTAATGCTTTATTACTTAATACATTATTGTGACTGCTATCAAATATAAGTTTATGGTTAAGAGGTTTGCAGGTTCAAACTCGGCCCAGGTATATTGATTTTTAAGGGCGTAATAGTCCTGACAATGTCTTCTTTTGTAAGGGAAATGAATCTAAGTTTCCCATGTCGTAGATTTTACAGAACGTAAAATAATATCTCTCTCTCTATCTCTCTTTCTCTCTCTCTCTCTCTCACTCTCACTCTCTCACTCTCACTCTCTCACTCTCACTCTCTCTCTACCACTGACAAGACCTGTCGGGGAGAAAGCCTAAACTCTTGAGCGCATCCAGACTTTTGAGCACACAACGGTATGGAGAGTCTTTTCAGATGAGAGATCAGCTCGGGCCACCGAAACAACACGAACATTTAAGACATCATTCGCTCATGTCTACATACGAAACTAGGCGAATATGATAGGGTGATTATGATGGCCAAGTTGTATTCCGGAATTATTGGGGCCTTAAATTTACCGACATTGGTCTTACCCCGAAAAAGCTCAACCAGAAACTTGTCTCGACAGTGAATTTAACCCAGGCCCCCTGCGAGAGAGTCAATGATGTAACCCCGAGACACAGCGCTGGACTCGTAAAATAACCTCAAGCTTGAAATTATAGGCTTCCGACAAAATTTGTCTGGTCTCTCACGTCAAGATCAGAATTTAGTCACTAATGACCTGATCTGTTAAAGAGCATCGTTAAATGAAATACAAATTATATAATAATAATAATAATAATAATAATAATAATAATAATAATAATAATAATAATAATAATAATAATAATATGCATTATAGGGACTTTTGACTTTCCAACTCCTTTCAAAAAACGTTAAACTGAAAATACTGTATATAAAATTATTATTCTACCAGTTATACTCGTATTATATGGGTCCACCGCTGTGGTCTCCAGGTACGTGCTGCCTTGTCACGCAGCTCGGGACAGGCTCCTGGGTGAGGTTTTTACGGGGTTTTTCCTCACCTGTAAGACAAATGTCAGGAAGCTTAGAGTCCAACGGTCCCCGAAAATCATTCGGACATCACCATCCTTATCATTATCATCATCATTCTTCACCGGTTTGGAAAGCAACGGGAAGCTATTGTACCTGTAATTTCCTAGTAAAACTGTAAAACACAGCATGACAATGCTAAGATTGCAGTGAAAGACCTGCCCTCAGACAGAATTACTATGGATGGATGGATATTATATGGATGCGAAACATGGACTCTTACTTTGGGGGAAGAAAGGAGCTTACGAGTATCTGAGAATAAATTTCTTAGGAAAATTTTTGGACCAAAGAGAGATGAACAGAGACAGGTGAATGGAGAAGACTTACATAACAGTGAACTACATGGTCATTATAGGAAGCCAGATATAAAAAAAAAACAGTCAAGCCTTGTAGATTGCGATGGGCAGGACATGTGACACGAATGGTGAATGAAATACTTGCATGGACGCTTCTTGTAGGAAAACCAGAGGGAAAACGCCAGTTGGTAGACTAAGAATGAAGTGGGAGAATATCATTAACCATGATTTGTGGGAAGTAATTTATACAGGGAATGATTGGAAAGCATTAGCTTAGGATGGGGATGTATGGATAGCTTTTGTCCACGCGGCCATGAACCTACGGGTTCAATGGTGCCAGTGAGTAAGTAAGTAATAACATTGCTTCTGTATCAATTTATTATTAGCCAGACATAACGTATTATTTCTCTCTACGCACACCATATGTGATATGACGTCAATCCACCTGCGGGTGATCCTTGAATATAATCCACCCTCTCCGCTAATTATTATCTGTGACGTGACAATACCATTATAATAGTAAACAACTCATTCTAAGGTACTAACGTTGAAATGGATCTTGTTAATGACATTTCAATTTGATTTGTCGATCAAAGAAAATTACGAAACATTCAGTCGCTTTGAATCCACTGTTTGACCTCTAGACTTCCCAAATACAAGTCTCAAGCACTATAATTCTAGCCAACTTGTTCGGTTGTAATATTGTTCTGCGCTATTTAACTGCTATGTGGATTTATGAAACGAATTTTCATTAACATGCAAATGTTTCTGTTTGCCACGAGAAGTGAATGTCAACTTTCTTTTTATATATTTTTCTTTGAGTTGCTTTTGTTTGCCAGCACTTAGTATGTATCAAAACATCTCTCTGTGTTTGTAAAATTTCCCTTCCTTAGAGTCTTATATTTTCTGGTCAGTGCAGTTTAACACGCATGACGGAAAGTTATAATAAATATGATAATATGTGTTACAGAAAGTATAGCGATGGCCTATGTTACTTTATTTAGCCATAAGAGTTTCTCATAACAAGAAATTCAGTACCAATCAAAGTTTGCGAGTTCGAGCCCAGCTGACTCATTAGAATTATAAGGGTACTAATATCCTGAGCAGACTTAATAGAAAAACAGAATAGAATAAATTTATTTAGCCTGGTGGAGTTAAGGTTATGTGGCCTTCTATTCCACTAACCAAATAAAAAATACAATAGTAGTATATACTAAACAATTAATTATCTGTCAAACTGAACAATAATGAAAAAAAGTCTAATAATACAATAAAAATAAATTTATTTAAAATTAAACTAAATTAAAAGTACAAAGAAAGTAATAAACTACATAATTAATTAATATATCGCTCATATATAGGGGACACGCCGTAGCGTAGTGCTTAAAGCACTGAGCTACAAGCCGGAGGGTCGCAGGTTCAAGTTCCGTTGGGGTCAGGATTTTTACAAGTGACCCAAACCCTCTGGCGGCACTGTGGCCCTGGGGTCGACTCAGCCTCTAACAGAAATGAGTACCAGACGCTTGTTCTGGGGTAAAGGCGGCCGTCACGTAGGGCTGACAACCCGGCTGACATAAAGTGCCGATTGTCTAGAAAAAGTGGGAGCCTTAACCTCCCACTACCCCAAGGGCCTCCGGGTCTGTTGTGGGATCACTTTACTTTACTATCGCTTATATATAAGGCTGTAGGTAAATATATTGACAAATCTTAATACTATTTCTATTAAATAATGAAAAAAATATTAATTGTTAAAAAAAGTCATATTAGTGAGTTGTTTTTCTAAGGGAAATAAAGTAGTGTACAGTGGAAGTAAAATAACCTTGAAGGTAATTTATTAGCCCTTTCATGCTTGGATTTGTTTGTATTTTACGTACCTTCCTACCTAAATCCTAAAAAAAAAACTTTGTCCTGTATCAGTGATTCTCAACATTTTTGTATTGAAGACGTCCTTTTTATGCATAAAAATGATGAATCACAATTTCTCCCATATTTTTATTAGTAGGAATTTAAAATATGTGCTGTGTAACTCACTAGCTCTATCGAACCTATAAGTTTATGGCCACGCGGACATAAGCCCTCCATATATTCCTATCCTGAGCTAACGTTTTCCAATCATCCCTATATAATGCACTTCCTTCAAATCATAATTAATGTTATTCTCACACCTTATTCTTGGTCTACCAACTGGCATTTTCACTCTGGTTTTCTTACAATAAGTTTCCATACATCTCTTTCGTTCCCCATCCGTGCCACATGTCCTGCCCATCGTCGTCTACGAGAATTAACTATTATTAATTCTGACTTCCTGTAAAGACCATGTACCTCAATGTTATGTAGTTTTCTCCATTCATCTGTCCATCTCTCTTTGGTCCAAAAATTGTCCTAAGAACTGTATTCTCAAGTATTCGTAAACTTCTTCCCTCCCTTAAAGTAAGAATCCATGTTTCGCATCCATACAATTGGGAGAATAACAGTTTTATATGTTTTAATATGTGTATTTTTTAAAAATATTTATAACAATGTGTCTTGAAATTCATTCGATAATGCCCTTAAATTGTAAGGCATCCTATCAGATAAATTCGTTTAATTTATTTGATCCAGGCCCTATTAAATAAAATAAAAGAAAAACGAACGAGTAGAAATTACTTAAATTTGTATGGAATTATACACTAATAATTAGGCCTATACAGCTTACAATCTTATATGATTTTTTTCTGCCGTCCTACGGATTTAAAATAACACACGAGAAAATAGTGTTTCGCCAATTTAAGGGTTAACAATCAAATTACGTAGTTTACTTTCTTATTTAATATTTCCATTTTCCAATAGCATGCTAAAAATCTTTAGGAAATCTAATATATAAAAATGAATATTTGTTGTTTGTTCGTACTTTATGCCAGGCCGTACCGTTGATCAGATTGTGAAGGGATTTTTTTGCAAAATACTCGTATTCAGGAGATTCCTGGGATGAACATAGGCTATAAGAGAGTTGTGATACTCAACTCCTACACCCTTAAAATCGCCCTTTGTAGCAGAAAAAGTGAAAAAAAAGTAGCTCTTTGGACGTTTAAATGGCATACGCTGCCTAAACAATAACAAATACACAAAATTAATGTACACAGAATTTAATATCTCAAAAAGCTCTACAAAAAAGTCTGCGACAGCACATGTTTATCTCTTACTGATAACTCACAATAACAATTTTTTCATTCATTGATGCCAAGAAGATCGAGACAAGTACGTTGATTCCTGTGCAATCATAGCAGCACGTGGCGGGCATTCTTTACGGATAACTCACAATAACGAATTTTGTCTTTTAGCTCATTTATGCCAAGAATATTGGGATAAGTAGATTCCCGGGCAACGCCGGGTATTTAGCTTAGGGAATCCAAACATATAAATATTTAATTATTTTTCCTTGTACTTATTCAACTAAACATAAAAGCACATTAATTTTAATTTAATTAGGCGTAGCAACGCACGCCGGCTATTAGCTAGTGTGTATATCTCAGTCCACTGCTGGTCTCGAGGTAGCGTGCTGCCTTGTCACGCAGCGGACCCGGGTTCGATTCCGGGCCGGGACAGGCTCTTGGGTGAGATTTTTTTCGGGGTTTTTCCTCACCTGTAAGACAAATGTCACGAAGTTTAGGGCCGAAATGTCCCAGAAAATCATCCGGTCATCATCATCATCCTTATCATAATCATCATCTCATTATCCTTCACCGGTGTGGAAAACAACGGGAAGCTACCACACCTATAATTCCCTAGTAAAGCTGCAAAGCATAGCATATCAAATGCATAGCATATCAAATGCTATGATTGCAGTAAGAGAACTGCCCTCGGGCAGAATTACTTAGTTATATATAGGGCCTATCATAACATAATATGTAATTATACTATCTAAATAAAGAAGTGTCACTGCTAAAAGTAAAAATTCTCTTTGATTTGCTTATTAGTTATAGTAGTCACTGGAGGGTAATAAGACTTACTTCTCGCTACCTCTCGTGATAGAGAATATATGTAAAGAAATATAAATGTTTGTGATATGGGTTGTCTGGATGGCGTAATCGGTAGCGCACTGAAGTATCAAACTTCAGATGTCTGGGTTCAAAACCCACTTCAGACATTTATTTTTCTTTTCATGTTATGTATAATATCCTCAACTCGTGTCCAATTCAGGATCGGGTCGAGGGAAGATATATGATTAAGACCTTATATTTATAGAGGTCTGTGAACGACAAGAGTGCAGACCGACCACTCCTGACGCACCGTCGCAGGGGTGGATGAACGAAATGAGTATGGAAAAATGATGGAATGACATTTGTGGCAGGGGGAACGAGAGAAACCCCGAGAAAAACTTGACAAAGCTCCGTTTCACGAAACCCGCATGGACTAAGACTCGACCCCTGCGGTGAGAGGAAATGCACTATCCCACTTTATTTTACTCATTATATGAAATGAATATACTGTTGTAATTATACAAAGTGGGGCACGCCGTAGCGTAGTGGATCACTTTACTCTCCATCCATCCATCCATCCATCCATCCATCCATAGTAATTCTGCCCGAAGGCAGGTCCTTCACTGCAATCATAGCATTTTCATGATATGCTTTGCAGCTTTACTAGGGAATTGTAGGTGTGGTAGCTTCCCGTTGCTTTCCACACCGGTGAAGGTTGGTGATGATGATAATGATAAGGATGATGATGGTCATATGATTTCGGGGACCGTTTGGGCCTTAAAGTTTTTCTGACATTTGTCTTACAGGTGAGGAAAAACCTCAACAAAAACCTCACCCAGAAAAACTGCCCCGACCGGGGATGGAACCCGGGCTCGCTGCGTGACAAGGCAGCACGCTACTTCTAGACCACATCGGTGGACCACTTTACCTTAATTATGCAAAATTAAATATAGTAAATATTTAATATATTTTCCTATACAACATTATTGATTACTTAATTATAATATTTTACCTCATTTACTTACATACAATTTTCTGAAAATAGGTAATAGGTGAATTCCATGTAAGATTTGACATAGGGTTAAGTTTAAGTTAAGGACTCTCCTGGAGTTTCATTATAATTTTTCACCCATCATATCACGGGGTAACGTAACTCCGCCTTTCAGGAGACCCAACCTGAGAAATGGATTAAAATTCCGCCAATGTCAGGGGAGGATGCCAAAAATGTCATAAAAGACAACCTGGTGGCATCGGAAATAAATAAATATTAATTAGATCCATTTAATTAAACATTTTAAAATATATAATAAACTGTTGGATACAATATTATTTGCCAATTATCATGTACTGATTTCCAGTTCAGAAGATGATCTACAAAATGCTATTTTTAATTTGGAAAAAGTAAGTGCCAATTACAATTTAAAAATTTAAAAGAATAAAATTATTTTTTTGGCATTTAAAGGACATGATACTTGAAGAGCAAAAATAGTTATTGATGATAACATTTTAGAGCAAGTGAACAGTTTTAAATATCTAGATTTCAATTGATCATATCTTAAAACTGAAGATATTAATGATAAAATAAATTTAATCTAATGTGTGGCACTATTAAAAGAACCTTTAAAAACACAAGAAAAGAAACAAAAATTAAATTTTATAAAGTAATCGCTGTTCCTGTATTGATGTATGGATCAGAATGTTGGACGATCACTAAAAGACAAGAACAAAGATTAGAAGCAGCTAAGATGAGATTTTTAAGAAATATAGCAGAATATACTCTGCTGGATAAAAAAATGAATGAAGATATAAGAAAGGAACTAAATATTTTCACACTTACAGATCGAATAATTAAACATAGGAACGACTGGAAAGAACATATTGATAGAATGTCAGATGAAACATTTCCAAAATTATTGCTAAATTATAAACCGCACGGAAGGAGAAATGTTGGTCGCCCACACAGAAGATGGTCTGAACAATTTTAACAATTCCAGCTTTGATGAAACCGGAACGAGCCAACAGGCTTAATCCCTGGATGATGATATATATATTAAGGCACTGAGCTACAAGCCGGAGGGTCGAGGGTTCAAGTCCCATTAGGGTCAGGATTTTTAAACTGACCCAAATACTCTGGCGGCACTATGGCCCTTGGGTCGACTCAGCCTCTAACGGAAATGAGTACCAGAAGCTTGTTCTGGGGTAAAGGCGGCCGTCACGCAGGGCTGACAACCCGGCTGACATAAAGTGCCGATTGTCTAGAAAAAGTGGGAGCCTTAACCTCCTACTACCCCAAGGGCCTCCGGGCCTGTTGTGGGATCACTTTACTTACTATATATATATATATATATATATAATAAGTGGAATGCAACGGGAAGCTACCACACCCATAATTCCCTAGTAAAACTGCAAAGCTTAGCATGCAAATGCTATGATTGCAATGAAAGACCTACTCTCGCGCAGAATTACTGTACAATATGTATATATAACAGAATAAAAAATTAAAGATGATGTCTATATAAGATAAGAAATATATTATTTGTGTTAAGTGGATGACATATTCTCGAAAATCTCATCATCAGCATAGTAAATTCATGAATTTAGGCCATTTGTTGACCTGTTCCGGCCTCAAGAGAAACACCATCCAGAAGTATTTTGAGTGGACGTCCTGGCCTTCTTCTTCCTGCAGGTTGATATCTTAACATTTGTTTGGGTATCCTGTGATCTTCCATTCGATGAACATGTTGCATCCATCTTGACTTATAATCAGAAATTTTGTTTTCTAAAGGTTCCATGTGTAATTCTTCTAAGATGTCTTCATTTTTTTGTGATCTAGTAGTGTGTATCCTGCAGTCTTCCGAAGGTATCTCATTTCAGCAGATCTAAGTCTCTGTATATCCTTCTGTTTCAACGTCCTTACTTCGATACCATATATCGAAAATCTCGTTTTTGTTATAGCACATTCAACACACTTGGCACATGCTTTAATGCTGTATCAACTTTTACTCGTTCTATAAATCGTTAACAATTAAGTTGTAATGTTGGTACAATGGTGTATCAGTTATGTTCGTGTTATCGTTGTATTTATAAGCGTGGTGCCACCTGATTGGAGGAAATCTAATTTCATAAACAGATTTGGTTTCACACTTGCGTGGTTAGTTTAATCGATCATTTTGCTCCACCCAAGTACACTTCGAGCGCTTTGCGTGCTGCATAACTCCACTTCAAATACCGTCTGCTAAAGTATTATTTCCTTTATTGCCATTACTGAAACTATTTGTTTTATGAGCGATTGTAGCGCAAATGGCATTATACCGGAATTAAAAAAAAAACGGACAATTGTCAAATGAATTACAATTGGATAAGATAATTTTTGGACTAAAGACAGATGAATAGACAAGGGAATGGAGAAGACTATCGAAACAATGAGCTACATGATTTTATAGGAAAACATATGTAATAAAAACAGTTATGTCTCGTAGATTGCGATGGACACGACATGTAGTACGAATGGGGAATGGAAGAGTGGCATGGAAGCTTCTTATAGGAAAACCAGAGGGAAGTTGCCCAGTTGGTAGATCAAGAATGATGTGGGAAAATAACATTAACCATGATTTGTGGAAAGTAGATTATACAGGGAATGATGAAAAAATAGCTCAGGATAGGAATGTATGGAGAGCTTATGTCCGTGCCGCCTTAAACCTATGGGTTCGATAGTGCCAGTGAATTAATTTTAATTAATTAGGTAAAAATATCCAAAAATATATTAGGCCTATATAAAGATTATGGATAGTGCAAAGATAGCTTTTAATGATGATACAAACAGAAATAACACACACAATATGCTTTGATGTAGGTATTAGTTTCACAATAAAGATTAATTATTTAATAAAAATAGATTTAAGATTCGTTAGGCCTAATATATTTACCTAATGCCTTGTATAAAAAATCATAGATTAATTCATTGTAGTTTATTACTTTCTTTCTATTTTTTTCTTTTCTTTTTATGTATAGTAGATTCAAGCTGTTATTCCTTTCTGTATTCATTCTATCATTAATTTAATTTTAATTGTATTTAATTTCATTGTATTATTAGACATTATTTTCATTATTATTCAGTTTGACAGATAATTAACTGTTTAGTATAACTATTATTGTAATTTTTTTGTATATATATGTAACATATGTTTGTCCTGGTGAGTGGAAGAGAAGGCCACATGGCCTTAACTCCACCAGGCAAAATAAATCTATTCTAAATCTATTCTATTCTACAATTGCTATAAGTAAATTGTTCCCACTACAGACCTCAAGAGACCCTTGGAGTAGTAGGCGATTAAGGTTCTCAACTTTTCAGACACTTGACACTATATATCATTAGGGTTGTCAGCTCTGCGTAACGGTCACCTTTACCTCTCCAAAACAAGTATCTGGTACTCGTTACCGTTAGGGGCTGAGTCGACACCAGGGCGATGATACCGCTAGAAGGTTTGGGACAGTTAAAAATCGTAACCCCATCGGGTTTCGGACCTCTTACCTTCCGGTTTGTAGCCTATTTCCTTATCCAGCTACGCTACGGCCTGCCCCAATAAAATTATAAAATTGAATATCTGCAAGGTTCAGTCTCCTCAATTTGGTTGATTTTTTTTTAAATTATGCAGCCTTTTGAAACCAGCTCCATCTTAAGTAGAATATTGTTTGACTATTGACTTGGTTGTGATTATCCTATAGAGAGAGCTGCATGTAATCGGGTGCCTTCTTTTTTTTTCATCATCATCTTCAAGGTATGGGCCTGTTGGCCCGTACCGCTCCCCGGTGCACTATATGCTGCAGGTGCAGGTCGTCTTTCCAACGACGTTTTAGTCTTCCTACATTTCTTCGGCCTAGAGGCCTATAATGAAGCAGCTGTTTTGATAAACGATTATTTGGCATTCTTTGTATATGTTCAACTCGTACTCGTCTTTATCAAATAATGGCTCGACCAATCCTATGTTATGGGAGTGAAGCGTGGACTATAAGGACGAGAGATGAAAGCAGACTAACAGCTTGTGAGATGAAATTTATGCGCCGAACAGCTGGCTACACCAAATGGGATCGAAAGAAAAATGTAGAAATCCTTCAAGAACTTAATGTGTCACCAATACTGGACTACATCTCCAGATATCAGCTAAACTGGAAGGATCATGTCTCAAGAATAGCTAGATCCAGGATCCCCAAGGCAATAAAAAACTACTGTCCAAATGGAAACGGTCACTTGGTCGACCTATGAAAAGATGGCACGAAAACCGCTTTCTCAGGCCGTAACAGTTCTTCTAGGACTAATAGCTGGCATGATGATGATGATGATGTATATGTTCAAACCAATTACGTTTATTTGTGTTTATTCTCTCGTTTATATTATATATTTGTAATTCATCTCTGATATCTTGACTTCTCTTTTGATCTCTTAGAGATTTATCCTTTAGTTTTGCTGTGGTCGTCGTCGTTCGGTCTGTCCGAATATTGCTTTGGGGAGTTCTAGTTTTTTTATAATTCCTCGTAGCAGGTAACCGGCCTGCTGCCGAGTAGTTCAATGGTGTTATTGTCAGTTTCTTCTAAACTTTATTTATTTTCTAGTATATTTATATTTGCTGGACTTCTCGATTTGTATATTACTCTGAGGAAAGATGTGAGATCCGAGAAAGGAAAAAGAAGCATAGAACGCTACGACAAAAATGGTCCCAAGAAATTAGTGCAGTGATGGTATCCAGTGGACTAGAATAGCAAGAGACAGACAGAGGTGGCAGAAAATAGTGTAAACATAGACCAATAAACTACTCGTAATAATTAATTAAGTAAATAGAATGAGGAAGGAGGAGGACATGGAGGCACAGTGGTTAGGAATAGTGGAACGAAATATTCAAACCTGTATTAGAGAAAGAGAATCTCAGTTAGTAGGATTAGAAGAGTAAGGGAAATGCAATCACAGTGAATAGTCCACTCTCAGACCACCACCTAGTGCTGGGAGGGCTTTACCATGTAAGGGGTCAATGGACTTATTTATTATTATTATTATTATTATTATTATTATTATTTAATATAGATAACATTATCACAATGATACACGTAGGTAGAAACCTAGCAAAGACAAAATATACTGTAGGAAAAATACATTTTAAAAGAAATTCACAATAGCATGGTTTAAACGAGAAATCATAAAGTATATACAACACAGCCTATAGGGTAAGCACAAAAAGTTAGCAAGGAAATATTTTGAAGATGAAATCTGTTCCGAGAGGTCTACAGAATTACAAAAAAGTTTTAACCAAGTTGAGATTGAACATTACTGGTATGCAATTTTACATTAAATTTTACATTAGCCTTTGTTCTCTTAATTGCTTTCTACATTCCGAGTTTGTTTTCGAAAAAAATGCGACCGCTAGCACTAGAGCATTAACACACACAAACACACACACACACACACACACACACACACACACACACACACACACACACACACACACACACACACACACACACACACACACACACTTGTATATATATATAAGGGAACTACTATAAAGTACATACTCTCTATAAATACGAGTATGCTTACTTGTTATAGTGGCCACTAGATGACAGTTGGAACGATATCCCGATATCCTGTCAATTGAGAATACTGTACATATCCATCCATAGTAATTCTGCCCGAGGGCAGGTCTTTCACTGCAATCATAGCATTTTTATGCTATGCTTTGCAGCTTTACTAGGGAATTGTAGGTATGGTAGCTTCCCGTTGCTTTCCACACCGGTGAAGGATGAAGGATAATGATGATAAGGATGATGATGATGATGGCCATATGATTTTTTTGGGCCTTAACGTTTTCCTGACATTTGTCTTACAGATGAGGAAAAACCCCGATAAAAACCTCACCCAGAAAAACTGCCCCGACCGGGGATCGAACCCGCACCCGCTGCGTGACAAGGCAGCACGCTACCTCGAGACCATAGCGGTGGACACTATATATATATCCATCCATAGTAATTCTGCCCGAAGGCAGGTCCTTCACTGCAATCATAGCATTTTAATGCTATGCTTGCAGCTTTACTAGGGGATTGTAGGTGTGGTAGCTTCCCGTTGCTTTCCACACCGATGAAGGATGATGATGATAATGATAAGGATGATGATGATGGCCATATGATTTCGGGGACCGTTTGGGCCTTAAAGTTTTCCTGACATTTGTCTTACAGCTGAGGAAAAACCCCGATAAAAACCTCACCCAGAAAAACTGCCCCGACCGGGGATCGAACCCGGGCCCGCTGTGTGACAAGGCAGCACTCGACCTCGAGACCACAGCGGTGGACTATATATATATATATATATATAAGGAAAATAAATGTTTGTGTTATATTTCCTGAATAGCTCAGATGGTTAGAGCGCTAAAGGTACAAAGTTTAGAAACTCGGGTTTAAATCCCGACTCAAGCATTTATTGTTCTTTTCGTGTTATATATATATATAGGCTATCCTTGGTCTTAAGAATATATATAATTTTATAATTTTTTAAAGTGGTCGTTTTCAGTACCTTGTAAGTATGATCCATAAATAATTTGTGAAACAAATTTCCCAACCATCTTGCCGTAACAATCTCAATTGTTATATTCCTTCGGACTCAGCTATATATATATATATATATATATATGGTATGATAAGAAAAATAAATTCCTGAAATAAATTTTCTGAAAAATAAGTGTTTGAATTGGATTCGCCTGGTAGTGTAATGGATGTCACGCTGAGATACAGACTCAGAGATCCGGGTTCGAATCCCGTCCAGGTATTCATTTTTCTTAACATACCATATTAAGCTTGCATTGCTCAATGTTAAATATTTAATTATAACATATATATATATATATATATATATGCTATCCTTGGTCTTATGAATATGTGATCCCACAACAGGCCCGGAGGCCCTTGGGGTAGTAGGAGGTTAAGGCTCCCACTTTTTCTAGACAATCGGCACTCTATGTCAGCCGGGTTGACAGCCCTGCGTGACGGCCGCCTTTACCCCAGAACAAGTGTCTGGTACTCATTTCCGTTAGAGACTGAGTCGACCCCAGGGCCATACTGCCGCCAGAGGGTTTGGGCCAGTTTAAAAATCCTGACCCCAACGGGACTTGAACCCTCGACCCTCCGGCATGTAGCTCAGCGCCTTAACCACTACGCTACAGCGTGCATATATATATATATCGGGTTCGATCCCCGGTCGGGGCAGTTTTTCTAGGTGAGGTTTTTATCGGGGGTTTTCCTCACCTGTAAGACAAATGTCAGGAAAACTTTAAGGCCTAAACGGTACCCGAAATCATGTGGCAATCATCTTCATCATCATCCTTATCCTTATCATTATCATCATCATCATCACCATCATCCTCCACCAGTGTAAAAAGCAACGGGAAGCTACCACATCTACACAATTCCCTAGTACAGCTACAAGCATAGCATGAACATGCTATAATTGCAGTGAAGGACCTGCCTTCGGGCAGAATTACTATGGATATTTATATATATATATATACATTTTTTTTGAAAGTGATCGTTTTCGGTACGTAGTAAGTATGATCCATAAATATTTTGTAAAACAAATTTCCAAACCATGTTGCCGTTACAATCTCAATTGTTAAATTCCTACGGACTTAGCTAATTCATTTTTACTATATTTTTTCTTCGTATTTAATTCAATAATTTCAATAACACTGTTATTCATATAAACATCTTGTCTTGAATCTGGCCAGGATTCACTACATCTTAATAATGATACGTATAATAGATTTGGTTAACGTCCAATTTTTAACTATTATATCACTCTCTACACTAGTTCCGGTAAATTAACCTACCAAAGTGGTTAGAAAATTATATTGTCATGTAAAAGTTGCGTCAATTTTTAATAATCCCTCAATAATTTTGTTCTCGTTCTAATAGTTTTTCTTTGGATATCACATCAGTAGTTCATTACACCTGAATAGGCTGTCCTTGGTCTTAAGAATTTTTTTCGATTAATTATTGACAGATGTTTTCTCTCCTTGCGATCAGGAATTCCTTTGGATAACGTAACCCACTCGTTTATTTTGTAGCCTTCATTATTTCGGGATTAAATGAAGAGGAGATGGAAGGCTAATTAATTCCTATTCCATTGTCCAGGAATTTTTAACTATCTAACTCACTCAGTCACCTACTAACGAATCCAGGGGTTCAAGGCCGCGGGGACATAAACTATCTATATCTTCTTCTTCTTCTTCTTCGGCTTTACTCCACTTATAGGTTTGCCGTCTTCTGTTTTCATTTATCTCTATCATTCCAATTTCCCTCTTCTAAATTCCTATCATCCATTATAATTCTGACGTAGGTTTTCCATTTCCATCTAGGTCTGCCACGTTTATTTCTTCCAGGGGTGACCACTGGTATATATTTTTTGGCCATCTTTCATTTTCCATTCTTTGTACATGGCCATACCATTTAGGCGTTTGATTTTCAATCCTCTTAACAACAGATGTGGTGACATTCATTTCCCTCCTGTCTTATTTTTTGGAGGCTTCTTCTAAAATAATCAAATTCAACTGTTCTAATTTTATTCTTTTGTAATTCCGTCAAAGACCAAGTTTCACTTCCATATGACAAAATATTCTGTATTATGCTCTTATAAATTTTCATTTTAGTTTCCTTTGCAATATTTTTGTTCCAAATTATTCCATGTAATGTCTTAGTTGCATTTTTTGCTATTGCAATTTTAGTCTGTACATCTCTCTCACAGGTACCTAATCTTGTAATTATTGACCCAAGGTATTTAAAAAATTCACATATTCTATATCTTATTTTACAATAATTCTCTCTATAATTCACCTTTCTGAAATTATTATTGTTCTCTCACCTGAATCTTGGCCTATCTACTGGCCGCTTTCATTCTGGTTTTCTACAAAATTCCGTATCCCTCTTTAAATCCTCACTCATATGCATGCTCTGCACATTGCACTTCAAAAATCTTAACTGTCTTTTTTTAAATTTTTTCTTTTGTTTTCTTATAAACATCATAATCAATTTAGAGGCATTCGTTGAGGTGTAGAAGAATATCATCAGATGGTTATTTAAATATCTTTGAAAATAAATAATTTCTATAATTAATAAAATTAAAAAATAAAATTATGAAATATTGACCTAAAAGGCCTGTCTCCTCAACTTTATTACTTATTTATCTGTAGCGCTTTCGGGATTAGTCCCATCATCAGCAAAATTCAAAACTAGTGTTTCACTGTAGATCTGGTAGAGGGGGTTGCACGTACTGGGTGTGTTTTCATTTATCAGATGGTCGTTGTTGTTAACTGTCTTCAAAATTTCCATCTCCTCGAGTACGTTTATCTTAGCTGGATTATTTTCTCTGTGTATTATTGTCAGGGTGTTTTCAATATCTAACATACGATGTCCTTCATGGATAACGTGTTTAGCATAGCTTGATTTTCCTTCTGCGTGAATAAAGTCTCGAAAATGTTCTTTAAATTTAATATTGAAAGTTCTGATTGTTCTTAGAAATGAAAACGCACCTACTACGTTAACCTCCTCTACCAGATTTTCAGTGAAACACCAATTTTGAATCCTGCTGGTGATGGGACTAGTCTCGAAAGCGTCACAGATAAATAACTAATAAAGTTGAGGAGACGGAGCTTTTAGGTAAATATTTCATAATTTTATATTTTAATTTTGAATAATACCTCAAGGGAATTTCTTCATGTAGAGATTGGAACAAATTTTATATAGGAAGAACAAACAGAAGTTTGGATATCAGATTTAAAGAACACTTTCGAGACTTTATTCATGCAGAAGGAAAATCAAGCTATGCAAAACACATTATCCATGAAGGACATCGTATGTTAGATATTGAAAACACCCTAACAATAATGCACAGAGAAAATAAATAATATTGTTTATAATAATAATTATAATCAATTACTATGATTCTATGGTCTACCGCTGTGGTCTCGAGGTAGCGTGCTGCCTTGTCACGCAGCGGGCCCGGGTTCGATTCTCGGTCGGAACAGGCTCCTGGGTGAGGTTTGTTTTCGAGGTTTTTCCTCACCTGTGAGATAAATGTCAGGAAGCTTATGACCCAACGGCCCCGAAAATTATCCGGCCATCATCATCATCATCTATATCATTATCATCACCATCCTTCACCGGTGTGGGAAGAAACGGGAATCTACCACATCTATAATTCTCTAATAAAGCTGCAAAGCATAGCATGAAAATGCTATGATTGCAGTGAAAGACCTGCCCTCGTGCAGAATTACTATAGATGGATTATGATTCTGGGATTAACTGGTATGTAGTTTAATTTCGTTTACCTGTTTGTCTCTCTTCGACAAATTCCTAGCTTCTTTAATTACTTACTCACTGACACTATTAAACCCGCAGGTTCAAAGCCGAGCGGACATAAGCTCTCCATACATCCCTATCCCGAGCCAATGCCCTCCAATCTTTCCCGTATAATCCACTTCCCTCAAATCATAGTTAATGTTATTCTCCCACCTCTTTCTTGGTCTACCAACTGGCCGTTTTCCCTCTGGCTTTCCTACAAGAAGCCTCCATGAAAGTCTTTCATTCCCCATACGTGCAACATGCCCTGCCCATCGCAGTCTACGAGACTTAACTGTTCTCATTATATCTGGCTTCCTATAAAGACCATGTAGTTCATTATTATGAAGCCTTCTCCATTCACCCGTCTGTTCATCTCTCTTTGGTCCAAAAACTTTCCTAAGTACTTTATTCTCAAATACTCGTAATCTCCTTTCCTCCCTTAAAGTAAGAGTCCATGTTTCGCACCCATATAATATAACTGGTAGAATAATAGTTATATATATTTTCAGTTTAACATTTTTTGAAAGGAGTTGGGACATCAAGAGTCTCTGCAATGCATAATAACACGCATTTCCAGAATTGAGCCTATGTCTAATTTCTTTGTGCGTCTCATTCCTATTTGTGATTATTGTTCCTAGGTATTTGAATAGCTTCTTTATTTATGTTATTTACTTTATGTTCTATTAAAAGTAACATACATATTTTCCCCTGTATGAGTAGAAATTCGAGTTAAATTATGTGTTGAACGTAAATTAAAATAGTTCTATATTTATTACTAATACCGTAATTAATTGGTAATGACAAACACAAATACCAGAACAACGATACAATACGTACACAACAATAATAACCTAATGAATATTTTATTTAATATTAGTGGTTATAACAAATATAAACATAATTATAGAACTAATACTAAGATGCTATTAAATACAACATATAAAAGGTAAAGGCGTCCAATTCAAGGCCTTAGCAGGCCCTTGGGGAGGTAGACGATTAAATATCGCACCTTTCTAGACAATCGGTACAAGATGTCAACCGGGTTGTCAAGTCATGTGTGATGGCAAAATATATTTTACAATTAAATTAAGTCTAGTCATTGACAATACATTTCTAATGGCGTTTTTAAATTAAAATTAATTGGAAAATTGCATGTGTGGAAATGTAACTATCAATTTAATGTATAGCCCTAGATGAAAATTATATCCGCAAACTGATTCAGTTTGGAGGAGGTACATTATATAAAGATCACTGCTATCTTGAAACTTTTAGAATTAGGTTCTACTCAACATGTTCCTCTTTCTCAAGACGAGCAGGTTTAATGACTACTTTAATCCTACATAATAACCCTGTAACTTATAGGTTATTATTATTAGTATTAGTATTATTATTATTATTATTATTATTGTTTTAATATGTTTTTTCTTTTCTTGTCAACTGTATATTGTGTAGCCTATACGTATTATGTATTATTAATTAAGGTATAACAAAATAAATACATTTAATCTGTGTGGCACTATTAAAAGAACCCTTAAAAAATACAAGAAAAGAAACAAAAATTAAATTTTATAAAGTAATAGCTGTTCCTGTATTGATGTATGGATCAGAATGTTGGACGATCAGTAAAAGGCAAGATCAAAGATTGGAAGTAGCTGAGAGGCGATTTTTAAGAAATATAGCAGGATATACTCTGCTGGATAAGAAAAGAAATGAAGGTATAAGAAAGGAACTAAATATTTGAAACTTACAGACCGAATAATTAAATATAGGAACTACTGGAAAGAACATATTGATAGAATGGCAGGAGGAAGATTTCCAAAATTATTGCTAAATTATAAACCGCGCGGAAGGAGAAATGTTGGTCGCCCACATAGAAGATGGTCTGAACAATTTTAACAATTCTAGCTTTCATGAAGCCGGAACGAGCCAACAGGCTTAATCCCTAGAAGATGATGATGATGTTGATGATAAGTTATAGATAATTCATAATTATTATTATACTGTATGTAATTTAATCCTGGTGAAATAAAAGAAAATACCGCAGGGTCTTAACTTCATCAGGTAAAATAAACAAATTAATATAAAATTATGGAATATTCACCTGAAAGGTCCGTCCTCAACGGAACACATCATGAATCTTATAAAAGTTGAAAATAAACAAACCTTTAAATAACTTTAACCGCACTAAATATAAATCAATTACCACCTAGGACACAAATCGCTCCATTATTTTTTTATTCAATGCCTCAGTTTGTCATTTGAACATGTTATGGTGTTCTCTCCTGGCATTGACAATTTTTAACCAACTTCTGACTTTGGACGCTGGAAGGCGGGGTAATGCTGCCACGATGGTATGATGGTTGATGATTATAATAATGGTGCGCCAGGATAGTCCTTAATCCTAAACTTAATTTACGGCGAATATAAATTATGATAATGATGGCCATGTGATATTCGAGGATCGTTTGAGCCTTAAAGTTTTCTGACATTTGTCATACAGGCGAGGAAAACCCCGAAAAAACCTCACCCAAAAAAACCTATCCCGAACGGGGATCGAACCCAGACCCGCTGCATGGCAAGGCAGCTACCTCGAGACAATAGCGATGAATATTATTGTATTTATCTTGCATTTTCAGCGAATCTTTATTTAAACTGAAGCCGAGTGGTTAAGGCAAGAAGCCTCGACGCAGGGCTACGGGACTTGTGATGGTTCGAGTGTCCATGGAGAAGAGATTTTCTTATGAAATTTCGACCAGTATGCGGCCGGTGTCTACCCAGCATCTGAGGCATTTAGATAGCTACAGTAAGTAGCGACTCCAGGTTGAGAAAACCAGCTATAACGCCTGGAAGTCCCGACATGCTGATCACATGTCACCCCTAAACAGGCTTGATGATCATCTACCGTTTTGATTAAACATGTGGATGTGAGGCCAGCAGCCGGTTGGTAGGCCAAGGGCCCTCAAGGCCTGTCGCGCTTGGAGTTTAATAATCTACAAATAATGTTACTGATATTGCACACGAGTTAGTATTACTGTTGAGATAAAGAAGTTGTGTAACGTTTTGTGTGTTTAAAATTCGAATCCTCGAAAGGAGATTGTATTTCAATGTAAGTACCATGGATAGAATTTGCTGGAGTTGAGTTTAAGGTAAAGAAATAGCAGCTTATTCCTTAACGTCAAACTTTGAAACATTCCATTAAGATCTCTCTCACCTTTTCTAACTTTATATGCTAAAGTTCATATCTTCCAAGTTCTGATTCATTTTGAGTTTGCAATACAGTTATCCTTGTAAACGTACTCTATGAATTAGCACCTAATATTAAATTGATGACGTTCTTCCATATGAAACGAGTAAAATTATCTAACTAGGTTATAAGCCTAATCCTAGTGGATATTTTGTAATTCCAAGCTCTCAAGCGGATGCGTGGAGTTGAACTGTGTGTGTGTGTATATATATATATATATATATATATATATATATATATATATATCATGAGAAGAAAAATAATGCCTGAACCAGGATTTGAACCCGGGACCTCTGACTCTATACGTTAGTGCATTACCAATCACGCTATCCAGTGCAAACATCAAAGTTTCCTTTCCGTTAAAACTATGTATGTCTACATTATTTTGAATGACGTGCATTTTTAAGGTCTACGTTAGAAAAATAATTTAACTTCTTTTTTTGTTCCCGCGCCGAAACCGAGCGGTTTAAGGCATAACATCTTGGTGCACAGTTATAGGACTTGCGCTGTTTGTATTACCCCTATGACGTACACATTTTATCATGGAATTTCGGTCAGTATGCGCTACCCATCATCTTGAAGAATTTGGGTAGCTACAATAAGTAGAGATTCTAGGTTGAGAAAACTAGCTATAATAATAATAATAATAATAATAATAATAATAATAATAATAATAATATAATAAATAATAATAATAATAGTAATAATAAGAATGATGATAGTGATAATGGCAATGAAAATGATAATAATAGTTTAATTTCATCTGGCAGAGTTAAGGCCTTTAAGGTCTTGTCTGCCACTCAACCACGTTTTATAAAATACAAAAAAAGTAGTCTTAATCTAAATTACAATAAATATACAAGATTACATGTTATATATACAATACAATTATTATTTATAATGTGTTTTGATTTACGCTAGATTTTACGAATTAAATATAAAATGCACAATATACAAAAAACGAGAAAAAACTATTAATGTCATAGAATAAATTTAAATAAATAGAGAATAATTAATTATTTGGCAACAAATAACTGTATAAGCGTGACTTAAAAGTGCCAAGTTTGCGGCAACCCTGATAACTTGAGGAAGGAAATTCCAGGAGCGGGCAGAGGCTACTGGGAAAGAAGTAGAATAAGAGGAAGTGCTATGAAGAGGGATTGTTAGCAGACTGTTATATTGTAACTTAGTGTCAATATTGTGGTAAGAAGATAACTTCTCAAATCTGGACGCCAGGTAACTAGGAGTGTAGGAATTCAGATGCTTGAAAAGAAGTGAAGTTAGTGCAATTTACGGTCTGTCAGTAAGATGGAGGAGCCAAGAGAGGTTATTGACATGTTCGGAATTATGATCAATAACGGCGGATATTGAAAATGAATAACGGCTGAAACACCCGACATGCTGATCATGTCAACCCTATACTCCGTGCATGATGTAGATGTGAGGCCAGTAGTTAACTGGTAAGCCGAGTGCTTTTTAGGCCTATTGCACCATAGAATTAAGGAAAAGATTAAATCAAGGAAGAGAAGAAGAATTTATAATATTTACAGTAATTGATTTAAATTAATATAAAATTAATTAGAATAAGCGTCCTTACCATTAATATGTGATAGTGATAAAAACTCTTGGCCAATGTTGAACAATTTGGGACATCATCATTTGTTTTATGAACGCAATGATTAAAAAAATGCTTATTAATTTAATTGACTCCCTTTTCTTAAGAATATCTATCAGATGGGGAAGGTCAAGGAACATTTGTTTCAGAATAACATTACGAACCTATGAACAGGATATGAAGAAAGAAATATGTTTCTTTCTGGTCCATATATATTTCTATTTTATGACTAACACGAGCCAGCACTTGAATAAGAGGGAAGTATAAAAATGATTTGTTTGGGAAAGGCGTAAGGTAAAGCTTCAAAGTTACTAAAATAAGAACTACAACTTCCTCAAAATCACTTCCTTGGGAGATGGGTTTTATTTGTAATTCAATTTTATTATATATTTTTTATGCTATTGAACGTTTTTATAGCGTCTAGTATCAATAATATTTGCATCCTGTAACAAATAACTTGGAGCGACATATATACAAGGAGTCACTTAGCCTATCATCCTCTTGTTGATCTCACATCCATATAATGACAATGGGAGATGGAAACCTATTAAATATATTTTCACGACTATCATAAAAAAAAAGTCCACCGCTGTGGTCTCGAGGTAGCGTGCTGCCTTGTCACGCAGCGGGCCTGGGTTCGATCCCCGGTCGGGGCAGTTTTTCTGGGTGAGGTTTTTATCGGGGTTTTCCCTCACCTGTAAGACAAATGTCAGGAAAACTTTAAGGCCCAAACGGTCCCCGAAATCATAAGACCATCATTATCATCATCCTTATCATTATCAATCTTATAATCATCATCATCATCATCCTTCACCGGTGTGGAAAGCAACGGGAAGCTACCACACCTACATTTCCCTAGTAAAGCTACAGGCATAGCATGGAAATGCTATGATTGCAGTGAAAGACCTGCCCTCGGGCAGAATTACTATGGATGGATGGATCATAAAAAAAGGAATGGGGGCTACAGAAATTACGGATTAATTGAGGGGAGAAATTTAATTTGTACCGCTAAATGGTAACATTGTAGAAAGTTTTAGTTTTAGCGAATTCCGAAGGAATGGCTGTTCTCGTATATAATATAAATCGCAAGTCGTTACAAAACTATTACCTGTTGCTCAAATATTAGAAAAGTCTACGAAAATATTCTAAAGTAGAGCATAAAGTGATCCCAGTATTACCTTAGAAGATCCTTGGAGTAGTGGGAAATTCCCACCTATCGGTATCTAGAAAATCGGAACTAGATATCAGCTCTGCGTGACGGCGCATTTACCATCAGAACAAGCATCTGTTACTCATTTCCATTGGAGGCTGAGTAAATCCAAGGGGCATGGTGCATCCAGTAAGTTTAGGACAGTTTAAAAATCGTGAATCCAACAGGGTCCGAACCCCTGACTGATACATCAGAGATCCTCAACTAAAGTAAACTTATTTTAAAAACTTCGTTAAATAATTGAAACATGTAGACCTTTCAGAATGATGTTCTATGTCGCACATGGAACATGGTCCTGAAAGGTCTACATGTTTTAATGGACTAAGTTTTTATACAGAAGTTCCATCTTCGGTGGAATATTATTCCGAAAACCTACATATTTTAATTGTTTGACCAAGATTTTAAACAAATGTTTATTTTGATATTAGAAGCTTTCGGGCTATAAGGCCTTGGTCACTAACTGCCGTTTATCCCAGGCGTTTATCTCTCTGCTACGGGGGGCATATTCGTAGCGAGTTCTTCTAGTCGGAAACTCGGCTGTGTATGTTCCCGACCAGGGAACATCACCTAGAAGAATTCGCTATAGATGCTCTCCGTAGTTGAGGGAGAAACGTCTGGGAAAAACACCAGTTATAGACCATAGCCTTATAGCCCGAAATCTTCTAATATAATTTTCGGCCGTGAAAGCTTGCTTTCTACAAATGTCTATTTAGTTGAGGGTGACTGGTATATCAGGTATCTTTTTAAGATTTTAAAATTTTGCTTTATAACCTCAACAGTGACTGGCCAAGAAATTTAAATATTGATTAAATACTGATTGTAGCTTATTGCTTTAACTAACTACGCTACGGCGTGCCCCATAAAACATGATAAATATTTAAAGGTTTTACTGACCTTTCAATCTGTTAAATAAATTATAATAGGTAATACCTATTGTGGGTGTTTTCAAATTAGAACATAGACACTGACATAATATTTATACCATTTTTACTTTATTTCGATATCTCGCAAAACTAAATGAGTGGAGGTGAGAAGGCAGACAACGTACACTTAGAAAAAAAAATGAGCGGCTTCAAAATGCAGAGTCGCTGTTATGACTCACTGCGCAAGCTCGAAGAGCTAAGTATGTGGGTTCACGAGGTAACGCATTGTCAAATGTTTTAAATATGGTGTATTTTGTTTTAATGGTCTTATATAGTTAAATAGTAGTGAACGAGACATGTTTGACATATACAATATTACTCAAATTGCGACATTTCAAATAAAGCTCAGTTCTCGTTCATAGTGTAAAAGTAAAGAAGACAACCAGATGACGACTAGTATCCGACGTTCGAGTAGCGTAGATCGTTAAACAAATTACGTAACAATGAAATATATATGCGAGCCAGGGTTCAAATCCCTCGGCAATGATCTTTTTGTTATTTTAGTGTATTTTCGCAAAATACGTTCCATAATATTTTATTCCAGCCACGTAATCTACATTCACTTTACATAGTTTTAAGCAATATTCCTGCCTTCTTAAACTCTATAACACCATTTAGCTACCGGTATAAATTTGTGTGTACAGTACCAAATTTTAATAATAATGCTATAAATTTATGTAATAACAAGAGAATATAGCTCCCTATATCATAATAGTGTCCACCGCTGTGATCTCGAGGTAGCGTGCTACCTTGTCACGCAGCGGGCCCGGGTTCGATCCCGGCCGGGGCAGTTTTTCTGGGTGAGGTTTTTATTGGGGTTTTTCCTCACCTGTAAGACAAATGTCAGGAAAACTTTAAGGCCCAAACGGTCCCCGAAATCATATGGCCATCATCATCATCAACATTATCATATCATTATCATCATCATCCTTCATCGGTGTGGAAAGCAACGGGAAACTACCACACCTACAATTCCCTAGTAAAGCTGCAAGCATAGCATGAAAATGCTATGATTGCAGTGAAGGACCTGACTTCGGGCAGAATTACTATGGATGGATCATAATAGTAACACATTGTATAATGTTTCGTATTTTAATACGACAATTTAGATTACTTTTTTTTTTCTTTTTATTTTTTTCTTTATTTACGAATTTATTTATTACGTTTTAGTGAGGAAAAAACTTTACCCTCCAATTAAAATATTTAGTTTTTATAGGTCACGAACAGCCTAATAATAGGCCATATTTGTTGGACAATAATAATAATAATAATAATAATAATAATAATAATAATAATACTTCCAAATAGTTATTTTCTTTAAGAGTGGACAAACAGAATAAAATAGAAAGCATTGTAACAATTAAAAAATTAACACAATCGGGAATCGAACCTGTGAACTCTTGTATGTGAAACAAGTTATAAGGTACTGAGCTATGCGTTCGCTGCTTCCTGTGCATAAAAAAATGCTCTTCATTGCAGGAAGGGAAATGTTATTGTAGCTCTACTGTGGAATTAGTTTACTCATGTGAATCACGCGTTACAACTTTAAAATGTACGAGATCAAGAGTCCGCCCATTTTTTTTTTTTTTTTTTTTGCTAAGCATACATTACATATATCTTCCCTGCAAACGTTGATGCCAGATCCAAGAGGATTTAATGACCCTTCACTAAAATCATATCACAATGGTGCGGTTTAAGCTAGCTACGGGAACGTCCGAAATTATTTGAACACCCGGTATAACTTCCTCTCTGTAGTTTATTAATTACTTTCTGCTGCTGCTTCTAGAAAGGTTTTTTAGATGCTGTATGCTATCTTACCACAAAGTGAGAGGCGTCTTAAATCAATAAAGATGTGAAATGGAAGTAAGAATGCAATTAATTCAGTTGTAGTGGTATTTCTTAAACTTATATAGAGCATTCAGGGAGAGTTTCCTAGGTACAAGAGAGGGGAAGTGAATCATGCGGACAGGAAATTTCTTCGTGCAGCTGAAAATAATGAAAATGGAAGAAAAATTCCCTGAGTAAAAGAAACCGGATCTTCTCATCCTGTTTTATTCCCAAGCTCCATCAATTTACCACAAAAAAAGTTTAATCTGAGGTAAAAGTAATACGAACAGTCGAATTAACTGAAAATCCCGTCAGGTCCATATGTTTTGTTGGCAGTGGAAATTGAAATTGATTCTACGTCCTCTCATGCTAATCATGATGATAGTAATGATAATGATGATAATAATAATAATAACAATAATATGCCTAATAATAATAATAATAATAATGATCATTTTTTTATTATTCCACACTACAGTGTTTCTCCTTCAACCCAAAGTGATTTGTCGCCAGAGATTTTTCTCTAAAGCATCTTCTTCACCCAAATCTCTAACTTCCATTTTTCTCCTCACTCCATCTATCAGCGTTCTCTAGGTTTGCCTCTTCTACTTCTTCCATTAGCTTTCCAATCAAGGAACTTCTTTGGTATTCTATCTTCTTCCATTCTTATGAGGTGTCCATACCATCTTCATCTTTGTTTTTAATATGTTTTTTAACTTGCATAATATCCCTTATATGCTGTTTCTGACTTTATCCCGTCTTGAAATTCTTGTCGATCGGCTCCAAAAATCCATTTCTACTGCTAACAGTTTGTTGGCTTGTTGTCTATTTACTGTCTAGGTTTTGGACCCATATAATAAAATGCTTTGTAACAACTTGAAATATAGTTTTCTTCATTCTGTATATTTCTTTCGAAAGCATTTAGTTCAACATACCAATGGTTCTTCTTCCATCAGTTATTCTTCTTTCAATTTCTATTGCTGAATTCTTATTTTTATGTAAAATAGATAATACATCCATAGTAATTCTGCCCGAAGGCAGGTCCTTCACTGCAATCATAGCATTTTCATGCTATGCTTGAAGCTTTACTAGGGAATTGTAGGTGTGGTAGCTTCCCGTTGCTTTCCACACCGGTGAAGGAGGATGATGATGATGATGTTAATGATAAGGATGATGATGGTGATGATGGCCATATGATTTCGGGGACCGTTTCGGCCTTAAAGTATTCCTGACATTTGTCTTACAGGTGAGGAAAAACCCCGATAAAAACCTCACCCAGAAAAACTGCCCCGACCGGGGATCGAACCCGGGCTCGCTGCGTGACAAGGCAGCACACTACCTGAGACCACAGCGGTGGACAAATAGATAATAATAATAATAATAATAATAATAATAATAATAATAATAATAATAATAATAATAATAATAATAAATTGAGATTGTTGGTATCTGTAGCGGTCTAAACCGTACGGGATAAAGAAAGGTGAAGATTTATGGGGAGATAAAATATTTAAACTAATTAACAATCCGGAAGTTGATAGACGCGCGGACATAAAATCTCCATACATCCCTATCCTGAGTTAATGTTTTCCAATCATCTCCTCTATAAAATACTTCTCTCAAATCATTGTTCATGTTATTGTCCCACCTCATTCCAGGCCTACCTTTTGGAGTCCTCCCTCTGGTTTTCCTACAAGAAGTTTCTATTCCCCTCTTTCATTCCACATTTGTATCACATCTTAGTCTACGGGACTTCATTGTTGTTATTGCATCTGTTTTCCTTTAAATATCAAGTACTCTCTGTTATGCAATCTTCTTAGTTCACCTCTATGCTCATCTCTCTTTGGTCTAAAAATGTTCCAATTTTTTTATTCTCAAATACTCGTAATTTTTTTTCCTCCGTCAAAGTGAGAGTCGATATTTAGCATCCATAGTATAACTGGAAGAATAAAAGTTTAATATATTTTTATATTAACGTTTATTTTGAGAAGTTAGGATGACAAAATTCCCTGTAATGCGTTTTCAGAATGGAGGCTTTTTTAATAATTTCTTTCTGCACCTCATTCCTCTTTGTAATTGTTGTTCTAGGTATTTGAATTCTCCTACTTTTTCAAAATGTATTTAATTTGTCATTAACTGTTCATTTCTATTATATGATTTATTTAAACGTATGACCATATAAGCCTATTTAAACTAATAGAGAGCATAAAGAAATATAGAAATGATTGTAAGGAACTCATACAAAGAATGGAAGAAGAACGCGTACCAAAAATGGTGAATTATAATCGAAAATGTAGAAGTAAAGTTGGTAGACCGAAGACAACTGGGCCAAAAGTGTTAAAATAATGACATCGAAAAAAAAACTGCGTAAGACTCAATCCATGAAGAATATGCTGATAATAATAATCTTCTTCTTCTTCACTTCACGGGCTAGGCAAATTGCCTGTTCCGCCTCACAGTTGTTCTGTCCATCTTTTCACTGGCCTTCCTACATTCCTTGAACCTCTTGGCTTGTAGTTGAATGCTGCTCTTGGTAATCTTGATACATTCATTCTTTCCACGTGTGTAAACCATTTATCTCTATATTCTCTGATTTTCTCATCCAATGGATATATATTTATCTCTGTTCTTATATCTTCATTCCTTATCCGATCCAATCTTGTGCAGTCTTTTGTTCTTCTAAGGAAGTTCATTTCTGCGCTTTGTATTCTACTTTGCAGCTTTATGGTCATTACCCAAGTTTCGCTCCTATAAATTAATGCAGGAACTGCCAATGTTTTATAAAACTTCAATCTAGTATCTCTTCTTGTTTTATTCTTTAATGTTTTATGTATAGTTCCGCATATCATTTGAAATTTCGACAGTTTCATATGTATGTCTCTTTCAGTTTTTGTGTTTATAGTAAAATTACATTCCAAATAATTAAAATTTGTTACTTGTTCCAGTGGTTTCTTGTATATTACGATTTTTGATCTTATATGTTCATTTCCCCAAAATGCCATTATTTCTGTTTTTTATTTTGATATTTTAATCATATTCTTGGCATAACTTATTTAATTGATGTAAAGAGTACTGAAAATTATTTTCATTTTCTTGAATAATAACCACATCGTCAGCATACATTAAAACGTTTAATATTTTAAAACGGTCCATTCTTATACCTATATTAACAATATTTTTCCAATTTTGGATGATGTCATTAATATATAGATTAAAAAGGGTAGGTGATAAACTACACTCTTGTCTTACAACAACAACAACAACAACAATAATAATAATAATAATAATAATAATAATAATAATAATAATAATAATAATAATAATAATAATAATAATAATAATAATAATAATCTACGAATATGCATCCGTATATGAGATATTCTACAATCATTAACATAGCTAAACCATTAACATAGTTAGAAAAGTGTTATTGGTTATCCCAGGTTCCTGTAAAGAAACCATGTACACGTACGATAGTTATTGTAATTAAGTAGTTATATTACGTCTCCAAGTTGGTTCCGAAGATCCGATGACTAACGATTGATGCATTTATGTAAAATTTTGAGTCTTGCTATAGCTATCTGTTCTTTTCGCAGTAATATCGTTCTGATGGAGTCTCCATGATTCTTTCGTTTTTGCTAGTTGTGTTTTGATGATAATTGCTGTCTTTTTTAATTCATATATATAATTAAACAAATCGTTTGCTTAAAATGTAAATCAATTCTGTGCTAAAAATGTACACATATATTGGTTTGTATAATTATATTCAAGTTACAAGTAACTAACGCTAGCATTATGACACTGTAGAACATGGAGATTCGTGGTCGCGCGGACAAGAACTCTCTGTACATCCCTATGCTGAAGTAATATTTTTCCAATCACTACCTGTATAGTTGGATTTCAGCAAGTCGTGTTTAATGTTATTCTCCCAGCTCGTTTTTGAATCCACCTATTGAGCGCTTTCACTCTGGTTTTCCTACAAGTCTTTTCCATACCCTTCCTTTCTATACAAGTTATATGTATTTTCATTTAACACATTTTAAATTAATAATCGTTTTGTGTAAAAAAATTACTTCCCAACTCATTTCAAAGAACGTTAAACTGAAAATATATAAAGCTATTATTCTAACAGTTATATTATACGGATGCGAAACATGGACTCTTACTTTAAGGGAGGAAACGAGATTGCCAGTATTTGAGAATAAAGTTCTTAGGAAAATTTTTGGACCAAAGAGAGATGAACAGACAAGTGAATGGAGAAGACTGCATAACAATGAATTAAATGGTCTTTATAGGAAGCCAGATATAATAACAGTTAAGTCTCGTAGACTGCGATAAGCAGGACATGTGGCACGAATGGGGAATGAAAGACGTTCATGGAACCCTCTTGTAGGAAAACCAGAGGAAAAACGCCCAGTTGGTAGACCAAGAATGAGATGGGAGAATAACATTAACTATGATTTGAGGGAAGTAGATTATACAGGGAATGATTGGAAAGCATTAGCTCAGGATAGGGATGTATGGAGAGCTTATGTCCGCGCGGCCATGAACCTAAGGGTTCGATAGTGCCAGTGAGTTTGTTAATTTGTATAAAAAATATTTCATACTAGGAATGGTTCCATTTTACTGCTTTTTTTCATCAACCCTGGCGATTTATCTAATCTCTCTCTTCCATATTTCTTCCTTTCGTTTTTTTTTAATCTAGTAATTTAGTGATTTAGTGATTTTTTATTTAAGTATGGTAATATTTAACAAGGTCATTAACTACGCAATTCAAATTATTATTATCATCATTATCATCATCATAGTACATTCACGAATTTAGGCCATTTGTTGACCTGTTTCGGCCTCAAGAGAAACACCATCCAAAAGTCTTTTGAGTGGACGTCCTGGTTTTCTTCTTCCTGCAGGTTGATATCTTAACATTTGTTTGGGTATTCTGTGATCTTCCATTCGATGAACATGTTGCATCCATCTTGACTTATAATGAGAAATTTTGTTTTCTAAAGGTTCCATGTGTATTTCTTCTAAGATGTCTTCATATGTTTTGTGATCTAGTAGTGTGTATCCTGCAGTCCTTCGAAGGTATCTCATTTCAATTATTATTATTATTATTATTATTATTATTATTATTATTATTATTATTATTATTATTTTAATTACATTTTATAGCGAGACATTATATTACATTTAAAGGAACTATTCGATTAGCCCTCCTCTATGAAAATAGTTTGTTACATATCATTTGATACGGTACCTATGGAGAAACATTTTTACGAATATTGAAACTGACAGAATGTCGGGAATGTAATACTGACCTGTCAATTCTCTTCTTATCAGCTGCATCTTCACATTTCAATTTCCCTTTTAGCAGCAAGTTCTTCTTTCTTTGCTCTCTCCGACTTAAGAAATGTTTTGAGATTTTGACCATCACACAGTTCGATGCTTTCCACGTGGCTGTCATGCGGAAGAATTCAAACTGACGCCGTGTCTAGGTCTTAATCTACCGACCAATCACGTGATTTCTGTGTCCGATTCAGCGTAAATTTATAGGGCCTACACATTTTTTTAAAGTAATAGTTATTAGAAGAGATAAAATAAGAAACAGCGTTATTAAACAAAAGATGAATGTTCAAACTTCAATTGTAGATTTCATAAAAGCAGACAGTTAAAATGTAATGGTCATGTAAAAAGAATGTAACTTATATGGCCTGAAAACTATCCGGAACGCAGGATACTGGCATATATGCGAATATTTTCAGGTTTCTTAAGCCTGAATAATGAGGCCTCTAAGCAAAATTTACCGATACCAACGTCCTAGTAACACCTTAGTTGCCTGTTAGATGTCTTTTTGGGTCGGTGTGTTGACTGCGTGGCATCTATGAGCAAATAATAAAAAAATGAACTTGGTCTACACTCTAATTTAACCCAGAAAGTTACTACAGCTCTTATGGACTACGCCAGTGTCCCCCTACGAACAGAGGGTAGATGTTGCCAAACTCATAATAACGGTATTTGTTTTGTTTATGGAGGGATGGAGGGGCAAGGTTACCAGTACTTTTTCCAAATCTACATTAACTATGATTTGAGGGAAGTAGATTATACAGGGAATGATTGGAAAGCATTAGCTCAGGATAGGGATGTATGGTGAGCTTATGTCCGGGCGGCCATGAACCTACGGGTTCGATAGTGCCAGTGCGTAAGTAAGTAAGTATGTATTATACATTTAAAAAAACATGGTTTTTCTTTTACGGCATGCAAACTAGTTTTATAGTAAATATGAGAGTCGACACTTTCACACAATATAGTACAGATCCTCACGAGCTTAGTAGTGGCAAGTGATAATTGTTTTTTTCTTTAAGAGGGGGTGGCTTGGACGGCTACAACTTACAACTATGTACCAGCTGTGTTACAATCTTCAGTTTTATATAAGGGTTTCTCTCAAGAAAATACTGTTAAAAGGGAACCCAGTTCTCTATTTCAAACACACAGTAACTTCCTGGGTTGAATCTAAGTGTAGTAACTCCTTACAAAGGACAATCTATGGCTCAACAATGGACTACGCCATTACAGATGTATACAGACAGATATAAATTTTCAGAACTCCATATATATAAAATTATTTTCACATTACAATAGATTTTCCTGGTACACAATTTCATCTGGACATGATATCGGTCTTAATGTGCCTTATGATAAGCTGCGTAACATGTAAAATGGATTATAACACACTAAATGAAGCCTTATTTCGTATCACAACAGATGGTAACAGCTGAAATAGCAGCTTTACTCCAATGTGAATTTGTGTGCGGTATAAATAATATTCAATGGGAGAGTGTGCACATCAAATGCTGGAATTTGGGACAATTAACTAAACACAATATTTCCAATAACTTGATCGGAAACAATAATACAATGTGAATATGTATGAAGATAATTTATTTTCCAGTTTTAAATATGGTTTTACGACAGATATGATTACTGTTACATCAATTAATCCCTTAAATTGGTGAAATAATTTCTCCTTCCAGTTACTTAAAATGTGTGTTGGACCGCAATGAAAACAAAATCATAAAAGGTAACTGTAAGTTTTCTAATATATTGTGTAATTCGACACATATTTAAATACTTTCCACTCGTTCACTTTTTACTACTGTTTTATTAAACATATTAAACAAAATAAACCAAAATATCTTATAGGATATTGCCAATTTACGGGTTAAGGCTAGCAAAATTATAACTGTTACAAAAGGGGTTGAAGGACTTAGTTATTTATTTAACCACGCTCTATAACGGCTCAGGTCATTAGCGTAACTATTCAAATCTAGCTGGAAAGGGATACTACATTTCTGTATAGATGTCTCTTATTACAGACTTTGAGTATTTTATATGCTGTAAATATAGGACACGGGAGACATGGCTTTGCTTCCTATGTAAGTAAAACATATCCTACTTATGATTTTTACTCCCTTAAAAATTCAGTCACCCTCGCCTGATTTGACTCAAAATCCAATGAATTAGAGGCGAGCATAATAATTATTGTCCCGCGCCGTAGTCGAGTGGTTAAGGAAAGATGCCTTGACGAAGAGCTAAGGGACGTGCGCTAATTCGAGACTCCATGGCGGAAGATATTTTCTCATGAAATTTTGGCCAGTATGGGACCGGTGCCCACCCAACATCGTGAGTGATTTTGATAGCTACAATAAGTAGTATCTCCAGGTTGAGAAGACCAGCTATAACGACTGGGACCCGATATGCTGACTACATGTTACCTCTACACTGGATGGATGATCGTCTACCTCTATGATTAACACACGTGGATGTGAGGCCAGCAGCTGGCTGATGGCGAAATACTTTCTAGGCCTGTCGCGCCATTGAGTACAAATAGTAAAGTTTATTATTATTATTGTTATTATTATTATTATTATTATTATTATTATTATTATTATTATTATTATGTCCACCGCTGTGGTCTCGAGGTAGCGTGCTGCCTTGTCACGCAGCGGGTGCGGGTTCGATTCCCGGGTCGGGGCAGTTTTTCTGGGTGAGGTTTTTATCGGGGTTTTTCCTCACCTGTAAGACAAATGTCAGGAAAACTGTAAGGCCCAACGGTCCCCGAAATCATATGGCCATCATCCTTACCATTATCATTATCATCATCATCCTTCGCCGGTGTGGAAAGCAACGGGAAGCTACCACACCTACACAATTCCCTAGTAAAGCTGCAAGCATAGCATGAAAATGCTATGATTGCAGTGAAGGACCTGCCTTCGGGCAGAATTACTATGGATGGATTATTAATATATAGGTTTAAAATGCGTAAAAGGATAATATACTTGGTCAATGTTTCCTTCAATTTCCTGAAACTTTCTATTTCTATTATTGTTGTCCTATTTTATGACCTACAAGCGTGTATTTAGAGACATGCCTCTTTACCTTTTCAATTCAAAACTGTTTTTGGAAAATATATCATCCTCCTTCCGTTTCACGTCGTATATCAGACACGTCTAACTATACTTTGGTTCCGAGGTTCGCGGTTTCAAACCAGGCTAGGATGTGGATTTCTAAGGGCGTAATAGTATATTACGATGCGAGGTTGGGAAGTGGTTTTTTTTACGGAATCGATGAAAAAGTTTAAAAACCGAGCGATAGCGAGGTTTTTAATTTCCGAGATTCTGTAAAACACTTCACAAACGTGCGTTGTACATTATTTTTTTGCGCGATGGTGTTTTCAAAATAATAAATACTATTAAAATAATAACATCTTTGCTGGAAATATTTGCGTTCATTATAAACAATTGAGTAACGTTAACAGTGTGGGCAACGTTTATTTGAAACAACAGGAGGCCTTGAGAACACTTATTGATAACATGACCGCAATTACGTATTTATGGTTTTATATTGTTTCAAATAAAGTTCAGTTCATTTTAAATGCAGTGATTTGTTTCGTATAATGTATATTAACACTACCTTTCGGATATTTTCTGTATGTACATTATATGTAGTATACATAGAGGGCAGTGGTTTTACTTCCCGCACGTGGGTGTAAATGTAATAGTACAGTACAGTTATTTAGATTGGCAACCCCGAAATGTAGGAAGTTGAACTTTCAATAATGGTCGTCATTGCTGGTAAGTACGACAAAACGCACAATCGCATAAAAAGATATGAATATGACTTCTTTGGAAACGGGCGTAGAGCTGTGGATTTTATTTATAGCGCGTAAAATTACCTCAAACCTAGGAAAAAAGTTATCTCGATAGCAATTTGTCAGAGCGTTTCAGCTCAGATTTTAATTGGAAGCCAGATCTGAGATATAAACGTCGTTAAATATAAAACTAAATCCATAACATTAACATACAATTAATAAAATCCAAGGTAAATTACAACTTAAATATCTCAAAAAAATGTGACGAAGGAATTTACTAAATTGGATTTTTCAAATAAGTTCTGATGAAAAGTGATTGAATAGTCGCCCAAAAACAAACTTTTATCCCTATTTCTTTTTCCAAAGTTGATTTTCACATAGTAAAAGTATCATTTGCCTTTACGAATTTTTTCCCATGTAAAACTAAACTTGGGAAAAAAATGAGGGTTACAATTTTGCGGCTATTCAATTAATGGTGAATGAAGAATGCAAAGAAATTATTTTAAAATTTTACAACTGAAAGTTAGCATTGTATTTTGTTTTATTAACTTTTAATAATTAATGTATGTGTATATCGCAAATAATTGAGGAATTATTAAATTATTATTGTTAAACACAATTTCAATTATATAAATGTACAATTATACCAAATATAATTGCAGTACTTACGAGAATGTGTATATATTTATTCTGTTGTAATTAAATGCCACATTGGTATGTTAACCGTACATTGAATTAATTGTCGATGCTGTTATGGTGGGAATATAAGTGCAACGCAACAAACGTATCTCATTTACAGTGAATGAAAAATAAAGTTATTGTGACTATTTAACTCATGTTGAAAATGGTAGACAATGACCAATTACGTTTCAATGAATTCTGTTTTACACCAATGACAGTCGTGTTTCACCTCGCTCTTTATCGATTTCTCTTTTTCAGCTCCTGCTTTTGTGATAAAGAAAGCTCCTCCTTTTTTAATATTCTGAACAGGTTAGACCATTATTTTTCTCCAACAAATACATTTAATATAGCAAATAATGAATAGATTCAGTGATGTTACTGAGTTGTTTATTCGAAATATAAATGATTAACCTATAATGTTGATTATAATAGTTTGATGTGTTTAATTATTTCTCCACTAGAATGCATTCTTACAATATTGCGATCCTATTTGGCAATAAATAATATGATCGAGTTGCAGTGAATATACATAACCTCACAATTCTAATTTGTTTTCAAACATCGCCGTTTACATTAACTATATAATAATTTTAAAACACCGATAACTATATTCAAATAATTATTTTTTAGTAAAGAGCTTAATTTTATTCGTTAAATAGTCCTAACAAATTCCACTCTTGATTTCCAAATTCTCTAATTCTCTAATTTGGAAATCACTCGTGGCATTACTTATGATAAATATAACCATTGAATTGTATTATATTATAATATTTGTATTGTATATACAAAATATCTTATATTATTTAAATCATTAAATTGGGCGATCGGCAAGAATTTCAAGAAGGGATAAGGTCAGAAACAGCACAATAAGGGAAATTATGCAAGTTGAAAAAAACGTATTAGCAAAATAGGAGGAAAAAGATTGAAATGGTATGGACACCTCAAAAGAATGGAAGAAGAGAGCATACCAAAGAAGATCCTTAATTGGAAACCTAATGGAAGAAGTTGGAAGTGGCAGGCCTAGAGAACGATGGATGGATGGAGTGAAGAGAAGTATGGAAGCTAGAAATTTGAGGGAAGATGCTTTAGACAGGAACCTCTGGCGACAATCACTTTGGGTTGAAGGATTAACACTGTATTGTGGATTATTCCTAAATAAAAAAATAAATAAATTATCGCATTTAGTAGTGGTAGAGTCGGCACAATTGTCCCGACCAAATTCTGCGAAGACAATGTAGACATTTTGATGTAAAGGAAAGCGTCATTTGGTTGCTCCATAAAAAATTGGCAAGAAAATATATTTTTCCAGCCGTTAAAATTATTCTATTCAATTAGTCCTAGGTCGGGAACTTCCAGGTGCGCCTGTGATTCGATTTATGAACAGATTAGCCACTCGGATTTATCCAATATGAAAATGGTTTGAACTTATCAAATAATTCACAATATCTATCTATCTTCGGGTTTTTACAGCTGCTGCCGTCTTCCCGTGCCAAACCTCCAAAGCCTACGGTCTTGGGCATCTTCGATGCTTAGCCCTCTAGCTTGCATTACTGTCTTCATGTTTTCCTTCCATGTTAACCTTGGTCTTCCTCTTTTCTTCTTTCTGTTAGGATGCCATTCATATAGTTGCTTCGGCCATCGCTCATCTTCCATTCTTAAAACATGTCCTAACCACTTTAATTCCTTTTCCTCAATTCTTTCAATTATGCTTTCTTCTTCTTCCATTTTGTTTCTAATTTCCTTATTTGTGACACGTTCTAATTTAGACTTTCTGGCACTTCTTCGTAAATAATCCATTTCTAGAGCTATTAGTCTATTCTTGTAGTACTTATTGATTGTCCATACCTCACTTCCGTACATTGCAACAGATTCCACCAATGTTTTACCAATATATTTTTTTGTGTCTTTCCAAATATGCTTATCCCACCATATGGAATTTAACGATGATATTATTTTGCTACTCAATTCAATTCTATGTTTTATGTTCTCTTTGCCTATACCTTCGATGTTATCCATAATCACAATACACGCAATAAATAATAATGATGTATAGCATTCTCATAAATGCTATTAATTTTTGCTTGAAAGAGATTGACCATGTACACATTAGGTCCACCGCTTTGGTGTAGGAGTAGCATTGTTGGTTCGGACGCAGCGGGCTCTGTTCGATCCGGGTCTCGACAATTTTCCTGGGTGAGGTTTTTTCGGTGTTTTTCCTTACCTGCAAAGCAAATAACAGGAAACCTAAGGCCTAAAAAGTTCTCATCTGTCCAACACAAACATCCATATCATATTCACCTTGTTTGCTATGCATGCATGAGTGAATGTGTGTCTTGTCCTAAAAGTTCGTGTTGTCTCGTTAGTGACCCGGCATTGAGCTGATCACTCACCCAGAGAGGCCCTTCGTACCCTTTGTATTAAAATAGAACGAGTTTAAAATCTTCTCCCAATAGGTCTAGTCCTTGTAAGACCCGTATCGCGTGGGAATAAAAGTCCTAGAAAGGGAGAGATAAACTAAGTTAAAGAAAGAAACAGTAATATAGAGACTTCATAAATGTTGTTAATATTTTATTCAATGAGATTGACTTTGTGCACATTAATTACGTATAAAATGTGGCGAATATGATACGGCCCTAATAGTGATTAAGGAATATAAGAAATGAATAAATAATGAAGGAATAGAATATAGTTAAAAATAAATTAAGTTTCATGTTGGTAAATAGTTCTCACAAGAAGCGGTTGAAACCCTAAGTAAAAGAGGTCATAAACATGTAACTCCTCAAATTAGCCCTGAAATGTTTAAGCTGGGTCTAGCATCAAAACTCACGTTTGGGAGAAATGTCAAACTCCAAATTTACAATCGCGAAAAGCCCAAGCTGGCAAACACGCTCCCTAGCCGTGAGAATAAAATCAAAAGGTAGGTGGTGGTTTAAATAAAATAGTTACGCCCTTGGAGGACATGTGATTAAATATTCTAACCAATCAAAATCAGAGTTAGGGTATAGACCATATATGGGAATAATTGGTCCTGACTTCGATACGGAACTCATGAGGACAAAATTTAATACACTCACACTTATACTCGACACTTAGAAGGAAGAAGATCTTGAATGTATAGTAAAAAATATCTTGTAACAACGATTATGGACTTAGGGAAAATCTCCCGAACTCATAAGTCATTTGCTAGTCCTCATTAGCGAAATATCGAAGGCCAGGGACAGAAAAGTTTTATTTTTACTGTGTAACGTTCATTTAAATTGGCAGAGATTAATTAAATAAAATAATTCAAACAATTAGTGATTGTCTGTTCCCACGCAATTCTCCTTCCGAACCCTATATAGATAGGAGTCTCAGCGCTCACCCTGAAACAGGAACCGACTAGCTACCGAGGAAGGGCAAGTAACGAAATTCACAATTAAATCAAAGTGAAACCCTAGTGATATTTAACAGCCACTCAAAAATACTGCCCCAAAAACTGTTAATTTAAAATTTACATTGTTCATTTTATTAATATTACGTTTTCTTTTTTTGCAGGTAAGTTGGAGCTTTTAAGAGAAATCTAAACTCTAGTTACTCTGTAAGAACTCGGTAAGTGAGCTGGATAATTATATTTACATTCGTTGTGTGTTGCTTGTCATATTTTATCGCTAACTCCATGGACAGTTAGGAAGATTAACATATTTACCTTAGATTTTTATAGAGTTAAAATTAGTTAATCTATTTTGATTACGTAATGTGAAACTTCATAACAATGAAGCTAGAATCGTAATGCCTCCTCTATTATTAAGTAAAAATAATGTAATTATATATAAATACACTGCTCAAAACAATTAGAGGAACACTATGAAATATGCAAATATTTTTTCATTGGATAAAGGTACAAACATGAAATTAATAAAGTACATTATTTGTGGTTATTCATTTATTTATTTATTGCTCATGTCAGTAAAAACAAATGAATAACGCTGACAATTAACTTTTCAAATAATTCCGCTATGTAAGCAATTGAATCGTGTGCTTATTTTTCAAAGTTAAACACTCGTTATATAGAGTTAGTATCGTGTATGGGCTCCACGACATTCGATGACACTTTGGCACCTTCGTGGCATGCTCCCAATAAGATTCTGGATTTCCTCTTGCGGGATATTCTCCCATTCCTCCTTCAGAGCATCTCCAAGTTGCTGCAGAGTTTGTGGAGCTTGATGTCGGTTCCTGACCTTCCTGTCTAGAAGATCCCACAAGTGTTCAATAGGGTTGAGGTCTGGGCTGACCGCTGGCCACTCCATTACCTCAATTTCATTCCTCCTCAGGAAATCCCTGGTGACAGCCGTAGAATGTGCCCTGGCATTATCCTGCATAAACAGAAATCCAGGGCCTACTTCAATGGCAGCAGGTACTACATGCTCTTCCAGAACGTGCTCGATATACCGGACAGCATTCAGTCGCTGGGGAACAAGTACAAGGTCCGTACGATTGTCATACATAACTCCGGCCCACACCATTATGGAACCTCCTCCGAATCTATCAATTTCCTGTACAGCCTCTACAGAAAATCTTTCTCCTGGCCGTCCCCACACCCTCAATCGACCATCACAACGTGTAGGAGGATACGTGGATTCGTCCGAGAAGAGCACAGACTCCCACTGGTTCAGGTTCCAATCACCATGGTTTTCAGCATACGTACGTCTTGCTGCCTTATGCACATTTGTTAAGCGTGGTTTTTTAACGGGCCTTTTTGGACGAATATTCTCTCTCCTTAATCTGTTCCTTATGGTTTGGTCTGAAACCCGGATTCCGGAAGCCATATGAAGGTCATTCTGCAGGTCTTTTGCAGTTTTTGTACGCTGTCGAAGAGCAGAAAAAACAACGTATCTGTCATCCTGGGGGCTTGTTTTAGATTTACGGCCCTGGCCACGTCTTCTACAATACTGACCTGTCTCTCTGTGCCTGTTGCGTAACCTTGTCACCACGGAAGGAGAAACTCCAAGCTCTCTAGCCACTTGTCGCAGAGGTTGACCTTGTCGTAAAAGATGTAGAGCATGATACACTTCAAACTCATTTAAATGCCTCATTTTGTCAGAGACTTCAATAAACAAGGCAATAATCAACATTCGTCACTATAGCAACATCAGGAAGCTTACCAATTAGAAGTGGCCAGTGCCTTCCAAAATAAAAAAAATCTCTGTATTTGTTATTTGAGGTAATTTCTCTGCATTTAGGCCATGGATCTTTAAAATTTGTATCCAATGATAAAATTAATGATTCAATTTACATGTTGTCCAACTTTCAGCATCACAGCTTTAAAAAACAATTACTTATTCAATTTATTACAAGTGTTACTCTAATTGTTTTGAGCAGTGTACAAAGCACATAAGATGCAATATATTTGCTGTACACATTAATTATATTTTTTTCACAATTTGTCACAGTGATTCATTCTGTTTTCCCTCACACCATTGTTCGAAATTTTTATATTCCTTTTCATACTTACAAGGAAAATGGCAACTATTGATTGCCAAAACCTAGCTTGAAATTTCTCACAGAGAAGCGTTATGATGTGCCAAGGCCGTGTCCAAAAAATAATCTGCCGCTTTTAACCGCAAAGTACTAATATCCTGCGCCAAATATCTCATTTAAACTACAGGGAAGTAATATAACTCCTGACTTGGCCACTCTTAACACAAGCAGGAATGTACGTGTATCTGCATCGTGCTGTGGGTTGGCATTGCTGGATTTTGGCTTCGATTTCTTTGCCTTGCAGTTAAAAGCGGTATATATATTTTTGGGCATGACCTTGATACCTCACAACGCTTCTCGGGGAGAAATTTCAAGGTAGGTTTCTGCGTGCAATGGTTGACAGTTCACTTGTTAGTCGTGATTTTGAAGGGAAAATAAATGCACATCTGCATTAGCTGCAAATTTAACATCATCATAACTCATTTTTGAATGTTAATTTTGACCAGTTACTGTTACTATAAGGTAAAGTGATCCTACTACAGACCCTTATGGAAGTAGGAGGTTAGGGTTTACACCTTTCTACATGATCGGGACAAGATGTCAGCCACGTTGTCAGCCGTGCCTGTAGGCCAGTTTTACCGCCAGACTATTTCGTCTGGTACTCATTTCCGTTAGAGATTGCTTCGACCATAAGGACATAGTGTCACCAGAAATTAAAGCCACTTTAAAATTTCTGACCCCCCCTCCAAAATTTGTCTCCATTTCTACGCCCTGATTTGAATTGTGACGTTAATGACGTCTTGTCAAAGGGCGTTGTTAAATAAATAAATTACTACTTGGAACATTATTAATATGTCCACCGCTGTGGTCTCGGGGTAGCGTGCTGCCTTGTCACGTAGCGGGCCCGGGTTCGATCTCCGGTCGGGACAGTTTTTCTGGGTGAGGTTTTTATCGGGATTTTTCCTTACCTGTAAGACAAATGTCAGGAAAACTTTAAGGCCCAAACGGTCCCCGAAATCATATGGCCATCGCAATCATCATCATTCATATTCATCTTAGGTTAAGTTTAGGATTAGGGACTCTCCTGGCGCACCATTATGATCATCATCACCCATCATATCATCGGGTCAACGTAACCCCGCTTTCCAGGCGCCCCAACCTCAGAAGTGGGTTACAAGTACGCCATGCCAGGAGAGAAATCAGGAATGTCGAAAGACGAACCTGAGGCATTTGGAAAAAAAACATTATTAATATCACTATTTAACAATTATTATTATTATTATTATTATTATTATTATTATTATTATTATTATTATTATTATTATTATTATTATTATTATGAACTTAGACTCGGCTGTGGAAACGCATTTTATTATGCAGTACAATGACTCTAGTTATTCTAACTCCTCTATACATGGTGTTTCAAAATAAGTGTTTCAGACTTCTAGAGGTTGTAGAGGGGACTTAGTAGATAAAGTTTTGATGAGGAAGCAATGTCCGGAAACATACTGTTTCGATGTAAAATAGGTTTGAAGATCGAAACTGAATGGGCTGATATCGTGTGTCTTGTGTTTCAGAATAAATATTACAGACTTCTAGGGGTTGTACTACACCTGTCGAGATGGAGGAAGATCTTTTTGCACGAATTCTGGTGGCAACAGAAATTATTGAGCATTCACCAGGTCTTGTGGGGCGTGTGTATGAAAACTTGCGTCGCAGGTACACTTTGTACAACGAACAACAGGGTCGCCAAGTGGAACCACACTTGTACTACAACCCATAGAAGTCTGTAATACGTATTCTCAAATACAAGACACACGATGTCAGCCCATTGTGTTTCGATTGTCAAACCTATTTTACATCGAAATGCTAGTTTGTGGACATGGGTTCCTTATCAAAACTTCATCTACTAAGTCCCCTCTACAACCCCTAGAAGTCTGTAATACTTATTCTGAAACACACTGTGTATGTATATATCCATCCATAGTAATTCTGCCCGAAGGCAGGTCCTTCACTGCAATCATAGCATTTTCATGTAGCTTCCCGTTGCTTTCCACACCGGTGAAGGGTGATGATGATGATGATGAGGATGATGATGGCCATATGATTTCGGGGACCGTTTGGGCCTTAAAGTTTTCCTGACATTTGTCTTACAGGCGAGGAAAAACCCCGATAAAAACCTCACCCAGAAAAACTGCCCCGACCGGGGATCGAACCCGGGCCCGCTGCGTGGCAAGGTAGCACGCTACCTCGAGACCACAGCGGTGGACTATGTATATATATATATATATATATATATATATATATATATATATATAAGAAAAATAAATGTTTATGTTAGGATTCCTGAGTAGCTCAGATGGTTAGAGTGCTAAACGTACCAAAGTTTAAAAACTCGGGTTCAAATCCCGACTCAGGCATTTATTTTTCTTTCATGTCATATTTGCCTTCATTGTTAAATGTCAAAAAATATAATTATAACATCTAAATCTACAAGCATTACTGATATAAAGTAAATATTCTCTTTAAATATGCTAACTTGTTATAGTGGCCACTAGATGGCAGTTGGAACGATATCCTGCTACCTCTCGTGTAAATTGAGAATACTATATAAATAAGAAAAATAAATGATTGTGTTAGGATTCCTGAGTAGCTCAGTTGGTTGGAGCGCTAAACGTATAAAGTTTAAAAAATACTCGGGTTCAAATTCCGACTCAGGGATTTATTTTTCTTTTCATGTCATGTATATAATACACATTGAATATTCTTCTATTTGTATTATATGGATGCAACATGGTATTTTGCTTGCGAAGAGTAGAAAAGTGTGATAGGCGCAAGTGAGTTATTTAGTTAGTTAGATAGATGGATACTTAGTAACTCAGTATGTTAGTAAACGATGTGCTTTTATTACTTAGAATGAGTAAATGAAGTAATTGCGTGAAGAAAGAACTGAATTCTAAATGTATCCTAGTCTACTGTACTCACGTATTACAGGCAATGAACGCATTAAATGTTCCAGCAGTAATTTCTCGCTACAGCGTGTGTATTTATTTCCATGGGTTCGATATTCTCAGGTCACGTACAGCAGCTACTCCGCTCTATCGAGCTGCTCCAGTCTATTATCTTCACCAGGATATTCAACAACCGGAGTTACCCTGCGCCCTACAAACTACACTTTACTCTACATCAATGATAATTACGAGTATCAAGTTTTTATTACTTACTAGCTAATACCCGGCGTGCGCTGCTACGTCTACATAAAATGTGTTTCTGCATTTAGTTAAAGGAAAAATAATTATAAATTTATATCGTTATTACTTTTAGATACCCCGTGCTGATTACCCGGCGTTGCCCAAGAATCTACTTATCCCTATCTTCTTGGCATAAATTAGCTGAAAGACAAAAATTGTGTTTTTATGTTTAGTTGAATAAGTAGAAGGAAAATAATTATAATTGTAATTAATAATAATTATAAATTTGCTCTCTTCGTTATTGCAAATAAAACAGCCAATAAACTAATTCATTCTATTTCCAAACTACCTTTCATATAACCCAAATGTAAATAAAATTTAATCTTTCAAAATGTAATATTCAAGCAATCACTATAAGTAAAACCATATAGTCATTATTTTTAGATACCCCGTGCTGATTACCCAGGAATCTACGCATCCCGATGTACTTGGCATATATGAACTGAAAGACAAAATTCGTTATTTTGAGTCATCCATAAAAGAATAGCCGCCGTGCGCTGCTATGCTTGCCCGGGAATCTACTTAACCCGATCTTCTTAACATCAATGAAAGACAAAAATGACCAAATTGATTTCTCCGTGAAAGATAAACATATGCTGTCGCGGAATTTTTGTAGAGTTTTTGAGATATTCAATTCCGTGTACATTAATTTTGTGTATTTATTATGATTTAGGCAGCTTAAGCCATTTAAGCGTCGAAAACGGACTTTCATCACGTTTTACACTACAAAGGGTAATTTTAAGGGTGTTAGGAGGTGAGTATCACAACTATCTTATAGCCTATGTTCATCCTGGAAATCTCCTGAACATTTGCAAAAAGCCCCATCACAATCGGATGAATGGTATGGCAGAGCGTAAAATACGAACAAACAAACACTCATTTTTATATATTAGACAAGTTAGATGCTTTTAGGGATTTCCGAAGGAATAAAGATATTGAGATTGTCATCATGAATATATTTTTAAAATTGTTTTTACAGATCTTCCACCTCTGCTGTCTAATACGAGTAGATACCGAAAATGCCCATGAGCCCATTACCAATGTATCATCATCATAATCAATCATCATCATCATAGGCCATTTAAGAATTTAGGCAATTTTTTTTATTGTTTCGGCCTCAATAGAAACACCATCCAAAATCTCTTAAGTTGACTTCCTGGTATGACCAATATATATATATATATATATATATATATATATATATATATATGGTATGATAAGAAAAATAAATGCCTGGACGGGATTCGAACCCGGATCTCTGAGTCTGTACCTCAGCGTGATATCCATTACACTACCAGGCGAATCTAATTCAAACACTTATTTTTGAATTGGATTCGCCTGGTAGTGTAATGGATATCACGCTGAGGTACAGACTCAGAGATCCGGGTTCGAATTCCGTCCAAGCATTTATTTTTCTTATCATACCATATTAAGCTTGCATTGCTCAATGTTAAAGATTTAATTATAACATCGATAAAGCGTCACTGCTATAAAGTAAAATAAATATTCTCTTTAATTTGCTTACTTGATATAGTCAGCTACTAGATGGCAGTGAAGACAGTGTTCTCGCGACATCTAGTAATAATGGAGAGTATAATACATATATAAGAAAAATAAGTGTTTGAATTGGATTCGCCTGGTAGTGTAATGGATATCACGCTGAGGTACAGACTCAGAGATCCGGGTTCGAATCCCGTCCAGGCATTTATTTTTCTTATCATACCATATTAAGCTTGCATTGCTCAATGTTAAAGATTTAATTATAACATCGATAAAGCGTCACTGCTATAAAGTAAAATAAATATTCTCTTTAATTTGCTTACTTAATATAGTCAGCTACTAGATGGCAGTGAAGACAGTGTTCTCGCGACATCTAGTAATAATGGAGAGTATAATACATACATACATATTCAATTACTGGATCAGGATATTTCGAAAAATGAAGTGGTTTCTTCCATTAAATGTTTAAAGAAGGTAAAGCACCTGGAATTGATGGAATACCAGGGGAATTCTTGAAAAATATGATATCATCCAATAAATTATTAGACGTTTTGAAAATTGCGTTCAACAAACTTTTTAATGGAGGAGATTATCCGGAAGCCTGGGCGACAGGTGTCATCCAACCGCTATAGAAAGGGAAAGGTGGGGCACAGATACCAGAAAGTTACAGGGGAATTTGTCTCTTGTCAGTGTTCGGAAAAATATATTGTAAAGTACTTTACGAACGAATAAGACAATGGTCTAAAGAGAACAATAGGCTCTCAAAATATCAGGCAGGTTTTAGAGAAGGGTACTCCACGGTGGACAACGTATTTGTTCTGAGAACATTAATTGATGACAATCTGAAAATGAAGGGGGGTAAATTATTTTGTGCATTCATTGATTTTAAGATGGCATTTGATACTGTGGACCGAAGCGCACTTTGGAAAAAATTAAATCGGAAAGGATTGTCTCATAAAATGATACATGCTTTAATGAAACTTTATAAATATGTTAAATTTTGTATAAAAGTAGACCAAGGGCACATTACAGAGAGCAGTGAAGCCAATCGGGGAGTGAGACAAGGTTGCATTTTATCACCAATGCTATTTAATCTATTCGTTGATGATATTGTAGACGTAATGCTAGAAGGAGAAATTGAGGCTCCGGAGATAGGAAATGTTAGAATCCCAGTCCTGTTGTATGCAGATAATTTAATTATCTGTTCCAAGACAATCAAGGGATTGCAAAGAGGTCTTGACCTACTGGAAATAAACTGTAGGAATTGGGGATTGACTGTAAATGTTAGTAAGACAAAAACAATGACCTTTAAAAATGGGACGGTTTATGGTAGAGCAGAGGAATGGAAATACAGAGATCAAGTTCTTCAAAACGTGAAACATTTTGAATATCTTGGTACGACGTTGAAAATGAACGGAAAGTGGAAAAAACATATTGACATAGCATTATTTAAAGGGAGGGGACAACTTAACAGTGTACTCGGTATTCTGGGTCGAGTGCCTGATATTCCAGTCAGCACATTAGAAAAAATGTATGGAGCTATGGTCAGGCCAGTAATGCACTATGGTAGTGGGATTTGGGGTTTCCAAAGAACGGAAATACTAAATAAGGTATATACGCATTTTCTAAAGTATATTACAGGACTTAGTTAGGCCGTTTCTAAGTGTGGAATTTTATATGAATTCGGGTCATTCCAGGACGACATTAACTGTAAAATTCGTGTACTCAAATACTGCTTGCGAGTAATCCAAGGTGAACAAACAATGCTTTGAGCAATTTGTTACGACCACCAAATTAAAAACATAGATGTTAAATTTTGGGCAGACGAGGTTAGGAGAGAACTCCAAAAGATTGGGATGGGCTGGATATGGGAAAAAGGGACTGAAAAGCGCAAGAACGTGTGGAGAAAAATAAGGAGGAGCTACTAGATATAAACCAACAAGATACTTTCGCTGAATGTACAGGAAAACGCTCACTGTGTTTACAAAGAGACCTAAAACACGTCTGGGGAAAAGAATCGTATATACTCAACCTAGGATTTAAGGAGAGATCAGGGCGTGCTTGGTTTAGGCTAGGGGCATGGAAATTTCTAAAAATTAGCGACGATCACGATATGCGAATATGTCCAATGTGCGGGAACTTTGAAGATGAGATACATATATTAGGAAAATGTAATGATTTAGAATATTGGAGACGTCAGTTATTACCGGAAAGATTTCTAAATTCAAATCGGGAAAGATTGGCATGCTACGAATTATCGGTAAATCCAGAAAATTGGATAAACCTCGGTAAATTTCTGGACAAAACGCGAAAAATAAGGACAACACTCATTCATGAATAAATATATGTTATCAAAATGCAATACCATTAATTATTAACAATTATATATAAATTAATTGGTGTATAATGCTGTTGTGTTATTATTTAATTGTAATATTAATTTGTTTTCTTTATGTAATTGTAATGTTAATGTTTTTTTAGTGTATAATGCTATTGTGTTATTACTTAATTGTAATATTATTGTGTTTTCTTTATGTAATTGTAATGTTAATGTTTTTAGTGTATAATGCTATTGTGTTATTATTTAATTGTAATATTATTATTGTGTTTTCTTTATGTAATTGTAATATTATTGCTGTTTTTGTTGATTATTTTTCTTTACACTAGTACCAATTTTTACTTTATTGTAACGGACTGTCAACAGCACGTACGGCTTACTGCCCGTGCGACCCATATTTGTAATTAATATTGTAAATATCTTACTTTTTGTCTAATAAAGTCCTACTACTACTACTACTACAACATATATAAGAAAAATAAGTGTTTGAATTGGATTCGCCTGGTAGTGTAATGGATATCACGCTGAGGTACAGACTCAGAGATCCGGGTTCGAATCCCGTCCAGGCATTTATTTTTCTTATCATACCATATTAAGCTTGCATTGCTCAATGTTAAAGATTTAATTATAACTATATATATATATATATATATATATATAGCAGGTTTCACAATGTTGTTTAACATCTTCCTTCACCCAGTTAATCTACTGTCATTCTCCTCCACATCTCTGTCATCCCATTCTCCATCGAATCCTTTTTCCCTCATGCTGCTCAAAACACCATCATCCCACGTTATTTTAGGCCGTCGTCGTCTTCTTCTTCTTCTTCCACCAAATATCACCAATTCCAGTACTCTTCTCGGGAAATTGTCTTCAAGGGATTATAAATATATATATATATATATATATATATATATCATCATCATCCATGCAAGTATTAGGCCGTGTGGCCTGTTACGGTCTCAAAGAGGGATTTTCCATCCAGCGCTTTTTTTGGGGGCAGTAGCGAAGTATGGTTTTTGGAATTCTATGAGACGACATTCGTTGAAGATGGGCTTTACAGTTGTTCTGGTAGTTTTGTATATGGTGAAGAATGGGTTCTACATCCAACTCTTCCATAATTTCCTCATTTTTCTTTTATGGTCCCACCTTGTGTAGCCTGCTGTACGGCGCATAAATCACATATCATTTGCTGTTATGCGGCTTTCATCTCTTCTTCATATTGTCCATGCTTCACTACCATATCTTAATACTGGTCTTGCGAGAACCTTATAAAGCCGTAATCTTGTGTTTTTCTGTACTAAAGATGATTTCATTATACTGTTAATTATCCCCATTTTCTTTGTAAAATTTGTGATTTTCTTTGATATATCAGCTTCATCTTGAAATGTTACATTATAACCCAAATAATTAAATTCGTTTACTCGTTCTAAAATTTCATCATTCAAAATAATTTTGCTAGGCATAGGGTATTTCCCACAAAAGACCATCACTTTAGTGTTCTTTGTATTGATTTTCCATATTGTACCTTTTTGCAATTATATTAAAATTGTGTATAGAATACTGTAAATCTGTTTCTATTGGAGCTATTAAAAAAAATATATATGTATAGACCCTATACATATATGTATGTATATATTTTTTTTGTTTCATCATAGGCAAACTTAGCACATAGAAATTAATTAAATAAATAAGGTCGGGTTCAGTAACCAGCAAAATCGGACCATTAAGTGCAGGAGTTCACCTGAAACGAAAATTAAGAAAAATTCTAAAGTTCGCAATTTTCAATGTTTCGCAACGAAACTCAGTATATAGTATTAAAATAAAAGAGGAAGATATTCTAAAAGAATCAGTGAAAATCGACCATTAAAAATGAAAATCCGAAATTAAAAAATAAATAAATCTAGCAACCGCCACATGTTTGCTTTGTGGCAATATGCCGGTTAAAATACAATTTCATTAGAAATGTTTCGAGTAAGATGCATTAGTCTAATTTATTTAATATTTCAAATAAAATAATAGAAACATTAATCAGTAGAAGTTATTAAATATATGTCAAATTATACAGCAATATTAAATAGTCTAAATAATAACTTATACTTGTGATAGGTTTGTCTTCTCTACATTTCGAGATTTTTAAATACCGGTAAGTTAGCATTAGAAATTGAGCTCGGCGGGAGTTCTCCGGAAGAGGCCGCTGCTCCCACCAAAAAAACCACAAAAACCATCAAACCGATGTCCAACCGAAACAATCCCATCAGGCTATACATAATTACATCATTTAACTTCACCTCTGCTCATTAAATTCACTCATCACCGCCACGGATAACACATTATTTACTCAATTTCCCCCCCTTAATTAATTTATTTATAAACAGATTTTTAATGTTTATGCATCTTTATGTTCCTAAAGTTTTATTTTCCTTCTCCACTCGTCTCTATCCATCCACTCCATGTCCTGCAATTCTCTTGTTCTCATTCTAGTTCTTATTTCTTGCATCTATGAGTTTCAAGGCCTTCCTTTCCTTCTTCTTCCAGGTGGACACCATTCCAATCTTTTCTGGGTAACCTTTCTTCTTGCATTCGTCGTACGTGCCCATACCGATTCAATTGTTTATATCTTATATAATCTACTATTCAATATCTAATATTCATTTTTTTCTCGTATGACAGTATTTTTTCTAATTTTGAACTCTTGCTGCTCTCACCAAGATATATCTCCCTTTAATAATAATAATAATAATAATAATAATAATAATAATAATAATAATAATATTAATAATAATAGTATTAATAATAATAATAATAGTTTTATATTATTTGGCATAAGTTAAGACCTTAAGGCCTTGTCTACCACTCAACCAGGTTAGATAACAAATACAAAGATTACTGTTACTGTACATCTAAATTACAATAAAGAAAATTATTACTTAGTATAGAGTGCGGCAGAAACAATGACTCATTTTAAATTGCCCGCCTTTATTGGACACGGCTTCCTAGAGAGTTGATATTGGTACCGAAGCGTAGTGCAGTTCAAAGCCCTGTCAGTCGGTGTGGAGCTTTGGTCAAACGAACGCCATGCGATTGCAACAGAAACGTTTTTCAAATGTGGTGACAGTGCCGTACGGACACATCGTTTGTTCCGGCAACATTTTAATATTAGTCGGAATGATCAAGTTCCGTCTTGGAAATATATTACGAGATGGGTCCAGCAGTTCAGAGCAACAGTATCTGCAATAAACAATAAGCCATCTGGTAGGCCACGTACTCCGGACAACATTGCAAGAGTAAGAGCTGCTTTGGCAATGTCAACTGGCCACTCCGTTCGCCTGATTTATCGGCTTGTGATTTTTTTCTGCAGGGATTCCTAAAATTCTAAGTGTATGCTAACAAGCCAACAACTCTTGAAGACTTGAAAAACAACATTCACGCCGAAATCGAGGTCATAACAGATGACACTCTTCGTAAGGTTATGGAGAATGTGAGTGTTCGTGCAGAAGATTGCATCGCCAACTATGGTGGACACCTAAAGGACAAAATTTAAAGAAGTGACATGTGTAATTAATGGTAGGACGTGTTCTTTCGAACAATGTACATTAATAATGCGTAGTTGTATTTCTTCATACCACAATAACATGTTTAAAATGGGTCATTGTTTCTACCGCATTCTGTATATCTATAATACAATTATTATTTAAAATAAATTTTCTTTTTACTTTTGATTTAACAAATTAAATATAAAATGTACAAGATAGAAAAATAAGAGGGAACAACTATTAATGATACAGAATAAATTTCATTCTGGAGAAAAATTGATTATTAAACATATTGGACCTAACTAAAAATTAACCGGGCTAAAAGGCAATGCCTTGGAACACGCGGTTGTATTATTTTAATCAGCCAAAAGGGACGTCTTAGCCGTCCAACTATGGACCGCACTTGACTTCTCTCTTGTTTAGATAGATATCTTCTCTGATTTCACAATATATATGTATATATTCCGTAAACCACCAAATCGGATCATAATTTAGACTTTCTGAGGAATTCGCTTAGTTTACGCAGTTCCTGCGCGGGCTTTTAGTAATATTAAATTTACACTTATTACTTTGGTATTATTGAGGTCGAAGTGTGATAATAATGACGATGATATGAACGCATCATAGCTCCGCAAAGAGTCGGTCAACTCGCTTCCGTACTTTGTCCTTTAAATCTAAGATCAGACCACCCTGTGGTCTCGGAGTAGCGTCGTTACTAGACAGCGGGCCCGGGTTAGATTACCGATTGGGACAAGAGTCCTGGGTGATGTTTTTTACTGGATTTTTCCAAATGTCAGGAAACATTAAGGTCCAAACGAACCCCGATCATCATCTGGCCCAATAAAATTGTCATCATCATCATATTCACCAAGTTTAGTATGAATGTGTACATGAATGGTATGTTTCGTCTTAATGTTAAGTCTCGGAGGAGGCTCTTACTTTGAGCTGATCACTCATTCGGGGGATGCCCTCCAGGTCCTTAAGTGGTAAAAAATTGTGTCATCCACAGTTTAAAATCCCTCTCCCATAAGGTCATGTCAACTAAGGCCCGGGAGAGTGTATAAGGTGAGAGGTTTAACAGAGGTAAAGATAAAAAAATCATAACATCAACATAAGTTTTCGGTTCAATGAAATATTAAACATACCTTATCATAGACTCTCATTATTCTCCTGCTTTCGTTGCTTCACTTTCCTGTTATTGGAACAGAGAAATCAAGAATTGCCGAACAGGAGCTACTTTCAAAGAAAAAATAACGTAATTTTTCAGAAAGCTCTGCACTAGTGTCACTTTATATCTTAATACAATTTACTTTGTAAATCACTAATTTTACCTACTTGTACTTTTAACCTCTGTAATATTTAAAACAATTGAATGTGCATATTTATATTAATAGTATTTAATATTAGTTGGAGTATAATCATAGTGTATATCTATATTTTATATATCTTACTATATTGTATGAGTTGAATATATAGTCTTATTCCCTTACTCTGCCAAAGTAAATAAAACATTTATTATTATTAATATTATTATAATATATTAGCAGTTAATTTAGTATGGACATGTAAGACGAATATAAGAAGAAAGGTTACTTAGAAAAACATTCGAATGGTGTCCACCTCGAAGAAGAAGAAAAAAAAAGAAGACCTCGAAACTCATGGATGCAAGAAATAAGAATTGGAATGAGAACAAGAAGACTAAAGGACATGAGATGGATGGATAGGGACGAGTGGTAAAAGAAAGTAAAACTTTAGATACATTGCAAATCTGATTATAAAGGTATTATTATTATTATTTCAACAATGGAGAAGAACTAAAACCTAGTATTGAATGCACTTATTTAGGAACAAAATTAGACCATTCAGGCGACAACACAGTGGAAATTAAAAATAGAATCGCACGAACAAAACAAGCAATAAATGCTTTAAACTCTGTTTGGTGGAGCAAAAATATTACAAAAAATAGAAAATTACAAATATATCAAACCATAATTCAGATCATTTTAACATATGGTGCTGAAGTCTAGTAAATTCCTACCAGGGAAATGAAAAGAATTTTAAGTACAGAAATGGATGTTCTAAGAAGATCAGTTGGAAAATCTAGAATGGATAGAATACAAAATAAAGAAATACGGGAAATTATGGGTGTACAAGAGGAGCCGGACATCATAAACATTATAGAAAAGAAAAGATTACAGTGGTATGGCCATGTCAAAAGAATGCCAGAGTAAAGATTGCCAAAAATTGTTATGGAATGGATCCTAATGGAAAGGAGAAAGAGAGGAAGACCAAAGAAAACTTGAATAGAAGGGGTACAAGTAGCTATGAATATCAGAGGAATGGAGGAAGATCAATGGATGGACAGAGGAATGGCGTTTGGTTTCCGGAAGACGGCGGCAGCTGCCATGATACCGGATGATGATGATGATGATTATTATTATTATTATTATTATTATTATTATTATTATTATTAATAATACTATTATTAAAGAAGATAAAAAGGTCAAGTGATCTTTCTACTGTTTCTTGGGGTAGTAGGAGGTTACGGCTCCCACCTTTCTAGACAATCGGCACAAGATAGCCAAGTTGTCAGCCCTGCATTATGATCAGAACTTATTCTGGAATTCATATCTGTTAGAAGCTGAGTGACCCAAGGCCATGGTATCTTAGAAGGATTATGCAAGTTTACAACTCCAGACCCCATAGGGACTCGAAGGAAGAAAATTATTTGAATCTCTGTCTTTCCGCCACCGCCAAAGAACATACACATAATTTGACAAATCAGTGAACCTTGAATATAATCCACACACTCCGCCAAAAAGTAAGCACGAGTTAGTAATTTATTGAGAGTTAGTTGTTTACTAGGATATTGTGCATGAGAAAAATTTTAAAGAAGCACTTTGAAATGATCTCTCGATAGACGACGTAGATCTTGTTGATGACAAGAGTAGCTTATGTTTCAGTTGACATCCTGGCTTCTCCATTTCTGTCCATTCCTTATTCAAATATTTAACTCGAGTATGGTATTACACTACCCGAGTGCTCTTCATTTTCTGACATCAACCCTTTCACAGCAATTTAGCGTAATTCATTTATTTAATTTCATATTTGAATGCTTCTGATGACGCCACCGTCTAAATCACTTTATAATCTTAATTTTACCCCATCATCATCTTCTAAAACCAATCTCTTGTCGGTGAAACCATTCTTCTCTTCTTTGAGCTATGTTTTCCATTTCTTGATAGTCCCGCTGGCAAACAATTTTTCTTGGTCTTTCCATTATTTTTTCCCCAAAATTTATTCTTAAAAATTGTTTTAATCATTGCTTTTAACATTCAGGATAGACAGTCGAGACGGCCAACACAAGATGGTCAAAGATCTTAGAATGGATAACACTAAAGAGTTATCTTAGATACCTACATAGAAGGAAATGGAAATTGGGAACAGAGAAACAACGTCAGTAGTGACAATCTGTATAATAATAATAATAATAATAATAATAATAATAATAATAATAATAATAATAATAATAATAATAATAATAATAATAATAATAATAATAATAATAATAATAATAATAATTATGATAATGATGATAATGATGATAATGATAATGATAATGATAATGATGATAATGATAATAATGATAATAATAATAATAACAATAATAATAACAATAATAATAATAACAACAATAATAACAATAATAATAATAATAATGGTGATAATGATAATAATAATAATAATAATAATAATAATAATAATAATAATAATAATAATAATAATAATAATAATAGGCCTAATAATTGGTGTATAGATCCCAAGAATTAAATTAATTGTTGTTTAATTCGGCCAGAATCTTCTTCTTCTTCTTCTGCTTCATGAAATTAAGCCTTTTGACCTGTTTTCACATCAAGTGGGATTTAATGAATCCTCCCATCTAGTAAATGGGCGTCCAACATTTCTATGTCGGCCAGAATGTAAGGTGTAAAAACAAATTAAACATTTCATACAGTGTAAAAATATGAGAAGTAAAATATATTAATAAGTAAATTAAGTCCTGCAAAAATTAAGTTTTGGAGGTGTTCACCTGGAATTTCTACAACAGATAAAATAAGAAATGGTGTACTGAAAGAAAATATGAATGTTCAAACTTCAATTGTGTATTTTATAAAAAACACTAACGATTAAAATTATATGGTCATGTAAAAAGAATGGGAGAAGACAGATTCCAAAGAATGATATTATTATGGCTGACATATTGTAGAAAAGGTAGAGAACGGCAAAAACTAACGTGGGTTGATGGTTTTTAAGCAGCATGAAAGAAAATGGATTGTATGATGGGTATTGGAATGTCAGAAAGATGTGGAGGAAAATGACAGTTGCAGGAATAATAATAATAATAATAATAATAATAATAATAATAATAATAATAATAATAATAATAATAATAATAATAATAATAATAATAATAATAATAATAATATTCTTTTCATGTTATTAGACCTAGTGGTCTGTTACGGACTCAATCCAACGTTTAAAGGGTCTGTCCAATGATCTCTTGCCTGGTGGCTGGTAATTTAAGATTTGATGTGGTATTCTTGTTTTGCTCATTCTTCTTACGTGAGATTTCCAGTTGTTTCTGTATCTCTGTACATATTCCATGACTGATTCTCTTTGTAATTCTCTGAGAAACTCAGAATTCCTTTTATGGTCTTTTCTTGAGCAAGCTGCAGTACGTCTCATAAATTTCATTTCTGAAATAATATTACACGATTGTTTCTGTTATTTACACAGGTATCCTCAACCAAAATATACTATATTTTCTTCCACACTTCCCGGTCTTGAGTGTCTGTTTCTGTCATATTTCTCTTCTTCATGTTGTCTTGAATTCCCTTTATCCACATTGGCTTTCGTCTACCATGTTACCTTTTACCAAGAGGTATCCATTTCAATACTTCTTTGTCTGTTTCTGTGTCCCTTGTTCTCATTTTATGTTCATACCATCTTAGTTGGATTTTTTCAATCTCTTGTACAATATCCTTTTCAACATTCATTATTTCTGTTATTGTATTATTTCTTACTATATCCAATTTTGATATTCTTGCCGATCTTCTTAAAAAGTCCATCTCTGTGACTAATAATTTATTTCTGTGTTTTTGCTCAATGTCCATGTTTCCGCACCGTATAATAAAATACTCTTCACAATTGTGTTATATATTAATAATTTAGTCCTCTTGAATATATGCTTACTCCATAAAATATAATTTAATATGCCAATAGCTTTCTTTGTCTCTATTATTCTTTTTTCTATGTCTAATTCAGATGATCCATCTTTTTGAATTATTGATCCCAAATACTTAAAATATTCTACTGTTTTAATCTTTGATCCATTTATTTCTAATTCCTCGGAAAGATCTCTGCTCATATATTCTGTTTTATTATAATTAATTGTTAAACCCTATCTTGAGTATACTTCCTCTGGCTTCCTACCCGTATAGTTTGCATCTTCACATCCTGAAGTGACTACCACCTGATCATCTGCGAATAATAAGTTATGTAGGTATTTATTCTCTTTTAATTTTAATCCCATTGGTTTACATTTATTTAACTATTCCTGTAATACAATATCTAATGTATATTTTAAGTAATGTCGGTGACATTGTGCACCCCTGTAGTAACCCGTTTGTAGTTATCAACTCTTCTGTTAATTCTGAGCGCATTTTAACTCTACGTTTGTTATTAAAGTATATCTTTTTATTATATGTATAATTTGGTTATTAAATAATAATAATAATAATAATAGTAATAATAATAATAATAATAATAATAATAATAATAATACAGGAGTAAAGCTCCAGTGGATACTATGAAGTGGATTGATGAAGTCAAAAAGGACTTAAAATTGGCAGGAATTATTAAAGAAGATATCCCAAACAGAGATATATTTAGAATTAAGGTGAATAAGTGGCAAGTTGACCAAGAGGACAAACCGAAGAAAAAAACTGGAATAACGTGAACAGATGATGGAAAACAAGCTCATAGCAAAAGAATGAAAGAAATTTGGGCTCAAAGGAAACGCCTCTAAGTACTTTGCGTAGTTCTGTATGGGCTCATCCGCAATCAAAAAATAATAATAATAGCAGCGTTTAGTTTTTAACAAATGTAGTGTTTATTTGAGAAACTGTATATAAAAGTTTGTATGGTAAACACGTCCAAACATGTATTATATTCACAGGAGACGCTGAATATAAAAGTGTGAGATGAAACTCGTGTGACATTAAGAAGTGAGAAGTAAATAAATAATGTAGGAAAGTCAAGTTGCGAGGCATTGTGTTCAGCTGAACTCTGAACTTTGAAGTTTTGATCGCCCCCCGAGCAATTGTACTGAACTCCACAATTAGTTGAATTGTTCAACCGGCGTGTCATGTCCACGACACCTGTTCTGACTATCCACGTCATAACATAGCCAGTCAAGATAACGAGCCTGCGCATGCGTCCGATCAAGCAAAAGTCAATTTCAACACTACCTGTATTTTATTTTATGTCATGTCTCTTTTCACAACCCATATCGTATTTTTAAAAATTCCATCACGCAGGAACTGTGTAAACTGAGCGAATTCTTCAGCAAGTCGAACTCATGGCCCAATTTCAGGTAAACCCCCATTTCAAATTGTCGGATTTCGCTGATTTTTTGAGAATACTTTCCTTAATTTATTTCGACAGCATATGAGTTCGGTTGCAAAAAAATAAAAAAAGATGCCTCAGTTGGAGCAATTTTTATATTTTAATTTCAGGTGAACTCCTACTCCTAATGGTCAGATTTTGCTGGCTAATGAACTCAACCTTTCCTTTATTTTTTAATTGATTGCTATATGCCCAATTTGGTTCCGAAAAATCAAAACAAAAAAAAAATGTGGCCGCTAGAGTGTTAACAGATATACGCGCATTCACACAAACACAATCATAAATAAATAAATAAATAAATATATATATATATATATATATATATATATATATATATATATATATGTGCGCAAGGAGATGCACTATCTCCTCTACTATTTAATTTTGTTCTAGAGCATGCCATTAAATCTTTAGAGAATGAGGAAGACTTACAACTGAATGGTATTAATAAACTGTTAGTTTATGCTGATGATTTAGTATTGTTGGCCGATAGCGAGGAGATACTAAAGGACAATACGCACACACTATTGAGTAACACTAAGAACTTAGGACTGGAAGTAAATATCAATAAAACTAAATATATGGTCACACGTAGAAATACATTATATAATGGAAATGGACAGCTAATGACAAATGAGGGAAATTTTGAGGAAGTGGATTACCTGTTTCCCTGGACACACTCAATAATCACTTCACAGGTATAACTACTACTCCAAAGGATAAAGAACAAACAATAAATGAATTATCACTGACAAATCAACCCGACAGAGAACATTTCCACTTCTCATATGTTACAGACTACGACGTAAAGAAAGCCATCATGCGAATAAAAACCAAAGCAGAAGGAACTGACCGTATAAATATTACTTTACTGAATAAAATAATCGAAGCTATACTACCTACTATAACTCATATTTTTAACTCCTCACTACAAACTTCTACATATCCCTCATTGTGGAAACAAGCCCTCGTACGTCCACTGCCTAAAGTTAAAACGCCCTCAACCCCGAACGACTTTCGACCCATTAGCATTTTACCTACTCTTTCAAAAGCTCTGGAACGATTAGTCCATAAACAACTGACTGAATACCTAAATGATTACAACCTTCTAGATCAATTTCAGTCAGGCTTCAGGACAGGACACAATACAAATACTGCTCTACTAAATATTTGCGAAGACATACGCGAAGCTGCTGATAATCGAAAACTTACCGTTCTTACATTACTGGACTTTAGTAAAGCATTCGACACGGTAGACTTGGACTTATTGTTGCATAAACTTAAAAACCTCTTACTCTCTGATAGTGCCACGAAATGGTTCAATTCCTACCTTCATGAGCGCCAGCAATCTGTTATAGGAAATCATACATTATGTTCTTCTTGGTCCTTCCGTAAAGCTGGGGTTCCACAGGGTTCGGTACTTGGACCTTTGCTTTTTTCAATCTACATAAATGACATATCTAACTCCCTAAAGCATTGCAAACATAATTTATTTGCAGACGACATGCAAATCTACATCCACACAGACAAATATTCACTAAATGACGCTGTTGCCAAAATTAACGAGGATCTTGACTCACTAATGACTTGGACAGTTAAAATATGGACTGCAATTAAATCCTACAAAGTCACAATCAATCATTATGGGTCATCAGAGACTATTATCTACAATTAACCTAAACACAGTTTCGCATGTGTCACTAAACGGAGTTCAAATCCCTTATAGTGAGACAGTAAAAATTCTAGGAGTATTTATTGACAAAAACTTAAATTGGAATACACAAATAAACCATACATGCAAAACAGTCTTCTCAATAATACATTCATTAAATCGTGTACGAAATTGTTTGCCATTCGCCCTTAGGAAAATGTTAGTAGAAACACTTGCAATGCCCCATTTTGATTATTGTGACACTCTTTTTACAGACTTAAATATTATTTCCACTCAAAGACTTCAACGTGTTCATAATTCTTGCGCACGTTTTATTTGTGGTATTCGCAAATTTGACCATGTTACACCGTCCCTGGAACAATTATCGTGGTTTCGTCTAAGAGATCGTAGAACTGTCCATTCCCTATCCCTTCTCTATAAAATACTTCACACATCATCGCCTAATTATTTATCACGCCGCTTCATCAGACTATCCGACACACATAATCTTGACACTCGATCCCATCAGCACATTGTCCTTTATATCCCGCCTCATCACACTGTATATTATTCATTATCTTTTACGGTGTCACTTACCAAAACATGGAATTCCCTTCCACCCTATGTCAGAGACTGTCAAACTATAACATCCTTCAAAAACAAACTAAAGGATTATTTAATAACAAACTGACTTATACACCTCACTGATAGTATTCTTTTAGCAATATTAATATATTTAATTATTTATGTAAATAATATTAAGAATAACAAATATTTTATTTGTTTTGTTTTAAATATTGTATAATCGTAAAATTAGTTTTCTATATCTCATTATTTTCCTGTTTTTTATATACACTAGACAGGGACAATTTAATATGTCTTGCTTGTATACATTTTATTATTAGTTTTAGTCTTAATTTTAACTAATATTAACTGGTTGTATTATAGATCGTAATATGTATATTAGATATTATCTTTGATCAAATTTTTACTTAGTGTTTAATATTAGAGTTAATTAAGATTGTTATATTCTTATGTAATATATGTTTGTCCTGGTGAGTGGAAGAGAAGGCCACATGGCCTTAACTCCACCAGGCTAAATAAATAAATCTAAATCTAAATGAATTCAAATACCTAGGAACAATAATCACAAATAGGAATGAGATGCACAAAGAAATGAAACATAGGCTCAATTCTGGAAATGCGTGTTATTATGCATTGCAGAGACTCTTGATGTCCCAACTCCTTTCAAAAAACGTTAAACTGAAAATATATAAAACTATTATTCTACCAGTTATACTATATGGGTGCGAAACATGGACTCTTACTTTAAGGAATGAAAGGAGATTACAAGTATTTGAGAATAAAGTACTTAGGAAAATTTTTGGACCAAAGAGAGATGAACAGACAGGTGAATGGAGAAGACAGCATAACAATGAACTACATGGTCTTTATAGGAAGCCGGATATAATAAGAACAGTTAAATCTCGTAGACTGCGTTGGGCAGGACATGTTGCACGTATGGGGAATGAAAGACTTGCATGGAAGCTTCTTGTAGGAAAGCCAGAGGGAAAACGCCCAGTTGGTAGACCGAGAATGAGGTGGGAGAATAACATTAACTATGATTTGAGGGAAGTAGATTATACAGGGAATGGTTGGAAAGCATTAGCTCAGGATAGGGATGTATGGAGAGCTTATGTCCGCGCGGCCATGAACCTACGGGTTAGATAGTGCCAGAGAGTAAGTGAGTATATATATGAAGGGCTTAGGGCTATAACATGATAAGCCACGTATTGTTCTTTCTGAGATAGGCCTATAACTAACTCATTGGCACTATCGAGCCCATAGGTTCATGCCCGTGCGGATATAACGTCTCCATACATCCCTATCCTGAGCTAAAATTTTCCAATCATTCCCTGTATAATCTACTTCTCTCAAATCATAGTTAATGTTATTCTCACATCTCGTTCTTGGCCTACCAACTGGGTGATTTCCTTCTGGTTTTCCTACAAGAAGCTTCCATGTACGTCTTTCATTCTCCATTCGTGTCACAGGTCCTACCCATCACAGTCTACGAGACTTAACTGTTCTTATTATATCTGGGTTCCTATAAAGATCATGCAGTTCACTGTTATGTAGTCTTCTCCATCCACCTGTCCTGAGATAGGCCTATAAGGATTTTAATGTTTCAGAAAATTATAAATACTATTGTGATGTATTGTTGTCAATGCATCATGTGCCTGTATGTTTTAACCCATCACTGCACTGGCGCACTTACAAATGATTTTATGGATATTTCTATACATTTATTTGCTATAATTGTATAGTCCATGAGGGCTAAAGTGTCTACAATATTTTAGAAAGAGAAAGAGAGTACTCACCATCTTCTTTCTCACTCATACGCATATCTCTTCACGGTGACAGCGGTAGGGCAGACACTCCCTGCAGTGAACATAGATCAGTGGTGGCATTCCCTTCTAAAGATTATTCCTGGCAAGTTTCTATGTCTTCATTTTCATTTTCATCGTCGTCGGTATCGTCTAAATTTATTTCAAACCGATCACTAATTTTGTCCATTAAACCGCCTGCCTGCCAATATGACTCTTCAATCTTTTCAGTGTGTTCACACGCTCTTCTCCAATTTTCTGTAGTCACTTTTAACAGAGCACTCTGAACCAGTCGCCACTGACAAAAAATACCTGACACAAAAGTGACTGGACGAAAGTGGGGGGGGGAGTTTTTCTAGCATTCCTAAGTAATTTTACAAGGGTAGCCCATTGTGTTTTGCGAAGGGTGGAAGAACAGTTCTCTAGACAAGGATAGCAGAAATCATGCCAACTTAGTCCTTTTACACTATAATAAATGGCATTTCTTAACAGAATGTGGTTTATCATGTTACTGCCCTAAGCCCTTCATATATATACATACGATCATGGTCAATTTCGATATCTAGCCTACTAGATATAACAGAGAAGGTCTTTAAAAAAATCAAAAATATTTTCTTGAGAACAACCTCATCGGAATTTGCCAATAGCAAACAAATAGAAAATTACAGAATCGTGTTTTATAGTTTGAAAAAAAAATGGAGGACTATTGGTTACTATGCTCGCCTCTGGTTCCATGATTTGCGATTTCAAATCCGGCTGGGTTCGATGAGTTTTTAAGGGCATAAAATTCTTAGAAGTAAATTCCTTTGGAATGGAAGTAAAGCTTTGCGTCTCGTTTCATAGACTTATGGCACATAAATAAGATCTGGAAATTTTAAAATATGGCCTCTGGGCAAAATGTCTCAGCCAAATTTTGAATTGTTGCACTAACAACCTCAGTTCTAAATTGATAAAGGTCAAGGTAAGACCTTTGAGGTAGTAGGAAGTTAAAACTCTCTCCTCCTAGAGAATCGGCAAGAGATGTCAGCCCTGCGTGAAGGGCCCTTATACATCCAAAATGTAGTCTAGCACTCGTTTCTATTAGATGCTGAGACGACCCCCAGGACCATGGTGCCTCCAGAAGATTTAGCCAAGTTTAAAATTCCTGATTCTATCGGCACTCACATCTCCCGCTAGGGAGTACCTTTGTTCCCATGTGACAGGTATGGGGTATATACTATACATACATAACTTATGCAGAGAAATGGCTAAGAAAATGTGAAAGCTATAAATTGTAACGTAGCTGAGTCAAACATAATGTTGATTAGATAAGATAATGTCCCCACAAGAAAGAGGATTAATAAGGTTCGGATACTGCATAAAAGTTTGAATCCCAAAATAATTAAATGCATCTGAGAACAGTTCTTGCTATTGACTTCACGAATTTGTATAGAATAGCCTACTGCATAAAGTTAAGTAATAAAACTTACATTATTTTCTACTAAATAAGACATTTTATTCGAACCTGATCAGCTTATATCCTCGGATCATGCATAGAATCGCCGAATCCACCAGCACAAGCTATCTGATTAATAAACATCAATTATCTTATCATAAGTAATGCCACGAGTGATTTCCAAATTATCTAGAGGGTTTGGAAATCAAGAGTGGTATTTGTTAGGACTTTTTAACGAATACAAATCAGCTGTTTACTAAAAAATTATTATTTAAAAATAGTAATTTTAAAAGATGTATATATTTAATGTAAACTGCGATGTTTGAAAATAAACGACACATATTTGGTTATGTTTAATTTATTCATCACTTCAACTTGATCATATTATTTATTGCCGAATAGAATCGCAATATTGTAAGAATGCACCCTAGTGGAAAGAAAAAAATCATCATGATGAACAAATTCGTTTTAGGCCATGTGGCCTGTACGGTAAACCTAGCGAAGATGGTCTTGATCTTTCCACCGATGTTTTGGTCTTCCTTGGTCCCTATGTCCAGTTGGGGTATATTGGAATGCCAATTTTTGAAGTCTATTTCTTGCCATTCTTCTCAGATGATGTTTCCATTCTTGATGGTATCTTTGTATATCTTCATTTAAACTTGTTACTCCACGTTTTCCTCTGATAATAGTGTTCCTTTGGTGATCCAGTCTATTAACTCCTAACAATGATCGTAAGAACCGCATTTGGCTTACTTGAAGTTCATGAGAGTTTCTTTTATTTAAAATCCAAATTTCACTTCCGTATTTTAGAGCAGCTTTTGATGTGATGTTATGTAATCTTAGTTTTGTCTCTGTCCTCATCTGTTTACCAAAATGTCTTCGTATTACCCCATTCATTTTATTATATTTTTTGTAAATTTTGAATCAATGTCGCTCTTATACTCTGCAAATACACTTCCTAAGTAAGAGAAATCTGACACTTGTTCTATAATTTTTCCATCAATCTCAATTTTCACCCGTTGTATGTTTTTTCCACACATTGCCATTGTTTTGGATTTTGAAGTGGAAATTTTCCTATTATATTTGCTGGCAATTTTGAATAATTGATACGCTGCTATTTGTAAGCTATCTTCGGAATCTGATAATATTATTTGATCATCAGCATATAATATTGTTTGAATTATTTTATTCCTAGTTATTGAAATTCCACTATTTGCTGTTTGTTTCCATTCTTACACTATTCTGTTAATATGTATAGGCTATATTAAATAAGAGTGGAGATAAAATGAAACACATCAAACTGTATATTATAACCAACATTATTAATTATTAGTTCTTTTAATTTTTCTAAAACAACTCAGTAAAATCAGTATTTAAAAACACAATTATCATTGAACACACAATTATGAAATGTGTAGGTCGAAGGAATCTGTTCATTATTTGCTATATTCTACATATTTGTTAGAGAATCAGTCACTGCAAAATAATGCTGTGACCTGTTCAGAATATTAAAAAGTATGAGCTTTCTTTATTTTGGTAATCAATATTCGATAATTATCGAGGTGAAACATGACTGTGATTGGTTGTAAAAGAAAATTCATTGAAACGTGACTGGTCATTGACTCTCATTTGGGGCATGAGTTAAATAGTCCTATTAATTAATTCATTAACAATCACGTTTATTCCTCTAATAAATAATAGTTTTAAAAAACAAAAACAGCACGCTTTATTACAAAACCGAACTCAAAAATGAAAAATAATTTTAATTTCCAACACACTTGGGATAAAATTAAAGTGCTCAACAAAAAAATCATCTCCAACACATCTAGAATAAAACTAGAGTTATCTACAAAACATAATTTTACCATCAAAAGCGTGGGGTGCTCTATATCAATTAATAAATTTGATAATAAACAGATATTGGTAAAAGTAAAGTCTCTAAGAAGAACATGTAAAAATCATAAAAAGCACCCCACGCTTTTGATGGTAAAATTATTTTCTTTTTGTTGATAATTCTAGTTTTATTCTATATGTGTTGGAGATGATTTTTTTGTTGACCACTTTAAATTTATCCCAAGCGTATTGGAAATTAAAATTATTTTTCATTTTTGAGTTCGGTTTTGTAATAAAGCGTGCTGTTTTAGTTTTTTAGAACTATTATTTATTTTTTAGTTTTAATATTTTACAGAATAAGATAAGAATGTAAATATCTTTAAATCCCATACTAATGTAGTATGAGCTAAAAGTATTACTCTTCTAAAAAAAATTCTCCCCAGCCGGATTCGAACCAGCGACTTATGGATTACTGAAATTATATACCACTAGTTCACGCTCTACCAACTGAGCTCTTACAACGATTGACTATGAAGTCGACAAGTCCGTAACCTATTATACCAGTTTTAATTTTCTTTTATTTTCTGATGATTCTGGCCAGGAATTTAGAAATAAAATATGAAATTATTGTAGTGTCACGGGTTCTTTACAAGTATACAAAGTTATAAGTCGATCCAATGTCTCTAAGTGGGTGAAAATCGTGTTCAAAGATTCCGCTACATAAATACAGACACTTTTTTGATTTTCTGATGATTCTGGCCAGGATTTTAGAAAATGAATATGAAATTATTGTATTGTCACGGGTCCTTTACAAGTATACAAAGTTTCAAGTCTATCCTATGTTTCTAAGTGGGTGAAAATCGTGTTCAAAGATTCCGTTACATAAATACAAAGACACTTTTTTTGATTTTCTGATGACTCTGGCCAGGATTTTAGAAAATGAATATGACATTTTTATATTTTCACGGGTCCTTTACAAGTATACAAAATTTCAAGTCGATCCAATTATTTTAAGTGGGTGAAAAACGCGTTGAATGATTCAGTTACATAGATAGTTAGATAGATAGATAGATAGATAGATAGATACAGGTCAAGCTAATATAAAGCGTGTAAAAAAGCAACCAACGGTACGGACCCATAATTACTCAATACTAATCCCCTATTAGTTTTAAGCTTGTAACATGACTTTTACTTGATATCGATTTTATGAAACCGAAACAAAGTTAATTTTGTGACCTAAGACACAGCTGGGATTTCAACTTTGATGAAGAGCTATTCACAATTCAGTGACAAAATCCACTTATCGGTCTGATGAGCTTAAACTCTGCTGTCGAACTCTGAGTGTCTTAGCTTCTCAAGTAGAAAAACAAGATAAAACATTGTCTTCAAACTTACTTTTCCCATTACACTTTTCTTAAGGAAATATGTTTTTCCCTAACTTTAATGCAATATCAATTACTGAAATCAAACATAATATGAAATTAAATAAAATACTACGAAATGGTATCTTTACCTTGTCGTGGTGGAGTGGCTTGTGCGCTTAAATGATCCTGAGAGCTATGCCGGCGGTAGCATTGCTGCCGAAAGGGTTACCCATGCCGGACTGGTCGAAGGTGATAAGCCAGACGAAATAAGTACCTTGGTCGAAAGAGTGACGATCTTTCACCGTAAAAATACAACCGTCAAGACATGCGGACATGGGTTCTACTGGGGTAAAATTTTCCGGAGGTCAAATAGTCCCCCATTCGGTTCTCCGGGCGGGGACTACTTCAGGGAACCCATGCCAAAGGCTCAAACACAGGGACATGTTCCTAGGAACATGGAATGTTAGGACTTTATACAATAGCGGGGCACTAGAGATATTAACGCGGGAATTGGATAAATCGCCCTTGGATATAGTCGCTTTACAGGAAGTTAGGTGGCCAGGAGAAAGTAGTCAGGAATCAGGAAGCTTAGCATTATACTATGGGGGTGCAGAAAGACCTGCATTTGGAACGGGTTTTTTAGTCAGAAGGAGGATCCTATCCGCTATCCGAGATATTAAGTTTGTTAGTGATAGGATATCATACATAATTCTAAAGGGTAAACGACATGATTTTATAATTGTAAATGTACATGCCCCCACAGAAGATAAAGATGACAAGATCAAGGATGAGTTTTATGAAGAATTAGAATGCTTATTTGATAGCCTTTCACGATATCATATGAAAATTGTCTTAGGAGATTTTAATGCAAAAGTGGGGCAGGAAGATATATTCAAACCAACAATAGGCAAATTCAGTCTTCATGAAGATAGTAACGACAACGGGGTTAGATTAGTCACATTTGCCACATCGAAGAATCTCATTGTTAAGAGCACAACATTTCAGCATAAGGATATTCATAAATATACCTGGACGTCCCCAGATGGAGAAACTCGGAACCAGATAGATCATGTATTAGTGGATAAACGCTGGCACAGTAGCATCATTGATGTTAGATCAGTTAGAGGGACAGACTGCAATTCAGATCATCATCTGGTCAGGGTGAAAATCAGACAACGGCTATCGCTTATGAGAGGAACAAACGCTAAAGATGATTCAGTAAAATATGAATTAAAAAACTTGAAAAATGATGAAATGCGGCAAGAATACCAAATCAAAATTTCTAATAGATTTGAAGTACTGGAATCTTCAGATGACAATGTGGCAAACGAAGAAGAAACTGATATAAATAAAGAATGGGAGGCTATAAGAGATACTATTAAATTGTCAGCATCAGAAAGCATTGGTTGTTTAAAAAAGAGGCAAAACAAGAAATGGTTTGATGAGGAATGTGCTGACATTGTGAAGAAAAGAAATCTAGCAAAATTGAAATGGTTACACGAGCCAAATGAGGTAAATTTAGAGCAATTGGGTAGTATTAGACGGGAAACCACCAAGTTACTAAAGAGTAAAAAGAGGGAATATTTGAGAGAGAAGATTAATGATCTTGAAATGAATGCAGAAAATAGGAACATTAGAGAATTATATCAGGGAATTAGGATAGAGAAGAAAGGGTTTCAGGCTAGAACAAACATAATTCGGAATGAAAATGGGGATATGATTGCAGATTCCAAGAGTATATTAAATAGATGGAAAAGTTATTTTAATCAGCTATTAAATGTACATACATAACAGGACATTGAGGAGGATAAGTTACAGACAGCAGAAATGCTAATCGCAGAGCCAAGTGCATTAGAGGTTGAAATGGCAATTGAAAAATTGAAGATGTATAAAGCATCAGGTTCAGATGAGATCCCAGCAGAACTGATAAAATCAGGGGGAGAAAAATTGATGGACAAGATACGCTGGTTGCTTAGTATGATTTGGGAAAAAGAAGCTCTTCCAGATGAATGGAAGGAATCAATTATCGTACCAATTTATAAGAAAGGAGATAAAACTGATTGCAACAACTATAGGGGCATCTCATTACTTTCAACTTCGTACAAAATTCTAACAAATATATTAGTAAGCAGACTTGCTTCCTATATTGATGACATTCTAGGAGATCATCAATGTGCATTTAGAAGAAACAGGTCTACAACAGATCAGATTTTTAGTATAAGACAGATTTTAGAAAAGAAATGGGAATATAATGATACTGTACATCAACTATATGTAGACTTCAAAAAAGCATATGATTCAATTAAGAGGGAGAAGTTATATAGTATCCTGCTGGAGTTCGGAATTCCCAAAAAGTTTTTTTTTTTTTTTTAAATTTTATTACATTATATTTCAACCCGTGTTTTACCATGGGCATATCACGGGATATTTACAGTTATTTACATACATTTACATTTTGTTTTGCTGTATTTTGATTGTTCAAGAGTTTATTCTTGAAGTGAGCGGAAGATGTTGGTGATGAAGTTCGTCACTGTGACGGTGTTGATGTGGTGCTGTAGTATCTGAGGTAGAGTTTGGGTTGTTAGAACAGGAGGCCGGTCTCTGGAGTACAGTGAACATTCTGTCAGAAGATGTATTGCTGTCTGTGGTGGACTTTCGGGGCAGTTACATAGGGGAGATGGTGACTTTTTGATCCTGTGAAGATATGTACGGAAGCGTCCGTGGTTGTTTAGGAATTGTGTAAGGATGAAGTTTGGCCATAGGGATATAGAGAGCCGGTGGTGAATAGAGGGAATGAACTGTTTGGTGTGAAATGATACCTCGGAGTTGGTATATGTTGCATTCCATATGTTGATGTAATAGTTTAGCAGAAGTTGCTTGGCTCGAGAAATAGGGATGGAGTTATAGGTTACAGTATTTTTATAGCTGGCAGCTATTTTTGCTAGATAATCGGCTCGTTCGTTACCTCTGATTCCTGTATGTCCTCTGATCCAGTTTAGTGAGACTTGAGTTGTCTTCTTCAGAGTGATAATTTTCTTTCTGGTGTTGACTGCTATTGGTTGTGTAGTTCTTTTGTTAGAGATGGCCAGAAGTGCTGCTTGCGAGTCCACGTGTATTGCATAGGAAGTGTTTACATTACTTTGTTGTTGATCCAGTCCACTGCCATTTGGATGCCTATAAGTTCTGCTTGAAATATAGAGCATTCGTTGTCCAGTCTACGTGACTCGGTGTAAATTTCTTTTGAATTTTCTTCTACGACTAATCCAGCTCCGACGTGGTTTTCCGTTTTTGATCCATCTGTGAAGATCTGTATGTTGGCTGGGATAACTGTACCTCTGTAATCTATTGTTATGATGTTGTCTTTCGGATGGATTCCTCCATATCTGGTTAATACTTCAGTCTTCTTAAGTTTGGGCAGGACTGCATTAGTGGGCAAGCCTCTACTAGCGGCTTTTATGTCTTTGCTCAGATGTAGGGCTAGCTCTATTGGCATTGTCCCTGCTATTGCTTGCAGATCTACGTTGGAGACTGTTTTGTATGCTTTGGTCGCGAAAATTAGGAAAGATCTTTGGATCTGCGTTAATTTAATATTAGCTCTTCTGGATAATGATTGGCTCCAGGCCTCCGCCGCATAACTGATGACTGGGAGGATGGCATGATTATAAATAGTGAGAAGGTGGTGGTAAGAGATTCCCAAGATGATTGGAACATCGAATTAGGTTATTTCGAAGCTTCAGTAATTTGTTTTCTAGGAATTGAGTGTGGGGAAACCAATCCATCTTGCAGTCAAGCATAACTCCCAAGTATTTCATTCTTGAGACAACATTTATACCCCACTTTATGACTGTCGGATGAGTACTGTATTCTGTTCTTTTCCGGATGTACATTGGCATAAGTGCTGTTTTATCCTGTGCTATTTCTAATTCCCAAAAAGTTAGTTAGACTTATACGAATGTGTCTAAATGGCTCAACGAGTAGGGTGCGTGTAGGCAAACAGTTTTCAGACACTTTTGAAATCCAGAATGGGTTGAAGCAAGGAGATGCACTATCTCCTCTACTATTTAATTTTGTACTAGAGCATGCCATTAAATCTTTAGAGAATAAGGAACGCTTACAACTGAATGGTATTAATAAGCTGTTAGTTTATGCTGATGATGTAGTACTACTGGCCGATTGCGAGGAGATACTAAGGGCCAACACGCACACACTATTGAGTAACACTAAGAAATTGGGACTGGAAGTAAATATCAGTAAAACTAAATATATGGTCACACGTAGAAATTCAGTATATAATGGAAATGGACAGCTAAGGACAAATGAGGGAAATTTTGAGGAAGTGGCTGAATTCAAATACCTAGGAACAATAATCACAAATAGGAATGAGATGCACAAAGAAATTAAACATAGGCTCAATTCTGGAAATGCGTGCTATTATGCATTGCAGAGACTCTTGATGTCCCAACTCCTTTTAAAAAACGTTAACCTGAAAATATACAAAACTATTATTCTACCAGTTATATTATATGGGTGCGAAACATGGACTCTTACTTTAAGGGAGGAAAGGAGATTACGAGTATTTGAGAATAAAGTTCTTAGGAAAATTTTTGGACCAAAGAGAGATGAACAGACAGGTGAATGGAGAAGACTACATAACAATGAACTACATGGTCTTTATAGGAAGCCAGATATAATAAGAACAGTTAAGTCCCGTAGACTGCGATGGGCAGGACATGTTGCGCGTATGAGGAATGAAAGACGTGCATGGAAACTTCTTGTAGGAAAGCCAGAAGGAAAACGCCCAGTTGGTAGACCAAGAATGAGGTGGGAGAACAACATTAACTATGATTTGAGGAAAGTAGATTATGCAGGGAATGATTGGAAAGCATTAGCTCAGGATAGGGATGTATGGAGAGCTTATGTCCGCGCGGCCATGAACCTACGGGTTCGATAGTGCCAGTGAGTAAGTAAGTAAGTAAGTAAGTACGAATGTGTAAGAATCAATAGAATGTATAACGACAGAATCACGAAGCAGATGTTGCACTACAGACCACTAGGACGAAGGAATGTAGGAAGACCCAGTAAAAGATGGACAAACAAATTCTAACATGAGATCGGAATAGACCATAAGGTCTAATGCTTGATGCTAACGATGATGTTAAAATACTATTTTTTTTAATAAATGAAATGTTTGAAAGAAAAACTTCGGAGAAGATATAAACTAACTTACTAATTCACTTGCACTATCGAACCCATTGGTTCATGGCCGCGCGGATATAAACTCTCCATAATCCCTATCCTGAGCTAATATTTTCCAATCATCCGCTGTATAATATACTTCCCTCAAATCATGGCTAATATTATTTTCCCACCTCATTCTTGATCTACCAACTGGGCGTTTTCTCTCTGATTTTCCTACAAGAAGCGTCCATGCACATTTCTTTCATTCCACATTCTTGCCACATGCCCTGCCTATCGCAGTCTGCGAGCCTTGACTGTTCTTATTATATCCGGTTTCCTATAAAGTTCTCTTGAAATGATATATGGACCAATTAATAAAAATGTTACCTGGAGAATAATATACAACAAAGAATTCTCTGAACCGTTATAATTCAGCTGGCATAGTAGTCTACCTTAATTAAAGTCCATCCATAGTAATTCTGTCCGAAGGCAGGTCCTTCACTTCAATCATAGCATTTTTCATGCTATGCTTGCAGCTTTACTAGGGAATTGTAAGTGTGGTAGCTTCCCGTTGCTTTCCACACCGGTGAAGGATGATGATGATGACCATATGATTTCGGGGACCGTTTGGGCCTTAAAGTTTTCCTGATATTTGTCTTACAGGTGAGGAAAACTCCGATAAAAACCTCACCCAGAGAAACTGCCCCGACTGGGGATCGAACCCGGGCCCGTTGCGTGAAAGGCAGCACGCTACCTCGAGACAACAGCGGTGGACTTAATTAAAATAGTATATTAAAATGGGAAGGACATGTGCTGAGAATAAAAACTGAAAACATCATTTATAATTAGTGATCTATAAGGATGATTTAGGATAGGAAGTCCCAGAAGTAGATGCATTGATATAATGTTGGAGGACATAAGGAAACTGGGCATCAAGAGCTGATGGACAGTAATGTCAATTTGAGGGAAAATGCCAAAAGTAATCGAAGCCCCTGTAATGGGCTGTAATGATATTTTGATGGCGATGTAGGCTTGCACAGTATAGAAATTATTTAAAAAATATCAATATAATATATAGCGACTAGTATTCGACAAAGCAAGAAAATATTTTACAATAATATATCCCTAAGTACCGGTAATGATCATGTTTTGTTAGAGCGGCATATTTTATACTCGGAGCTCTTTGGCAAAAGAAAATAAAGTATTATACGTAGATGTTTGACAGCAAACGCTAGTATTTCATAAGCGATAGATTGGTCGAGAAGGACCAGTCTGTCTGCCTATTCCCGTACATTTTCATGTGGGGAAAGATTACTCTCTCGCGTGAAATAATTTAATCGCGCTTTTTCCGCACAGATGTCAGTAAGAGACAAGGTTAGCTCATTTCCTCAAAGAAAAAGCTAGTAGGCATTTAACGTATTACAGTACTCGGATGAAAAATGTCGATTAAATTTTGCCTAGAGGCTTTAATAAATTTAGGCTTGAACTTCTTTTAAGAGCCCAAAAATATTCAGAATCCGAACCCATGGCTTAAAGTCCCTCTTGGAGGAATAAACTATTCTTAAACTTAATAAGAAAAGCGGTGCCTTTGATGTTATTCTCTTTCTCCAATACTCAGTAGGTGTACATCGCAGAAAATAGTTGCACTTAATGTTTTAATATATGGCGTAAGGGTAGTTTTAAAGAATGATGCAGTACTGATTCATGTTCGCGGAGATCTGCTATTATATTAAAATTATATTTCATTTCATAAGTATAATTGTTTTAAAATGTACAAGTTAAATAGGCCTATTGACATTATACCAACTGCAGCATACCCAACATTTCAAGAAAGTGACATGCAATAAAATACACAGGGTGTTCGGAAATTTATATTACAAACTTATAGGGCTAGTAGACAATATTTTGAATACGAACCCATGTCCGGAAATGTACCTTTTCCGTTCTACAGCCATTACAATGTGTCGGATTTGCCGTTGTTGTTTTGCAACCGCATAGGAAACACATGCACAGGAGATTAACAGTACACAAGGTGTGATGGAACGAGTGTACCGGAACATGATTCGTCGGTACATTGTGTGCAACGACGTTGGTGGTCGTCACATGGAGCCTCTGTTGTAGTGAGCAGTTTCGTATGGGACACATCCAGTGCAGAAGACAGAAACAAATTTGTTTTTTCCACTGTTAGCACAAGTTCTTGTGATCAATGAAAGTGTTTTTGGTACTTTGGTATTGTTATCAAATAAATTTGACTTTCTTTTGAAATAAGTCAAACTTCATTTAATTCTTTACCTTACGTCACACCTCATTTGACATACTGCTCTTCTGGCGTCATGTACTGACTATCAGGTTACTAAACAACACCGACAAATCCGATACATTTTAATGGGTGTAGCGCGGAAACGGTACGTTTCCGGACATGGGTTCCTATTCAAAATATTGTCTACTCAGTCTCCTATACTAGCCATAGAAGTCTGTAATATGAATTTCCGAACAATTGTTATAGTACACTGGTGTACTTCATTACTTCCCTTGTATTTAAAGATTAAGTTTTACTGTTAAACTTATTGGTTTTGTGATACCATGCTCATGTATCTAAGTTGACGACCCTGTACTCTAGACATAATGACGGCTTCTGCGAGTAAGTATTGAGTTCTTCCATGTACTATCTCAAACAAAAAGGTAGTGAATAATTGAACAGGAAATGTAAATAAATAGCTTTGAATAGTCCCATTAGAATATCGGATTACTGGAGTTATTTTTTATAATGTAACTTGTTAACTGTTTATAATTAGTATAGTGTATATCTATATTTGTCGAATATTTATTTGTATTTGTGCTGGTTGAGTGGAAGAGAGGGCCTTATGGCCTTAACTCTGCCAGAATAAATAAAGTATTATTATTATTATTATTATTATTATTATTATTATTATTGTTTTTTTCCATTGTTTCTCGCACGTGTAATTCTCGTGCCATCAATTCTCGTCCGAATCTGCTCCCAGCTGATCATGACGTGACATATAAAAAAAGTGCATAGTGGGGGAAAAAAAGAGAACGGGCTAGCGATGAATGATATTTTACTTTTTTCATGATTTAAATTACAATTTAGTAACTTGGATTTTTTAATCCTAAAAACTCGACTATAAGCAAAGAACTTCACCATGGTTTAAGGGAGGGGATTGAAAGAATTATATAGGGATTTAGATCTGGTAGGAGATATTAGGAGAAAGAGACTGGAATGGGTAGGGCATGTGTTGTGGATGGGGCAGGAAAGGGGTGCAAGAAGGATTTTAGAGGGGAAATCTAAGAAAGGTTGGATGACAGAAAACAAGATGGTTGGATAAGGTTGAGGAAGACATAAGACAGCTGAAGGTTAAAAGGTGGAGACAGAAAGCTAGGAATAGAGAAGATTGGGCAAATATTATGAAGGAGGCCAAGGTTCTTAGAGGACCGTAGAGCCAAAGGTAGAAAAATAAGAGAAAGAAGAAGACGGTTAACATGCAGGGAATAATTGGAAAACTTAAGCCCGGATAGGCATGTATGGAAAGCTCATGTCCACGCGGCTTTATTTGATAGTTCCATTGAAATGTGGATCGGACAACATTAACAACCGATACATCTGATATTTTTAGATTAATATCCTTAATTTATTATCTGCATCTCTTTGTCTGCATTTCCTACGTATAAGTTAAGAATAAGTATTGTGACTATTTAACTCATGCCCCACATGGGAGTCAATGACCAATCGCGTTGCAATGCTTTTGATTTACAACCAATCACAGTCGTGTTTCGCCTAGAATTTACTAACTAAAGTTTATCATAATAAAGAAAGTACCTCCTTTTTAACATTCTTGAATAGGTCATAGCGTTATTTTGCAGTGACTGACTCACTAAGAAATACGGCTACCAGATTGTATATATAGTTCATGAATGTCAACACATACCGCATGCGGGAGTTAATATAAAAACATTTGTAGCAATTGATTATACCACCAAAAAAAGAAACCACTGTTTGCACTTTCTTAAATGCATTTTTTCCCAGTAAAATATAATTGCCTTATTTACATCATAGGACATCAGAAATGAATTAATATACAGTTTGATGTGTTTCATTTTATCTCCACTAGAGTGCATTCTTACAACATTGCGTTCCTTTGGCAATAAATAATATTATCTGGTTGCAGTGATGAACAAAAGAAGCAAATGAAGCGTACCAATCGTTTATTTGTTTTCAAAAATCGCCGTTTACATTAAATATATAAATATTTTAAAATAACTATATTTAAATAATATGTGAGTAAACAGCTTAATTTTATTCGTTAAATAGCCGTAACAAATGCCACTCTTGATTTCCAAATTCTCTAAATAAATTCACTCCTCACTTCTTCGTCCTCAGCTAAATTATTAAACTTCATCAAGTTATTCCAATATGGATGCAAGTTATTCCAATGCATTTTAATGCAGAAGATGAAACAATGTTTTTGAAACGCCTCCAAATTGGAATAAGTTGATGAAGTTTAATAATTTAGTCGAGGACGACTGACTTACCAGGTACGAATTTTATAATTGACATCTTATTCTGTACAGGTCAGAGCATTATTTTGCAGTGACTGACTCTAATAAATACGTTGAATATAGCAAATAATGAACATATTCCTTTAACCTACACATTTGATAATTGTGCGTTCAATAATTGTGTTTTTAAATACTGATTTTACAGAGTTGTTTCAGAAAAAAATTAACTAATAATGTATAATGTTGGTTATAATATACAGTTTGATGTGTTTCATTTTTTCTCCACTAGGATGCATTCTTACAATATTGCGATCCTATTTGACAATAAATAGAATGATCAGGTTGCAGTGATGAACAAATTAAACATAACCAAACAATTCTCATTTGTTTTCAAACATCGCCCTTTACATTAAATATATACATATTTTAAAATAACTATATTTAAATAACGTTTTGTGAGTAAGCTTAATTTTATTCGTTACATAGTCGTAACAAATGCCACTCTTGAATTCCAAATTCTCTAGATAAATTGGAAATAACTCTTGGCATTATTTATGATAATTTGTTAAGTCTCCTAGGTAAACCGTTAATATGAGTTACTTGATTTAGGGCGTGGTATATTTATTTTTCGAAGGTTTCTTTCATTACTGTAATGTAAAACACGTTTATAATGCGATAGTGGATATTTAAGTGATAAAATAGCAGATTGTGTACTTAGAGTGCACTTTGACAACCATGTTTACCGACACAGAGAGCTCGGGGCATCAAACAGAAATAATATTATTCTTTCACACAACTCACATAATCAGCTTTGTTTTACTCTTTTAGTTCCTTTGCTATTATCCATATTTAAATGGAAACAACGTCAAGAATTACGTAGTCAACTTTAACACATGTTCGTCGCCGTGGCATTGTCGGTAGAGTCCCTACCTTCCAATCCGGCGACCCGGGTTAGATTCCCGGCGGGGTAGGGGATTTTTAATCTCCACCTTGGGTCTGGGTGTGTGTCTTGTCCTTGTGTCTATATGTGAGAATAACAGAAAGTTTACAAAAAAAAGGTAAGACAAGAAGGAAAAAACAGTGTAAACGAAAAGAAAAAAAAAAAGTTTATTAAAAAAATGTCCGTCGCTGTGGCGTAGTCGGTAGAGTCCTTACCTTCCACTCCGGCGACCCGGGTTCGATTCCCGGCGGGGTAGGGGATTTTAAATCTCCACCTTGGGTCTGGGTGTGTGTCCTGTCTTATGTTTGTATATGTGAATACGTTAAAAAGGGTTAATAAAGGTAAAAAAAAAAGGAAGAACAGTGTAAACGAAAGAAAACGACAAAGAAAGAAATTTAAAAAAAGAAGGAAAAGCAGTGTAAACGAAAAAGAAAAAAAAAAACACGACCAATTCGAAATATTGACGTATTTACAAAAAAAATCACATTTTCTAGCAGTAAATAATAAAAACAAAATAATAATATAATTAATCATAATAATTATAATATATAATCATGAACTATCCTGGTATTATCTTATTATGGCCTCCTCCTATGAATCCTAACAAATTCCTGTCTCCAAATTTGTCTTGATCTTTCCGGGTCTCAGCACTCCCAAGGGTTCATACTTTAAACATAACATATGGAAGACTGTTTTTATTCATCCTGTGAACTAGCGATTGCGCCAGTGTATTTGATATTGCACCATACTTATATTTTATGTACGTGATTTTCCACAAATAATAATAAACTAATAATAATACTAATAACAACATAATAACAATGCTGATAGCAATAAACATAACACTAAGTTTAATAAAATTAAAATTAAATATAAAATTATAAAACTGTTACCTAATAGAACCATCTTCTCAACGTTATAAACTATTAATTGTCTGCAGGGTTTTCGGGACTAATCCCATCACCAGCAGAAGAAGCAGGGCATAGGTCTGTATCCACTGATACTGAATGCAATACTATCACCACGGAACCCTATGAACATGCGCTGCAAAGACTACGCAGGAAAAGAGAGGAAGTATGGCCGGAATTCTTCAGCACCGGAGCGATGATAGACAGGAACTGGACAGAAACAAATTTCCAGATACGACACGTCATCACAAGACTAAGCGTGCATGGATTCCACCACCTAATGTGTAGGGATAAAACATTCCATGACCCGAAGATGTCATGCATATGCGAAGTATGTGAACAGAAATGCGAAAGATGTCACATCGAAACGTGTACACAAAGAACAAGAACAATGTGTGATTACGCAATACCAAGTTAAAGTGTTAGCGATTGTTAGCTGTGTTATCACCTTTGCACATTTGTGCGCAATCCATTTATATATAATGCAATACTATCGCCTGTTCCTTCTAATGATGATGGGATTAGTCCCGAAAAGCGTACAGGTAATTAATATATTACAAAGTTTAGGAGACGAACCTATTAGATAACAATTTTATATTTTTATTATTGATTTCGTACATCTCAATGATGGATAAATCATATTTGAAGAGAAAAATTATACGCCGGGACCCGGGACCCTTGGTTCTCTAGACCAAGTGCTCTACCAACTGAGCTACCTGAGCAAGTACCGATCTAAACGCAAATCTTTCTCTATATACATTGTAATTCCCGTCCACCAAATACTATGAAACCATGCTTCTATCTTGCAAATGGCGGCTCCTTTATTAAGAAGACATATTTGGGAATTATACATTACAGCCAGTACGGCTTTTTCCATGTTAACATGGAAACAATTTTATAATTTCATTACATAATTTTAATTATATGACTTATATCTCATCGGAATTTATTAAAGTTGAATAAGAATAATAATGACAAGTACAATAAGTGGGAGCACATGAATGATTAAAGTCATCATCATCATCATCTGCATTCATGGATTAGGTCTGTTGACCCGTTCCGACTTCAGCCCATCTCTTTCTAGGTCTGCCCACATCTCGGGTGCCTTTAGGTTTGTATTTTGTACTTTTTCTTGCTGTGGTCGTCATAAGGTTTATCAATCCGGCTTTTCTTCTGCTGAAGTTTATGAGTAAGTTATTTTTTTACTAGTAGAGGTTACCAGCCTCTAGCCAAACCCCTCTTCCTGGAGGGCAGGGAACTGGAATTTCGGAGTGTTCGTCTCCTAGAGAAGTTGCCTTCACTACGGCTTTGGGGACTTCTCTTCTCCCCACGTAACCCTGTGGACGGGGCCCTACCCAGGTACTACCCACTGGGCGAGTGGGACCTGGAGCTCACAAAAGGGCAGGGGCGCCTACTCCCTGGAGTGGACCTCTATCAAGGGTTCCACTCTGTTACCCTTATGATTAAGGTAATATGCTAAAAAATGAAAAGTCGAGAGTTTATGTCCCGGAACGGTAAGAGTTTTTAAACTGGGCTGAAACTTCTCGCAGCACCACATCCTTGGGATAGACTAGACTAAAGACTAAACTCACTGGCACTATTGAACCCGTAGGTTCATGGCCGTGCGGACATACGATCTCCATACATCTCTATCCTGAGCTAATGTTTTCCAGTGATCCTCTGTATAATCTACTTTCCTCAAATCATAGTTAGCGTTTTTCTCCCACCTCATTCTTGCTCTACCAACTGAGCGTTTCCCCCCTTGTTTTCCTGCATGAAGCTTCCATGCACATCTTTCATTCCTCATTCATGTCACATGTCCTGTCCATCGCAGTCTACGAGACTTAACATTTCTTATTATATCTGGCTTCCTTCAAAGACCATATAGTTCACTGTTATGTAGTCTTCTCCATTTTTCTGTCTGTTCATCTCTTTTTGCTCCAGACTCTGTCTCTAACGGAAATGAGTACCAGATACTTTTTTTTTTCTGGGGGTAAATGGGGCCGCGAGGCAGGATGACAACCCGGTTGATATCTCATACCCATAGTCTAGAAAGTTGAGATTCTTAACCTCGTACTACACCAAGGGCCTTCCAACTGCTCTAGTGGGATAGCTTAACAATAATTAACAAACTAACTGACTGGCGCTATCGAACTCGGAGGTTTATGGTCGAGCAGACATAAGATCTCCATACATCTCTAACCTGACCTAATTTTCCAATCATTCCCTGGATAGGTCTAATTCACCTCCTTTAAATCATAGCTAATGTTTTACTCCCTAGTGGGCACTTCTCTCTTGCTTTTCTACAAGAATTTTCCGTACTTAGCTTTCATTCCTCATTCCTGCCACATACCCTGCCCAACGCAGTCTACGAGATTAACCATTCATTTTACATCTGGTTTCCCATAAAAGTCATATAGCTGATTGTTACGTGCAGTAGTCTTATTTATGCATATGTTTGTACATCTTGCTTCCGTCAAACAATTATCCTAAGAGCTTATTCTTAAATATATATATATATATATATATATTCATTCGTGGTGTTCTGCCCAAGAGCAGGCCTTTCACTGCAAACTCAGCATTCTCCACTCTTTCCTTAATTGAGGTTTCCTTTTTTGGGTTGAGTGGAAGAGAAGGCCTTATGGTCTTAATTCTGCCAGCTAAAATAAAGCATTATTATTATTATTATTATTATTTATTTTAATATGGTCTAACATCTGATGTCTTTTTCTGCCTCTAACTTTCTTTCCGTTGACCATTCCTTCTAGGGCATCCGTCAGCAGGCAGTTTCTTCTTAGCCAGGGGCCAATCCAATTTCTTTTCCTCTTCTTTATGAGTTCCAGCATTGTTCTTCTTTCACCCACTCTGTCTAGCACATCATTATTTTTTATTTTGTCTGTCCATTTTATACGTTCCATCCTTCTCCATACCCACATCTCAAAAGCTTCCAGACGCTTTTCCTCATTCCGTCGTAATGCCCAAGTCTCTGCACCATACAATGCTACACTCTGCACAAAATATTTCGCTAGACTTTTTCATACTTCTTTTGCCAAATGTCCGCTGAAAATGTTTATCTTCTTGTTAAAAGCTTCTTTTGCCATTGCTATCCTCTGCTTTACTTCTTAATAGCAGTTCTCTCTCTCTCTCTCTCTCTCTCTCTCTCTCTCTCTCTCTCTCTCTATATATATATATATATATATATATACAGTGTGATTAAAAAATATGGCTATACGTTTGATCGCATTTTGTGACGAAAATATTATTATTAAAGGAAATATGATGTTATCATTGGAAAGGGAGTCCTTCAAATTACAACAATAGAACAAAACAAAACACTTACAACAACACCAAACAAGTCACTTTATTCCTTCAAACAGTTCGCTGTTTACGTCCAAGCATAATTGGCAATGCTTTGGGAAGTCATTCATTGCGATATGATTCATGTTTAGAGGAATAGCTCTAATTTCTTCCTCAATCACTAATTTCAGCATGTCGACGTCTGCAATGCTACGTTAAACTCACGTCTTGCGGCCTCACGATCATTAGCATAAGTTATTGCCCATGCAGCAATTGTAATTTGCTGTTGCACATTCAACGCCATTTTGACTATGACGTAAGTTCTACACTGTTTTGTTTTATTCCATTGTTGTAATTTGAATAATTGCCTTTCCAACGGTAATTTCATATTTACTGTAATGGTAAGGTATGTTCATCACACAACGCGAACAAACGTATAGCCATATTTATGATTCACCCCGTATATATATATATATATATATATATATATATATATATAATAGTAAAAAATTAATATTATTATATTAACTTCAGATATCAGAGTGGTACTCTAATTCATCCCTGCTTCTTTAAAAGAATTATATCGAATAGAGTAAGCCAATCTCTGGATAAATGATGAATGGTGTTGGAAGTAGATGCAATATTACTTTGTATATTAAATAAAGGAAATTAAATTTCTTCCTTTTGATGTGCTGAACACTTTCAAAGTTGCTAGCTTATTTCATGTGCTTTAAATTTCTCGTTTTGGTTTTTTGTCTGGTTTTAAAATTACTCGTAATAAAAGCGACAAAAATGCAATAAAGTAGAATATTCTGAACTCCTGTTGTTATTTATTAAATTCACGTTACAACGTATTCTACTTCCAGCAGTGTGTGGAGTTTAAGGAAATTGTAATATCAGAATATTAAAAAACCACGAGGAAAATTTTCTCTTGTATATGGATTATTTGGATGAATGACGCAAGATTTCGAGTTAATTCAGATTGAGACTCGTACTCGGTAGATCCCCTGTTCATTTCCTCTGTCCGACCAGTCAAAGATTTTTCATGGCTTATCTTAGCTGTTAAGTCAAATGATGGTTTTGATTTTAAAACATCATCAAATAAATAAATAATCACTTCTGGTTATTGAAGAAGTCCCGTGCAGCGAACATTTAATGTTTTCTCCTCTTTGAGTATATTATTATACACTTTCGCGCGATAGTGCCTTTTGTCGTACTTACAGCAATGGCGACCATGATTGAAAGTTCAACTTCCTACATTTCAGGATTGCCAACCTAAATAACTTTACTGTAATATTACATTTACACCCATGTGCGGGAAGTAAAACCACTGCCCTCTATGTAGTAGTAGTAGTAGTAGGACTTTATTAGACAAAAAGTAAGAAATTTACAATATTATTTACAAATATGGGTCGCACGGGCAGTAAGCCGTACGTCCTGTTGACAGTCCGTTACAATAAAGTAATAATTGGTACTAGTGTAAAGAAAAATAAACAACAAAAACAGCAATAACATTACAATTACATAAAGAAAACACAATAATAATATTACAAATAAATAATAACACAATAGCATTATAATCATCTCTATAAAGAATGACTAAAGAAGAAATAAAAAATACGAATCCCATAAATATTAATGATATTCAGTCAAATAAAAAGGTTATTACAATACTACTTGTATTAATAGTGCATACCTCCCATTCGATAAAATAAATTAATTCATTCATAATAAAATAAATACTTAAAAAAACTAATCTAATACACTAAAAACATTAACATTACAATTACATAAAGAAAACACAATAATATTACAATTAAATAATAACACAATAGCATTATACACTAAAAAAACATTAACATTACAATTACATAAAGAAAAAACATTAATATTACAATTAAATAATAATGCAATAGCATTATACACTAATTAATTTATATATAATTGTTAATAATTAATGGTATTGCATTTTGATAACATATATTTATTCATGAATGAGTGTTGTCCTTATTTTCCGAGTTTTGTCCAGAAATTTACCGAGGCTTATCCAATTTTCTGGATTTACCAATAACTCGTAGCATGCCAATCTTTCCCGATTTGAATTTATAAATATTTCCGGTAATAACTGACGTCTCCAATATTCTAAATCATTACATTTTCCTAATATATGTATCTCATCTTCAAAGTTCCCGCACATTGGACATATTCGCATATCGTGATCGTCGCTAATTTTTAGAAATTTCCATGCCCCTACCCTAAACCAAGCAAGCCCTGATCTCTCCTTAAATCCTAGGTTGAGTATATATGATTCTTTTCCCCAGACGTGTTTTAGGTCTCTTTGTAAACACAGTGAGCGTTTTCCTGTACATTCGGCGAAAGTATCTTGTTGGTTTATATCTAAGTAGCTCCTCCTTATTTTTCTCCACATGTTCTTTCGATTTTCAGTCCCTTTTTCCCATATCCAGCCCATCCCAATCTTTTGGAGTTCTCTCCTAACCTCGTCTGCCCAAAATTTAACATCTATGTTTTTAATTTGGTGGTCGTAACAAATTGCTCTAAGCATTGTTTGTTCACCTTGGATTACTCGCAACCAGTATTTGAGTACACGAATTTTACAGTTAATGTCGTCCTGGAATGACCCGAATTCATATAAAATTCCACAGTTAGAAACGGCCTTACTAAGTCCTGTAATATATTTTAGAAAATGCGTATATACCTTATTTAGTACTTCCGTTCTTTGGAAACCTCAAATCTCACTACCATAGTGCATTACTGGCCTGACCATCGCTCCATACATTTTTTCTAATGTGCTGACTGGAATATCAGGCATTCGACCCAGAATACCGAGCACACTGTTAAGTTGTCCCGTCCCTTTAAATAATGCTATGTCAATATGTTTTTTCCACTTTCCGTTCATTTTCAACGTCGTACCAAGATATTCAAAATATTTCACGTTTTGAAGTACTTGATCTCTGTATTTCCATTCCTCTGCTCTACCATAAACCGTCCCATTTTTAAAGGTCATTTTTTGTCTTACTAACATTTACAGTCAATCCCCAATTCCTACAGTATATTTCCAGTAGGTCAAGACCTCTTTGCAATCCCTTGATTGTCTTGGAACAGATAATTAAATCATCTGCATACAACAGGACTGGGACTTTAACATTTCTTATCTCCGGAGCCTCAATTTCTCCTTCTAGCATTACGTCTACAATATCATCAACGAATAGATTAAATAGCATTGGTGATAAAATGCAACCTTGTCTCCCTCCCCGATTGGCTTCACTGCTCTCTGTAATGTGCCCTTGGTCTACTTTTATACAAAATTTAACATATTTATAAATTGACATTAAAGCGTGTATCATTTTATGAGACAATCCTTTCCGATTTAATTTTTTCCCAAAGTGCGCTTCGGTCCACAGTATCAAATGCCATCTTAAAATCAATGAATGCACAAAATAATTTACCCCCCACCCCCTTCATTTTCAGATTGTCATCAATTAATGTTCTCAGAACAAATAGGTTGTCCACCGTGGAGTACCCTTCTCTAAAACCTGCCTGATATTTTGAGAGCCTATTGTTCTCTTTAGCCCATTGTCTTATTCGTTCGTAAAGTACGTTATAATATATTTTTCCGAACACTGACAAGAGACAAATTCCCCTGTAACTTTCTGGTATCTGTGCCCCACCTTTCCCTTTGTATAGCGGTTGGATGACACCTGTCGCCCAGGCTTCCGGATAATCTCCTCCATTAAAAAGTTTGTTGAACGCAGTTTTCAAAACGTCTAATAATTTATTGGATGATATATTTTTCAAGAATTCCCCTGGTATTCCATCAATTCCAGGTGCTTTACCATTCTTTAAACATTTAATGGAAGAAACCACTTCATTTTTCGAAATATCCTGATCCAGGGACTGTTTTTTAGTGTATAATGCTATTGTGTTATTATTTAATTATAATATTATTATTGTGTTTTCTTTATGTAATTGTAATGTTATTGCTGTTTTTGTTGTTTATTTTTCTTTACACTAGTACCAATTATTACTTTATTGTAACGGACTGTCAACAGCACGTACGACCCATATTTGTAAATAATATTGTAAATATCTTACTTTTTGTCTAATTGTGTCCTACTACTACTACTACTACTAATTAAAACCCAAAATTCACTTCCATACTATAATAAGGGGACTGCCACTGCTTTATAATTTTTTTTCTTTCTTAACCCACTGGTAGAAAATTGGATCAACATAGAAGCTAAGCATGATCTTGAAATGATTAATGAAAATACGTGGACCATAGTTTTATAATGCACAAAATGGAGATAAGCCTACATATTTTATATTTTATTATGCCTATACCTGTGCCTAATTTTGGTTTCTTCTTACACTCATGAACCGTTCCAAGACTTGGTGTAAAAGCTGATGCAACCCCTGGTCTATTAAACCAAACTCAAATTAAATTTTCAACTTATCCACCAAATTAAGATTACTTACATTTATTTTGATGAAAGTAATTAAGGCCTATTATTGAATCACAGGTTCAGAATAACACAATTCTCTAAGTAATTAAGGCCTATTATTGAATCACAGGTTCAGAATAACACAATTCTCTAAGTAATTAAGGCCTATTATTGAATCACAGGTTCAGAATAACACAAATCTCTAAGTAATTAAGGACTATTATTGAATCACAGGTTCAGAATAACACAATTCTCTAACTACTTTTTTGGAATTTAGAATATGCACCACCAAATAGATTAGTAAAATCAATCCCTAAACGTCACGTGGGTGGAATAGTGAGTATAAAATTTCTTAATATGACTTACAACGGGAGGTAAGTACAGCCGTGCGTGGTCGTGTCATAATTTTTTGTGAACCCACTACAGGCCTGAGGAGAATCCTGGGAGTAGTAGGAGGTTAAGGCTCCCACTTTTTGTAGACAATCGGCACTTGATGCCAGCCGGGTTGTCAGCCCTGCGTGACGGCCGCCGTTACCCCATTTCGATTAGAGGCTGAGTCGACCCCAGGGCCATGGTCCCGCCAGAATATTTAGGTCAGTTTAAAAATTCTGACTCCACCAGGACTTGAACCCTCGACCTTCCGACTTGTAGCGTTCTGCCTTAACCAACTACACTACGAAGTTGCACCCGAACTGGTAGCATTTGTTTCTTCGGTTGTCAATACTATATATAAACATTTATGTAAATAAAATTTATTCGTATTATTTAAAATAAATACAATGTCCATATAACACTGGCCTTGTTCAATGCATCATGATGTACACTTAGCGAAAAAAAGAATGAGCCGCTTCAAAAAGCATAGTCCCTGTTATGGCCCATTGCGCATGCTCGAAAAGCTAAAGCTGTGATTCACGAAGTAACGCAGTGTTAAAAGTTTTAAATACGTTGTATTTGGTTTTAATCGCCTTAAATACGGGGTGAATCATAAATATGGCTATACGTTTGATAGCGTTGTGTGATGGAAATATTAGCATAATAGGAAATATCAAATTACTGTTGGAAAGGCAACTATTCAAATTACAACAATGTAACAAAACAAAACAGTGTAGAACTTACGTCATTAATCAAAATGGCGTTGAATATGCAACAGCAAATTACAATTGCTTCATGGGCAATAACCTATGATAATGATCGTGAGGCCGGAAGACGGGCAAGACGTGAGTTCAACGCAGCATTGCAGCCGTCGATTGTGGGGAAGTGGAGAAAACGACTGCTGGAAACGGGAAGGATGCAGAAAATCAAACCTCCTGTAAGACCTCGCATTAACACGGATGCAGAAACAACGAAGAGAATTGTGGAGGCGTTCGACGCTAGAGCACAAAAATCAACCCGCCAAGCTGCACGTGAGCAATGATTTGTTTTGTTTTGTCCAACAGTTGTAATTTGAAGGATTCCCTTTCCAATGATAACAACATATTTCCTTTAATAATAATATTTTCGTCACAAAATGCGATCAAACGTATAACCATATTTCTGAATCACTCTGTAGTTCAAGAACAGTGAAAGAGACATGTTTCTAGATATTTACGAGTGTTCAACAAATACAATATTACTCAAATTGGCACATTTCAAATAAAGGTAAACTCTTGATCATAGTACAAAAGTACAAGACAACCAATATTCAGACAACTAGTATCCAACTTTCGAGTAGCGTAGATAGTTAAACCACTTACAAGAAGTTGAAATATGTATGAAAGCCAGGGTTCGAATCCTTGTACAATGCTTTTTAATTCATTTGTATTTTCGCAAAATACATCCTATAAGTGCTATAACATTTAATTCCTGCCACGTAATCTAAGTACACTTTACACAATATTAAGTAATATTCCTGCCTCCGTAAACTCTATAACACTATTTAGGTACCGGTATAAATTTAATTGTGTGTGCAGTACCACGTTTTAATAATAAAGCTATAATTTATATAATAAAATATAATATATCTTCATATATTTGTGTGTTTATTTATTTATTACGTATTAGTGAGGAAATAGCTTCACCCTTCAATTATAATATTTACTTTACATATGTCAAGTCTAGCTTAATAATAGCCCACAGATGACGGACAATAATAAAAAAATATTATTATTATTATTACTATTATTATTATCATCATTGTACATTATCCATAGTAATAGTAATAATGATAATACTCACTCACTCACTCACTCACTGGCACTATCGAACCCGTAGGTTCATGACCGAGCGGACATACGCTTTCCATACATCCCTATCCTGAGCTAATGCTTTCCAATTATTCCATGTATAATCTTCTTCCCTCAAATCATAGTTAATGTTATTCTCCCACCTCATTCTTGGTCTACCAACTGGGCGTTTTCCCTCTGGCTTTCCTACAAGAAGCTTCCATGCAAGTCTTTTATTCCCCATACGTGCAACATGTCCTGCCCATCGCAGTCTACGAGACTTAACTGTTCTTATTATACCTGGCTTCCTATAAAGACAACCAATATGTTATGTAGTATCATTGTTATGTAGTCTTCTCCATTCACCTGTCTGTTCATCTCTCTTTGGTCCAAAAATTTTCCTAAGTACTTTATTCTCAAATACTTGTAATCTCCTTTCCTCCCTTAAAGTAAGAGTCCATGTTTCGCACTTTAATGATAATAATGATGATAATAATAATAATAATAATAATAATAATAATAATAATAATAATAATAATAATAATAATAATAATAATCGGATGTATCAAAGTATCTGAAGAATGTAATTAACTGGAGATCGAAATTAACTCAAAATGTATCCAAGAAAATGACATAAAATATAGAATTCAAAATGGAAGATCTGTAATAACAATGTTAAACGACGTTTTGTGGGTTAAGAATATATGCATGGATACCAAATTAAAAATTTATAAACCTATAATTTGAAGCACGCTAACATACGGTGCAGGAACTTGGCAGTTGAATAAAAATTTGAATTTAAAGCACTTGTCTACTGAAGTGGATTGTTTTAGACGCTCAAATAGACATTCTAAATTGAAAAAAAATCAGAAATACAATCATTAGACAACAAATTAAAGTCCATAATTCAATATTAGATTTTGTGAGATACAGACACTAGAATGGTATGGTCATACACATAGGATGCCAAAGAAAATATTACCCAGACAAGCTTTGGAATGGATTCCACCTGGGAAAGGAAAGATAGGTCCACTAGATTTAAATGGATGGATGATGAAGAAGAGGTATGACGGAGCTAAGTCTGGAAGAATTGGAATATGAAGATAAAGAAGAATGGAGAAAGGAGATAAACGTTTAAAAGCTTTGGGCACAGGAAGATGTTTTATTACATTGTACATGTTTTTATAAATAAATAAATAAATAGTATTTTTAAACTGACCCAAACTCTCTGGCGGCACTATGGCCCTGGGGTCGACTCAGCCTCTAACGGAAATGAGTACCAGACTCTTGTTCTGGGGGTAAAGGCGGCCGTCACGCAGGGCTGACAACCCGGCTGACACAAAGTGCCGATTGTCTAGAAAAAAGTGGGAGCCTTAACCTCCTACTACCTCAAGGGCCTCCGGGCCTGTTGTGGGATCACTTAAATAATAAAAATAGTAATACTTCCAAATTGTTAGTACGTTTTTCGTTAAGAATGGACAGGTAGAATAGAATATAACGCATTTTAACAATAAAATAATTTAACCTCCTCGGGGATCGAACCTATGACGTTTTGCATACGAATAAAGCCACTAAGCACTGAGCTAAGCGTACGCTGGTTATTTTCGCTTGAAAGAATACTCTTGAAAGGAAATAGATAAACGTATTGTAGCTCTACTGTGAATCGCGCGTTGGAACTTAAAATATTTGAGATCAAGAGTCGGCCCATTCTTTTTTGTCGCTAAGTGTACATATTTAAAATCTGAATGACATATTAGTGCTAACTCATATCTGATTAACTTAGATGTTGTCTCGAGATAGCGTGCTGCCATGTCACGCAGAGGGCCCGGGTTCAATCCCCGGTCCGGACGAGTTTCCTGGGTGATGGTTTTTCCTCATCTGTAACACAAATATCAGAAAACTTTAAGGCCCATACCGTCCCCAAACATCATCTTGCCATCATTATCATAAGTAATGCCACGAGTTATTTCCAGTTTATCTAGAGGTTTGGAAATCAAGAGTGGCATTTGTTAGGACTATTTAGGATATTAACAGATTAAAATTAATCTGTGTATTCACAAATCATTATTTAAATTTCATCATCATCCGGTATCATGGCAGCCGCCGCCGTCTTCCGGAAACCAAACGCCATTCCTCTCTATCCATCCATTGATCTTCCTCCATTCCTCTGATATTCATAGCTGCTTGTACCCCTTCTATCCAAGTTTTCTTCGGTCTTCCTCCATTAACATATATTTAATGTTAACGGCGATATTTGAAAACAAATTAGAAATTTTGGTTATGTTTCATTTGTTCATCCACTGTAACTCGATCATATTATTTATTGCCAAATAGGATCGCAATATTGTAACAATGCACCCTAGTAAAGAAAAGAAGAAAAACATCAAACTGTATATTACAACCAACATTATAGATTATTCATTTATTTTTTTTAGAAAACAACTCAGTAAAATCAGTATTTAAAACACATTATTATTGAACACACAATTATCAAATGTGTAATTCGAAAGAATCTGTTCATTATTTGCTATATTCAACGTATTTGTTGGAGAGTCAGTCACTGCAAAATTATGTTCTGACCTGTTCAGAATATTAAAAAGGAGGAGCTTCCTTCATTTTGGTAAACAGAATTCGATAAACATCGAGGTGAAACATGGCTGTCATTGGTTGTGAAACAAAATTCATTGAAACGTGATTGGTCATTGACTCCCATTTGGGGCATGAGTTAGTCATATTCATTAACATATTCATTAAGTTTAGGATTAAGGCCTCTCCTGACGCAACATTACTATCATCATCATATATCATCGAGGCTGCGTAACTCCGCCTACCAGGCGCCCCAACCTCAGAAGTGAGTTAGAACAACGTCATGTCAGGAGAGAATACCAGAATGTCGAAATGACAACCTGGTGGCATTGAATAAAAATATATTAAATATTTACTTTGAGCCATGTTTAGTGGAATATAAAATTCACTGATATAGACTATTCATAGAAAAGGAATGTAAATATTTGTACAGTCAGAAAAAAAATGGAGTTTTACATGAAGCGATGGAGAGTTAAAGAATGACTTTCCTCTCAGAGGATAGAAACAAAGACTTCATATGGGAAACGAGGATTGTTTTTTATTGGGTATTTCCCAGGGGAGAAGGTAATGACTTTATGTTCTAACATAAAACTTTTGTACGAATACAATTCACAAGTCATAGAGGAACGAGCTTTTAACATTGCATCATCTTATATTATCATCTTGATGGTAAATAGCACATGTTTTTGCTACATATGAAGAAAATTGATTATTTAGAGTTTAGAAAGTTTGACAGTTTGAAATCGAGCTAGAAATTGTTTGCTTAATGTGAACTAAGTAACTAACTCACTGACACTATCGAACCCATAGGTTCATGACCGCGCTGATATAAGATTCCAAACATCCCTACCCTGAGATAATGTTTTCCAATCATCCCCTGTAAAATCTACTTCCCTCAAATCATAGTTAATGTTATTCTTCCACCTCATTCTTGGTCTACCAACTGGCCGTTTTCCTTCTGGTTTTCCTACAAGAAGCTTCCAAGCATGTCTTTCATTCCCCATACGTGCCACATGTCCTGCCCATCGCAGTCTACGAGACTTCACTTTTCTTATTATATCTGGCTTCCTATAAAGACCATGTAGTTCACTGTTATGTTTGACTAATATTACGTAGTGAAAAAAAAAAACAGTTAAGATGAATTTGATCACAAAAGAAGCTTAATTTTTATCGAATTTCAAAATAGTGTAGCTGTTGAAGTAACCACGAAAGCATACTTTATGCCCGATAAGTAGGGTCGATTAGGATTGAAATTAAATCCTAATCGACCCTACTTATTAAGCATAAAAATGACGATGTGAAATATGTGTTTGTGTGTGTAGGGTATAATTCTGTAACATTCTAGCGGGGCGCAAGTTTTTTCTTTCATATCAAACTCGATGCCTAATAATCAATTATGAAAAATATGATAGTTTGTATAAATAAATAGGATCTTCTTGGTGACTATTTAACTCATGCCCGAAATGGGAATTAATGACCAATCACGTTACAATGCTTTTTTATTTACAACCAATCACAGTCGTGTTTCGCCTAGAATTTACCAACTAAAGTTTATCATCATAAAGAAAGCACATCCTTTTTAACATTCTGAATAGGTCATAGCATTATTTTGCAGTGACTGACTCTGTAAGAAATACGGCTACCAGAATGTATGTATATAGTGCATGAATACCAACACATAGCGCAAGCAGGAGTTAATATAAAAACATTTGTAGCAATTGATTCCATCCATAGTAATTCTGCCCGAAGGCAGGTCCTTCACTGCAATCATAGCATTTTCATGCTATGCTTGCAGCTTTACTAGGGAATTGTAGGTGTGGTAGCTTCCCGTTGCTTTCCACACCGGTGAAGGATGATAATGATGATGATGATAGTATTGTTAAGGATGGTGATGGAAATGCTGGCCATATGATTTCGGTGACCGTTTGGGCCTTAAAGTTTTCCTGACATTTGTCTTACAGTTGAGAAAAAATCCCGATAAAAACCTCACCCAGAAATACTGCCCCGACCGGTGATCGAACCCGGGCCCGCTGCGTGACAAGGCCGCACGGTACCTCGAGACCACAGCGGTGGACAGCAATTGATTATACAAAAAAAAAACACTCTTTGCACTTTCTTAAATGTATTTTTTCCCAGAAAAATATAATTGTCATATTTACATCATAGGACATCAGAAATGAATTCATATACAGTTTGATGTGTTTCATTTTTTCTCCACTAAAGTGCATTCTTACAATATTGCGTTCCTTTGGCAATAAATAATATGATCTGGTTGCAGTGACGAACAAAAGAAACAAATAAAGCGTACCAATCGTTTTTTATTTGTTTTCAAACATCGCCGTTTACATTAAATATATAAATAGTTTAAAATAACTATATTTAAATAATGATTTGTGAGTAAACAGCTTAATTTTATTCGTTAAATAGTCTTAACAAATGTCACTCTTGATTTCAAAATTCTCTAAATAAATTCACTCCTCACTTCGTGAGTCGTGAATTTATCTATAATTTAGAAATCACTCGTGGCATTACTTATGATTATAAAATTATATTACACATTGCCAATAAAACTCATATCACCGAACTACAGTATTTAATTAGTCAACGTGTTTCGATAGTGAGGCTACGATTATCAAGACTAGTTATCAATAACTAGGCTTGCAATAAGTAGTCTTGATAATGATGGCATCGCTATCGAAACGCGTTGACTATTTTAATGTTCTAGTTTGGTGATTTTTGTTTTATGTATAATTTATAATACAAGTTGGAGTTCGTTAACCAAAATCGAGGCGTTGGGAGTGAGGATTAATCTGAAACAAAGTTTTGAAATCGCTCCGCCGACAGAAATTTTTTTCTTATTTCGCACCGAAACTCGGTAAATTATTTGAAATAAAGTGGGAAATGTATTCTCTGTGAATCAGCGAAATCGGACCATTAGGAGTGGGGGTTAATCTAAAAGCTGAAACTTAAAACTTCTTCAACGGACCACATTTTTTTTCGCAACACTCCTCGGTTTGTAACATTTAATCTAACATATTGTGGAAAGAAGATGAATATGATGTCAGTGCCTTGGCCTGTTTTCTACAAGAACAGGAACGTGAAATTATTTTAACACGCTTTATATTAGCTTGACCTGTATTTATCATAAGTAATGCTACGAGTGATTTCCAATTTATCTAGAGAATTTGGAAATAAAGAGTGGCATTTGTTAGAACTATTTAACGAATAAAATTAAACTGTTTACTCACAAATCATTATTTAAATATAGTATTTTTAAAATATTTATATATTTAATGTAAACAGCGATGTTTGAAAACAAATGAGAAACGATTGGTACGCTTCATTTGCTTCTTTTGTTCATCACTGCAACCAGATCATATTATTTATTGCCAAAGGAACGCATTATTGTAAGAATGCACTCTAGTGGAGAAAAAATGAAACACGTCAAACTGTATATTCATTTCTGATATCCTATGATGTACATATGACAATTATAGTTTTCTGGAATGTTATTACCTGGGGAAAAAATACATTTAAGAAAGTGCAAAGAGTGTTTTTTTTTGTGGTATAATCAATTGCTACAAATGTTTTTATATTAACTCCTGCTTGCGCTATGTGTTGATATTCATGCATTATATATACATTCTGGTAGCCGTATTTCTTACAGAGTCAGTCACTGCAAAATAATGCTATGACCTATTCAGAATGTTAAAAAAAGAGGTGCTTTCTTTATGATGATAAATTTTAGTTGGTAAATTCTAGGCGAAACACGACTGTGATTGGTTGTAAATAAAAAATCATTGAACTGTGATCGGCCATTGACTCCTATTTAGGGCATGAGTTAAAAATAGTCTATGTAACGGAATCTTTCAACATGATTTTCACCCACTTAAAAACATTGGATCGACTTTAAACTTTGTATACTTGTAAAGGACCACTGACAATACAATAATTTCATTTTTTTTCTAAGATCCTGGTCAGGATCATCAGGACATCAAAAAAATAAAGACCGGTATAATTGTTTGCGGACGTATCGACTTTTTGCCTATCGTTGTGGTAGCTGAGTTGGTAGAGTGGTGGACTGTAGTGGTATATAATTTGAGTAATCCATAGGTCGCTGGTTCAAATCCAGCCCGGAGGTTTTTTTCTAGAAGAACATCACTTTTAGCTCATACTACAATAATATCGAATTTAAAGATATTTACATTTTTAAAAAACCAAACTTAAAAAATAAAAAAATAAATAATAGTTTAAAAAACTAAAAAACATGATTTATTAGAAAACCGAACTAAAAAATGAAAAATAATTTTAATTTCCAACATCCTTGGGATAAAATTAAAGTGGGTAACAAAAAAATCATCTCCAACACATCTAGAATAAAACTATAATTATCTACAAAAAAATAATTTTACTATCAAAAAGGTGTGGTGCTCTATATCAATTAATATTTTTTGATAATAAACAGATATTGGTAAAAGTAAAGTCTCCTGATGTGATATTATCATTATGTTAAATTGGACCCACGATTATATCGTTACATTAAGCTACTGAGGTAACTACTGTAGAGCCTTTATCAAGATCAAATAGGTATTATAGGGCCTTTAATATCTGAATAGTGCATTACGAAATTGGCCTTATATTAAATGCGCCAATGAGAATATTAATAATTACATTAAATAGTACGTTTTCCACACATAAACCAATATTTTAATCGGAATCCCACGAACTGAACAAAATATCAATCACATTATCTTTATTATTAAAACCTCTTTGAATATTACTTAATTATGGACATAGCATGAACTTAAAAAAGCGCAATGCAGTAACTTATTCGTCACATAAGAGGAAATATGTATTTAGGATTTTGCTTAGCCCACAACTGATGGTGATATTAAATCTGAGAAAAGCTGTAATTTTTCTATGCATTTCGCAGTATTTGTGTGTATTGCACGTATTCATGTATTCATAGCAAATTATATGGAGATAAACTTATTTAAGTAACATTTTAATTGAACGACTTATTCAAAATTTTCCGTTATTTTCTTGTGGTGTTAAATAGGCTCGAAGTCAGCATGAATATAGCTACTTGGAAAATGTTGTTGTTGGTGTCTTTTGCAGGAACTAATATTGTAAGAAATGAAGAAAGCATAATAGATGTAGGTGAGTTTGTTAGTCAATATGTAGTCGATATTATGAATAAACATTTTAATTCCCAAGAACTTAAAGGTGTTTCTGTAATCACAACTGGAAGGAATGATAGTGAACAGCATACCATAATTGGTGATATTTTAGTTTGCAAAGCAGCTTGGGAAGTAAAGTGGCCTGTGCTGACATCTCGAGAATATGCGGATTCTTTTTATGCAAGGATAATTCCACAGCAAGGTATTATATTAATCCTGTGTTCAGATAACGAAGATGAATTGCCAGAAGACTTTGAAGATATTTTAACAGCACTAACAGATAATAAATCTTGGAACAGGAAAACAAAATTTATTGTCATTATACAAAATATTTTTGGAAACAAGACTTTGGATCTTGCTAGAAATTTGTTTGAATTTATGTGGGAAAATTCCAGGATTATTAACGTAGTAGCCATTGTGTACACTGTAGGAATCATTTTTGAAGAAAATATTTTTTGCATATCAAACAAAAATAAACAAACGTTTCTAGAAACTTATACTTGGTTTCCATATCGTGACGGAAATTGTAAAGAAGTAATAAACATTGTGTCGATGGGCAAATACTTTATCCAAAATTACACTTATCATTCAGAAATAAACATTTTTCCTTACAAAATCCCTGACAATTTCATGGGCTGTACAATGACAGTATTGCCGTATGGGTTACCACCTTATCAGATCACAACAGAAACTATTGGTTCAAGTGGGAATGTTATATACGAAGAAAGTGGAATACCGTTTCAGTTCTTGAAGTTATTTGCTGATAAATTTAATATCACGCTTTTAATTCAGAAACCTATACAAGATTTGGATATATCGGAAGGACTAACGTTGATCAATAATATTAAGAAGGGAACTGCTGATTTCACTGTTGGGACAATAGTTCTACTTCCAATGACCGAATTTTTTATACATACTACAATCCCTATTCTATATGACACTGTAAAATTGTTAAGTCCCTGCCCTACGCCTATTCCTAGAGTGGAGAGGGTTATATCAATTTTTACTTCTGAAGTTTGGATTTCAATAGGTATGGTGATTATATCAGCAAGTATGGTTCTATGGTTTTTGTCAAGAAAAGAAACCAATTCTCAACATATTAGACTGTCATCTTTCAGAAAACTATCACAATGTTTACAAAATACATGGGCTAGTCTCTTTGGTGTGTCTGTGTCAGAAATGCCAACTTCATCAAGAGTTAGATGTTTCTTCATGATATATATTTGTTTTTGTATAGCTCTGAACACAGTATTTCAAGCTTACTTTACCACATTCCTCATTGAACCAGGATATGGGAAAGGTGTCGAAACCCTCGTAGAAGTTAACAATATTGGGATGGGAATTGGTTATACTTACATAATGGTTCAAATGGCATTTCAAGCAGACTATAATGTGAGCGCATATAAAAGACAAGTAGAATGCGAAAATTTAGCGAAATGTATGGAAAGAACTATGTTTGAAGGCGATATAGTGACTATAACTTTAAAACATTTTGCATATTATCAAGCGATAGCGAATGGTATACAAGATACTAGTAGAGTGGTGTGTTTTCTCGACGAAATTATATTTTCTGCCTACTTTGTGATTGGAACACATAAAGGGAGCCCGATTATGTATGATCTAAATAAAATTATCAATGAGCATATGGAAATGGGTTTGATTAAAAAATTCTCATCTTTATCTATTCATAGTATAAAGCTGAAACCAATTCGAGAGACTGAAAATGTTGAAGAATACTTCGTGTTTTCCATTGTTCACTTGGCACCAGTTTTTATTATTTTGATTTGTGGATGCTTATTATCTTCAACAGTTTTTATATTTGAACTTGGAATTGGTTTTTGCAGAAAAAAATTCTCGCGAATTTTTTTAATAAAGTATATTTTTAATTAATTTCGATTTCATATTTCCATTTCGATATTATTTACTATAATTGTGATTGTTGTGAACTTGTTTTACCGTTGTTTCTGAACATGAAATAAACAACTATAAATCAATAAATAGAATACTATCCTAGCCTTTTATTTTATTAAATTATATGCATATGTATATTTGTTTATTTATAAACAGATTTGCAATGTAATAAAATATCATCCTGTGCCCAAAGCTTTTTTATTTTTTATCTTCTTTCTCCATTCTTCTGTATCTTCTCATTCCAATTCTTCCAGACCTACCTCCCTCATACCTCTTCTTATATCATCCGTCCATTTAAATCTAGATCGACCTCTCTTTCCTTTCCCAGATGTAATCCATTCCAAAATTTGTCTGGGTAATTTTGTCTCTGTTCTACGTATATGACCATACCATTCTAGCGGTCTATATCTCACATAATCTAATATCGAATTTTGGACTTTTATTTGTTGTCTGATGATTTTATTTCTGATTTCTTGCAATTTAGAATGCCAGTGTTTGTATACAATTGCTCTATATAGAAACAGATAATTTTGTAATTATTTATTTGTCATCCAGCAATTTATCTCAATCTGAGTTGTCCGACGATTGAATTAGTCACTATCGAAACATTAAAGTTTCGTGACTCTTCTAGGCATCCCTCTACTCCTTATTTTCTTTACTTCCAGATCTTTTTCATATTCCATGTATTTCAAGCTGCATTTCATCATATTCACGAACTTTCACCTAGTGTCTTCATTTCAGACGGAACTTGAATTAAGAACGATCTGGTTTTCAGTATAACAGATTAGACAAATCAGCTGTTCAGCCAGCTGAATGTCGCGATTATATATTTGAAGAGCTCATTTTCGAAACATTTTTGTCTACCTCTTACCAAAACTATCTTTTTATGATGTCTGTATTCTTCTTGAATTCCTCTATTTGCACGTATCACCATTTACTTGGAGAACTTCCTTTAAATAACTATAAACTTAATTAATATTGTCTTTAGCATTAAACTATTTATATCCAAATAGCGACCATATACTAGTTCCCATATATTTATTAAACTTAGATAAGAGGCGTTTTGAAAACAAGCTCCTCATCAATATATAATAATCGGGAAATAATAGGCATATATCAATTCCATTCATTCATGGTGTTCTGCTCAAGAGCAGGTCTTTCACTGCAAACTCAACATTCTCCATTCTTTTGTTAACTCAGCCTTCCTTTTTGTAACTGCATACAAACCATTTATTTTAATATTGTCTATTATCTAATGTATTTTTCTACTTCTAACTTTCTTTCCGTTGACCATTCCTTCTAGGGGCATCCGTCAGCAGGCAGTTTCTTCTTATACAGTGGCCAATCCAATTTATTTTCCTCTACTTTATGAGTTCCAATATTGTTCTTCCTTCACCCACTCTGTCTAGCACATCTTTATTTTCTATTTTGTCTGACCATTTTGTACGTTCCATCCTTCTCCATACCCACTTCTCAAAAGCTTCCAGTCGCTTTTCCTCATTCCGTGATAATATCCAAGTCTCTACACCATGCAATGCTACACTCCACACAAAGCACTTAACTAGCCTCTTCCGTAATTCTTTTGCCAAAGGTCCGCAGAAGAATGCTTCTCTTCATGTTAAAAGTTTCTTTTGCCATTTCAATCCTCTGCTTTACTTCTTGACCGCAGTTCATGTTAATACTGATAGTTCAACCCAAGTATTTGAAGCTCTCCACTTGCTCAATGACCTCATCTTTAATCCTCATGTTTATCTTTCTTGGTTTATTCTTATAATCATGACCTTCGTCTTATTTATATTTATCTTCATTCCATAATCCTCGCACTTGTCATTTAGCTCCATCAGCATGTTCCACTGTGTCTTCGCATCTTCTGCAAGCAAAACCACGACTTCAACAAATCTTATGCACTTAATTCTTCTTCCCATTTTATGTTATTATTATAGACCCATCTAAATTAATCCATATGTCATATAAGGATGAGTTAACATATTTTCATCATCATCAACACGAGCTTCAAGAATTGGACTACTTTATCCGTACCATACCGGATTTATAGCTGTTGTCTCCATTGCCCTGGATCTTCCAATTCTTCGTTTTCCCTGTGGTCTGTACCTATATGACTGTAATTGAATTCGTGATGGTTGCATGCGTTGTAAATTTCTAGTTTGACCGGTATTCGTCAATAATTTCTCATATATTTGCGATAATTAGTTCTTGACGGATAGGTTCGTTTGTTTTTTGATCCTGCATGTTAACATGTTTTAACCAACATATATTTTGCAAATTACATTAATTACAATATTATAGTATGTTCCGTTCAATGAATGCAAATTAACATTTCGCCTCATATGTACTTTTACGTTCCACATGCCACCCGGCCATACAGTGACACATTCTTTCGGGAGATGATTTCTAAATATAGATCATATATACTTTTACAAGGGCATGGAGAGACTCTCCGAATGAGGGATTATCTCAATGTCAAGGCCTCCTCTGAGACAACACAACATTAAGACAAAACACAACATACACACACACATTCATACTAAACATGGCAAATATGATAATGATGGCAAGATGATGTTCGGGGACCGTTTGGGCCTTAAAGTTTCCTGACATTTCTCTTACAGGTGAGGAAAAATCTCGAAAAAAGATAAACACAGCCAGGAGACATGTCCCGACCGGGTATCGAACACGGACCCGCTGGATAAGAGACAGCGACGCTATTCCCCGACTATAGGGATGGACGTAATAGTGTATTATGATACAATAATGGAAGATACTTTTTTACATACGAATTGAAATATTTCTGCCCATCTCGATAGATAAGAGCATAATGTTTCAACGAATACATAAATGTCTTCCATCCATATATCATAGCCTACTACATTTTATTTCATACTAATTTGAATTTCTTAACTTTAATTAAATGAATTATAATTGTGTAAATAAGATATCAAGTGTATGTCCACCGCTGTGGTCTCGAGGTAGCGTGCTGCCTTGTCACGCAGCGGACCCGGGTTCGATCCCCGGTCGAGACAGTTTTTCTGGGTGAGGTTTTTATCGGGGTGAGACAAATGTCAGTAAAACTTTAAGGCCCAAACGGTCCCCGAAATCATATGGCCATCGCAATCATCATTCATATTCATCTTAGATTAAGCTTAGCATTAGGGACTCTTCTGGCGCACCACTGTCATCATCACCCATCATATCATCGGGGCAACTTAACCCTGCCTTCCAGGCGCCCCAACCTCAGAAGTGGATTACAAGTACTCCAGGAGAGAACACCAGGAATGTCGAAAGACAACCTGTGGCATTTTCAAAAAAAATATCAAGTGTATTGTTATGATTCTCACTTCAGTATCGCCATTCAGAATACCATATCAAATTATGGAGGGAGTTTTGAATGATGTTTGCGAAATTCTACAAATTATTTTCTAAAATAAAGTGCGATGTTGGAAAACTATAGATTCATATGTTTTAAATGAGCATTATATTGAGCAGATAAGCTATAATTGTTACAAAAATTTCTCTTGGCGCGCGAAATACAATATTCTTCCTCCCCAAAACAACGCTGTCAATATGAGATATGTGAACTACTTATAGCTATTTCTATACATTGACAGAGTTATATTTATAGTAACACGTTGTGAACGTCTATTAAAAGATGATGTGTCTCAAATTGCTCCTTTTGGATCATACATAGTGTAACTATATCGTATAATTTATCCATTATCATTTTTTCTAATTTATCTATCTTCTAAATTTTATATTCCATTCATTAAATCTAGAGTAAACAAACATATATTAACAAACTAACTCACTGGCACTATCGAACCAGGTTCATGGCCGCGCGGACATCCTTATCCTGAGCTAATGTTTTCCAATCATCCCCTGTATAATCTACTTCCCTCAAATCATAGTTAGTTATTCTCCCAACTCATTCTTGGACTACCAACTAGGTTTTTTCCTTCTGGTTTTCCTACAAGAAGCTTCCATGCACATCTTTCATTCCCCATTCGTGCCACATGTCCTGCTCATCGCAGTCTACGAGACTTAACTGTTCTCATTATATCTGGCTTCCTGTAAAGACCGTGTAGTTCATTGTTATGTAGTCCTCTCCATTCACCTGTCTGTTCATCTCTCTTTGGTCCAAAAAACAAACGCCTATAAATAATAATTGTATCGTCGATATACCGTGGTAATTCTCCTTTAGATACGAGTGATTTTTGTATTTTTTCTAACCTGGTTGAGTTGTTAGGCAAAGCTTAAAGATGTCCATTAAGCCGGGTAAAATAAAGCTATTTTTCACGATAGTGCGTTCTGTCGTACTTAAATAAATGACGACCACGATTGAAAGTTCAATTTCCTAAATTTTCGGGTTGCCAACATATAAATAATTAAATAACTATACGTAATGGTCCACCGCTGTGGTCTCGAGGTAGCGTGCTGCCTTGTCACGCAGCGGACCCAGGTTCGATTCCCGGTCGGGACAGGCTCCCGGGTGAGGTCTTTTCGGAGTTTTTCCTCTCCTGTAAGACAAATGTCAGGACGCTTAGGGCCCAGCGGTCCCCGAAAATCATCCAAACGTCATCATCCTTATCATTATCATCATCATCATCATCCTTCATCGATGTGGAAAACAACGGGGAGCTACCACACATATAATTCCCTAGTAAAGCTGCATAGCATAGCATGAACATGCTACAATTGCAGTGAAAGACCTGCCATCGGGCAGAAATACTATGGATGGAAATATACTGTAATGTTACAAGTTATCTACCTAGAGCGGGAAGTAAAACCATTTCCCTTTATGTATACTACCTAGAATGTAAATACGAATAAAATATTTAAAAGGTAGTGTTAATATATATTATACGAAACAAATCATTACATTTTAAATGGACTGAACTTTATTTGAAACAATATAAAACAATAAATTCGTACTCTCTGTCATTTTATGCCTGATTTGTGTCACGGCCAGCTGTAGCCTCAAATAAATTATTTTCGGCATTTAGCGCATATACATTGGCCAGACTCCTAACGATCGTGCAAAAAATAAAGCACAACACACGTTTGTGAAGTGTTTACAGGATCTCGGAAATTAAAAACCTGGCATTATAATATACTAATTATTAATATACATATTATTATTAACATTGCTTACGTAAATGAGTCACCGCACGCTACATTTTAGTTTTCAAGTTTTTGGTAGTTGCGTGTGGTAAAGTGTTTGAGAACAATAATAGTTTATTTCCACTCTCATTTTAATAAAGTAAACATATCAAATTCGTCGTAGCATGTAATAAAAGTAATTACATTATTCCCGTGACATCAGTAATACTTATGAAGATCTTCAATTTATCATAATTCAAGGAAGTTTTCGACATGTTTCTAAAACTAAGAAACAACCGAACGAGATTTTTTTTATCTTCATAACATTGAAATACATGGTCTTTATAGGAAGCCAGATATAAGAACAGTTAAGTCTCGAGGACTGCTGTAGGCAGGACATGTGGCACGAATTGGAATGAAAGACGTACATGGTGGCTTCTTGTAGGAAAACCAGAGAGAAAACGCCCAGTTGTTAGACCAAGAATGAGGTGGGAGAATAACATTAACTATGATTTGAGGAAAGTTGATTATACAGGAAATTATTAGAAAACATTAGCTCAGGAGAGCTTATGTCCCTGCAGGCATGAACCTACGGGTACGATAGTGCCAGTGAGTTAGAGATAGTTATTAGCTTTTAAATTGTGTAAATTTAAGTAAAATTCAAATATGATTACTTATTCCGTTGTAAAAGTATAGCAGTTGTCGTTATCAGGACGAGTGGATCCTAATCCTTCAAGTGTAGGACGATCTGACTGTTGAAGCGATGAAGATAGCACTTGCACGGGCGAGGGGCTGGAACAATAAGAACACAACATCAGGACGGGATCAGGTATAGTTCGGTTCTGCAATAATTGTATAATAAAGCAGTCAGTAATTAAAATTATTCAATAAGGTAACTGAATCCTACCACAAACCGGGAGAATTTTAATTACACCGACAAACTGCAGGGACTGATTCATGACAGGAAATGGAGGAAAAAATGCCCTATGGATAAGTGTCCATAAATTCATCGTTACCACAGTAGATGGCACTGACGAATGACATTATTCTCTCGACCCTGTTGCATGGCCTGCTAGATCACCGCACTTAAATCCCCTGGATTTTTACCTCTGGGGGCATCTGAAAAGCGTTGTGTATGCTGAACCAGTTCCTTATATGCTTAACCTTCAATAGCGTGTCCACATCGCCTATATCGCTATTTGGGGAGAGGCCGGAACATGCGACAAAGTGAGGCAGTCCATGATACGACGTGTGAACGTGTGCATAGCATCCCATGGAGGCCACTTTGAACATCTGTTGTGACGTGGATGTGATTATGCTATGTACTGTGTACCGGGACGATTTGTTATCATTGCACGCACATCTTTCATTTCTTGACACATGTTTATAGGACCTTTTTTTCCCCTTCATTTTCAGTCAGGAATCAGTCCCTGAAATTTGTCATAAGTAATGCCACGAGTGATTTCCTAATTATCGATAAATTCACGACTCACGAAGTGAGGAGTGAATTCATCTAGAGAATTTGGAAATCAAGAGTGGCATTTGTTAGGACTATATAACGAATAAAATTAAGCTGTGTACTCACAAATCATTATTTATCTATAGTTATTTTAAAATATTTATATATTTAATGTAAACGGCGATGTTTGAAAACAAATGAGAAACGATAGGTACGCTTCATCTGCTTCTTTTGTTTATCACTGCAACCAGATCATACTATTTATTGCCAAAGGAACGCAATATTGTAAGAATGCTCTCTAGTGGAGAAACAATGAAACACATCAAACTGTATATTAATTCATTTCTGATGTCGTATGATGTAAATATGACAATTATATTTTTCTGGATTGTTACCTGGGAAAAAATACATTTAAGAAAGTGCAAACAGTGGTTTCTTTTTTTGATAATATAATCAATTGCTACAAATGTTTTTATATTAACTCCCGCATGCGGCATGTGGTGACATTCATGCACTATATATTCAATCTGGTAGCCGTATTTGTTACGGGCTCAGTCACTGCAAAATAATGGTCAGACCTGTTCAGAATATTAAAAAGGAGGAGCTTTCTTTTATATGGTAAATATAACACTGATAAATATTTCGTGAAACACGACTCTGATTGGTTGCAAAACAGAAATCATCGAAACGTGATTGGTCATTGACTCCCATTTGGGGCATGAGTTAAATAGTCAGTGTAATTATCGTTCACCCTATATAGACTATGCTACCAAACATGGAAAAAACAAAATAAAAGAAACAATGCAGACATAAGTCTACCAATATCTATATAGCCTACGTATATCAGAACTGAAACGATGTTACTCCCTGAATGTGTTTCACAGTTGTATAGTAATCGAATGATACTCCGCAGGACCTCATACTATTCCCCACCTCTCGACGTACTCCGCGTAGTAGCTAACCTGTAGTGTTTGTTTAGGTGTAGAATTCGCTAGCCCCGATAATTACGTATATATGCTACGGACAATTAAGTAAATACGGGAAATATCGTCAAAGGCCTGTCATTGACGATATTTTAAGTTTTGGATGGGCAATAACGTTAACATTAACTTGCTGCTAACTTGCCAATTTTATCTCCCTGATTTGCCCTACATTAGTGGAAAAGTTAGTGTTAGATGGGCAAGTTAGTGTTAAGTGACGGGCCTTTTACATTTCCCGTATTCTTCATTGTCTGTAACAAATGTAGATTGGAAAAGTAATTTCAAATAACGACTAGACATCCCTTTCGTAATTAATATTTCCTTGATTACGTTAAACTTACAGTTAATTTTTAATCGTTTATTTGAATGGAATACTTGGTTATTATTATTATTTAATATCCGAAGTTTATGAACCCTATTTCACTTAAGGTACATTAGGGTTATAGTTTGCTACAAAGTTGTGAGTCATTATATAATTTTATCTAAAATTAAAGTTTATTATTTTTTTATGATGTACTGTGTAGAATGTTTGCGAGATCTGATTCCGATTAAAGGTTCAACCAAGGGGGATGATATTTTCAAGACATTTCGTTAATCCAAACAAATAATAATTTAGATTTAAATAAACTTGTTTCAGTTGTTACAGACGGAACTCGAGTCTTTATCAGGAAAAAAGTAGGGTTTGGAGGGAGAGTGAGAAATGATTCAAGGAATTAAAAATTGATAGTAATTTAACGCTTCTCCATAGTATCATTCACCGAGAGATATTATGGAGCAAAACAATACATATGAAAATTGCTTTTAATCTGGTTGATAACACGAAAAAACAAAATAAAATTCTAGTTTTAAAACATCGGTTCGTCCGGAAACTCTTACAGGACATGAGAGAAGAATATCAACATATGCCATAATATTATATATCTCTAGGTGTATTACCGGAAAGATTTCTAAATTCAAATCGGGAAAGATTGACATGCTACGAGTTATTGGTAAATCCAGAAAATTGGATAAACCTCGGTAAATTTTTGGACAAAACGCGAAAAATAAGGACAACACTCATTCATGAATAAATATATGTTATCAAAATGCAATACCATTAATTATTAACAATTATATATAAATAGTTGAGTGCAGGCTTTCACGGCCGGTAATCATAATGTTGAGTGATTCCGGGTTCTGTGGCCGTGGTCCATAGTTGGTGTTGAAGATGCCACTGAAGATGCCCTCCGCAGTTGAGGGCGAAACGTCTGGTATCAACACCAACTATGGACCACGGCCACAGAACCCGGAATCACTCAACATTATAATTATATATAAATTAATTAGTGTATAATGCTATTGCGTTATTATTTAATTGTAATATTAATGTGTTTTCTTTATGTAATTGTAATGTTAATGTTTTTTTAGTGTAAATGCTATTGTGTTATTACTTAATTGTAATATTATTGTGTTTTCTTTATGTAATTGTAATGTTAATGTTTTTAGTGTATAATGCTATTGTGTTATTATTTAATTGTAATATTATTATTGTGTTTTCTTTATGTAATTGTAATGTTATTGCTGTTTCTGTTGTTTATTTTTCTTTACACTAGTACCAATTATTACTTTATTGTAACGGACTGTCAACAGCACGTACGGCTTACTGCCCGTGCGACCCATATTTGTAAATAATATTGTAAATATCATACTTTTTGTCTAATAAAGTCCTACTACTACTACTACTACTACTACTACTACTACTACTACTACTATATATCTCTAAATTGTTTGTCGAATTTTTTACTTGAGGGAAATCTAATTTAATACGTTTGTTAAATATGATTTAGAGGAGAATAGATTATAGAGGGGATGATTGGAAAATATTAGCTCAGGAGAGCTTATGTCCTCGGGGCCATGAGCCTACGGGTTCGGTAGTGCCAGTGAGTTAGTTAGCTATTACTACTATTATTATTATTATTATTATTATTATTATTATTATTATTATTATATCCACTGTTAGTGTCTTTACTTTGTTCCTAGTTGAAAGCTTGGGTGCTTAAATAACCTGGAAGCTATGCCGGAATTGCGTCAGAAAGGTTCCCCATGCCGGATAGGTCAAAGGCGATAGGCCAGACTAAGAAATAAATTTATTGGAAGAATTAACACATTTGAACGTAGAAGTGCAACCGTTAAGAAATGCGGATATGGATTCCTTCTTCTTCTTCTTCTTCTTCTTCTTCTTCTTCTTCTTGTAAGCCCAAGTTCTCCTTTAACAGAGATTTAGGCGCTCTCTCACTACAGGGAAGAATTTGAACCATACTAATTTAGTTACACTTGTTTTCGTATAAATGTCATTTGAGTGGTCCGTGGTCAGAGTTCCGCCTCATAATGACATCTAGGAAACCAATATAGTACTAGAAAGGGAAAATTCGGTAAATGTTGTTTAGAGGCCTTTTCATTCAGACTTAAGGACCTTTTACGAGGCTGAAAATCTTCAGACTCGGGACCCACGGATTAAAGTCCCTCCCGGAGGACTTGCTTCTTGAATTTTTCCATCCTAAAAAATCCATCGACCCCGGCCGGGTTTGAATCCGCGACCCTCGGGACCAGGGGCAAGGAGCATAACCACTAGTCCACCGCGGCCGATATGGATTCCACTGGTGTAAAATTTTACTGAGATAAAATACACCCCATTCGGATCTCCGGACTGGAAATACTTCTTGGCATTCTGTTAAAGGTTTAAGCATAGTGACATGTTCCTAGGAACATGGACTGTTAACATATTATACATGGTATAATATTAGCTTTATTTTACCTGGCAGAGTCAAGGCCTTAAGGCCTTGTCTGCCACTCACCCAGGTTTTAAAAAATGCAAAAAAATAGTCTTACATCTAAATTACAATAAACATAAACAATTACATGTTATAAATACAATACAATTAATATTTATAATGTATTTTGATTTACTCTAGATTTAACGAATTTAATATATAATATGTACAAGATATATATTAAAAAACGAGAAAAAATATTAATGACATAGTATAAATTTAAATAAATAGAGACAAATTAATTATTAGACGACAGGAAACTGCATAAGCGTGACTTAAAAGTGCCAAGTGTGCGGCAACCTCTGATATCTTGAGGAAGGAAATTCCAGGAGCGGGCAGACGGTAGACCTAGAATGAGATGGAGAATAACAATTTAAGGGAAATGAATTTTTGCGGAATGTTTAGAAAACATTAATTGGGAGTAGGGATGTATGAAAAGCTTATGCCCGTGCAATGATGAATTTCCGGGTTCTATAGTGATCCGATTGAGGGTCTTTCCACTTTTCAGCGGTTGCCCTTTTACCAGCCGGCTGCTGGCCCTTCACATCCACATGTGTCAATCACAGAGGTAGATGATCAACAGCCAGTATAGGGGTGACATGTGGTTAGCATGTCGAGTCCCCCAGCCGTTATAGCTGGTTCCTCAACCTGGAGCCGCTACTTATTGTAGCTACCCAATTGCCTCACGATGCTGGGTGGGCACCAGTCCCATACTGGCCGAAATACCATGAGAAAATTTCTTCCCCCGTGGAGACTCGAACCAGCGCAAGTCCCGTAGCTCTGCGCCAAGGCTTCCTACCTAAACCGCTCGGCTACGGCGCGGGACTCTATAGTGATACTGAGTTAGTTTCATTCCTGATGTGATGTTATCATTGTGTTAAATTGGACCCACGATTAAATATATCGTTACATTAAGATACTGAAGTAACTACAGTAGAGTCTTTATCATAGGTAATGGCACGAATGATTTTCATATAATCGATACATTCACGACTCACGAAGTGAGGAGTGAATTTATCTAGATCATTTGGAAATCAAGAGTGACATTTGTTAGGAATATTTAACGAATAAAATTAAGCTGTTTACTCACAAATCATTATTTAAAAATAGTTATTTTAAAATATTTATATATTTAATGTAAATTGCAATTTTGTTTTACTTGTTTATAACTGCAAACAGATCATATTATTTATTGCCAAAGGATCGCATTATTGTAAGAATGCACTCTAGTCGAGAAAAAATGAAACAAATCAAACTGTATATTAATTAATTTCTGATGTCCTGTGATGTAAATATATCAATTGTATTTTTCTGGAACATTATTACCTGGGACAAAATACGTTTAAGAAAGTGCAAATAGTGGTTTCTTCTTTTTTTGTGGTATAATTCATTGCTACAAATGTGTTTATATTATCTCCCGCAACCACGATAAGGTTACATTCGTGGATTATATGTACAATCTGGTAGCCACATGTAGTCACTGCAAAAGTAATGCCTATGACCTATTCAGAATGTAATAAACAAGGAGGAGCTTGATTGTACAGTGATAAAATTAAACTGATAAAATCGAGGTGAAAAACGACAATGATTGGTTGTAAATAAAAAATCATTGAAATGTGATTGATCATTGACTCCCATTTGGGGCATGAGTCAAGATCAAAAAGGAATGGTAGAACCTATAATAATTGAATAGTGCATTACGAAATTGGCCTTATATTAAATGCGCCAATGAAAATATCAATAATTACATTATACAGTACATTTTCGACACAAAAGAATATTTTAATCAGAATCGCACGAACTGAACAAAATATCAATAACATTATCTTTATTATTAAAACCTCTTTGAATATTACTTAATTATGGACATAGCATGAACTTAAAAAAGCGCAATGCAGTAACTTATTCGTCACATAAGAGGAAAGATGTATTTAGGATTTTGCTTAGCCCACAACTGATGGTGATATTAAATCTGAGAAAAGCTGTAATTTTTCTATGCATTTCGCAGTATTTGTGTGTGTTGCATGTATTCATGTATTCATAGCAAATTATATGGAGATAAACTTATTTAAGTAACATTTTAATTGAACGACTTATTCAAAATTTTCCGTTATTTTCTTGTGGTGTTAAATAGGCTCGAAGTCAGCATGAATATAGCTACTTGGAAAATGTTGTTGTTGGTGTCTTTTGCAGGAACTAATATTGTAAGAAATGAAGAAAGCATAATAGATGTAGGTGAGTTTGTTAGTCAATATGTAGTCGATATTATGAATAAACATTTCAATTCCCAAGAACTTAAAGATGTTTCTGTCATCACAACTGGAAGGAATGATAGTGAACAAAATACCATAATTAGTGATATTTTAGTTCGCAGAGCAGCTATGGAAGTAAAGTGGCCTGTTCTGACATCTTGTTATGAAAGGATAATTCCACAACAAGGTATTATATTCATTCTGACTTACGACGACGAAGAGAAATTGTCACAAGATTTTGAAATATTTTAACAGCACTAACAAATAATAAAATATTGGAACAACAAAACAAAATTCGTTGTCATTATACAGAATATTTTTGGAAACAAGACATTGAATCTTGCTAGAAATTTGTTTGAATTTATGTGGAAAAATTCCAGGATTATTAACGTAGTGGCCATTGTGTACACTGTAGAAAGCATTTTTGAAGAAAATATTTTTTACATATCAAACAAAAATAAACAATCGTTTCTAGAAACTTATACTTGGTTTCCATATCGAGACGGAAATTGTAAAGAAGTAATAAACATTGTGTCGATGGGCAAATACTTTATCCAAAATTACACTTATCATTCAGATATTGACATTTTCCCCTACAAAATCCCTGACAATTTCATGGGCTGTACAATGACAGTGTTGCCTTTTGGAATACCACCCTATCAGATCACGGCAGAAACTATTGGTTCAAGTGGGAATGTTATATACGAAGAAAGTGGAATACCGTTTCAGTTCTTGAAGTTATTTGCTGATAAATTTAATATCACGCTTTTAATTCAGAAACCTTTCCAAGGTTTGGGCCTATATGAAGCAATGACGTTGGCAACTGATATTGAAGAAGGAAATGCTGATTTTACTGTTGGGACAATAGTTCTATTTCCAATCCTCGAATATTATATGCACACTACAGTTCCTTTTCTATATGACACTGCAAAGTTTTTAAGTCCCTGCCCTACGCCTATTCCTAGAGTGGAGAGAATTATATCAATTTTTACTTCTGAAGTTTGGATTTCAACAGGAATGGTGTTTATATCTGCAAGTATGGTTCTCTGGTTTTTGTCAAGTAAAGAAAAGAATTCGCAGCATTTTAGACTGTCATCTTTCACAGAACTATCAAAATGTTTGCAAAATACTTGGGCTAGTCTCATTGGTGTGTCTGTGTCAGAAATGCCAACTTCATCAAGAGTTAGATGTTTCTTCATGATATATACTTGTTTTTGTATAGCTCTGAACACAGTATTTCAAGCTTACTTTACCACATTCCTCATTGAACCAGGATATGGGAAAGGAGTCGAAACCCTTCTAGAAGTTAACAATACTGGAATGGAAATTGGTTTTTCTTTTATAATGTTTCTAATGGCGTATGAAGCAGATTATGATATGACCACATATAATAATGTAACAGAATGCGAAAATGTAGCTAAATGTATGGAAAGAACTATGTTTGAAGGTGATATAGTGACTGTAACTTCGAAACAATTAGCATATTATCAAGCGATCGCGAATGGTATACAAGATACCAGTAGAGTGGTGTGTTTTCTCGACGAAATTATATTTTCTACCTACTTTGTGATTGGAACACATAAAGGGAGCCCGATTTTGTATGATCTAAACAAAATTATCAATGAACATATGGAAATGGGTTTGATTGAAAAATTCTCATCTTTATCTATTCATAGTATAAAGCTGAAACCAATTCGAGAGAGGGAAAATGTTGAAGATTATTTCGTGTTTTCCATTGTTCACTTGGCACCAGTTTTTATAATTTTGATTTGTGGATGCTTATTATCTTCAATGGTTTTTATATTTGAACTTGGAATTGGTTTTTGCAAAAAAAATATTCTGTAGAATTTTTTAAACAAAATGTATTTTTAATCAATTTAGATTTTCATATTTACACTTCGATGTTATATAGAATAATGATTGATGTGAACTTATTTTACTCTTGTTTATGAACCCCATGTATTAAACAACTCTATATCAATAAATAGGATACTAGGTCTAACCTTTTATTTTCTTTTATTCAATTATGTATTTATTTTTTACTAGATAATACCCGGCGTGCGCTGCTGTACCTAAATATATTATGTGTTTTTGCTTTTAGTCGAATAAGTAAAAGGAAAAAAAAAAATCAATTTATATCGTTATTATTTTTAGATACCCCGTGCTGGTTACCCGGCGTTGCCCGGCAATCTACGCATCCCAATGTACTTGCATAAATGAGCTGAAAGAAAAAAATCGTTATTTTTATGAGTTATCCATAAAGGAATAGCCGCCCTGCGCTGCTATACTTCCCGGGAATTCACTTATCCCGAACTTCTTAGCATCAATGAACGACAAAAATGGTTATCGTGAGTTATCCTTAAAGTATAAACATATGCTGTTGCGGACTTTTCTGTAGAGGTTTCTGAAATATTCAATTCTGTATACAATACGTTTGTGTATTTGTTATGGTTCAGGCAGCGTAAGCCATTTAAGCTTACAAAAAGCGACATTTTTTCACGTTTTTCATTACTGAAGTTGATTTTTAAGGGTGAAGGACTTTTGGGCATTAAAACTCTCATTTAGCCTATAACCTTCCCTGGAAAATCCTGAACATTTTGGAAAAAAAACTCATGACAATCGGATGAATGGTATAGTAGCACATGCTTTCCCGGGAATCTATTTATCCCGATCTCCTTGGCATCAATGAAAGATATAAATGGCTATTGTATGTTATCTGTAAAAGATAAACATATGCTGTTGCGGACTTTTTTGTAGAGTTTTTTTTAGATATTCAATTCTGTGTGAATTAGTTTTGTGTATTTGTTATGGTTTAGGTAGCGCAAGCCATTTCAGGGTAAAAAAAAGGGACTTCACATTTATCACTACAAAGGGTGTTTTTAAGGGTGTTGGAGTTGAGTATCACAACTCTCTTATAGCCTATGTTCATCCGGGGAATCTCCTGAACATTTTGCAAAAAACCCCATCATGAATGAATCAACAGTATGGGCGCGCATAAAGTACGAACAAACAAACAAACAAACATTTTTATATATTAGATAAACGGATTTTAATGTAATAAAACATTTGCCTAAGCCCAATGTTTTTTTTTTAATTTTTATCTTCTTTCTCCATTCTTCTCTATCTTCCATTTCCAATTCTTCCAGACCTATCTCCCTCATATCTCTTCTTATACCATCCATCCATTTAAATCTGGGTCGACCTCTCTTTTTTTCCCCCAGGTGGAACCCATTCCAAAGCTTGTCTGGGTAATCTTGTCTCTCACATTCTACATATGTGACCAAGCCATTCTAGTTGTCTGTATCTCACAAAATCTAATATTGAATTTTGGACTTTCATTTGTTGTCTGATGATTGTATTTCTGATTTCTTCCAATTTAGGATGTCAGTGTTTGTACATAATTGCTCTATATAGAAACACACAAGATTGTAATTATGTATTTGTCATCCAGTGATTTATCTCAATCTGAGTCGTCCAACGATTGAATGATTCGCTATCGAAACATTACTGTTTAGTGACTCTATTAGGCGTCCCTCCACTACTTCTTATTTTCTTTACTTCCAGATCTCTTTCATACTCCATGTATGTCAAACTGCATACATCATATTCATGAACTACTTCTTATTTTCTTACTTCCAGATCTCTTTCATACTCCATGTATGTCAAGCTGCTTACATCATATTCATGAACTACTTCTTATTATCTTTACTTCCAGATCTCTTTCATACTCCATGTATGTAAAGGTGCTTACATCATATTCATGAACTTCTTTTTTTCTTTACTTCCAGATCTCTTTCATACTCCATGTATGTCAAGCTGCTTACATCATATTCATGTACTACTTCTTATTTTCTTTACTTCCAGATCTCTTTCATACTCCATGTATGTAAAGCTGCTTACATCATATTCATGAACTACATCTTATTTTCTTTACTTCCAGATCTCTTTCATACTCCATGTATGCCAAGCTGCTTACATCATATATTGAACTACTTCTTATTTTCTTTACTTCCAGATCTCTTTCATACTCCATGTATGTCAAGCTGCTTACATCATATTCATGAACTACTTCTTATTTTCTTTACTTCCAGATCTCTTTCATACTCCATGTATGTCAAGGTGCTTACATCATATTCATGAGCTACTTCTTATTTTCTTTACTTCCAGATCTCTTTCATACTCCATGTATGTCAAGCTGCTTACATCATATTCATGAACTACTTCTTATTTTCTTTACTTCCAGATCTCTTTCATACTCCATGTATGTCAAGCTGCTTACATCATATTCATGAACTACTTCTTATTTTCTTTACTTCCAGATCTCTTTCATACTCCATGTATGTCAAGGTGCTTACATCATATTCATGAGCTACTTCTTATTTTCTTTACTTCCAGATCTCTTTCATACGCCATGTATGCCAAGCTGCTTACATCATATTCATGAACTACTTCTTATTTTCTTTACTTCCAGATCTCTTTCATACTCCATGTATGTCAAGCTGCTTACATCATATTCATGAACTACTTCTTATTTTCTTTACTTCCAGATCTCTTTCATACTCCATGTATGTCCAGCTGCTTACATCATATTCATGAACTACTTCTTACTTTCTTTACTTCCAGATCGCTTTCATACGCCATGTATGCCAAGCTGCTTACAACATATTCATGAACTACTTCTTATTTTCTTTACTTCCAGATCTCTTTCATACTCCATGTATGTCAAGCTGATTATATCATTATTCATGAACTACTTCTTAGTTTCTTTACTTCCAGATCTCTTTCATACTCCATGTATGTCAAGCTGCTTACATCATATTCATGAACTACTTCTTATTTTCTTTACTTCCAGATCTCTTTCATACTCCATGTATGTCAAGCATCTTACATCATATTCATGAACTACCTCTTATTTTCTTTACTTCCAGATCTCTTTCATACTCCATGTATGTCAAGCTGCTTACATCATATTCATGAACTACTTCTTATTTTCTTTACTTCCAGATCTCTTTCATACTCCTTGTATGTCAAGGTGCTTACATCATATTCATGAGCTACTTCTTATTTTCTTTACTTCCAGATCTCTTTCATACGCCATGTATGCCAAGCTGCTTACATCATATTCATGAACTACTTCTTATTTTCTTTACTTCCAGATCTCTTTCATACTCCATGTATGTCAAGCTGCTTACATCATATTCATGAACTACTTCTTATTTTCTTTACTTCCAGATCTCTTTCATACTCCATGCATGTCCAGCTGCTTACATCATATTCATGAACTACTTCTTACTTTCTTTACTTCCAGATCGCTTTCATACGCCATGTATGCCAAGCTGCTTACAACATATTCATGAACTACTTCTTATTTTCTTTACTTCCAGATCTCTTTCATACTCCATGTATGTCAAGCTGATTATATCATTATTCATGAACTACTTCTTAGTTTCTTTACTTCCAGATCTCTTTCATACTCCATGTATGTCAAGCTGCTTACATCATATTCATGAACTACTTCTTATTTTCTTTACTTCCAGATCTCTTTCATACTCCATGTATGTCAAGCATCTTACATCATATTCATGAACTACCTCTTATTTTCTTTACTTCCAGATCTCTTTCATACTCCATGTATGTCAAGCTGCTTACATCATATTCATGAACTACTTCTTATTTTATTTACTTCCAGATCTCTTTCATACTCCATGTATGTCAAGCTTCTTACATCATATTCGTGAACTACTTCTTATTTTCTTTACTTCCAGATCTCTTTCATACTCCATGTATGTCAAGCTTCTTATATCATATTCATGAACTACTTCTTATTTTCATTACTTCCAGATCTCTTTCATACTCCATGTATGTCAAGCTGCTTACATCATATTCATGAAATACTTATTTTCTTTACTTCCAGATCTCTTTCATACTCCATGTATGTAAGCTGCTTACATCATATTCATGAACTACTTCTTATTTTCTTTACTTCCAGATTTCTTTCATAGTCCATGTATGTTAAGCTGCTTACATCATATTCATGAACTACTTCTTATTTTCTTTACTTCCAGATCTCTTTCATATCCATGTATGTCAAGCTGCTTACGTCATTTTCATGAACTACTTCTTATTTTGTTTACTTCCAGATCTCTTTCATACTCCATGTATGTCAAGCTGCTTACATCATATTCATGAACTACTTCTTATTTTCTTTACTTCCAGATCTCTTTCATACTCCATGTATGTCAAGGTGCTTACATCATATTCATGAGCTACTTCTTATTTTCTTTACTTCCAGATCTCTTTCATACTCCATGTATGTCAAGCTGCTTACATCATATTCATGAACTACTTCTTATTTTCTTTACTTCCAGATCTCTTTCATACTCCATGTATGTCAAGCTGCTTACATCATATTCATGAACTACTTCTTATTTTCATTACTTCCAGATCTCTTTCATACGCCATGTATGCCAAGCTGCTTACATCATATTCATGAACTACTTCTTATTTTCTTTACTTGAAGATCTCTTTCATACTCCATGTATGTCAAGCTGCTTACATCATATTCATGAACTACTTCTTATTTTCTTTACTTCCAGATCTCTTTCATACTCCATGTATGTCAAGCTGCTTACATCATATTCATGAACTACTTCTTATTTTCATTACTTCCAGATCTCTTTCATACGCCATGTATGCCAAGCTGCTTACATCATATTCATGAACTACTTCTTATTTTCTTTACTTTCAGATCTCTTTCATACTCCATGTATGTCAAGCTGCTTACATCATATTCATGAACTACTTCTTATTTTCTTTACTTCCAGATCTCTTTCATACTCCTTGTATGTCAAGCTGCTTACATCATATTCATGAACTACTTCTTATTTTCTTTACTTCCAGATCTCTTTCATACTCCATGTATGTCAAGCTGCTTACATCATATTCATGAACTACTTCTTATTTTCTTTACTTCCAGATCTCTTTCATACTCCATGTATGTCAAGCTTCTTACATCATATTCATGAACTACTTCTTATTTTCTTTACTTCCAGATCTCTTTCATACTCCATGTATGTCAAGCTGCTTACATCATATTCATGAACTACTTCTTATTTTCATTACTTCCAGATCTCTTTCATACGCCATGTATGCCAAGCTGCTTACATCATATATTGTACTACTTCTTATTTTCTTTACTTCCAGATCTCTTTCATACTCCATGTATGTCAAGCTGCTTACATCATATTCATGAACTACTTCTTATTTTCTTTACTTCCAGATCTCTTTCATACTCCATGTATGTCAAGCTGCTTACATCATATTCATGAACTACTTTTTATTTCCTTTACTTCCAGATCTCTTTCATACTCCATGTATGTCAAGCTGCTTACATCATATTCATGAACTACTTCTTATTTTCTTGACTTCCAGAACTCTTTCATACTCCATGTATGTCAAGCTGTTTACATCATATTCATGAACTTTCACTAGTGCTTACATTTTAGACGGAACTTAGTTCAACAACCATCTGTTCTTTAGAATAACGGATTAGACATATCAGCCGTTCAGCCATTTGAGTATTGTCATTATATATTTGAAGAGCTCTTTTTCGAAACGTCTTTGTCTACCTGGTACCGAAACTATTTTTTTGTCTACATTCTTCTTGAATTCCTCTATTTGCAAGTGTCACCATTTATCTGGAAAACATGCTTTAAACTACTACACATTTTAATCAACACTGTCTTTAGTTTTTTTTTATTTAGTAATATTCCACAATACAATTTTCTCCTTGAACTCAAAGTAATTTGTCGCCAGAGGTTCCTGTCTAAAGTATCTTGTTCCCTCAAATCTCTAGCTTCCATACTTATCTTCACTCCATCCATCTATCTGTCTCTAGGCCTGCCTCTTTAACTTCTTCCATTAGCTTTCCAATTATGGGTCTTGTTTGGTATTCTCTCTTCTTCCATTCTTATTATGTGTCTATACCATTTCAGTTCTTTAGTATTAAACTATTTATATCCAAATAGCAACCCTAGACCAGTTTCCAAATATTTACTAAATGTAGCAGTAGTAGTAGTAGTAGTAGTAGTAGTAGGACTTTATTAGACAAAAAGTAAGATATTTACAATATTATTTACAAATATGGGTCGCACGGGCAGTAAGCTGTACGTGCTGTTTACAGTCCGTTACAATAAAGTAATAATTGGTAGTAGTGTAAAGAAAAATAAACAACAAAAAAAGCAATAACATTACAATTACATAAAGAAAACACAATAATATTACAATTAAATAATAACACAATAGCATTATACACTAAAAAATTAACATTACAATTACATAAAGAAAACACAATAATATTACAATTAAATAATAACACAATAGCATTATACACAAATTAATTTATATATAATTGTTAAGAATTAATGGTATTGCATTTTGATAACATATATTTATTCATGAATGAGTGTTGTCCTTATTTTCCGCGTTTTGTCCAAATATTTACCGAGGTTTATCCAATTTTCTGGATTTACCAATAACTCGTAGCATGCCAATGTATATAAGAGACGCTTGAAAATAAGCTCCTCATAAATATATAATAATCGGGAAATAATAGGCTCATATCAATTTTATGTTATGGGCCTATAAAGGCCCATCTAAATTAATTAATATGTCATATAAGTACGAGTTGACATTTTTTCATCATCAACACGAGCTTCAAGGATTGGACCACTTGATCCGTTCAGTATCCAGAACTTAGAGCTGTTCTCTCCATCGCTTCCTGGGTCTTACAATTCTTCGTTTACCCTATGGTCTGTACCTATATAACTGTAACGGAATTGTTGATGATTGCATGTGTTTTAAATGGGAATGCCAGTATTCATCAATAATTTCTAATATATTTGCGATATTTAGTTCTTGACGAATTGATTCGTTTGTTTTATGATCAAGGAGAGAGTATCCTGCATGTTATCATGTTTTAACTGACATATTTATCAAATTATAATAATTACAATATAATAGTATGTTAAGTTCCATTCAATTAACGCAGTTTAACCTTTCGCATTATTGGTACTTTTCCGTTACACACGCCACCCGGCCTTACAGTGACACGTTCTGTCGGGAGATGGATTCTAACTATGGATCATATCGTTGGGGTCAGGATTTTTAAACTGACCCAAACCGTCTGGTGGCACTATGGCCCTGGGGTCGACTCAGCCTCTAACGGAAATGAGTACCAGACGCTTGTTCTGGGGGTAAAGGCGGCCGTCACGCAGGGCTGACAACCCAGCTGACGTAAAGTGCCGATTATCTAGAAAAAAGTGGGAGCCTTAACTTCCTACTCCCCAAGGGCCTCCGGGCTTGTTGGGGGATCACTTTACTTTACTTTACTATGGAACATGTATACTTTTATAACCACACAAGGACATGGAGATACTCTCCTAAAGAGGGGTTATCTCAATGTCAAGGCCTCCTCTGAGACAACACAACATTAAAACAAAACACACCTTTCACACACACATTCGTACTAAACATGACGAATATGATAATGATGATTATGATGGCAATATTATGTTCGGGGATCGTCTGGGCTTTAAAGTTTGCTGACATTTGTCTAAAAGGTGAGAAAAAAATTACCCATACAATTTGTCCCGACCGGGGATCGAATACAAACCTGCTGCATAAGAGGCAGCGACGCTATCCCGAGACTACAGCGGCGGACATAATACTACGAGGGCGGATCGGAAAGTAACGCACAATAATTTTTTTTTAAAAAGTTTAATAGTAAAAAAAAGGAAAAAAAATCACAAATGAACTTACATATTTTACCTACTTTTCGACATAGTCACCAACTTTCTCAACACATTTTTCCCATCGTGTTACCAGTTTCAATATGCCCTGTTCGTAGAAGTCCGTTTGGTTGGAGTGTAGCCATCTGCGCACTGCTGATTTCACTTCCACATCTGTCTCAAAGCGTTTGCCGGCCAGGAATTTCTTCATGGGACCAAACAGATGAAAGTCCGATGGTGCAAGATCCGGACTGTATGGTGGATGCTGGAGCACCTCCCAACCAAATTCGGCGATTTTCTGACGAACGACAGCAGCAACATGGGGGCGAGCATTGTCATGAAGAAGTTTAACGTTAATGTTGTGACGTTTGTCACGAATGGCACGACGCAACTTCACCAAAGTTTTAATGTAGGCCGCAGCATTCACAGTGGTCCCGTGTTCAGCAAAGTCCACCAATAAAACACCATGCATATCCCAGAACACTGTCACAAGCACTTTCCTGGCAGATTGAGTCACTTTGAATTTTTTCTTTACTGGGGAACCAGCATGTTTCCACTCCATTGATGCCTGCTTTGTTTCGGGCGTGTAGTGGTACGCCCACGACTCATCACCTGTGACGATTCCTTCCAGAAAGTCATGTCCTTGTGCGGTGTACCACGTTAAGTGGTCCAAGCTTGCCATCATTCGCTGGCCCTTGTGGTCGTCTGTCAGGTTCTTAGGCACCCAGCGAGCACTAACTTTACGGAATTTAAAATTTTCATGAACAATATCGTACACCGCACCATAGGAAATGTTGAACTTCTGCGATAAGGCTCGCAGTTGCACACGCCGGTCGTTCAGAATTGCCGCCTCAATGCCTCTGACATTCTGCGGGATTGCTGCTGTTGTCGGCCGGCCGGAGCGTGGCGAAACACTAAGGTTCACGCGTCCCTCTTGGAAGAATGTGCACCACCTGGAGACATTGCTACGGTCCATACAATCATCCCCATACACGCCACGCATGTCCCTGTGAATTTCACTGGGTTTATGCCCTTTGGCCCACAAAAATCGAACAACACTTCTCTGTTCCTCACAGGTGGACGACTGTAGCATGCGCGCCATCTTTGTTGCATAGTTCAAGCTTCTCTCGCAAGAGGTGCACCTGAGAAAAAAATACCATCTGTAGTGAAAACTTCAAACTATATATCTGTGAAATTTCAACATTCTAGCTGCAATACCAAGGCAGAAAAAATTATTGTGCGTTACTTTCCGATCCGCCCTCGTATATTACGAAAAAATAATGGATATATTTTTACATAAGGTTTTTTTTCCGATTCGATAGACAAGAGTATATTTTTTTCAACGAATACGTAAATGTCTTTCATCCATGTATCATAATACATTTTATTTCATACTATTCGAATTTCTTAACATTCATTAAACTAATTATAATTGCGTAATTAAGGTATCAAGTGTACTGTTATGGTTCTCACTTCAGGGCCGCCATTTAGACTGTCATATCAAATTATGGAGGGAGTTTTGAATAATGTTTGCGAAATTCAGCATATAATATTTATTCTAAATAAATTTCCGATCTTGGAAAATGAGACATTCATATGTTTAACGTACTATTATATTTAGCAGATATGCTAAAATTGTATAAAACATGTTCGTGGCGCGAGACATTCCATTTTCTTCCTCCGGAAAACAACGCTGTCACTATGGGATCCATCCATAGTAATTCTGCCCGAAGGCAGGTCCTTCACTGCAATCATAGCATTTTCATGCTATGCTTGCAGCTTTACTAGGGAAATGTAGGTGTGGTAGCTTCCCGTTACTTTCCACACCGGTGAAGGATGATGATGATGTTGATGATAAGGATGATGATGGTGATAATGGCCATATGATTTCGGGGATGTGTGAGCTATTTATTTCTGTACATTGAAAGATTTCCATTTATAGTAACATGTTGTCTGAAATTGATCCTTTGGGATCGTAAATATTATAATTATATCGTATAATTTATTCTGTCATTAATAGTATTTTTTTCTAATTTATGTACACTCCATGTCATATACCATCTTCACTTCTCGCAACTGGAATTCCCTACCACAAGAAATAAGGGGCTGCCGGACACTGGCATCTTTTAAAAGAATTCTAAATTTATATTTGCTCTAAACTCGACTTCATTATTATCCAGTGTAAGGTATATATATTAATTGGTGTTTCTCGTATAATGTATCATATTTATATTATTATTATTATTATTATTATTATTATTATTATCGTATCATTATTGTTATTACCCTATAAAATGTTGTTTGTACATGACATTTACATTGCTACATTTATTGTATCTTTAAGTGTTTATAATTAGTATAGTGTATATCTATATTTGTCAAATATTTATTTGTATTTGTGCTGGTTGAGTGGAAGAGAGGGCCTTATGGCCTTAACTCTGCCAGAATAAATAAAGTATTATTATTATTAATACTTTCTACATTTTATATTCCATTCCTTAAATCTAAACTCTTAGATTTTAGAAGAAAGCAAAACATATAAGGCCTATATATAATAATTGTATTGTAAACTGGTCTATACCGTGGTAATAATTTTGTTCATTGTACTTTTGATGTAAGAGTGATTTTTGTATTTTTTTCTAACCTGGTTGAGTTGTTGGGCAAGCACTAAAGAAAAGACATGTTTTATATACAATATTTTAACAAAGTGTAGGACGACGGCACCTACCAACCAGTACAATTTAACTTTTAACTTTCATTATATATTGTATTGTATTGTAAGCTCATGTTTTCCCTTTACAGAGATTTAGGCACTCTCCCCCTACAGGGAAGAATTTGAACCATACTAATTTAGTTACACTTGTTTTCGTATAGATATCATTTTGAGTGATACGTGGTCAGCGTTCCGCCTCATACTGACATCTAGGAAACCAAGCTAGTACTATTCGGTAAATCTTGCTTAGAGGCCTTTTCATTCAGGCTTAAGGATATTTTACGAGCCTGAAAATCTTCGACTCGGGACCCACGGCTTAAAGTCCCTCCCGGAGGACTTGCTCCTTGGATTTTTCCGTCCTAAAAAATCCATCGACCCCGGCCGGGTTTGAACCCGCGACCCTCGGGACCAGAGGCAAGGAGCATAACCACTAGTCCACCGCGTAGGTTAAATGATGCTATATTTCATGATAGTACGTTCTGTCGTACTTACAGGAAGACGGCCATGATTGAAAGTTCAATTTCCTAAATTTCGGGGTTGCTAACATATAAGTAATTAATTAACTATACTGTAATATTACATATTATCTACCTAGGGCGGGAAGTAAAACCAGTACCGTACTGTATACAATGAAAATGTGAAAAAATATCCAAAAGGTAGTGTTAATATACATTATACGAAACAAATCATTGCATTTTAAATGGACTGAACTTTATTTGAAACAATATATATATATATATATATATATAAAACAATAAATTCGTACCTGCCGCCGTTTTATCCCTGATTGTTGTCACGGCCTGCTGTAGTCTCAATTAAGTTATTTTCGGCATTTAGCGTATATATATTGGCCAGACTGCTAACGCCAGTCAGTTTTTTTTATAATGAACGCAAGTATTTCCAACAAATTAGTTATTATTTCACTATTATTTATTATTTTGAAAACACCATCGTGCAAAAAATAATGTACAACACACGCTCGTGAAGTGTTTTACAGGATCTCGGAAATTAAAAACCTCCCTATCGCTCGGTTTTTAATCATTTCCTAGCTTCTGTAAGTAGCTATTCCCAACCTGGCATTATAATATACTAATTATTAATATACATATTATTATTAATATACATATTATTATTAATATTGCTTACGTAAATGAATCGCCACACGCTATATTTTAGTTTTCATGTTTGCGTAGTTGCGTGTGGTAAAGGGTTTGAAAACTATAATAGTTTTTTCCACTCTCATTTTAATAAAGTAAACATATCAAATCCGTCATAGCATGAAATATAAATAATTACATTATTTTCGTGACGTCAGTAAGTTGTGACGATCTTCAATTTATGGTAATTCAAGGAAGTTTTTGACATGTTTCTAAAACTAAGAAATAACCGACCGAGATTTAACGAAAATAATTGTGTTATGTTTATTAGCTTTTTTAAAACTTCATAACATTGAATTACATGGTCTTTATAGGAAGCCAGATATAATAGGAAGAGTTAAGTCTCGTGGACTGCGGTTGGCAGGACATGTGGACGAATGGGAAATGAAAGACGTGCATGGAAGCTTCTTGTAGGAAAACCAGAGGAAAACGCCCAGTTGGTAGAACAAGATTGAGGTGGGAGAATAATATTAACTATTATTTGAGGGAAGTTGATTATACAGGGAATGATTGGAAAACATTAGCTCAGGATCGGGTTTTATGGAGAGCTTATGTCCGTGCAGTCATGAACCTACGGGTACGATAGTGCCAGTGAGTTAGAGATAGTTATTAGCTTTTAAATTGTATAAATGTAAGTAAAATTGAAATATGATTGCTCATTCCGTTGTAAAAGTATAGGATTGTCGTTATCAGGACGAGTGGATCCTAATCCTTCAAGTGTAGGACGATCTGATTGTTGAAGCGATGAAGTTAACACTTGCATGGGCGAGGGACCGGAACAATAAGAACACAACGTCAAGACGGGACCAGGTATAGTTCGGTTCTGCAATAATTGTATAATAAAGCAGTCAATAATTAAAATGATTCAATAAGGTAACTGAATCCTATGATTCAATAAGGTAACTGAATCCTACCACAAACTGGGAGAATTTTAATTACACCGACAAACTGCAGGGACTGATTCACGACAGGAAATGGAGGAAAAAATGCCCTATGGATAAGTGTCCATAAATGCATCGTTACCACAGTGGTTGGTACGGCCTCGAGAAGGGTACAGATGCCGACTATGTATACCTTAATAAATCTCGAGAAATGCCACTGCAACTTCTTTAGCAGCTCTGCCAGCAAGTCCTAATCCTACGTTCTCGTAGTGCTCCCTGACTGCAGTCGTAATAGACTGTAGCTAACAGGATGGGACGAAAGGCGAGTTCTCAGCGCCTTAAAACTGAGACCTGTCGGCTAAGGGAGCAAACCCCCCCCCCCAAAAAAAAACCAGGTCCTCCGTGTCTGGGGGTTAGGCGTCAGGGTGGCAACCTGGCCCTGGAAAGAAGTATATCGCTACCTACTTCAGTAAAATATGTCAGCCGAATGGATTTAAATATAACAGACTTTAGCTACGAAAACGGACCTTTGCTATTGGCACATGGAATGTTCAAGGCTTGAATACTAAAGAACAAGAAGTAATAGATGAGATTACAGCAATGAATGCAGATATTATGGTGCTCTCAGAAACAAAAAAGAAAGGGAAAGGACAGGAAAAATTAGGAAATTATACACATATCTGGAGTGGAGTACCAAAAACTAGTAGAGCAAAAAGAGGTATATCCATTTTGATAAAAAGTAAGTTGGTAAAAAATATAGTGTCTTGGAAAGAAATTGATGAAAGAATTATTAAATTAAATCTCAAGCTTTTTCGGATAGAACTTATAATAATAGGAGTATATGCCATACATGAGGATGCAACAACCATAGAAAAAAATTAATTTTTTGACAAACTGTCAGAAATTTTGGACAAAATAAAAAAACATCAAGAAGTAATAATAACAGGAGATTTTAATAGTCGAGTAGGAAGTAGAATGAAAGATGAAGTGATTGGACCATTTGGGGAAAAGGTGGAAAATGACAATGGAGATAGATTGATAAGTTTATGTAAACAACATGGCTATATGATAATGAATAGTTTCTTCCAACATCGGGAAATACATAAATACACATGGGAACAGCCAACAAAAAGTCTCAAATCAATAATTGATAATATAATTGTGAAACAAAAAACGTGATATGATAGTGAAAGATGTTAGAGTGTATAGAAAACCAGATTGCGGAAGTGATCATTATATGCTTTTGGGAAAATTCATATTAACAAGTAGCAAAAAACAAAATATTGAAGTAACGGCAGACAGAATAAATACAACCCCTTTGAATGAACAAAGATATAAAGTAAGTTTACTCTATGATGAGAGTATAAAATATCTTTAACAATCAAGATTAAAGCAAAAACTTAATTTAAATGTAAATAAATCTGCAGTGGAAATGTATGATCAACTAAAGGAAAGTATACATTCAGCAGCTTTAGAAGCACTTGGGACAGAAAATCGAGAACCAAAAAGAAACAATGAATGGTTTAATCACGATATTAAAAAAATAGTAGAAGAAAAAAAGAAAGCACGGATGAAATGGTTATCAGATCACTCAACAACATCTCGAAATGAATATATCACTTTAAAACATAAAACAAAGGTGGAAGTTAGAAGAACAAAAAATGAGTACTGGGATAATATATGCTCGAATATAGATCATTCGATTGGATGTGCTAGATCCAAAGAAGCTTGGAAAACATTACAAAATATCAGGAAATCAGAAAGAAAGAAGATAAATATTCAGTTGATAAGACCATCAGAATGGATGTAACATTATAAATGTTTACTTCAAGAAATTAGAAATGAGTTTCAACTTCAAGATACGGATGCAGAATATAAATTTGACACTCCAGAGATAACAGAAGATGAAGTAAAAAGAGCTTTGAAAGAGGCAAAAAATGGGAGAGCACCAGGACCAGGAAATATTCAGACGGAACTCCTAAAACATGGAGGAGATATTTTGCCTTAATATTTTTAACAAAACTTTTTAATAAAATTGAAATTGGAGACGATATCCCAGAAGACTGGAATTTATCGTACATTACTCCTATTTTTTAAAAAATGGTGATAAAAAACTGTGTTCCAATTATAGAGGTATAAGCGTTTTACCTTCAACAGCTATGATTTTTAGTAAAATTATAAATTTTAAACTTAAGGAGATAAAAGATAACTTAAGAGAAGAACAATGTGGATTCCGGAGTGGAAGATCATGTATTGATAATATTTTCTGTATTAGACAATTACAAGAGAAAATCCTAGCAAAAAATAAAGAACTACATATGACCTTTATTGATTTAGAGATGGCATATGATAGTGTACCTCGACAATTGTTATGGATGGCAATGAGAAATATGAATATCTGTGATAAATGGATTAATATTGTTAGGAGGATCCATAGTAATACAAAAGCTAAAGTAAAAATACAGAATAATTTAACAGAGGAATTCACAGTGAATAAAGGCCTTAAGCAGGGATGCAGTTTATCACCAATTCTTTTTAACATTTATTTAGACCAGGCTCTTAACTTGTGGTATAAAAAATGTTCTGAAATGGGTATTCCTATAGGAGGAAAAGTACTGCATTCATTGTTGTTTGCAGATGATCAAATAATTTTTGCAGGGGATGAAGATGATATGAAATGTATGATAAATAAACTAATGGAAGAATATAAAAAATGGGGACTGAATATAAATTTACAGAAAACAGAATATATGTGTTTGGGAAAGGATGTGGATGACCTCATACTTGAAACAGGAAAAATAAAAAAGTGTGAATTTTTTTAAATATCTTGGGTCAATAATTACAAGTTTTGGTACCTGTGAGAGAGATGTACAGACTAAAATTGCAATGGCAAAAAATGCAACTAAGACATTACATGGAATAATTTGGAATAAAAATATTACAAAGGAAACTAAAATGAAAATTTATAAGAGCATAATACAGAATATTTTGTCATATGGAAGTGAAACTTGGTCTTTGACGGAATTACAAAAGAACAAAATTAGAACAGTTGAATTTGATTATTTTAGAAGAAGCCTCAAAAAAACAAGACAGGATAAAATAAGAAATGAATTCCTTTGGAGAGAAATGAATGTCACCACATCTGTTGTTAAGAGGATTGAAAATCAAACACTTAAATGGTATGGCCATGTACAAAGAATGGAAAATGAAAGATGGCCAAAAATATATACCAATGGTCACCTCCTGGAAGAAATAAACGTGGCAGACCAAGATGGAAATGGAAAACCTACGTCAAAACTATAATGGATGATCGGAATTTGGAAGAGGGAGATTGGAATGATAGAGATAAATGGGAACTGAAGAGGCAAACCTATAAGTGGGGGAAAGCCGAAGAAGAAGAAGAACCACAGTAGATGGCACTGACGAATGACATTATTCTCTCGACCCTGTTGCATGGCCTGCTAGATCACCGCACTTAAATCCCCTGGATTTTTACCTCTGGGGGCATCTGAAAATCGTTGAGTATGCTGAACCAGTTCCTGATGTGCTTACCCTTCATCAGCGTGTCCACGTCGCCTGAGACGCTATTTCGGAGAGAGGCCGGAACATGTGAAAGAGTGAGGCAGTACATGGTACGATGTGTGAACGCGTGCATTGCATCCCATGGTGGCCACTTTGAACATCTGTTGTGACGTGGATGTGATTAGGATATGTACTGTGGGCCGGGACGATTTGTTATCGTTGCACGCAAATCGCTCATTTCCGGACACCTGTTTATAGGGCCTTTTTTTCCCCTTCATTTTCAGTCAGGAATCAGTCCCTGAAATTTGTCGGTGTAATTACCGTTCATCCTGTATATACTATGCTACCAAACACAGAGAAACAAACTTAAATGAGACAATGCAGGCTTTATAAGTCCACCAATATCTATATACGTATATCAGAACTGAAATGAATGTTAGTTCCTGAAATTGCTTCACAGTTGTATAGTAATCGGATGAGATTCAGCAGAACCCCACCTCTCCGCATAGTAGCTAACCTGTTGTGTTTGTTTAGGTGTGGAATCCAATGGCCCTGACTATCTAACTCATGCCCAAAATGGGAGTCAATGACCAATCACATTTCAATGATTTTTTATTTACAACCAATCACAGTCGTGTTTCGCCTAGAATTTACCAACTAAAGTTTATCTTTATAAAGAAAGCACCTCCTTTTTTAACATTCTGAATAGGTCGTAGCATTATTTTACAGTGACTGACTCTCTAAGAAATACGGCTACCAGATTGTATATATAGTGCATGAATGTCAACACACAGCGAATGCGGGAGTTAACATAAAAACATTTGTAGCAATTGATTATACCACAAAAAAAAAAGAAAACACTGATTGCAGTATCTTAAATTTATTTTTTCTCAGATAATAATATTCGAGAAAAATATGATTGTCATATTTACATCATAGGACCTCAGAAATGAATTAATATACAGTTTGATGTGTTTCATTTTTTCTCCACTAGAGTGCATTCTTACAATATTGCGTTCCTTTGGCAATAAATAATATGATCCGGTTGCAGTGATGAACAAATGAAGCGTACCAATCGTTTCTCATTTGTTTTCAAACATCGCCGTTTACATTAAATATCTAAATATTTTAAAACAACTATATTTAAATAATGATTTGTGAGTAAACATCTTAATTTTATTCGTTAAATAGTCCTAAGAAATGCCACTCTTCATTTCCAAATTATCTAGATAAATTCACTCCTCATTTCGTGAGTCGTGAACTTATCGATAATTTGGAAATCACTCGTGGCATTACTTATGATAATTGTATGTATTATGGACAATTAAGTAAATACGGGAAATGTCGTAAAAGACCAGTCATTAACGATATTGTTAACTTTGGATGGGCAATAACGTTTATATTAACTTGCCTATCTAACATTAACTTGATGGTAACTTGCCCATTTTATCATAAGTAATGCCACTCTTGATTTCCAAATTCTCTAGATAAATTGGAAATCACTCGTGACATTTGTTAGGACTAATTAACGAATAAAATTAAGCTGTTTACTCACAAATCATTATTTAAATGTAGTTATTCTAAAATATTTATATATTTAATGTAAACGACAGTGTTTGAAAACAAATGAGAAACGTTATATTTCACTTGTTTATCACTGAAACCAGATCATATTATTTATTGCTAAAGGATCGCAATATTGTAAGAATGCACCCTAGTGGAGAAAAAATGAAACACATCAAACTGTATATTAATTAATTTCTGATGTCCTATGATGTAAATATGTCAATTAAATTTTTCTGAAACTTTATTACCTGGAAAAAAAAAATACGTTTAAGATAGTGCAAACTGTGGTATCTTTTTTTTGTGGTATAGGCCCTAATCAATTGCTACAAATGTTTTTATATTATCTTCCGTAACAACGATAAGGTTATATTCGTGCACTAAGGGTCGGTTTCACCAACAGAGGTAACTGTATTACGCCAGTTTAAGCTATGCATTATACATAGGGAAAACTGTGGTAATACAGTTACTCCTGTTGCTGAAATTTACCCTATGGGTCGGTTTCATCAACAGAGGTACTTCTATTACGTTAGTTTTCCCCATGTATAATGCATAGCTAAAACTGGCGTAATACATTTACCTCTGTTGTTGAAACCGACCCTATGTATACAATCTGGTAGCCACATGTGGTCACTGCAAAATAATGCTATGACCTATTCTGAATGTTAAAAGGAGGAGCTTGATTTTATAGTGATCAAATTAAACTGATAAAATCGAGGTGAAAAACGACTGTGATTGGTTGTAAATAAAAAATCATTGAAATGCGATTAGTCGTTGACTCCCATTTGGGGCATGAATTAAATAGTCACCCTAATTTGACCTACATCAGTGGACAAGTTAATGTTAGATGGGCAAGTTAGTGTTAGGTTGCAAGTTAGTGTTAACTTTATTCCCCATCCAAAGTGAACAATGTCGTTAACGACCGGCCGTTTACATTCCCGCATTTACTTCATTGTCTGTAACAAGTGCACATTGGAAAACGTAATTTCAAATAACGACAAGGCATCCCTTTTGTAATTAATACTTCCTTGACTACATTAAACTTACAGTTAATTGTTTATTTGAATGGAATATTTGCTTATTATTATTATTATTATTATTATTATTATTATTATTATTATTATTATTATTATTATTATTATTATTATTATTATTATTATTATTATTATTATTTAATATTTTAAATTTATAAACCCTGCTTCACCAACAGTACATTAAGGTCATAGTTTCTTACAAAGTTGTGAGTCATTATGTAATTTTATCTAAAATTAAAGTTTTATGATGTACTGTGTAGAATGTTTGCTGGTTCTGATTCGGATGAAAGGTTCCACGAAGGGGAATGATCATTTCAAGACATTTCTTTAACCAAAAAAAAAAAAAACAGATTTAATAAACTTGTTTCAGTTGCTACAGACGGAATTCGAGTCTTTACCGGAAAAAGAAGGGTTTGGTAGGGAGAGTGAGAAATGATTCAAGGAATTAAATTTTGATACTAATTTAACGTTTGTCCAAGGTATCGTTCACCAAGCGGTACTATGGAGCAAAACAATATAGGCTATATGAAAACTGCTTTTAATCTGGTTGATAACATGACAAACAAAATAAAATTCAAGTTTTAAAACATCAATAGTTCCGGAAACAACTACAGGGCATGAGTGAAGAATATCAACTTATGTCATAATATTGTACATGTGTAAGATGACTTAGCCATAGCAAAATTCTTCGCCGGTTTTTTGACTTCTGGGAAATCATATTTAATACGTTTGTTAAATATTATTCACTGAGAGTATTCAATAATAGTAATTACAACCAGAACTAATCGTTTTGAAATCGTTAACAATGGAAATGAAAATGATCTCACACAAGGAGGTTGAAACGTTGACTTAATAAACTAATTTTTTGACTGAGATAACGATTAATTCTTGTTATTGAGGAAATAATTACAGATTTTATGAAAGAAGAGGAAAGGAGTTTAACATAATATATTTGAAGTAATAATATAGAAATATTTTAATTATAATTACTGGATATAATAATACGCGCGATAGACTGATATTACTCTGCCGTTGCACTCCAACATGTAAAATTAACGGTACATATCTTTTCATTGTCCATCCATAGTAATTCTGTCCGAAGGCAGGTCCTTCACTGCAATCATATCATTTTCATGCTATGTTTGTAGCTTTACTAGGGAATTGTAGGTGTCGTAGCTTCCCGTTGCTTTCCACACCGGTGAAGAATGATGATGATGATGATGATGATAATAAGGATGATGATGATGATGGCCATATGATTTCGGGGACCGTTTGGCCTTAAAGTTTTCCTGGCATTTGTCTTACAGGTGAGGAAAAACCCCGATAAAACCCTCACCCAGAAAAACTGCCCCGACCGGGGATCGAACCCGGGCCCGCTACGTGACAAGGCAGCACGCTACCTCGAGACTACAGCGGTGGACCTTTTCGTTGTAAGACATAGAAATTCCCGAGTTGAAGGATGAAAACTGGCATTAAATTCGCCTTTTTTACTCACATTTCAACACAACTCAACAAATTATAAGAAATATTCAAGGATGTCAACAAAATGTAGACCAATGTAAGTATCAAGTTTTTATTTTACTTTTATATTGTTAGAAGGAAAATTTATATAAATGAATTGTTTCAATTTCCTTGATTAGAATCATTTAGCAGTATATCGCACAACAAATCACAATAATACATTCCTCTTCTGAATCAACTAATAAATTTTTATGACAATAGCTTCACTGATTAAAAAAAACTGACTTTAAATTGTATGCAAATCCTCTGATTACAGATACAATAAACATACAATCTGATCTACATGAGGAAATTGTTCAACTCAGGAATGAAAATCCAGTATAAAGCTATCCATCCGTAGTAATTCTTCCTGAAGGCAGGTCTTTCACTGCAATCATAGCATTTTCATGCTATCCTCTGCAGCTTTACTAGGGAGTTATAGGTGTGGTAGCTTCCCGTTGCTTTCCACACCGGTGAAGGATGGTGATGATAATGATAAGGATGATGATAGCCGGATGATTTTCGGGGACGGTGGGGCCCTAAGCATCCTGACAGTTGTCTTATAGGCGAGGAAAAACACCGAAAAAACCTCACCCAGGAGCCTGTCCCGACCGGCAATCGAACCCGGGCCCGCTGCGTGAGACGACAGAACGCTACCTCGAGACCATAGTGGTGGACTATAAAGTTATACATATACATTAATAATTAAAAAAATTTAAACAAATATATATATATATATATATATATATATATATATATATATATACCAAAATATTAGGTAATTTGCTGTCAACTTCACAGGCATGTATGTACTGTACATCTGTGAACAATTTTTACGAAGATGATTATTAGGAAAACAAAAAGAAGAATGTGCATCACAGATTAGCATCTAATGTCACAGTTTAAATTGGCCACTTGTAGTTTTTTCTTGAATTTGATAATTTATTCAAGTAAACATTTATTGATAGTCCTCGCATCCTGTAATTTCTGTTACAACTCCCACAACTGTCTTCCGGGTCTTCGCTATTAATTTTTTCCCATAATTTTGCCTTCAAACATTGTCTTGAGGAAATACATATAACGCAGTATATGGCCAAAAATTGACATTTTCCTACTATTGATTTTGAAGTTTATTGACATGACGTCTTCTGTTTTGTCCAGCATTTAATGTCTTTCTTATCGTCTACATTTAACTAAAATATAAAGTAAAATGTAGACAATATTGTAATTAAAATGGAAATGATTAAATTGTAGGATGGCTAAGATCACGCAACACCTTTGAACATCGTACAGCAAGAGAATATAACATAGCATTAAGATAGAAAATAAAATACCCACATTATCAAAAATTGGTCTCTTGCCAATATCACAAATGATTTTATAACATTCACAAAATTATGGCCATATTTCAAGTTTGTTACTTAGATATTGAAGCTCAACATGTTTCTCATAAACCAGTTAAACATGGGACATATATGTAATTTAATTAAAATCACATTTTATTTGCGGATATCAGTGACATTTTACGATAATAAATTATAAGTTCCAATATAAATACAATTGAAGAGAATAAACATCCGAAAATTAAAAGATTAAAAATTGGTACCAAATGAGCCATCGAAAATACAAAATATTCTTCAACATTTCCAATTTCTCTTACTGATTTTAATTTTGTAACGTGTTCAGACAGGGATGAGTGCTTTTGATTGAAGCCAATTTCAATGTTTAATAAAATAACTTTATTTAATTTAAAAATAATTGGATTCCCCTTATGTGTTCCAATCACTAATTGAGCAGCAAACACAACTTCTTCAAGAAAACACACCACTTTACTTATATCTTGTACACCATTCACTAGAGCTATGTAATATGGAAATTCTGATGAAGTTGCAATCATCATATCACCTTCAAACATTACTCTTTCAAAACATTTAGTTATATTTGGGCAGTCAACATGCGAAGGGAATTTGTTCAAATCTACGTCAGAGTCTGTTGCTATAATATCCATCATGTCCGTGATTCCAGTTTTCAAGCCAGTGTTAATAGCTTCTTCGAATGTTTCTATCCTCTTGCCGTACCCTGGTTCAATAAGGAAAGTAGTAAAGTAAGCTTGAAACACTATGTTAATAGCGTAACAAAAGCAAGTATATAATATGAAGAAGCATCTAACAGTTGGTGTAATAGGCATTTCGGTAACAGACACACCCAGGAGATTTGACCAAGAATTTTGAAAACATTTTGACAGTTTTCTGAAAGATCTCAATTCAGAATATTTTGATTGCTTGTTATTAGACAAAATCCATAAAACCAAACTAGCTGATAAAAACACCACACTTATTGAAATCCAAACTTCAGGAGTAAAAATTGATATAACTCTTTTCACTCTGGAAATAGGCTTAGGACAAGGACATAATACCTTTGCAGTGTCATATTTAAAAGGTATTGAATTATCCTGAAAATAGTTGAAAAGTGGAATATTAATAATTACCCCTAGATTGAAATCGATACTTCCATCTTCAATACCCATGAACATGGATATAGCTTCATCTCTTCCAAATGTATCGATAGGTGTCTGAAGTGAAAGTGTGATATTAAATTTGTCAGCAAATAACTTCAAAAATTGGAAAGCTAATCCTCTATCTTCATATATTATATCCCCATTTACATCAATATTTTCTGTCGTGATTTGATAGGGAGGTATTCCATAAGGCAACACTGTCATTGCGCAACCCATAAAATCGTCAGGAATTTTGTAAGGAAAAATGTCTACTTCAGAAAATTCAGTGTAATTTTGGGCGAAGTATTTACTAATCAACACAATATTTGTTACTTCTCTACAATTTCCGTTTCGGTACGGAAACCAAGTATATATTTCCAAAATAGTTTCCTGCCTGTGATTTTTCGATAAGTTAAAAATATTTGTTTCTATAACGTTTTCTATACTGTACACAACGGTCATTACGTTGATTATCTTGGAATTTTTCCACATAACTTCAAACACTTTTCTAGCAATATCCAAACTTTTGTTTCTAAACAAATTCTCTATAATAACGATGAATTTTGATCTGTAATTCCAAGATTTATTATTTTTTAGTTTTTGTAAAATAGTTTCGAAATCCAGTGGTAATTCCTCTTCGTTATCATAACATACATTTAAAATAATTCCTTGTTGTAGAATTATCCTATCATAAAAGTTTTCGTTATATTCACAAGTTGTTAGTAGTGGCCACTGTACGTTCATATCAGCTTTCTGAACCAGATTGTCACTAATTGTTGTCTGGTATTCAGTACAGTTTTCTCCAACTGAAATGATAGAAACACCTTTAGGTTCTTGTGCGTTAAAATATTTGTTCATAATATGGATAACATATTGACTAACAAATTCATCTACTTCTGCAATTTGTTCGTTTTTCACAATATTATATCCTGCAATTGACACCAGTAATAGAATACTCGTCGCAGCTGTTACCATAATGACTTAGATCCTGTGTTACAGCACAAGAAATTAATTGTAAATTTTGGAACAGATTTTTTAATTGATATGTCACTTAGACAAATTGATGTGTCTGTGATGTGTTTTAATATAAATAAATATGTGCAATACGAATTATGTGGAATAATTAAAGATTTTCGTAGATTACAATCACCATCATATGTGATCATAAGAAAATTCAAGATTAATCTTTCCTGTTCTGTGACGAATACTATACTGCGCGTTTTTAAACTTCATGCTACGTTCATAGCTCATCAATTTAAAATACAGTAAGTGGTTTTAGTAATAAGGATAATGTTATCGATTTTTTTTTCGCATTAAGCAATCCTAATTGAAATTGTTCCTATTAGTGGAACGTTTCCTGGAAGCAGTAGTTCTTAACATTTGCATTAGTGTTTTTACTATCAGGCCATTGTAATGCACAATTAGGATATTATATCATTTCTCTTTGTTCTTGATTTACCTCTGCCTAATTTTAGTCTCTTAAAATAACGATACCTTTAGGCAGTGGGAAATTAACCTCAGGAAATTAACTACCATTATCGAAGCCGTAGGTTTATTGGCCGCGCGGACTCATACATTTCTTCTTGAGCTAATATTTTCCAATGATCCCTCGTAAAATTCACCTTCCTTAAATCATGATTCTCCAATCGCCTCTCGAGATCCGAATGGAAGTCTGTTTGTCTCCGAAGTGTTTTAATTAAATCCATGTTCGCGTTTCTTGATAATTGTATTTTTACGCATAAATAAAGCATGTGTAACCCTTATGTCAATAATGCTACCGCCGAGGTGATTGGAGAAGCGCCGGTACAGCTTACAGGTTTGTTACGGTATCCAAGCACCTCTACCACGAATAAGATAAGTATGCCTTCAAAGGGATTTAATAATAATATGTTAATAATAATAATAATAATAATAATAATAATAATAATAATAATAATTTTTTTGCACTTATTAGACAGACACTAACAGATACAAGGGCTGACGTTAATTCATGGGGGAAATTTCTGAATCCTTTGAAATTAAGACAGGAGTAAGACAAGGAGATGGACTTTCTCCACTGATCTTCAATTGTGTTCTTGATAAAGTAATACAAGAATGGCGTAAACAGAAAACAATGTTTAAATGTAATCAACCAATCATGTTAGGAAGATGAAAATTGAAGACTTATTGCCTAGCATATGCTCATGATCTAGCAATCTTAACCTGTGACGTTGTAACAGCACAAAAACAGATTGAATTATTAAATGACATTGCAGAGAAAGTTGGTCTGCTAATTTCTTTTGAAAAAACGGAATATATTTCATGCAATAAACAAGCACCAAAATACCTGGAAACCAAATATGGAAAAATTAAACGAGTTTCACAATTTAAGTATCTTGGTGAAATAATTCAGGAAAATGGAATTGAAACTAAAGCCAATAAAAGTAGATGCCAAAAAATGGAAACAGCATTTCGGCTTACTCACAACACTTATAATAAAAAATGCATATCTTTACATACAAAATTACGACACTATAACACTGTAATTAAACCAGAGTGCCTATATGGAGCAGAAACATTAATTTTGAACAGAAAAAAATATATCGAAAATACAGCGAAAAAAGAATGAAAAATTATAAGAAAAGTTTTAGGTCCACAAGTCATAGGTGAAACATTTAGACTCAGAAGTAAAAAGGAAATAAAAATATATACAGACATTCATAGTGATATTAGAAAACAAAGGTTAAAATTTTATGGCCATATTAAACGAATGAACTCAAATAGGATTAAAAAACAGATAATGGAATTCTACGAAAACAGAAGTAAAGCTCCAGTGGTTACTATGAAGTGGATTGATGAAGTCAAAAAGGACTTAAAATTGGCAGGAATTACTAAAGAAGATATCCGAAACAGAGATAGGCCTATATTTAGAATTAAGGTGAATAAGTGGCAAGTTGATCAAGAGGACAAACCGAAGAAAAAAACTGGAACAACTTGGACAGATGATAGAAGACAAGCTCATAGCAAAAGAATGATAGAAATTTGGGCTCAAAGGAAACGCCTCTAAGTACTTTGCGTAGTCCTACATGGGCTCATCCGCAATAAAAAAAATCATCATCATCATCATCATCATCATCATGAACAAATTCGTTTTAGGCCATGTGGCCTGTACGGTAAACCTAGCGAAGATGGTCTTGATCTTTCCACCGATGTTTTGGGGGAAAAAAAAATAATAATAAAAATTATATTATTATTATTATTATCATTATTATTATTATTATTATTATTATTATTATTATCATTCTATAATTTTACCAGACAAAGCTAAACCTTAAAGACTGTTTACCAGTCAACCAGTTTACATAAATTTTACAATAATTACTATTGTAAGTAAATCACAATAAAATAAATTATTAAATATTTTGGCAACAGTATAATTTGTATATAAAACTGTTTTGATTTTGTCTAAATTTCATTATATTTTAAAGACGATGTCTTCTCAGTAAACAATTCTTCTTTTCTTTTATCTGTCGTTTACATTTCTTGATAGTCCTGTTATCCCGTAATTTCCGTTACATCTGACATTGTCTTCCGCGTAGTCCTCCTTAATTTTTCCTCGTATATTTGTCTTAAAAACTATTCTGATGGAGTATGTGTTAAAAATGGAAGTTTTTCCACCAGTGAATTTCAAGTTTATTGACTTACGTTCTTCTGTTTTATCAGTATTTAATGTTATAAACTATTTCCTGTCTAAATTTATATAAAATAGAAAATAAAATGTATATAATAGAATAATTAAAACGAAAGTGACTAAATTTTAGGGACTCCACACATGCGTTTACCGACATTAGTCCTTGGAAATCATTCCGATTGATTACTTGATATCATTCTCGTCTATGGTCCCGATGATCGCATATAAATCCCTGCCGGTGTCGATGAATTTACACAAGGAAAACTCATTTCACAGGGCATAAAGGGCCTGTTCATAGAACGCTAAAATGTTCCTATAGGGCAGGTGATCAAGTTATAAAATTTGTTATAGTTCCAGATATTTTCATTATCCTTGTAAAGTTTAATTTTTAAGGGGGGGTAGAATTTAAGTTGGAACATTTTCAATTCCTTTTCCCCCTTGATTTATACTGTAAAGCAATTTATGTAATTCTGGTATCTGAAAACGAGGAATAATCGGTCCTGTAGTCTACGTTTTTTGTAATTTGTAATAATAATAATAATAATAATAATAATAATAATAATAATAATAATAATAATAATAATAATAATAATAATAATAATAATATAATAATAATAATAATAATAATAATAATACTTTATTTATTCTGGCAGAGTTAAGGCCATAAGGCCCTCTCTTCCACTCAACCAGCACAAATACAAATAAATATTCGACAAATATAGATATACACTATACTAATTATAAACAGTTAAAGATACAATAAATGTAGCAATGTAAATGTCATGTACAAACAACATTTTATAGGGTAATAACAATAATGATACGATAATAATAATAATAATAATAATAATAATAATAATAATAATAACAGTAATATAAATATGATACATTATACGGGAAACACCAATTAATATATATATATCTTACACTGGATAATAATGAAGTCGAGTTTAGAGCAAATATAAATTTAGATTTCTTTTAAAAGATGCCAATGTCCGGCAGCCCCTTATTTCTTGTGGTAGGGAATTCCAGTTGCGAGAAGTGGAGATGGTATATGACATGGAGTGATGTGATGTCCTATGTTGCGGTATATTAAGTAAGAGACTATGTTGTGATCTTGTGTTTAAGTTATGGTTTGAGGATAGATACTGGAAACGGGATGATAAATAATTGGGAATCGAGGTATGTAGGATCTTAAATAGGAGAATTAGACAGTGCGATTTTCTTCTCTCTTTTAAGATGTAGCCATGACAATTCGTGGAATAATGGAGAAATGTGATCGTATTTTCGAACATTAAATATGAATCTGATACACATATTATGGACACGCTGCAGTTTGTCCGACAATCCGTCACTTATGTCAGTTAGTAGAACGTCACAGTAGTCAAAATGCGGCATCACTAAAGTTTGGATTAAAATTCTTTTAAGAGTTGTAGGAAGAAAATGTTTAAGTCGCTTTAGGGAATGCATTATGGAGAAGATCCTTTTAAATGTTTGTTTTACTTGCTCATGCCTTTTAAATTAGAATCTAAGTAAAATCCCAAGTTTTTAACGACGTCGGTATAAGGAATTTGTTCATTATCTAATATGACAGCCGGCATATTGCCATTGTTTATGAGGTGTAATAGCCTTGGATGTCCGATAATTATTGCTTGCGTTTTGTTTACATTTAGTTTCAACCCATATTGTTTGGACCATAAAGATATATGCCTGAGGTCAGTGTTTACTTTGTCAATATATTCATTAATTTCGTCAGGCCTAAAGTGTGTGTAAATCTGTAGGTCGTCGGCGTAAAGATGATGCTTGCAGTTTTGTAGTTTCTTGGTCACGTCATTAATATAAATCGAGAAGAGAAGAGGAGCGAAGACGCCGCCTTGAGGTACCCCTTTTCTCACCAAGCGCCAGGAAGAAATGCGATTATTAACAGAAACTGATTGCTGACGATTAGTGAGGTAAGAGGCAAACCAATGTACCTATAGTAAAAAAAAACACGAGTAATTCAAGCATGAAGTTTGATATATCTGGCCTTAATATGTCGGTCCTTAAGTCCCCAAGTAAAATTAAAATGCTGATGACCTGCATTTCAACCCTTAAATTGGCAAAACACCAATTTCTCGTTCGAATTATTTAGATGTGTCACACCCTAGTGAAAAAAAATCACTTATAACTGTAAGATATTACTTTATGTCTTGTAATTCAAACACATATAAGGAATTTCTACTAGTAGTTTTTGTAGAGAGGCGCCTCCTCCTTTCTTTAATTAAGTATACATATTTAGATCAACTTCTAAATATTTAGTACCAATAATAATGAAATTCAGGACCTTACAAACGGGAATGTCGCAGGTTCAAATACCCGGTGTGGTCAGTTAAACTGGCTTAACCTTCTACTGGAATCATACCCCTGAGATCGATTCAGCCTCTTTTTAAATGAGTAACAGAGTAATGTTCTTTTAAATGAGAACACAGCCAACTCATGCAATCCTCTCTACGAAATTTCAAAACAGCAGCCAGTAGCTACCGACGACACTGGATGGCCACTGATGTCAAAGGCGTCGCAAAACAACAACAACAACAACAACAACAGTTGGTAGTGCATATCCTTTTGCTAATAATGGAAGCTGGTTTTCGAAAGGCCTACGGTTAATAAAAGTTTTAAAAAATTAACCTACAGAGTGATTCAGAAATATGGCTATACGTTTAATCGCATTTTGTGACGAAAATATTATTATTAAAGGAAATATGATATCATTGGAAAGGGAATCCTTCAAATTACAACAATAGAAGAAAACAAAACTAATCACTGCTCACGAGCAGCTTGGCGGGTTGATTCTTGTGGGCTAGCGTCAAACGCCTCCACAATTCTCTTCGTTGTTTCTGCATCCGTGCTAATGCGAGGCATTCCAGGAGGTTTGATTTTCTGCATCCTTCCCGTTTCTGGCAGTCGTTTTCTCCACTTCCCCACAGTCGACGGCTGCAATGCAACGTTAAACTCACATCTTGTCCGTTTTGCGGCCTCACGATCATTAGCATACGTTATTGCCCATGCAGCGATTGTAATTTGCTGTTGCATATTCAACGTCATTTTGACTAATGACATAAGTTCTACACTGTTTTGTTTTATTCCATTGTTGTAATTTGAATAATTGCCTTTCCAACGGTAATTTCATATTTCCTGTTATGGTAATATTATCATCACACAACGCGATCAAACGTATAGCCATATTTATGATTCACCCCCTAGATGAGGACGACGGAACCTGTCTCGGATTTATTTTAATATTTTTCTTGTAATATGATGTTAGTAAAGGACGACGTCACTGTAGGCTAACAACCTGGACAACATCTCGTGCCGATTATCTATAAAGGTGCGAGCCTAAACCTCCTCCTACCCAAGGGATTTCTAAGCTCTGTAGTGAGATTTGTTTATTTTTTAATATTATGAAATCATTAATACTTTTGTTGACATAATTTAAGATATTTATTAATTGTTATTTTTCTCTTCTTTTTCAGGTGAGTATGGTTGTCTTTGTTATGTAATTGTCAGCTGTTGGTAAGTGTTAAAATGACAGTTCGTGTTTGTGTGATGCCACCGAGATATTTTTCATGAACAGGTGTTGAACTCATAATTTCACAGGTCTATTTCGAGAGAATGAGTTGTTTTAATAACAGAAAACAAAATTATCTTATTGTTATCTAAGAACACTGCTAATCAAGATGCTCATTTTAATTAAAGACACTTTTATTGGATACTAGCTGATTGCCCAGCGTTGCCCGGGAATTTATTTATCCTTATCTCCTTGTCACCAATTTAGTGACCCCGAAAGCTACGGATTTAAATAATTTTGGATGTCTCCCATTGTAAATGGGTGCTTGAGGTTGAAAATAAATGGGATGGAATCTGTCATAATTCATCTTAGCGATCTCGAAAACTATGGATACGATACTATCTATCAACGGTGTTCTGCCCTAGGGCAGGTCTTTCACTGCAATCTTAGCATTTCCATGTTATACTTTGCAGCTTTACTAGGGAGTTATAGGTGTGGTAGCTTCCCGTTGTTTTCCACACCAGTGAAATGATACGGACGATAATGATAATGATGATGACCGATGCATTTCGGGGACCGTTAGGCCCGAAGCTTCCTGACATTTGTCTTACAGATGAGGAAAACCCCCGAAAAATACCTCACCCAGGAGCCTGTCCCGACCGGGAATCGAACCCGGGCCCGCTGCGTGACAAGGCATCACGCTACCTCGAGACCAGCTTTGGACTGATACGATACTAAAACACAATTTTAAACCATTTATACATGTCACCCGTAAAGATTCAAAGGGGTAAAACTTGGGCTTATATGTCACCGGGACTGTCGCCAGTCAGATTGGCGACTCTTTAAAACTTTTGATATAATCATTTTGAATGGTTTATTTTTCACTGTTTCTCATCTCCATTGAGAAAGAGATCGAAATACCCTTAAAGGGCATCGGCAATGACGATACTCGTCTCAATGACACCGAAAACTGTAGGTTCGACATCAGTACTGGCAATTTTTAATTATATTTACATATTATGTCCTCTCACCCCGCTGCGGGTTCTAGGGGACAAACTTTGGCTTCAGTGTTACCGAGAATGTCAACAATGAGGTTAAAAGTAAAGTAAAGTGATTCCACGACAGGCCTCAGGAGACCCTTGGGGTAGTAGGAGGTTAAGGCTCCCACTTTTTCTAGACAATCGGCACTTGATGTCAGCCAGGTTGTCAGCCCTGCGTGACGGCCGCCTTTACCCCAGAACAGGCGTCTGGTACTCATTTCCGTTAGAGGCTGAGTCGACCCCAGGGCCATAGTGCCGCCAGAGGTCAGTTTAAAAATCCCGACCCCAACGGGACTTGAACCCTCGACCCTCCGGCTTGTAGCTCAGTGCAACAACAATGAGGTTAGCGACTCCAAAAAACTATGGATTCAACACTCGTCTCAGTCACGTTTGACGCTTTATTTCTCTCCTCTTCACCCCCTTAGGAGTGCTAGAGCTTAAATGTCATCGTGATTGTTACCAATCAGCTTAGAGATCCCGAAAACTATTAATTAGATATTACTCTATCGTTTTGAGTGTTTTATTTTCCACCCCGTTCCCCTTATGGATGCTAGAAGTCAAACATGGGCTGAATTTCATTCGAATTGTTACTAATCAGCTCAACGACTCTGGAAATTGTGGATTAAACAGTTATCTTGATCGTGGAATGCAGGCTTTCACAGCCGGTAATTATAATGTTAAAATATTCCGGGCTATGTGGCCGTGTTCTATAACTGGTGTTTCTTCCAGACGTTTCTCCCTCAACTGCGGAGGGCAACTTCAGTGGCGAGTTCTTCTAGGTGATGTTCCATTGTCATAGACTTCACAGTCGAGTCTACGACAACGAAACACGATCTAGAAGCACTCGGTACTGAATATGCCCCCCGCAGTTGAGGGAGAAACGTCTGGAAGGAACACTAGTTATAGTCCATGGCCATATAGCCCGGAATATTTTAACATTACTTATCTCTATCATTTTTGGCATTTTGTTTTTCACCCCTTCTCACCCCCGCACTCCCCTTCGGAGTGCAAATGATCGCACTAGGTCAGAGCTGTTAAACAGTACTCATTAGGTGTGGCAAGACACCCCCCCTTCCTAATAAACTCTACGTTGGACAAGCTGGCGAGGTAAGGCACTGCTACTTAGTTATGTTCCTTCGTTGCGAGTGCAAGTGCATGTAGCTGTCTTAGTTGAACAACCAGTGATGGCTTCTTCGTAAACTGATTCGACATAACAGACCTTCAACAGCTAATGAGAAAATAAATATCGTAAGACCTTTTAAAAATAATGTTTTGTAAGACCTATAAAAATGATTTCCCCATTCCCAATTCAACTTAAGACTTGAATAGGAGGGAAGCGTCTTGTTACAATTAGTGACTATTGTTTAACAGTATGCACTAAGGGTTCATAGGTCATCGTGACTGTCACAAATAAGTTTGACAATGTCGAAAACTTTGGATTCGACACTAAAGTAATGTTTTCATTATTTTCATGTCAGCCGTCTCATCTCCCTTATAGATAATAGTGGTATCTTCCCTCTGTATCTCTTCCAGATTGTAGGTTACATGTATACACCTACATGTGTAGTTTGGTTAAAATTTCTCCAGACGTTCCAGGATAATCATATATATATATTTTAAATTCCGTCCACTCATTCTCACTATGGGTACTAGGCATGTTTCAATTTTTACAGTAACTTTTCCAGATTGCAATTCGTGGGTGTGCGAAATTTGGTTGATATTTCTCAAGGCGTTGAAGAGTTATGCTAACATACACATACAACATCATCATCATCATCAAGGATTAGACCTTAAGGTCTATTCCAATCTCATGCTAGAATTGGTCCGCTCATCTACCATGAGACTTAAAAGTGTATATTGATGTCCCCTGGAGACGTTACTGGCGTCTCGCAGGGTAAGATATCTAATGGGGCTGCCATCTACGATTCGATATCAAACCGTCTGTTGTATTAACCCCAACAGAAGAGGTACCGCTTCCGCTCTGCTGATTGATCAGGATTTTCTCCTTGTTACCCCGGAGATGGGTCTTCATATTTTTCCCTTGAAGGACAGGTGCCTCTTCCGCGTAGTTGTACTATCCATTGAGGTCTTCACCCGTATCCCTGGACAGGATCTCTCATTATACCCCGAGAGACTGGGTCCTTGACAGAACTTTGTCACTAGTAATAAGTATTCACCCCCGCGACAAGAACGCGGCTGTCAAGAGTTACCCAACTGCATATAGTTACAGCATTTGCCCCCTATAAACGTTGGGCCGGGTTAATGGCCTTGTATATTTTCAAGGCTAAAGGCACACATACATTTATATTTTATTATTGTTGTTATTATGGCTATTATTTTAGTGTGATGAAACACCTCTATAACTCTCTCTCTCTCTCTCTCTCTCTCTCTCTCTCTCTCTCTCTCTCTCTCTCTCTCTCTCTCTCTCTCTCTCTCTCTCTCTCTCTCTCTCTCTCTCTCTCTATCTCTCTCTCACTATGCGACGGCAATATTGCTCTACTCTGAGTGTCGTTCTGGAGCTTGTATTTGTACGCTCTCTGACTCTAATTCCTTTGTGGCTACCTTAGGATAGCTATACGCCGCGCTGTAATATAAGAAATTAAGAAAAAATGCAGATATAGTAGTGCGTAGGTGTAGTCATCCGCTGGGGCTGAGCATCGTAAAATGTGCCACTGATAAGCCTGGCTGCAATCAACCTTACAGAACGAGTCACGCTGTTCAGCTCGTTGAACACAGTACTTCACTCTAAGGGCAGTCCCCATTAGGTAGGAAAACATTACTATTGGTAAATTTGTTTCAGTGTGCAGCATGTCTGTGTCGTTATTAACTTACATCGCGCATATGCGATTTATTTGATCTCGTTATCCCCAAAACACATTCACTATTTGGAACTGGGACATGAAACGGTTCATGGGTGACTGGAGTTCATTTAACATGGGCTAAATACTATGGATATCTATTTTAAAATACCTTTTCGGGATTCTTGGCCATGTCTTGCACTGTTGATTTCTCAACGTTTCATCACCTGTTATTGTTTAAATTCCCGTAATAAACTGCTAATTACGTGTTCTAAAATAAAATAAGTTGAAATACTTTCTTAGGTAAACTCCGTCGTCCTCAACTTTTAAAATATGTAATCTTTATGCCTGTAGGCCTTTCAGGACATCCGTCCCATCTTCAGCAGTTCATTCTTTGCTACAGCATCCAGTATGTTTGATGCTGCTGGTCCTAATGTGGCTTTGTCGTGACTCGACAGCATCAAACATCATACTGGATGCTGTAGCGAAGAATGAACTGCTGAAGATGGGACGGATGTCCTGAAAGGCCTACAGGCATAAAGATTACATATTTTAAAAGTTGAGGACGACTAATTTTACCTAAGAAGATATTTTAACTTATTTTATTTTATGACTCTCCACCTCAACGGGTTTAACAATGAATTTTATTAGTATTAATTACCTGTTAAATTGTGTGATTTCACCTTAACTATGTATGTGAGTAAATAATTTCTAATTGGTTAATGTTAAACATAGAACCGCTCGCCCGTTTGTTGTCATGGTATACGTCATGATTTACTATATTTGTTGTAAGGTTTTATCTGACGATTTTCTATGGGCGAGCTGCTCTACACTTAACTTTAACCAATAAGAAGTTATTTACTCAGATACATAGTTACGGCAAAATCACACAAGTTAACAGCTACTTAGTAGTTTACTACGACTATTTAACTCATGCCCCAAATGGGAGCAAATGACCAATCACACTTCAGTGATTTTTTTTATTTACAACCAATCACATCATTTTTCACCTCGATTTTATCAGTTTAATTTTATCATATTAAAACCAAGCTCCTCCTTTTTTAACATTCTGAATAGGTGACAGCATTATTTTGCAGTGACTTCATGTGGCTAGCAGATTGTGTGTGTATATATATATATATATATAGTGCACGGATATTAACACACAGTGCTTATGGGATATAATATAAAACACTTGTAGCAATTGATTATACCACAAAAAAAAAAGAAACTACTGTCTTCACTTTATTAAACAAATTATTTCCCAGAAAATAACGTTGTAGAAACATATAATTGACATATTTATATCATAGGACATCAGAAATTAATTAATACCTATAATGTTGGTTATAAATTTCTTCACTAGGATACATTCTTACAATATTGCGATCCTTTGGCAATACATAATGTGATCTGGTTGCAATGATGAACAAATGAAGCGTAACAATCGTTTCTCATTGTTTTCAAACATCGCCGTTTACATTAAATATATATATATATTTTAAATAACTATAGTTAAATAATAATTTTGAGTAAACAGCTTAATTTTATTCGTTAAATAATCCTAACAAATGCTACTTTTGATTTCCAAATTCTGTAGACTATTTAACTCATGTCGCAAATGGTAGTCAATGACGAATCACGTTTCAATGAATTCTGTTTTACACCAATGATAATCGTGTGTCACCTCGGTCTCTATCGATTTCTCTTTATCAGCTCCTGCTTTTGTGATAAAGAAAGCTCCTCCTTTTTTAATATTCTGAACAGGTTAGACCATTATTTTTCTCCAATAAATACATTGAATATAGCAAATAATGAGTAGATTCAGTGATTTTACTGAGTTGTTTATTCAAAATATAAATTATTAACCTATAATGTTGATTATAATAGTTTGATTGTTTAATTATTTCTCTACTAGAGTGCATTCTTACAATATTGCGATCCTATTTAACAATAAATAATATGATCGAGTTGCAGTGAATATACATAACCTCACATTTCTAATTTGTTTTCAAACATCGCCGTTTACATTAAATATATAAATATTTTAAAACGCCGGTAACTATATTCAAATAATTATTTTTTAGTAAAGAACTCAATTTTATTCGTTAAATAGTCCTAACAAATCCCAGTCTTGATTCCCAAATTCTCTACATAAATTCACTCCTCACTTCGTGAGTCGTGAATTTATCAATAATTTGGAAATCACTCGTGGCATTACTTATGATAAATTTAACAAGGTATATCTCCTGAAGATGTCACTCACAGCAGGTGATGAAACGTTGAGAAGTGAACATTGCAAGGCACTGCCAAGATTCCCGAAAATGTGTTTTAAAATACGTAACGATAGCTGTGAAAGTCTTAATCAGTATACTATGGACATCTGCTGTACCCGCCCAGTAATATGGGTAGTCGGAACAGGAATGTTCTGCCCTAAAGCAGTGTTTGGTCTAGCTGATGTGGATGTTATCCCACATTATTGGATTAATTATATTATTAAAAGAGAAACTAGAATCAATTTTTCCTGAATTGAAGGTACGAATGGGAGTAATAGTTGTAGATTTTGCTAATTTTGACTTCAAGAAATTTTGCGTGTCAGTCTCGTAACTGGGCTATCCACGATACGATGCAGGGGTGCGTGTTGCACATCAATTTACACATCTCAACTTTGACGTCAGTTTGCACTATGCAAACATATGATTGAAGTTATGACGTCTGTAACACTTGTTTAAAACAGAACAGATGCCTATAACGATATGATAGTATATAAAGTTATGTTGAGGTTATAGATTTTACTGACTAGCTGGGTGTTATATAGTTCAGTGAGTACAGTGTCATCACTATCCGGTATCATGATAGGTGCCGTCGTCTTCCGGAAACCAAACGGCGTTTCTCTCTGTCCATCCATTGATTTTCCTCCAATCCTCTGACAATCATAACCGCTTCCACATCCTCTATCCACGTTTTCTTTGGTCTTCATTTCTTCTTACTTTCCATTGGAATCCATTCCAAATAAGCTTAGGCAATTTTTCTTCTAGCATTCTTTTGATATGGCCATACCACTGTATCTTCACTTTCTATATCTGTGGTACAATATTGAATCAGGGGTCAACTGATAAGAACCCACATCCTGTTACTTCTGCTGATGATGGGACTAGTCTCGAAAACGCTACAGACAATCAATAATTTTTAAGTTGAGGAGACGGACCTTATGGTTAACTATTTCATAGTTATACATTATAATTTTTAATTTTGTAATAATGCCTCAACAGAGTTTTATCATGAATTTTTTAAATGTTGGATGTCCATTCTAGATGTGAGTTAAGTAGGAGTTCAATTATAGAGTAGTCTTCTTTTTCGTGAGCTGCCTCACCGTGCATTAAGGATATCATAGTAAGATTAGTTTAGTTTTAATTTCATAAGAACCCGTTGACGACAAAAGTTTCAGCATGACTCTCAGTGATGATTTGTTATCTAGTTGGAAAGTATAATGTCCTTATATGTGTTATCAAAGTATTTTTTCTGTGCATGGAAGTTATTCAAGGATTATATGGAGTAGAGGCCCTCGGCAGTTTAACAATCGCTAGAGGTTTAATTTCTCTATTAATTTTGAAGATGTCAGTATGATCCATGACATTTACTGGTGGTGACCGAGGATCAATCGTTATCGCCTTGGAGGATACTGGTGTTGATGTGTTTATGGATTGTATATCCTTAGAGACTGATGGAGGATTGGGTCTACAGTCTGATAGGGTCCGGGCAACTGAGTATCCTCAGGCGTACTAAGATCACATGTTTAAGAGAGCAACTCCAAGCAGTATTTGAACTTGCATGATCGGTAGACTTGTATTTTGAGAGCTGTTTTTTCTTTTCTTTTCTTCGTTGGTGTCACCATTCCTTTACCTATGCAGGGAGTAGTGGAGATACCCTTCAAAGGCTGGGCACTAATCAGAAATAAAGTAGCCATAAAGTAACCAAGGCATTGAACAAGTGAGTGAATGATACTATTTGGACGATATCATTTTATAAAATACTGCTTTCCTGAGGCTTGAAAGTAATGTAGGTTTCCCTAAGATAGGTTATTAGCCTTATCGTTAAGAATCCCAAGGTGATAATGCAATATAAGTCCAAAGGACATCGTCGACCACGAAGACCTCTTAAAACACTGATAGATGGGGCTTAAACAGGTCTACAAAGGCCTAATTCGTAACGGATCATGATGATGATCATCATCATCATTTTATGAAATTAATTGTATAAAAATACAAATTAAATAACTTTATAAAGATTATCGGTGTAATAAATAACATGTTTAAATCAAAATAAACTTCAACTAAATCAGTTATCATCATCAATGGCTCGATAGCCCCATGTGGTCCTTGGTTGCCTTCAGAAGTTTATGCCAGACTTCCCTGTTCTGAGCTTCATTCTTCCAGTTTTTATATATTTAAAATCCTAATGTCTTGAATTATATTATCCTCCCATCTTAATTTAGGTCTTTCAACTTTTCTGGCCAATAGAGGTTGCTCATTGTAAATTATTTTTCTAATCCTTTTGCTGTCTTTACGAATAATGGTCCAACCCATGCCAATCTATTAATTTTAACAAAATTCAGGATATTCGGCTGATTATACAGTTTATACAATTCATTATTGTATCTCTTTCTCCAAACATTATTTTCTTTCATGGCGCCAAAAATGGATCTCAGTATCTTCCTTTCAAAACGCCCTAATAATTCATCATAAGATTTCAACATGGTCCAAGTTTCTTATGCTTATGTTAACACTGGTCTAAGGAGAACTTTATACATGAGTATTTTTGTCTTTATAGATATAAACTGAGATCTTAAACATTTTCATGAGTCCAAAAAAGCATTTGTTTGCAGCCATGATCCGTAGATGCATTTCAGCCGAATTTTCATTTCTTCAATTTACTTCAGATCCTAGATAAATAAAGCTATGAGTTCAAATTTATATGCGCCAACTTCCAAACTAGATGGGTTTATTATTATTATTATTATTACTACTACTACCGCTACTGCTATTGCTACTGCTACTGCTATTTCTGCTGCTACTGCTGCTACTACTGCTGCTACTACTGCTGCTACTACTACTACTACTACTACTACTACTACTACTACTAATACTAATACTAACACTAACACTAATACTACTACTACTACTACTATCACCATCATTACTATTTCACGGCTCCATGATGCAAGAGGTTTGACACTCACCTTAACACCTCTGGGACCTGAAATCGTTTCCCGGTCACTTCATGTGGGTTCGTAGTGAACGAATCGGAGACAGAACATGTTTTCTTGGATTTTTTCTTCCTTTTTCCCTGGCAAAAATTAATTACATCACTCCTCCGAACTTATGCCATCCATTTCGTTCCATTTCATTTTCATATGTCTGGTCAGCAGTCATGCTTATACAGTATATCACACACATTCAATAATAGGGGTCTCATCCCATCCTGAATTGACATTATACCAGATACAAGTCGTAGAAAAAGTTATAATACCTTATAATTACATTTATTATTATTATTATTATTATTATTATTATTATTATTATTATTATTATTATTATTATTATCATTATTATCAATGCCATAGGAAGGGGCCAAAGAATGAGTTTATGAACTCTATAGGAAACTAAACTCTGCAAAGGAGTGAGGATAAATATGAGAATAAAAAAAGGTATGAACATTAACACAGTTTTATATTTATGTAAATTGCAGGGGAATCGAAAAGTCTTAATCAGAGGGAAATTGGCGAAAAAAAAGGAAAGCTATCACAGTTCAGTGAACTGAAAGGATAGATGAAATGACCTAGGTCCTACCAGTTGTTTTATCGACCGACTCGACACGCCTACTATCGGAGAACTTGGCGCGACAAAGAGGCTACCACCGCTATTTATTCCCCACTATGGAATGTTATTCGTCCATATACAGAACAAATTGCTTTCACGAGGAAGCTAAATCTTCTATTACAAAACTACCTTATGCTGTTATTAATAAGACTCTCGCTTTTTGTTTTTTTATTTGTTTTTTATTATTAAAAATAAGGAAAATATAATTATTAATTCTCGATGTTTCAAGAAACATATATCACAACCTCTGGAAAAATAATGGAAGCAAAGTTAAGTTGAATTACTTTGTTTGAAGTGTAATAGACTATAAACCACCTTATTTTTAAAGGAAATTTTTATTTATTTATTTTTTAACTTTACGGGGGAGAAAATCAAAAAGATATGAGGCGCGATGTACTAGTTATGTTTCTTGTTTCTGGCCCCGAGGATCGCGGGTTCAAACCTGGCCGGGGTCGATGGATTTTTTTGGATGCAAAATCCAAGGAGTAAATCCTCCGAGAGGGGACTTTAACCCATGGGCCCGAGTCTGAAGATTTTCAGGTTCGTAATAGAACCTTAAGCCTGATTAAAAAGCCCTCTAAACAAAATTTACCGATCTTAACATCCTTAGATGCCTGCTAGATTTCTCATTGAGTCGGTATGTTGGCCCCATGCCATTCATGACATCTATGGGCAAATAAGGTAAATAAATTAACTTGGTCCAGTAACTTCTAAAAAAGGAGAAGGTATGACTCAACATTGGCTTACGCCATTATAGGTAGATACGTTAAAATAATTCAAATTAGAGTCTAAGATGTTTCTATAGTATTTAACAATAAAAATTATCCTACAGGTGCATGCGAAAATATTACAACTATTTAACTTGACAAGTATTCATATTTTATATTTTATTAACGTAAAACAGTAAAAATCTAAGGAATTTAAAAAATATATATATAGAGCCAGGTACATCAATAAATCTTAAATATAATTCAACATTTATTGATAAATAAGTCCAAGATTTAAAACTCAAAATAAAATAAAATTCAAAAGTTTCTTGTTTTTTAAGAAAAAAACTGAAATTTGTTTAATAGTTTTTGCAAAGTCATCTATTTTGCTTTCCATAATTTGTCAAGTCATTAAATTTCTCAATATACCGTAATAATTCTTGTTGGTTCTATCCCATTTAATGTAATAATGGCTTACATAATAAAAGAAATAACACAAGTTAGTGGTGGTTTCAGACTAGAAAACGAGGAAATAAAAATACTACATTATGCAGATGATGCGCTATTGTCTAAAAATGACTATTATTTACTTAAGTTGCTATGTTAGTTTGAGCTGGCAAACAATCAACATGTAAAGATCAACGTAAAAAATCGCTTACAATATCTAAAGAACCTGTAAGATGTAAACCAGCAGTAAGCAATAAAGTGTGTAGAGCAAATAATGAAACTCAATTACCTGTGTGTAAATATTACCAGCAATAAGAATTTAATTACAGAAGTAAAATAACAAGTAAGAAAACATCATTGGCATTAGGAGCACTAAGGAACGTTATTTAGATTTGGAGAAATAAACACAATTTATGTGAAAAGATATCAAAACCTGAATATATAAAACTAGTCAGATTAGTGATGAGACAATATAGCGGATTACACATATAAGGGTCATGACCTCAAAAGGGTCGATACCGTCACCAAACATTAATGACACGACCGGAATATAGCGTAATCTAGAAGCGACACAAAGAAAACAGAATAACTTGTTAGAGCAAATTAAATTATATTAAGTATATGACAAAAAGACTAATGCATAAATAAAGATTGGATTACAGGCGTCATGAGTTGCATTAAACGAAGGAGAAAAGAATGGAGAGACCATGTTAACAAAATGGATGAAGATCGGGGCTCGTGAAACTTGCGATGAACTTTCAACCAGACGCCAGGACCAGTGTGAAGACCTCCAACATGATGAAAACAGTTTATTGCCAATTTAACACCTACAATTTAAACACAACCGGGGTAAATGGACTCAAGTCTTGGTTCCACTTTCTTTTTGAAGAGGAACCGAATGGTTAATCTACTACTAGAATACAGGTCATTCCAGCCGCAGGGCAATTCGTTGTATCATTGTACCTTTGTTAGTAAGAAGGCAGATGGAACATACAAGATATTGTAATAAATTAAGAGGAAGAAGAAGAAGGCAAATGCAAGTGTAAAAATTAAATTAACACGAAATTATGGAGGAACTTTTATATTTTTTGCGCGATAGTGCGTTTAGTCGTACTTATAGCAATGGCGACCATTATTGAAAGTTCAACTTCCTACATTTCGGGGTTGCCAACCTCAATAACTATTATTACATTACATTACACCCACGTGCGGGAAGTAAAACCACTCTATGTACACTACATACAATATATATATATATATATATATATATATATATATATATATATATACATATATATATATACAGAAAATATCCAAAAGTTAGTGTTAATATACATTTTACAAAACAAATCACTGCATTTTAAATGAACTGAACTTTATTTGAAACAATATAAAACAATAAATACGTTCTTGCGGCAACACACGTTTGTGAAGTGTTTTACAGGATCTCGGAAATTAAAAACCTCGCTATCGCTCGGTTTTTAAACATTTTTCCTCGATTCTATAAAAACCACTTCCCAACCTTGCATCGTAATATACTATTATGTTGGTATCATTAAAGAGTCATTGTTATTGTTGCCATAGCTGATAATGAAAATTGTGTTTATATTTCAACAAAACGACGAATGATGGTACTAGCTTGCCCAATTCAACTTTCCAGTGACATATAATTATTATCGTTTTATGTATTTTAAGTGACCAGCCTCATGGACTAGTGGTCAGCGGTCCTGACTACTGTTCATGAGGTCCCGGGTTCGATTCCCAGTCAAACCATAAGAATTTTTCTTTAAAAAGAATTATTCCTGTGGTTGCCCATTATCTGGAATTTAGGTAAAGTTCAGGTCAAGAACTCTCCTGGCGTTTCAATATCATTTATCACGCATCATACCAACGGGGTAATGTAACTCCGTCTTCCAGATGCCCCAGCCTAAGAAATGGATTACAATTCCGCCAATGCTAGAGAGAAAGCCAAAAATGTCATAAAGGACAACCTGGTGGAATTAGAATATATATATATATATATATATATATATATATATATATATATATATATATGGCAGTGAAGACAGTGTTCTCGCGACATCTAGTAATAATGAAGAGCATAATACATATATAAGAAAAATAAGTGTTTGAATTGGATTCGCCTGGTAGTGTAATGGATATCACGCTGAGGTACAGACTCAGAGATCCGGATTCGAATCCCATCCAGGCATTTATTTTTCTTATCATACCATATATATATATATATATATATATAGTAACTTTTCTGTTTGTCGCGCCAACCTATTCAAACTATTTCCAAGCCTTATTGATCATAAATAATTTTTTTAAAGGATTGTTATCCAAACGCCAAACCTCAAAGTAAGCTGTTGGAAAAATATTATTCAATATATTTGCATCTAATTTTCCTTCAAATCTTCAAATTTCATCTTTTAACCAAATCCAGAGAACGCACCATGTCATTGCGACAGATATACAGGGTGTCCCATTCAAACCTCCCACATTTTAATTAATCGTAGCTAACAAAGTATGCGGAATTATGAAACGAGGTTGGTATTAAACGAAACAGAAACTAAAGGTATTTTCATTGCCACACATTAAAACACCTCTATATGTGCACCATTTCTTCAATATTTTCTTCTGAAACATTTGTACGAGCACCTCCTGATTCTCTTTTAATGTTTCCAGTCGCCAGAAACTTCTCAAGCCATGCCTTAATGGTCTTCTCATCAGGTGCATTTCCTCCATATTCTCTCCCGTAATTTCTTTGCGCTGTAATTATTGACTTCTTCTCTGCATACCAGAAAATAGTTTGTGCTGGCCACTTTGTTTTACGTCATTATTGTCCAACATACGACAAATTATTTAACTGCAACAATGAAAACAAAAATTATTTGAGTCTCTCTCTTTTAATACCAACCTCACTTCATAATTCCTCATACTTTGAGAGTTACGATTAATTAAAATGTGGGAGGTTTGAATGGGACACGGTGTACTTAGTTCTGTAGATAGAACTACAAATAACTGGAATAATTTGCTTGTAACAACCCTCTCTCTTTGAAGCAGTCTGAGAAAAACATTTAAAAAAAGTTTTTCGAATTCCATCTTGTTTATTACTGTTATAATTTTGACACGTATTATTTTTAACTTTATCTGATGTATGAATGAAGTGTGTTTCTGTTTTCCACTTTATTATTGTCATCACTCTGATTCCTATGGTTGTGTTTCTGAATCCATTATTTTCATTGTCATTTCATTATTTTGATTTCACCTAGTTGTTAATTATGTTTTTTAATACTGAATAAAAATTACAGAAGAATATGGATTGAAGATATCTACAGAGAAAACGAAAATTATGGCATTTCAAGTAAAATTGTATTTGACAATAAAATTTTTGAGCAGGTGAATCATTTTACATATCTAGGATGCAATATCTCATATGAAGAAGAAAAGGATGTAAATGCAAAAATATCTAAATTTTTAAGAATTTTAGGGTTAATAAATTCTATCTTCAAGCCTCAGTTAGTCCAAAAACATTAAAGACAAAAGTGTATAAAACACTGGCTCTTCCTACTCCTTTGTATGGTAGCGAAGTATGGACGTTGAAACAGAAGGATATACAGAGACTTAGATCTGCTGAAATGAGATACCTTCGGAGGACTGCAGGATACACACTACTAGATCACAAAAAAACATGAAGACATCTTAGAAGAATTACACATGGGACCTTTAGAAAACAAAATTTCTGACTATAAGTCAATATTGATGCAACATGTTCTTCGAATGGAAGATCATAGGATACCCAAACAAATGTTAAGATATCAACCTGCAGGAAGAAGAAGACCAGGACGTCCACTTAAAAGACTTCTGGGTGGTGTTTCTCTTGAGGCCGAAACAGGTCAACAGATGACCTAAATTCGTGAATGTACTATGATGATGATAATACTGGATAATTGTATGTACGTTATATAAAGCTACCATAAATAATGGTATAACAATGTTCAGTAAAAAAAATAAAAATAAATGTCGGTATGATATTAGGTTTCTGAGTTATTAACGAACGATTGCACCCAAACTATAGACTACAATTATCTCTTTTTGATCACGCTTTTTCAAGTTCAACTTGCCAGGATCAAATTTTTGTTTCAGGGTTTAAAAGTAATGAATACGATTTTTTTTTCAGAAGAATAGTAAAAGCTGAAAGTCTTTTGCCAAACATTTACGTACCATGTAAAATAAGGACATGAACAAAATGTATCATTTAATACACAAGTGATCTTCTTGGTGATATAATATTAAAAATATATATGTAGTCAATATGCCCATTTCACCAATTAATGTTTTAAAATGGTCAACAAGTTTCTACAGCCAAGCTGTCATTCTCAAGACCAGATATTGACTGCAGGTTGAGTCAATATCTGGTCTTGAGAATGACAGCTTGGCTGTAGAAACTTGTTGACCATTTTAAAACATTAATTGGTGAAATGGGCATATTGACTACATATATATTTTAAAATGTATCATCTTTTTACAAGACCAACTTTTCATCACATTGCTTTTGATCTAAAATAACGATGAGTGTCCATAAACAGATTTTTTCTCACATTACTTGGTTTTACTATTTTTCCTGTCTGGCTGTGCAATGATTTTCTTTTTACTCTTTACATAAGCACAGTACCACACTCAAGCTGGAGATTTAAAAACTCCTGCCTCGTTGGGATCGCCGGAGTGGGATATAGGTACTAGTCCAAAATCCGGCTGTAAGATTACTACGTCATCGAGTATATGAACAAAATCAATTATTTCGTAAAATTGTGAATTACTGAATACATTTTTGCTGAGTTGCCTATTAAAATTCGGCCGCCAGTATGTATAATTAAAATATAACTAATTAATTTATTCCAAATAATTTGATTCACTTGTTATTAAAATAAATTATAATCCAGTTCACAGAAATCGATGTATAGAGCTTGAAAAGTTTTGGTTGCCATTGCAAACTTGGCCAAAAACCTCCTTGCAGCTACATCAGGCTGTGACACCAATCAGTAATAAAATGGCAGTAAGTATGTATTTATTGTTTTATATTACTTCAAATAAAGTTCAGTTCATTTAAAATGCTGTGATTTGTTTCGTATAATGTATATTAACACTACCTTTTGTATATATTTTTGTATATACATTGTACGTAGTATACTTAAAGGGCAGTGATTTTACTTCCCGCTGCGAGGGAACAATATAAAACAATAAATACGTACTTATCACCATTTTATTGGGGCACACCGTAGCGTAGTGGTTAAGGCACTGAGCTACAAGCCGGAGGGTCAAGGGTTCAAGTCCCGTTGGGGTCAGGATTTTTAAACTGACCCAAACCCTCTGGCGGCACTATGGCCCTGGGGTCGACTCAGCCTCTAACGGAAATGAGTACCAGACGCTTGTTCTGGGGGTAAAGGCGGCCGTCACGCAGGGCTGACAACCCGGCTGACATAAAGTACCGATTGTCTAGAAAAAGTGGGAGCCCTAACCTCCTACTACCCCAAGGGCCTCCGGGTCTGTTGTGGGGTCACTTTACCTTTTTACCATTTTATTACTGATTGGTGTCACAGTCTGCTGTAGCTGCGAGGAAGTTTACGGCCAAGTGTGCAATGGCAACCAAAACTTTTGAAGCTCTATACATCGATTTCTGCGAACTGGATTATAATTTATTTTAATAATAAGTAAATCAAATTATTTCGAATAAATAAATAAATTATACTTTAATTAAACATACTGGCGGTCGAATTTTAATAGGCAACTCGGCAAAAACGTATTCAGTAATTCACAATTTTATGAAAAAAATTGGTTTTGTTCATACACTCGATGAACGTAGTAATCTTGCAGCCGGATCTTGGACTATACTATACCGACTACGCCACGCGAAAGAAAGAAAATTAATGCCAAGAGATATTTCATTATTGAGTATTGACTTCAACTTAATAAAGTGAATAGAGCCCATTTGGATCAAATTTACGTTAAGACAAAGTATACAGTCAATTAAATTTCACATTAAATTTAATGGTAAACTCTCAAACTACATACTTAAAATCACAAACGAACTTTCAAGATAAATATTTAAATTTAGCATTTAAAAAATTCATTAGTTCTCTAAAGACATTGTTTACTTTTTTCAACGTTCCGTACAAAAATTTGTTGATTTTGTTTTAAATATTTACTTTACTCCGGATTTTATTTTCTATTGATTGTGCACTAAATGAATTGTGTTTTATAAACATAACTTAAGTAACATACTCTAGACATTTGTTCTGTTGTTTGATTTGTAAACAGTAATAAATATCAGTTCTGCAGTTACTTTTATTTGGGTGCATAAAGAGAATATGAAAACACCCTTATACCTTCTCTTTCCAAGCTCGTATTGAAGTAATCACTATGTTTCCGATTATAAATGAATTGAACGGAATAAATTAGTTGGTTATAGAGGAGAGATGACAAGAAATTTGAAACTCAGAAAAAAAATACATCTTATCTTCTTCTTCCTTTCCAGGATTATGTCAATGCGACCTCTTCCGGTTTCAAGCCCATCCTTTCCTTGGCCGTCCCAAAGATCATTTCCCATGCGGTTTATATGTGTTGATCGTTTTGGGTAATCTTGTATTGTCCATTCTGTCTAAATGTTCTTTATATCGGTATTTGTGCTCTTCTAGTTCATCGAGTATTGAAAATATCTCCAGTTCATTTCTTATTGACTCATTATGTAATCTATCCATGCGTGTACATTATTTTACGGATCTTAACAGTAAACATTTCATTTCAGTGGCTTGAATGTGTGAGATATCTGGATTTTATATTTTTTTCTTTCTTTGTCTATTGATATTCCATTTTGTTGTTGTTTTTTACCTCTTTTCCCTTTTCACACAATCTCAGGATACTCACTCAGACCCAAAGTGAATATTTAAAAACACCTGCTCCGCCGGGAATGGAACCATACAGCCGAAGTGGAACTAATCGAATACAAAATTTGAGATAGTGTTCAGAAAGTATTCATTCCATACACATAAGCAAATGTTTTAATTAAATAAAGGTTGCAGACAGAACGTTTGAGGCAGTGAGCCCGCTAGTTGTTTACATTCGATACACATATCCAATATTAAAAAAGAGGATTGCAGACAGAAGATTCGATATAGGGAGCATATTTGTCAGAAAGTTGTTTACTTGTGATAGGCATATTCCAATATTAAAATTAAATAAAAGTTGCAGGCGAACAATATGAGATAGGGGTCCATTGTCTTAAAATATTGTTTTCATTTGATATACATATTCCAATATTAAAATTAAATAAGCGTTGCAGAAAACCAATTTGAGATAAGGAGTGCAGTATTCTCAGAACATTATTTACGTTTGATACAAATAATCCAGTATTAAAATTAAATAAGGGTTGCAGGCAAAATATTATATATATATATAGTGCCAAAAACCTTTGAAAATTATTTATATTTCATGCTCTTAATCCAACATTAACCCTTAAATTGGCTAAACACTTCACTTCACTTCTACATATTGGAAATTGTGTCACGTTATTTCCCCTCTCGTCAAGGAAAAGATCCATTTTTGTGGAAGTCGTCCTCGACCAATGGGAAACATTCAATTGTGAACAGCAATTTCCGGCTACTTTAGGGATTTCTATACCCTCTTTAGCCCTTGTGATTTAATTATTTCGTCGTTGTTATTATTGTGTCTTATTAGAACTTTGATGGTTCGTGTCTCGATTGTAATAATATATATCCTCTGCTAACGACAGCTATCCGTAGACCAGTGTCAAAGGTCCAGCGGTTGGGAACTCCAATCCTGCAATCAGTTTATAGGTGAATTTTATGATGTTCTAGTTGTTCTTCTGAGTCGCCAACAGGAAGACCGCCACAGCCACAGATGCCGCCAACCCTCAAAAGACCAAGAGCGGGAAGTCAAGTCGGCATTCCAATCAGAAACGGCTCTTTTCGGATCAGATAGATAGATACTATGTAATGGAAATTGTGTCACTTCTTGAACTTCCCTATTTTTCACATCAAGGAAAACATCCATTTTTGTGGAAGTCGTCCTCGACCTATGGGAGTCATTCATCGTGGACCACAACTTCCGGCTATTCTTAGGGATTTTCGACCCTCTTTAGCCCTTGTGAATTAGTTGTATCATCGTAGTTATTTAATAATTAGTCATACGAACTTATTGTTCGTATTCTCGTTTATTATAATGTATATCCTCTGCCCACGATGACCAGCCGCAGTCCGGTGCCAAAGGTCCAGTGGTTGGGCACACCAATCCCGCAAACAGTTTCTAGTTGAATTTCATTGAAGTTCTAGTTGTTTCACTTGATGCACTGAGCCGCCATCAGGAAGACTGCCACCACCACAGAAGCCGCCAGCCCTAAAGAGGGCAAGAGCGGGAAGTCAAGTCGGCATTCCAATCAGAAACGGCTCTTTTTCGGATTTAGCTGTTCTTATTTTTAATTTTGAATTTAGAATATTTATTGGACTTTGATGATTTTACTAGTGGATGCTAGGGGACCACTCGGACATTTGCCTTAACATCAAGGGAAACCACTAAAAACCTTGATAGAGTGGCTTGAATTTAATAAAATTAGATCCAAATTGAATAGCTTTTTCTCCAATTGGAGAAATTTAAGATGAGACAGAAATTTCTTCTGTTAGTTATTTGAATGTGGCGGACCGCAGTGAAAACGGAATCTTGTATAACTGTTATTATTAGGTATATTGTATAATTATACACATATTTAAGCGGTTTCTTTTAGTTCGTTTAATTCTGATTTATTTAAAATATTACATTAACTGAAGCAACTGATGTATCCAAAATGATACATTATGAATTTCCGATTGAGGGTCTTTCCACTTTTCAGCGGTTGCCCTTTTACCAGCCGGCTGCTGGCCCTTCACATCCACATGTGTCAATCACAGAAGTAGATGATCAACAGCCAGTGTAGGGGTGACATGTGGTTAGCATGTCGAGTCCCCCAGCCGTTATAGCTGGTTCCTCAACCTGGAGCCGCTACTTATTGTAGCTACCCAATTGCCTCACGATGCTGGGTGGGCACCGGTCCCATACTGGCCGAAATACCATGAGAAAATTTCTTCCCCCATGGAGACTCGAACCAGCGCAAGTCCCGTAGCTCTGCGCCAAGGCTTCCTACCTTAACCGCTCGGCTACGGCGCGGGACACATTATGAATTTAAGGGTGAAAATCAAATGAGGGTTGAACACAGATAATTATAGATAAGGAGGCAGGTGTCTCATTTATTTTACATTCGATATATATAATTAAATAAGGGTTGCATACAGACAATTCGAGATAGGGAGCCCATTGTCTAAAAAAGTTGTTTACGCTTGATACAAATAATTCAATATTAAAAATGAATTTAGGGTTTCAGACAATAGTTCGGTATAGAGAAGCCAGTGCCTCAGGACGTTGTTTACATTCAGTACACATAATCCAATATTAAATTAGATAATGGTTGCACACAGATAATTTGAGATGGGGAGGCCAGTGTCTGAGAACGTCGATTATATTTTATGTGCATGATCCAATATTAAAATTAAATATGTGTTTCAGACAAACAATTTGAGGTGGGGAAACCCAAGTCTCAAATAAAAGTTATCCATGTTATCATTTGTTTACTTTTTGATACCATAATCTAATATTAAAATGGAACGGGAGTTTGGAGTGGTATGATATGGTTTCAGATATTAATTACGAATTGGATGAAACAAACTATTAGGAACTAATAATAAAACTTCTATAATTTAGTTTCTTACAGAATCTGCAATATTGTTGGCAAATAATAAGTTTTTTTTTTCAAAAGCTACATTTTGGAAATACAGTTTCATTAGTACGTAATAATTCATTACATATAACATTTTTCAATACTGTTATTTTAATACAGTTCCAATAACATGTTATACTATTATAATGATATTGTGAAAAGAAGAAATAATGTCTGAACCAGGAATTGAACCGTGGACCTCTTGTATTCCGTACAAGCGTGCAAGACCACTACACTATTCGAGACATGACACAAGCATTCAGTTAAGTTAGTGTATTCCGTACAAGCGTGCAAGACCACTACACTATTGAGACATGGCACAAGCATTATCTCGAATAGTGTAGTGCACGCTTGTACGGAATACAAGAGGTTCACGGTTCGATTCCTGGTTCAGACATTAATTTTTCTGTTCACAATATCATTATAATAGTATAATAATTCATTACGTATCAAAAACAAATTTAAGAATTACTCGTGTTTAATAGCAAACTAACAGAAATGTGTATTCTTTTATCAATTAATAATTTATTTCATTTTATTAAATAGTGTTAAGACTGATCTAAATTTAAAATGTTTTACATTTAACCCAGCGGAGTCAACCTCTTCTCTTAACAGCTAATGAGGAAAATTGCCGATTTATTCACTTCTTTGTTTGTTTTGTCGGGTGCCTGAGCACCATTCCATTTGTTATACCTGAAAATTACGTCATAGCGTCTCAGTTCCGCAATTTTCGTTTAAGGATAGAAATTGCTGATCCTACTGATGAATTATTTATTATTCCCTGTATGTTTTCATTTATAATAGATAGGGACAGTCTACTGGGTCAGTTATCTTGCTTTTTGTATATTTTGTTATTAGTTTTAATTTTAATTATCATTAACATAATTTTATAGATATTTAGCTGATTATTGTCAGCTTGGCCAAGTTTTCTATGAGTGTTAATATAATTATTGTGGTAGCCTAAATGTATTTCAATATACGTTTGCCCTGGTGAGTGGAAGAGATAACTACATGGCGTTAACTTCATCAAACTAAACTAATATATTTTTATCCAATGTCACCAGACATGTCTAGAATTCTCATCTGACATTAGCGGAATTGTAATTCAATTCAGAGGTTGGAGCACATGTAAAGCCTAGTCTACGGAGGGTTGTTTCCGATCTCTGATAACGATTTGCCAAGTAGATTGTGACGTTGGTGTGTGAGTCATCAGGACAGGAGTGTGCGAGGTGATCAAACCATTTATAGATTTCTTTTATTCAATTCTTCTTTATGTAAACTTTAAAATCTGAATATAATATTGCTTTTAAAATTTTGATAATAATCAGAGGCTGCATATTTTTATACGCTTTATATTAGCTTGACCTGTGACGGAATATTTCAACGCGATTTTCACCCACTTAAAATCATTGGATCGACTTGAAACTTTGTATACTTGTAAAGGACTAATTACAATACAATGATTTCATAATGTTTTTCCAAAATCCTGGCCAGAACCATCAGAAAATCAATAAAAGTGTTTGTGTAATTATGTAACGATTTTCGCCCACTTAAATCATTGGATCGACTTGAAATTTTGTATACATATAAAGGACCAATGACAATACAATAATTTCATAAATGTTTTCTAAAATCCTGGCCAGAATCATCAGAAAATCAAAATAATAAAAACTGGTATAATAGGTTGCGAACTTATCAACTTTTTAGGTAGACTGTAGTGGTATATAATTTCAGTAATCCATAGGTCGCTGGTTCAAATCCGGTCCGGAGAATTTTTTTTAGAAGAGTATTACTTTTAGCTCATACTACAATAGTATCGAATTTAAAGATATTTATATTTTTATCTTATTCTGTAAAATATTAAAACTAAAAAATAAAAAATAAATAATAGTTAATAAACTAAAACAACACGCTTTATTAGAAAACCGAACTAAAAAATGAAAACTAATTTTAATTTCCAACACGCTTGGGATAAAATTGAAGTGGTCAACAACAAAATCATCTCCAACACATTTAGAATAAAACTACAGTTATCTACAAAAATAATAATTTTAACATCAAAAGCGTGGGGTGTTTTTTTATGGTTTTTACATTTTCTTCTTAGAGACTTTACTTTTACGAATATCTGTTTATTATCAAATACATTAATTGATATAGAGCACCCCACGCTTTTGATGGTAAAATTATTTTTTTTTGTAGATAACTATAGTTTTATTCTAGATGTGTTGAAGATTATTTTTTTGTTGACCACTTTAATTTTATCCCGAACGTGTCGGAAATTAAAATTATTTTTCATTTTTTTTAGTTCGGTTTTCTAATAAAGCGTGTTGTTTTAGTTTTTTTTAACTATTATTTATTATTTTTGAATTTGTCATTTTTCTGCCCAAATTCACTGATTAATTTAAATTTTACTACTAGATGATGGTTAATACTGAAATGGTCTGTGATAATGAAATTCCAACCCAGTGTTTGCCTTGACGTTTGATGAAAATCTTAAATGGCCTCAGGCAGGTTGGGGGAACAGCAATTTGAACTTTCACATGTACCAAAAACTGACTCAAACAATAATTATTAATGTTAAAAATACTTTTTTTGCGCGAATAGTGTGTTTTGTGGTACTTAAAGCAATGGCGATCATGATTAAAAGTTCAACTTCCTACATTTCAGGGTTGCCAACCTAAATGACTGTACTGTAATATTACATATTACAAACACGCGTCTGGGAAATAAAACCACTACCCTCTATGTATACTACATACAATATATAAACAAAAAATATCCAAAAGATAGTGTTAATATACATTATACGAAATAAATCACTACAATTTAAATGAACTGAACTTTATTTGAAACATTTGCCGCCATTTTATCACTAAATTGGTCTCACGGCCTCCTATTGTTTCAACTAATGAACATTGCCCGCACTGTTAACGTTAGTCAGTTGTTTATAATGAACACAAATATTTCCAAGTATTTTACTATTTTACTATTATTTATTATTTTAAAAACGACATCGCGCAAAAAATAGTGTACAACGCATGTTTGTGAAGTGTTTTACAGGATCTCGGAAATTAAAAACCTCGCTGTCGCTCGGTTTTTAAACATTTTCCTCGATTCTTAAAAAAAACACTTCTCAACCTCACATCGTAATATACTTACATGAGTTGGTGATCCGACCAGTTGCGAATCCTTACATTACTTATGGCAAGTATTATGGATATTTTAATATTTTTTTATTACTGAAACTAAAGTAGTGTCCATCGCTATAGTCTCGTGGTAACGTCGTTGCTTCGGTAGCAGTGGGCCTGGGTTCGATCCCCAGTAGGTAGGAGTTTCCTCAGTGAGAGGTTTTTGGGTTTTTATCTCTACTGTAAGACAGATATCTGATAAATTTAAGGCGAAATAGTCTCGGAACAAAACTGGCCAACATAATCACCCTATCGCATTCGCCTTGTTTACAATGAATGCATGAATAAATGGCGGGTCTTGCATTATAGTCTCGTGTTGTCGTGAACCTGATCATTTAACCGGAAAGATTCTCAGGTCCTTAGGAATATGTGCTCAAAACATTACCTTCATGATACAGAGTTTAAAATTCTTTCCTTATAATTCGTACTTCTGTGAGTGGAGCACGTAAAAGTGCTTATTTTCATCCATAAAAATAAGCTACAAGTTTTTTATGATGAAAAAAATAATTATAATGTGGCTGCGACGACACTTATAGGGCCACGGATTCGAATCAAAGCATAATTCCAGTTACTTGTTCCTTTTTCTGGAATAGGAATAAAAGAATTATCTAACTCATTGGCAATATAAGATAACTCACTGGAAGACCCGGAGGGTCATGGCCGCTCGGACATAAACTCTCCATATTTCCCTATCCAGTGCTAGCTAATTTTTTCAATCATTCCCTGTACAATTCAACTCCCTAAAATCATGATTGTTGGCCTGACTACTGGGGTAAAATTTTCCGCTCAGATTAAACTATGTAAAATTAAATAAAGAAAGAAGCTATTGAAATTATTAACTAATAATATGCTATTAAAACAGCACCGTTGATTTTAATATCCAAGTCAACTCGCTCGGTACAGTAGATAAGGTTAGTTTATTTCGTTGTATATCTAATCAATAACTTACCGTTTTATACAGTGTTAAAAAATAACGTTAACAACGTTTCGGGGATGATAGAGGAGGTAAAAACATACACTTTTTTTATCTGACAAAACTTTGGCATATGCACCGTTTTGCCGCTAGGTGGTCTTACGTGTAGATGGCTTGACTTCCGTAACAACACGCACCGATTAGATCTTTTTGTGCTGCTGTGCCTGCAACAAGTTGAAAGGGTCATCACGGTTCCACGAAGACTTGCTACGATAAGTACAGTAAGTACATTTGCGTTTACTATCCATTCTCGTGCCTCAGCATACCTGCAATGTTGAAACGTGTTTACGTTTGTACTACATGGCAGTTTCCATTTGTTGTAGTGCACTGTACACAACTGATACATTACAGATGGCTGCGTATACCCTAAACGAGCTTACGGACATGCATCTTCTGTATGGGGAGACACGTGCAGCACGGCGCCTTTACGCAGAAAGTTTTTCGATGCGGAGGTTACCATCTCTCAGCTCCTCGTCAGATTGGTCCCACGTGTCCAGTTTTACGCATATAGGCATCAATTCTTTGAAAAAGAACATCAGATGGTAATATCCTTGTACCGAAATCAAGTTTTCGATACATGGAGTACGCCATACTGCGCAACCTATAAGTCATCGCGTATCAATTTCTTCTGTGATCTTAGTGAACAGTGCCAAATTCTTTCCTACATACCACCCCTTTTCTTTTATGCGCCGTGTTCTATCGCGCACCCCCCTCACCTAGCGAACCCTCAAATAAGCTGCGCTTACTAACATCAAGGTCATCATCTGTATATTATATCAAAGGGTCAAGTCGATATAGCTCGGAGGAGCTTGTTTTGTTTATTAGTCCCTTAAGCCAGGGTAGGGCCACAAGGACCGTGTACCCTAGCCCTTGGCGGGACTGGTGTGTGTGAAAGAGAGTACGTATGTTTCATTGTTATTGTTTTGTTTAGATGACCGATAAGGTTATTGTTTCTTTTCTCAATTTATTTTTCAATGTCAAACTAATTATATTTTAGTATTTGAATGTTATATCTGACTGTTTTTTGACTCTTAATAAATATAAGTTGCCAGCTTTTAGTTAACTTCTGTTATTAATTTAGTAGCTAGTCATGTCAGATATGAGTATAAAGTTCCAAAGCTTTCTCAAGCGAATATGATTTCCTCCTTCCTTGATACTTCCATGATTGTAATATGTATAGCTTACAATATATTACATGTTCAACAATTTATTGAGGAAAGGTGAATTAATCTTTGCTTTTTATGGGCCCGTGCAAAGATATGTTAATTTGAGCAATCTATGTTCTCAACTCAAGGTAATTATCAACAACTTTGGTACGATTCAGCACCGACGCTGTGCAATAGTTGATGGCAGTCAGCGTGGTTGTGGTGCATCCTCATGGGAAACCTTTCTGTGTAAAGGCGCCGTGCTGCACGTGTCTCTCCATGCGGAAGATGCTCGTTTAGAGTATACTCAGCCATCTGTGATGTATTAGTTGTGTACACTGCACTGCAACAATGGAAACCCCCTGAATTAATAATCAGGCCCACAAAATTTCGGATTTCGCAGCAACCGCTAGGGGACTCCTCAGTAGCCATGATACAAGGTACCGTCTAGCTGCCAGGAAGGTTAAGCAATATGATGAGCAGATCGTGGATCCTCTAGCCTTCGCTTCTTCTCGAGAGGATTTCGATTGGAGCAATATAATTTTCTCTGACGAAGTAACCGTCTCGAGTGCTAAATACGATCCTGACCGTGTATATCGCATGGATGGCTACCGATATGGTGTTCGGTACGTGTATTTGGTTGCGAGGTCGAGTCTCATATGTTGGGGGGGGGTGAATGTCGTTCGTTGTCCCAGGAGTACCAGAACGTATCCAGGGCAGGTTTAACAAGGCAGCCTATCTCCAAATTTTGGAGAACTTATTATAATTTCGTTCCGCTGGGAAGCGTTATTCTGAAGGGATGCTTGTGTTGCAATAGGATAACCTTCCGGTTCACCATGCTCTTCGGGTTAAAATATGGTTTGAGGGGAGGCGTGATATCCATCTCTTGAATACCCTCTGATGTCACCTGATATGAACCTGATAGAATACTGTGGGCGAGAGTGAATGCAACTTTACGCTCCAAATGGGCAGAATCATACTGCAGCCGAGACGAACTGTGGAATAGAGATGTTGATGCTTGGGAAGAAGTGACATTCGATCAAGAACTTTTCAGAAACTCGCGGAATCCATCCGCGGAGAATGCGTGGTGTAATAGAAGCAGGCGGTATGTGGACGACCTATATTCCACAGTTTATTTATTTATTTACCTATTTTATTTATTTATTTATTTTTGTGTTTTAACTCCAAATAAGACGCTTATTTTATATTGACTAAGTCCAGCCTTGTAATAGCCCTTAGTTGTGGGGGAATAAACAATTCCACACATAACTAACTGTGTTCTATCATAAGTAATGCCATGAGTGATTCCCAATTTATCTAAAGAGTTTGGAAATCAAGAGTGGCATTTGTTAAGACTATTGAACGAATAAAATTAAGCTGTTTACTCATAAATCATTATTTAAATATAGTTATTTTGCATCCATAGTAATTCTGCCCGAAGGCAGGTCCTTCACTGCAATCATGGCATTTTTATGCTATGCTTGCAGCTTTACTAGGGAATTGTGTAGGTGTGGTAGCTTCCCGTTGCTTTGCACACCGGTGAAGGATGATGGTGATGATGATAATGATAAGGATGATGATGAAGATGATGGCCATATGATTTCGGGGACCGTTTGGGCCTTAAAGTTTTCCTGACATTTGTCTTACAGGTGAGGAAAAACCCCCATAAAAACCTCACCCAGAAAAACTGCCCCTACCGAGGATCGAACCCGGGCCCGCTGCGTGACAAGGCAGGACGCTACCTCGAGACCAGAGCGGTGGACATAGTTATTTTAATATATATATATATATATATACATATTTAATGTAAACGGCATTGTTTGAAAACAAACTAGAAACGTTTGTTATATTTCACTTGTTCATCATTGCAACCAGATCATATTACTTATTGCGAAAGAATCGCAATATTGTAAGAATCCACACTAGTGGAAAAAATGAACCAAAATTATAGATTATTAATTCATTTCTGATGTCCTATGATGTAAATATTTCAATTATATTTTTCTGGAACGTAAATTCCTGGGAAATAATACGTTTAAGAAAGTGCAAACAGTGGCTTCTCTATTTTTGTGGTGTAATCAATTGCTACAAATGTTTTATATTATCTCCCGCAAGCACTATCTGGTAACATTCGTGCACTATATATACAATCTGGTAGCCAAATGCATTCTAGAATTCTTACATTTTAATATTGTATATAAATATTTATATTAAACGTATTTCTTAGAGAGCCAGTCACTGAAAAATAATGGTCTGACCTATTCAGAATGTTAAAAAGGAGGAGCTTGATTTTAAAGTGATAAAATTAAATTGATAAAATCGAGGTGAAAAAGACTGTATTTGGTTTTAAATCAAAATTCATTGAAATATGATTGGTCACTGACTCCCATTTCGGGCATGATTTAAATAGTCTTTAAAATGCCCAATGAATGCAAATAAAAAAATTGGACCGCGGGTCGAAGCCTATATCTCGTATATACAAAGCAAGCACTCTAGCACTGAACTAAATGTTACGCTGTCATAGAGTAATTAAATGGGTGTATTTCATTGAAAAACAACAGGTTATCATTACGACGCCGTGTCATAAGCTTACACAGTGTAATACAATTCGAACTCTTGTGAACCCCGCTCTAAAACTTGTATTTTAACGACCAAGAGTCTACTCAAACTTTTTCAGCAACAGTGTGCATTAAACTTTTAGAGAACCAAAAACGCATAACTCATGGCAATTATAAAACAAAATATTTATGGAGGACCAGTTTTTCAAAAATTGCATAGATTTTGTTTCTCTAATTAGAACTAATAATTATAGAATTTAATTAGTAACTTTTCAAGTTACAAACAATACAAATTATAGAGAATAATTTCATATTATCAAATCCTATTTCGTTATATAGTAACTAAAATAAAAATTATTTCACGTTACAAAAGTTTTTTTAACGTTTATTAAACAATTTATGTGCCAGATTCCGTTTTGTCAATTGTAAATGAATCAGACTTAATTTATTCTGTTATTAAAATAATTATTGAGGAGCTTGCTAGAAAGTTATAAAGTTATAACATACTTTACTTTGTGAAAACAATTAAAGAAATAAAAACAGTTTTGTGTTCTTAAAATGTTGTTAGTTTTGAATGTAACCAAGCTTCACAAAACTTAATATTCCTCTATTTCATTTTAATATGTAAATTTCTCTAAGAATTTAAGATACTGCTGAAAAAAAGACATCTTAGAGACAAAGGGGAGGTGCTTTCTCCATCAGTCACTGCTACATTTCCACCCGACTCGAATATCACCTCTTGATTTCTCATATTTTCATTTACTTTGTTATTAAAGTATAATAAATTACTATACATGTCAAAGTAGATGAATTAATATAGAGCTATTTCAATTTTAATATAAACTTCCGCACTTCAATCTCTTCTAACATTCAGTTAGGACAGGAATAATTAAATCTGTTTTTTACATCCTAGCAATGTCACGAAAATTAGATAGGTATGACAACATTTTGGCGAACAATAATAATAATAATAATAATAATAATAATAATAATAATAATAATAATAATAATAATAATAATTTATTTATTCTGGCAGAGTTAAGGCCATAAGGCCTTCTCTTTCACTCAACCAGCACAATTACAAAAAAATATTTGACAATATAGATATCCACAATAGCCTACTAATTATAAAGAGTTAAAGATATAATAAATGTAGTAATGTAAGTTTGTACCGGACCTCGGTGGTAGGCAAAAGATCTCAGGGTTATGAACTCTTTATAAGCAAAAGAACAACGTACAAATGTACACTCAATTTTAACGAATCCAAGAAACTGTTATTTACGGAGAAATACACTTTTGATAATACAGTTACAAAGTTTATCTATGAGTGGAGTCGATGAAATACTTAGAGGTCCACGTGCTCGAATCAATATTTTCAAAGTCCAAATGCTTAGCGGACTATAACTTTAAATTTAGCTATTTCTTGGACGAATCTAATATTTAAACTGAATCGGAGATCGCGGTCTGCAGGTCTACGATGTTCCAACACTGAACACAGAGTCACTGAGAGTGATAGTCAGTGTATTTTGATATAAGTTCTCGCTTATAAAGGCGGTGGCTCCTCCCACTTTTCTCGAATCCACTCCTTACAATTGGATATATATTTATGTTACAATAATATTATTTACTAGTATGGATAACATTTCTAAGAACTGGGTAAATTGGTTCTTTGATATTTAATAGATAAGTGTTTTTCAGTTTCTTTGTAAACTGTCAATATTAAGAGATTATCTTTTCTAGAGGTATGTCTTTTGTTGTCTGTATTAGCCAGGTAGTAATTCTTTATCATCACTTCTTGGAATTGCTTAGTAACGTTAATTGGTTTCTAAGAATTGGGTCAATAGATTTTTAATATTTTTAATAGATAACTAATGTTATATTTTCTTAAAGAATGAATATTTCTTATTAGTTGTATAGACTGCTAATTGGAATTAGTTATATTCTTTTGACAATACCCTTTTTGTGTTCCTATATTATTTGTAAGTTGTGTAGTAGGTAGAGTTCTGACAATACCTCTTTATTCTATTATTTGTCATTTGTATAGCAGGTAGCGTTTTACTGTATTTTATTCTAGACAAATGTACGTGTAATTTTTACCTGGATATATTTATACTTTTCCACATACATATTTTATAGCGATATTAGTAATATATTCTATTTTCATTATTTATAGATTTATTTAATTTTAATAACAATTTAATATATTTCGGAACATTTTAGTTTCAGATCCATGCATATTAAAGTTGTATCTTAGTTTATATGTCTCCTATCACATTAATCGCTACAAGTTTCGTACGCAAACAACACTTTATACGATAATAACAATAATAATACTTACGATAATGATGATAATAATATAATAATAATAATAAATATATCAAACCATAATTCAGAGCATTTTAACATATGGTGCTGAAGTCTGGCAAATTCCTACCAGGGAAATGAAAATAATTGTAAGTACAGAAATGGATGTTTTAAGAAGATCAGCTGGAAAATCTAGAATGGATAAAATACGAAATAAAGAATTAAGGGAAATTATGGGTGTACAAGAGGAGCCGGACATCATAGACATCATAGAAAAGAAAAAGATTGCAGTGGTATGGTCATGTCAAACGAATGCCAGAACAAAGATTGCCAAAAATTGTTATGGAATGGACCCCAATAGAAAGGAGGAAGAGAGGAAGACTGAAGAAAACTTGGATAGAAGGGGTACAAGCAGCTATGAATATCAGAGGAATGGAGGAAAATCAATGGATGGATAGAGAGGAATGGCGTTTGGTTTCCGGAAGACGGCGGCAGCTGCCATGATACCGGATGAATAATAATAATAATAATAATAATAATAATAATAATAATAATAATAATAATACTAATAATAATAATAATAATAATAATAATAATAATAATACTCATGGTGTGGAATATTTTTAAATGATTGGCAGAAAAAAAATAAATGTTTGGCCGAAACACAGAACGAATGAACTGAGATCATTTTTCCAGTAAACTCCTCAATTAATGATATTGAATAATTTGATTTTATGCAGTGGTTAATATTTTGTTACACGTATTTTGGACATAGGTACTATATTTCATCTTAAAGTCTTAACTTCAATATTGTGGACGTCAAGTCACTTGTTATATTTTAGAAATATTTCTGTATCTGTTGTTGAATACAGTATTTAGTATTTAAACTAATAAAATTCTACATAATATGAATCAAAATGATGTACTGCAAGAATTGAAAATGTTTTACGAATTCGTTTCAATTTCACCCCAAACAACACTTCGACTGTAACGGAGTCATACAGGAAAGGGCGTTGTTCTCTACAATGAATATACACCAGCAAATCAATGGATTCGTGATCCTCAGGGATTGTCTTGTTCCGAATGGAGAGAAGCGATTAAAATGCAAGCCAATATATCGGCGGTGCGTTCTTTGCCGGGCAGGTCTAGGGACGATTTCCTCAGTAGACGTTGTCAAAGAGAGCACAAAACCCTTGCACACGTCCTTGGGGCTTGTCCGTTTAGAAAAACATTCGGGACCACACTAATCGGAATATGATAGCAGAAGATTAGCGAGATTATGGATACACAGTTTATGAGGAAGTTCATGGTGTGGCCACTAATGGGAGGAACAGACGAATATATATTATTGCATTTAGATCATCTTCTAAAACTGGTTTGATATTAGATCTCACAATCCGTTTTGAGACTCATAGTGGCCAACCTGAGGAAGTTGACTGTGAAACTGTGAAAAGAAAGTCATATATATGAGCCAACAATTGACTATTACAAAGATACATACCAATTAGAAGTATAACTGCCACAGGATTGATGATTGGGGGAAGAAATACTATACCAGGATTCTTAGCTAAATTTTGGAATTCCTTAGATTTGGACAGGGTGTATGTTTTTAAAATTGCCATCGCTGCCATTAGAGGATCAATTTCAATTTTAAGAAATAATCTTTACAAAACTTCTACTTTATAGTATGTATACTTCAATTACAATTTGAAATTTTTAAATGTATTTACAAAATGTATTTCATCAATTTCGAAAATTAATTTTCTGTATCACTTTGTCTTTGAGCTTATCCGTAAAAGTATCATCTTTAATGCATGTAACTTAAATAACTATTTACTATTATATTAAATTTAATTATTTTCCACTCCATTAATGCGGATTAACTTCTCGCCTTATAGGTACTTTTACGTGCCACATGCAACCCGGGTCATAACATCTCTCGGGAGAGGGATTGAAACTATGGATCATACACATACTTTTTTGACCACGCAAGGACATGAAGGGCTTCCCCCGAATGACAGATCACTTGAAGTTAGAGCCTCCACCGAGACACACAACTTTAATGAATTTCATAAAAGGAAACATATTTAATTTTGAATGTAATAGAATGAACAGAAATGTACCGTGTTTAGACTATAAGTATCAAGAATATTTATTATTCATTGTAACAAATCTTATTACTTTGACTATTTAGCTCATGCCCCAAATGGGAGTCAATGACCAATCACGTTTCAATGGATTTTGTTTTACAACCAATGGCAGTCGTGTTTCACCTAAATAATTAACGAATTTTGATTACCAAAATAAAGAAAACTCCTCCTTTTTAATATTCTGAAAAGATCAGAGCATTACTTTGCAGTGATTGACTCTAAATACGTTGAATGTAGCAAATAATGAACACATTCCGTCGATCTAGAAATTTCATAATTGTTTTTTTAAATACTGATTTTACGGAGTTGTTTTCGAAAAAATAATTAATAACCAATAATGTTGGTTATAATATACAGTTTGATGTGTTTCATTTTTTCTCCACTAGAGTGGATTCTTACAATATTGCGATCCTATTTGGTAATAAATAATATGATCTATTTGCAGTGCATGAACAAATGAACAACCAAACATTTCTCATTTATTTTCAAACATCGCCGTTTACATTAAGTATATAAATATTTTAAAATACCTATATTTAAATAATGATTTGTGAGTAAACTACTTTTTTTTCTTTAAATAGTCCCAACAAAAACCACTATTGATTTCCAAATCCTCTAGATAAACTTGAAATCACTCGTGGCATTACTTACGATAAAGTTTAAATTACGTATTACATAATCTTTTATTGTTAATATAATGGGAATGGGTATAAGAGTAATACACCATGTCAGAAGTGGCAACAACATGTAGGCTGTTATTCATTGTTACGATCATATTACTATAATATAGTTTACACACACACACACATATCCATCCATCCATAGTAATTCTGCCCGAGGGAAGATCTTTCACTGCAATCATAGCATTTTCATGCTATATACTTTGCAGCTTTACTAGGGAATTATAGGTGTGGTAGCTTCCCGTTGCTTTCCACACCGGTGAAGGATGATGATGATGGCCATATGATTTCGGAGACCGTTTGGGCCTTAAAATTTTCCTGACATTTGTCTTACAGGTGAGGAAAAACCCCGATAAAAACCTCACCCAGAAAAACTGTCCCGACCGGGAATCGAACCCGGGCCCGTTGCGTGACAAGGCAGCACGCTACCTCGAGACCACAGTGGGGGAGAGAAACGCACACACATATATATCAGTATATAAATCATGAATAAGAAAGTTTTATTGGGTTTGCCCGCGTCTTGGATTCAAGTTCGGCCCCTGGCCACTGATCTCCGAGATCGTTTACGGCAGGATCCCACACACCATTATCAAGGAATAATCTCCTTGAAGCCAAGACGCGGAAAACCCAAGAAAGCTTGTCTTTATCATACGGGTATAGTCGCGCATAATCTGCAATATAACAGATATATATATAGAGAGATAGATATATATATATTGAACTCACGGGGCCTATAGAACCCGTAGGTTCATGGCCGTGCGGACATAAGCTCTCCCATATAATCCGTATCCTGGGCCAATGTTTTCCAATCATCCCCCTTACAATCTACTTCCCTCATAATCATACTTAATGTTTTTCTCCCACCTCATTCTTGGGTCTAGAATACCAACTGGGCGCTTGCCCTCGGTTTTTTCCTACAAGAAGCTTCCATGCTCGTCTTTCATTATAATATGTATACTCTTTACTTATATATATTATATATATATATATATATATATAATGAAATTAATGGGGTAATAAGAGGACATTTTGGTAAACAGATGAGGACATATGCAATACTAGGTTTTATAATATCACATCAAAAGCTTCTGTAAAATACAGAAGTGAAATTTTGATTAAAATAAAATAAATTCTCATAAATTGAGAGAGAGAGAGAGAGAGCCAAATGTGCTTCCCACGATCATTTTTAGGAGTTAATAGACTGCATCACCAAAGGAACACTATTATCAGAAAAAAAACCTGGAGAAGCCAAGATTCAATAACAATATACACAGATGCCAACAAGAATGGCAAAAACAATCCCCTTCTCGTGAAGGAATGGAAAGAAAATAGAGCTTCCAAAAGTGGCATCATCCATTATACTCCATCTGGACGTAGGAACCAAGGAAAAACATAGGTGGAAAGATCAAGACTATCTTCGTTAGGTTTACGTCACAGACCACATGGCCTAAAACGGATTTATTCATGATATGTATGTATATATATATATATATATATATATATATATATAAACGTCATAATATTTTGATAGGCCTCTAGTTTAATTTTTAGTATTTCATAAGAGTAAATACACTATATACATTTTTTATCAATGCCACTATTTTACCTCCGGAAAATTTTACCCCAGTGGAAACCATGTTCGCGTTTCTTGACGGTTGTATTTTTACGGTGAAAGATCGTCACTCTTTCGACCTAGGTACTTTTTTCGCCTTGGACATGTCCGGCGTGGTTAACCCTTTCGGCAGCAATCCTACAGCAAGCATTAGCTCTCGGGGTCATTCATGCACGCAAGCCACTCCATCACGACATATACGTATGTTATATTAGATCTTAGTTATGTTACAGCGCATTGACAAACTATGATTTCGAAGTGTACAAAACAACCTAGACACGCATGTCGATCGGCTTAGCCGCATTCCCTCACGCGATTTCCTTTCCCTGGGAGCCAGTAATAATTGTATTATTTAAAACCAAATGATAGAAATTTAGATAAACACACTAAAATACAACGATTCAATTATTTATCTATGTGGCACAATTAAACGCACTTTATTGAATAAGACTAGAAAATAAACTATTTTGAAGTTTTTCAAAGTATTGGCAGTTCCATCTCTTATCTATGGATGTGAATCCTGGACATTAACAAAGGCAGATAGTAAACAAATAGAGGCTGCTGAAATTAAGATGTTGAGAGCAATAGCAGGATACCAAAGGACCGATAAAAAGAAAAACGAAGATATAAGACAGAACTTAACATATTTAATATCTGTGAAATAATACAATATTATCAAAATGCTTATCTTCAGCACGTATTACGAATGAATGAACAGCGCATACCAAGAAGAATGTATAATTATAAACCAAAAGGGAGAAGAATGTTGGGAAGACCATTGAAGAGATGGAAGGACCAATTCGACCTATAATGAGATCGGAAGTGGCCATTGGGCTTAATCCTTGTTGTTGATGATGATTTAAAATCAGGAATCTTCCAGTTTCATGAGGATTTCTTATCAGTGATTGAGATCTATTACGAACTGTTGGTTTTCTTAGGGCTTAAAGGACCTTCAGGACTTTGAATTTTGATGGCGTGAGGTTCTAGCCGAGCGTTAGTATGTGGATGTATTAGTTATATTAGTTTTTGAACATAAATAAATGGATTCTTAATTTTATCTATTTTATTTCTAGAGAATAATTAATACAATAACCCTAAGTATTCTAACCCTAAATAACTAATCTAAGCTTAATTTAAGAAAACCTCCATTCGAACTTTCTTGAGATTTGAGAGAGGGAGATGTAGGTTTATGAATTTACCCTAATTTACATTCTAAAAATGATCTATTAACTCTTACACTTAGACATATAATATTGAACTATTTAAAATACTTGACTACATTTCTAACTATCCTAGCAAATTTATTAAGAAAAATGGTATGCAGACTTACTGATCAGAACACTCTTTAACAGACAGACACAAGTCCCCTATTTTGCCACGGTTATATACCAACTGTACTACACATTCCTATAGTCTAAATGCAGAGGTTTTACAGTTAGCCTTGCAATCTTTGTCCTGCCATAATCAAAACTCTGTCCTGAAATATAATCTGTCTAAGTGCTTTATTTCAACAACTGTTTTTATTTGGAATAATTAAAAATAATCTATGAAATAATTAAATATCTATGTAAAATACTCTATGTATTCGTAACAAGATCGAAAAGGTATCGAACCCAATACACCTAGATAAATTCTACATTGACCTCAAATCCTTCGATAATTCTCCAAGGAAACAACCCCAGGTGCATGTACTGAGCCAACAGTGTGATATAAAATGAATAAAGAAGACACTAAATGCTAGAGTCTGAGGTCGTTAAAGTAAAGAGGGGAATGTGATGGAAAGTTAGCGTGACTAGGATATTTAAGACGTGCTCTTTCATTATACATTGATTACATACATTGTTCTATATTATCTCTCAACTCCGTAAATATTTCTTCATATAAATCAAGAATAAAATCACTTTGAAACCCAATCATGTAGTACAAAACTTTTAACTAACTAACTAACTAACTAACTCACTGGCACTATCGAACCTGTAGGTTCTTGGCCGGGCGGATTTAAGCTCTCCATACATCCCTATCTTGAGCTAATGTTTTCCAATCATCCCCTGTATAATCTACTTCCCTCAAATCATAGTTAATGTTATTCTCCCACGTCATTCTTGGTCTACCAACTGGGTGTTTTCCCTCTGGTTTTCGTACAAGAAGCTTCCATGCACGTCTTTCATTCCCCATTCGTGCCACATGTCCTGTCCATCGCAGTCTACGAGACTTAACTGTTCTCATTATATCTGGCTTCCTATAAAGACCATGTAATTCATTGTTATGCAGTCTTCTCCATTCACATGTCTGTTCATCTCTCTTTGGTCCAAAAATTCTCCTAAGAACTTTATTCTCAAATACTCGTAATCTCTTCTCCTGCCTTAAAGTAAGAGTCCATGTTTCGCACCATATAATATAACTGGTAGAATAATAGTTTTATATATTTTCAGTTTAACGTTTTTTGAAAGGAGTTGGGAAGTCAAGAGTCTCTGTAATGCATAATAACATGCATTTCCAGAATTGAGCCTATGTTTAATTTCCTTGTGCATCTCATTCCTATTTGTGATTATTGTTCCTAGGTATTTGAATTCAGCCATTTCCTCAAAATTTCCCTCATTTGTCATTAGCTGTCCATTTCCATTATATAATGTATTTATACGTGTGACCATATATTTAGTTTTATTGATATTTACTTCCAGTCCTAATTCCTTAGTGTTACTCAAATCATAGTTAATGTTATTCTCCCACCTCATTCTTGGTCTATCAATTGGGCGTTTTCCCTCTGGTTTTCCTAAAAGAAGCTTCCATGCACGTCTTTCATTCCTCATTCGTGCCACTTACAAACTTTTAACAAGATACATATAATATTTTAATATCTTGCGCTACTAACTGCTCTTTATGCAAATAAGAATTGATTCCTAAAGGATAGTCCTCAGATTTGCTCTCGATATAACGTTGTTACCTCGAACGTAGCGGACCCGGGCTCGATACCTGTTGGGGACAGTTTCCTGAGTGATGTTTCTTAAGAGCCCAGTTGCCCTCGTACATCGTTTGTCCATCATAATCACCCTGTCATAATCTCGTTATTTAATATGAATCTATGAGCGAATGGTGTCTCTTGCCTTAAATGTTCGTGTTTTCTTGGAGATAATCTGGGCATTGAAGTCAGAGCTCATCTGGGGAGATCCTCCTTGTTCTCAAGTTGTCAAAAAGTATGTATGCGATCAAAAGTCGAAACACCCTCTCCCGACAGAATGTATCGTTGTAAGGAACCAGCGAATAATATATATATATATATATATATATATAAACACTAATAAAATTCATTGTTAAAACCGTTGAGGTGGAGAGTCATAGAATAAAATAAGTTAAAATATACCTTCTTAGATAAGATCCATCGTCCTCAACTGATAAAATATATATTCTTTATGCCTGTAGGACTTTCAGAACATCCGTTCCATCTTCAGCAGGTTCACGACAACACCACATTAGGACCAGCAGCATCAACCATCATACTGGCTGTTGTAGCGAAGAGGGACCTGCTGAAGATGGAACGGATAATCTGAAAGGCCTACAGGCTAATAGAATATATATTTTATAAGTTGAGGACGACGGATCTTACCTAAGGAGATACATATATCAGCAATGATATGCTTCTAAAAATTAGATATCTTCGAATATATGGTGGTTATAGAAAGTTAAAAAGAAATCTAAAAAAATGATGAAGGTTGTTCAGGATGTTATCTGAAAATTTTGATATAGGCCTAAGTTACACGTGATCTCCGGAAACATATTATGAGTAGTGTGTCGTTGGTGATGGACATGTAAATGTTATTTTGGTCATGATTCTGACAGATTCCAACTATAATAAGAAATATTCAACAGCTGGTTGAATTAGGTCCAAATGACATGTTACAAGTCGATCAATAGATCAACAACATATTACTCTGTAAAAAGTAGAGGACAAAAGTGGGTTTATTACAAACTGTTGGTTTTCTTAGGGCTTAAAGAACCTTCGGGACTTGGAATTTTGGTAGCATGAGGTTCTAGCCGAGCGGTAATATAATAATAATAATAATAATAATAATAATAATAATAATAATAATAATAATACTTTATTTATTCTGGCAGAGTTAAGGCCATAAGGCCCTCTCTTCCACTCAACCAGCACAAATACAAATAAATATTCGACAAATAAGATAGATATACACTATACTAATTATAAACAGTTAAAGATACAATAAATGTAGCAATGTAAATGTCATGTACAAACAACATTTTATAGGGTAATAACAATAATGATACGATAATAATAATAATAATAATAATAATAATAATAATAATAATAATAATAATAATATAAATATGATACATTATACGGGAAACACCAATTAATATATATATCTTACACTGGATAATAATGAAGTCGAGTTTAGAGCAAATATAAATTTAGATTTCTTTTAAAAGATGCCAATGTCCGGCAGCCCCTTATTTCTTGTGGTAGGGAATTCCAGTTGCGAGAAGTGGAGATGGTATATGACATGGAGTGATGTGATGTCCTATGTTGCGGTATATTAAGTAAGAGACTATGTTGTGATCTTGTGTTTAAGTTATGGTTTGAGGATAGATACTGGAAACGGGATGATAAATAATTGGGAATCGAGGTATGTCGGATCTTAAATAGGAGAATTAGACAGTGCGATTTTCTTCTCTCTTTTAGATGTAGCCATGACAATTCGTGGAATAATGGAGAAATGTGATCGTATTTTCGAACATTAAATATGAATCTGATACACATATTATGGACACGCTGCAATTTGTCCGACAATCCGTCACTTATGTCAGTTAGTAGAACGTCACAGTAGTCAAAATGCGGCATCACTAAAGTTTGGATTAAAATTCTTTTAAGAGTTGTAGGAAGAAAATGTTTAAGTCGCTTTGTATGTGAATGTATTAGTTATAACGGCATACGTGTTTTCGAACATAAATACATGGATTCTTAATTTTATCAATTTTATTTCTAGAGAATAATGAGTACAGTAACCCTAAGTATTTAATCTAAGCTTATGTTAAGAAAACCTACATTCGAACGTTCTTGGGATTTGGGGGTTTATAAATCTACCCTAATCTACATTTTAATAATTATCTACATTTTAATAATTATCTAAAAACTCTACACTCTTAGAAATATAGTATTACACTATTTAAACTACTTGACTCCCTTTCCAAAAGTCCTAGGTACATTATATTAAGAAAAATGGTATACAGACTTACACATCAGAACACTACTGCAACAGACAGACCCGAGTCCCCTATTTTGCCAGGGTTATACACTAAGCTTTTGACCTACATCTCCAATTAACTGTGCTACACATTCCTATAGTCTAAATGCAAAGATTTTACAGTTAGCCTTGCAATCTTTGTCCTGCCATAATCAAAACTCTGCCCTGAAATATAATATGTCTAAGTGCTTTATTTAAACAATTGTTTTTATTTGGAATAATTAAAATAATCTATGAAATAATTAAATGTAAAATACTCTATGTATTCGTAACAGGGTTCTTACTTACTTACTCATTGACACTGTGTCGAACCCGTAAGTTCATGTCCGCGCGGACATAAGCTCTCCATACATCCCTATCCTGAGCTAATGCTTTCCAATCATTTCCTGTATAATCTTCTTCCCTCAAATCATAGTTAATGTAATTCTTCCACCTCATTCTTGGTCTACCAACTAGGCGTTTTCCCTGTGGCTTTCCTACAAGAAGCTTCCATGCACGTATTTCATTCCCCATACGCGCAACATGTCCTGCCCATCGCAATCTACGAGAAAAGTGGGTTGATTATATCAAAATATACATATATCCCTGAACAACGTACGAAATAAATTTACACTTATACCTGTTTAGAATAAAGTTCTTATGAAAATTGTTGGGCCAAAAAAGAGATGAACAGACAGGTGAATGGAGAAAACTAGTACATACTAGCGAGCTACGTGATATGTATATGAATCCAGATATAATAAGAACAGTTAAGACTCATAGGCTGCGATGGGCAGGACATGTGGCACGTATGGGGGATGAAAGAAGTGCATGGAAGCTTCTGGTAGGAAAACCAGGGGAAAACACTCAGTTGGTAGACCAAGAATGAGGTGGGAGAATAACATTATCCATGATTTGAAGGAAGTAGATTTAAAGGAAGTAGGTTATACAAAGATTATTGCAAAATATTAGCTCAGGATAGGGATGTATGGAGAGATTATGTCCGCGCGGCCATGAACCTATGGGTTCGATAGAGCCAGTGACTGAATGTGAGTTATATAAATAAATAAATAAATAAATAAGTAAAAGTATGTATACATACTTTATATCTCATTTTAGTGTGATTTCTTCCTTCATGCGTAGAACAAGCCTAAAAAACTTAAAAGAACACACACACACATACACACATATATTAAATACAGGTGTATGCTATTCAATGAAGATAATTTAATAATTATTATCATCCTGTCAAGTAGTAGACCTAGTGACATGTTATGGTCTCCAACCATCTCTTTTGATGTATTCCAGTAGGTCTCTTCCCCTGGGGTATGTAGTGAAGCATCTGACGGAATATTCCAGAAGTCCCATTATTTTCACATGCCGAAACCAGTCTTTTATATATTGTTGTAGATAAGGAACAATAGGGTTGTTTTTAATTTTTCTGCAATGCCAGTATTTCTCTTTGGATCCAGAAGACTACAGCACATTTTTTTTTGTAGTAATCTTATTTCTTCCCAAAGCTGTGAACCGTCATTTGTCTTGGAGTGTAATGATCCAAGCTTGTTTCCCTAACTGAGAAGTAAACTTGCCAAAACTGTATATAAATTTAAGTTTTGTATGTTTTGCTCTTTTGTAAGTACAAAGTCTTGGTTGACGATTATCAATTATTTGTTATAAGTTTGAATTTTATTACATTATTTATTACCTGATTCTTGGTCCACCAACTGGGCGTTTTCCTTCTGGTTTTCCTAGAAGAAGGTTTCATGCCCCGTTTCATTCCACATTCGTGCCACATGTCCTGCCCATTGCAGTCTACGACATTTAATTGTTTTTTATTATATCTAGTTTCCTATAAAGATCATGTAGCTCACTGTTATTAAGTCTTCACCATATGCTGTGTCTAATCATCTCTCCGTATTTAAATAATAATAATAATAATAATAATAATAATAGTACTTACTCACTGGCACTATCGAACCCGTAGGTTCATGGCCGCGCGGACATAAGCTCTCCATACATCCCTATCCTGAGCTAATGCTTTCCAATCATTCCCAGTATAATATACTTCTATCAAATCATAGATAATGTTATTCTCCCACCTCATTCTTGGTCTACTAGCCGGGCGTTTTCCCTCTGGCTTTCCTACAAGAAGCTTCCATGCAAATCTTTCATTCCCCATACGTGCAACATGTCCTGCCCATCGCAGTCTACGAGACTTAACTGTTCTTATTATATCTGGCTTCCTATAAAGACCATGTAGTTCATTGTTGTGTAGTATTTTCCATTCACCTGTCTGTTCATCTCTCTTTGGTCCAAACATTTTCCTAAGTACTTTATTCTCAAATACTTGTAATTGATAATAATAATAATAATAATAATAATAATAATAATAGTAATAGTGATAATAATAGTAATACTGATAATAATAGTGGTAATAGTAATAATAATAATAATAATAATAATAAATGTATGGTTTACGAAAACATTCATAGAACATACTGAACTCTTCCAAATGTTTATTGGTAGAGCTGTTTTCCCCATTATATAGTAATAATAATAAAAATAATAATAGTAATAATAATAGTAATAATAATAATAATAGTAGTAGTAATAAATGTATGTTTACGAAAACATTCATAGAACATACTGAACTCTTGTGAATGTATATTGGTAGAGTTGTTTTTCCCATTATGTGTAATATTATGTGAGGTTTTGAGTACGTTAGCATAACATACTATACGTACAATAACAGGCAACGTTTTCTGAAAATCACCGCTTGCTACATAGAAGAGAATTTATTAGTCTCTTTACAGTACTTCAGCGACTTGTATTCTTTATGCTAGATTTGTAAGCCGTGCCTATAGTGTAGCCAGATTGTAATGACTAGCTTAAAGTGTAAATACTGCAGTACCACGTCGTGTATATATCGATTTCTCAACTTCAGGTCAACCGCTACGAGTTGTACGGTACAGTAAACAACATTCTTATTTCTATACTTACACTCTAAAAACTACATACATACTACAGGTTGATTCAAAATTCCTATTACTCGCTTCTCAAGTTTATGGAAGACACTTGTTAAAGATATGATGATGCATTTAGACCATAAATGTACTGATTTAGTTAAACAACATCGCTTGGATACTTATACCGGGAATTTTTTTAATGATGATCAGCATTATATTCAAGAAAAAATAGAAAAACACTCAAATTAAGTTATAAAAATGAGAATTATTAGCCTTTCTGAGATGATCCATTTCCATTATATAATGCATTTCTACGTGTGACCATATATTTAGTTTCATTGATATTTACTTCCAGTCCCAATTCCTTAGTGTTACTCAATAGTGTGTGCGTGTTGGCCTTTAGTATCTCTTCGCTATCGGCCAATAGTACTACATCATCAGCATAAACTAACAGCTTATTAATACCATTGAGTCGTAGGCCTTCCTCATTCTCTAAAGATTTGATGGCATGCTCTAGTACAAAATTAAATAGTAGGGGAGATAGTGCATCTCCTTGCTTCAACCCATTCTGGATTTCAAAGGTGTCCGAAAACTGTTTGCCTACTCTTTGTGCCATTTAGACACATTCGTATAAGTCTAACTAACTTTTTAGGAATTCCGAACTCCAGCAGGATACTATATAACTTCTCCTTCTTAATTGAATCATATGCTTTTTTGAAGTCTACATATAGTTGAAGTACAGTACCATTATATTCCCATTTATTTTCTAAAATTTGTCTTATACTAAAAATCTGATCTGTTGTAGACCTGTTTCTTCTAAATCCACATTGATGATCTCCTAGAATGTCATCAATGTAGGGAGTAAGTCTGCTTAGTAATATATATTTGTTTAATTCATTGCCACATTGCCAAATTTTATTTTGAAAAAAATGCGATCGCTAGAGTGTTAGTATATCCTATTCTATAGTGTTCTGCCGTAGGATAAGTCTTTCACTGCAATCATAGCATTTTCATGATATCCTTTGCAGTTTTACTAGGGAATTATAGGTGTAGTAGCTTCCCGTTGCTTTCCACACCGGCGAAAGATGATAGTGATGATGATTATGATGATGATGACCAGATTATGTTCTGGTACCTTTTGGGACTTAAAGGTACCTGACATTTGTCTTATAGGCGAGGAAAAATCCTAGAAAAAAGCTCACCCAGGATACTCTCGACTGGGAATCGAACCCGGGCCCGTTGCATGACAAAGCACCACGCTACCTCGAGTCCACAGCGGTGGACCGTTACTTTTTTCCATGGTCATTTTCGGTCTCTAATAGGTAAATGTTCTTTTTATGAGAACAACCGAAAGTTAAACTTAATATTCCATAGAAATGGTCCAGTCGCAAAAGCGTAGAATGAAACGAAAAATGTGTTTCAGTGAATGACAAGAAAAGAAACGAAGAGCTGAGAAGCAGAACCGACATGAAAGACGCTCTCACCTCTGCTGAAAGATAAAATAAAAATGTGGAGGCCACATGGCGAGGATGAATCACAGGAATGTATTCACAAAATAACGACGTGGGACCCCAGAATCGGCAGGAGGAATGTGTAATCTGAGAAGAACTACCGGGTAGATTCATTCAAAAGGGCATTCAGTGAGTGTGCAAAGGATAGTGTGTAAATACTTAGAAAACTCTTCTTTCAATACCTCTCTACACACATCAGCCCACACATTGCAGAGCAGAGACATGGGGAGCAGTTGTATCAGCATTGAAGCATTCTATTCTTAAATATCTATAACAGGTTTTAACTATTTGACTATGTTTTTTAAACATAAATTAATTTTACAGTAGTTGAGGATGATTGATATATCAGGTTCTTATTTTAATATTTTAACATTTTACTATAAAGAGGAGATTGGTCAAGAAGCTCTATAAATGGAAACCTAAAGGAGACACAACGGTTGGAAGACCGAAGATCAGATGGGAGGATAACACAATAAACAGTCTAAAGAAAATTAAAGTGACTAATTTGAATATAGCAAGAGACAGATTGGCATGTATAGTGGTAGGATTGTTGAGAAGGCCAAAACTTTCACCTTTGAGTTTGTCGCGCCTTAGGATGATGATGATGACTATAAAGAAATGTTGTAATTTTCGTGCATTGAGTAGACTTTCACGGACGGAGTTGCTATGATAATCTTGAAGATTTTCGCGTTGTAATTTTCCATTTTGGAAATTTCAGTACAAAAAATCTAAAGTAATGGCATTCTTAGGAGAAGATCCAATCAGAAGTAAGATAATACACAATAACCAATGCCTACAACAAATACAAAATTTCAACTATTTAGGTTGTGAAATATCTTACCAAAATTAAAAAGATGTGAATAAGAAAATCACCAAATGTACATAATCATAGGAATAATAAATAATACCTTAAAAGCTAAATTAGTACAAAAGTCCACAAGAATAAAATTTATAATATTTAAACATTATCCTCCCTTTTATACGGAAGTGAGATTTTGACATTAAGGGGAACGAGACAGGAGCAGAATCAAAGCAACGGAAATGAAATTTCTCAGAAAGACAACAGGATACACTCTTATAGATCGAAATAAGATTGAAGAAATTTTATAACAATTATAAGTAAAATCAGTAGAAGGAAAACTCAACAGATATAAATTAAACTGGCTCGACCATGTAAAAAGAATGGATAATTCAATAATTCCAAAACTTATTATTCAATATAACCCAAAGGACATAATCGACCAGGAAGACCTCTTAAAAGAGGTCTACAAATGCCTAATTCGTGACGGATGATGATGATGATGAATTAAATGTTGGAATATGGGATTAATGATGAATGGCTATATTATATACACTTACAATTTGCAGATGATCAAATTTTATTGGCTGAAGATTATGATGACATTGAATACATGACCAGGAAATTAATGGAAAAATATGAAAAGTGAGTATTAAAAATTAATGTAAATAAAAGCTTGTTATTGGAAGATCTGGAAATTATCAAGGAAATAGACAAAAAGCTTTTAATAAATGAAAGCACTCCCAGACTAAACAACCCACCATAGGATATCGTCAGGAAGAAGCTTTAGTCACTACAACATCACATTAGGACCAGCAGCATCAACCATCATATTATATATTGTAGCGAAGAAGGACCTGCTGAAGATGGAACGGATGTTCTGAAAGGCCTACAGGCATAAAGAATACATATTTTATAAGTTTAGGACGACGGATCTTACCAAAGAAGGTATATTTTAACTTAGTTAATTTAATTTCCATTGAAGTATATCATTTCTCACCGACTGCTCCATTTCTCAGTCCTGTTCATAAGTCACCTGAGACCATGGGTTCCTTACATCATAATACTCAATCAACAATCCTGAACAACGTGTAAAAGCTTCTCAAAAGATTTTTTTTTACCCTTTATAAATACAATATCTGTGGAAAGAGAGGTAGTAAAATAAAAAAGCGCATTTATACTGATTCCTGGGAGATGAGGCAAAATATAATTGTTTTCATAATTGCTTTCCTTTCTAGTTATTAAATTTTGAATATTACATATAAAGGTTTCCATGAGAAAGGCTATATTTCCCATTTTATATACGTGAGGAATTGTGCGATGATATTTGGTTTCATGATTTCATTCGTGAAAGAGCGAAACCTTACATTAGTAATGTTACTTAATATTCCAATATCGGCAGTTTAATTTAGACCGTCCTGGTGGTCTAGTGGTTACATTCTCGCTTCAGATCTCGGATTTTGCGGGTCCAATCCCGGCCGTGGTTGATGATTTTCTTAAGGGTATATATGTCCTGACATTACTTCCTTAAGTCATAAAGTGATAAAATAATGTAAATTTGGAATAGCAGTAGATTAAAGCTCCGTCCATTTTAGGCAATCGGCATGAGACATCAATCAGATTATTAGCCCTGCGTGATGATTGCGTTTCCCCAGAACTTACGTTATGATATTCATCACGTCAGAGGCTGAGTCGATCCTAGGGCTGTGATGAAGTTGATAAAAAGTGTGGGAATAACCCTAAAAATTGTATAATAATTGAAAATAATGAGATAAAGATAAATGTTGTTCATTTATTAATATTCTTGTATCCAATTAATGATTTAAATTCTTTATGAAAGGCTAGTTCCTCATCTAGGGAATATGTGGATGGCGACCACAAGGTGCCCAAGCTCAGCGAAACAATTCTTCCACTTACTTGTGTTCTGCACTCTTTTAACTTTACTATTCAACCTCTCTTGGTTAACTCTTGTTTTTTTTTCGACCCCAACGCTATTAGGGCATCCGAGGGCTAGGGAGTCTTTCCTTTCTTCCATTTCTTCTTTCCTTCATTTTCTTTTCTTCTCCAGAAAAGCCTGACCAGAGGCTATAAGATGGCAGCCGCATCACTGGTCTTGTCTTCCTTTGGCCAGCAACCAATTGAAGGGACTATTATTGTGCTTTCAAGTCTTATACGAGAATTTCCCGGAAGGATCGGAAAATTTTCTATAGGATCGTAACAGGCCTTGGCCTAATACTTGGAAGGAAGAAGAAGAAGATCAAAGGCTAGTAAAATTAGATTTCATAGAATAAAATTTCGTGGCGGCTCCACCACTGCTGGGGTCCCGACGGTTACTCCACGTGGGTTTCGTTGTGGACGAAACGGAGCTTGGGCAGGTTTTTCTTGGGGATTTCTCCCATTGCCACAATTTCATTCAACCATTTCTCCGTACTCATCTCATCCATTTCGTTTCATTTCGTTCATCTACCCCTGTGATGGTGCGTTAGGCGTGGTCGGCCGGCACCCTTGTCATTCAAAGACCTCTATATAATGGTGCTTCATCTCATCTCATCCCTCGACCCGATCCTGAGTTATACACGAGTTGAGATTATTATATAGAATAAAATTTCGTTCAGAAGTTTTAGGGCAGTTTCAAATCTCGACCCTATCGGGACTCGAACGCCCGATCTTCCGGATTAGAACTTATTGCCATAATCATAGGCTATATGTTATTGCGCTGCGTATCCCTGCTCCTTTAAGGGTCGGTTTCACCAACAGAGGTAACTGTATTACTCCAGTTTAAGCTATGTGTTTTATATGGGGAAAACTGGTGTAATACAGTTACCTCTGTTGGTGAAATTGACCCTAAGAAGGGAAATAAAACTGTTGAAACCGTGTCATAAATTTACGGAACCTAAGAAAACCTTAAACGTGAAAAAAGGCCTCTCTGCAAAATTTGTCGGCTCTTTCACACCCAAATATGAATTTAATCGCTAATGACCTGAGATCTTTAGAGCGATTTTAATTAAAAACACAAATTAGCTGTTTCATTTTCATCTAATAACGAAATATTAAAATTATACATAATTAAACATAATTGCATCCCACGGAAGATGAGTCCTGCCCACGTCTTTTCAGGTCTTCTATTTAGAACACAGCCATTGTTCAACAGGTAAACACAAATATATTTCTACAATATTTTGTATTTCATTTGCTTAGTTAGTCCTTAAATTCGTACTCTATCCTATAGCATACATCAGTTGATTTACTTAATTTCTTCTTCTTTTTCTTATTCCTTTCATGTGATGGACCTAGGGGTCTGTTGCGGTCTCCATCCAACGTTTAAAGGGTCTGACCAAGGATCTCTTGCCTGGTGGCTGGTAATTTAAGATTTGACGTGGTATTTTTGTTCGGTTCACATTCTTCTTACGTGAGATTTCCAGTTGTTTCTATATGTTTGTACATATTCCATTACTGATTCTGTTTGTAATTCTTTGAGAATCTCATAATTGCTTTTAAGGTCTGTTCTTGAGTAACCTGCATTACGTCTCATATATTTCATTCCTGCCGTAGTTAGTCTTTGTTAATCTAAGCTGCGAATTGTCCAGCCTCACTGCCGTAACATAATATGGGTGTTTTATAAATTCTAGTTGGTGTGTGTTCCTGTACTCTGTTTGGTTTGAAAAAAAAATATTTATAATTCCTGTTACTTTGTGTTTACTTACTTTTAATATTTTAAATAGATCAGTACTAGAGCATGCCATTAAATCTTTAGAGAATGAGGAAGGCTTACAACTGAATGGTATTAATAAGCTGTTAGTTTATGCTGATGATGTAGTACTACTGGCCGATAGCGAGGAGATACTAAAGGCCAACACGCACACACTATTGAGTAACACTAAGAAATTAGGACTGGAAGTAAATATCAGTAAAACTAAATATATGGTCACACGTAGAAATACATTATATAATGGAAATGGACAGCTAATGACAAATGAGGGAAATTTTGAGGAATTGGCTGAATTCAAATACCTAGGAACAATAATCACAAATAGGAATGAGATGCACAAAGAAATTAAACATAGGCTCAATTCTGGAAATGCATGCTATTATGCATTGCAGAGACTTTTGATGTCCCAACTCCTTTCAAAAAACGTTAAGCTGAAAATATATAAAACTAGTAGTAGTAAAAGTAAGAGTCCATGTTTCGCACCCATATAATATAACTGGTAGAATAATAGTTTTATATATGATAAATAATATATAAAACTATTATTCTACCAGTTATATTATATGGGTGCGAAACATGGACTCTTACTTTAAGGGAGGAAAGGAGATTACGAGTATTTGAGAATAAAGTTCTTAGGAAAATTTTTGGACCAAAGAGAGATGAACAGACAGGTGAATGGAGAAGACTACATAACAATGAACTACACGGTCTTTATAGGAAGCCAGATATAATAAGAACAGTTAAGTCCCGTAGACTGCGATGGGCAGGACATGTTGCGCGTATGGGGAATGAAAGACGTGCATGGAAACTTCTTGTAGGAAAGCCAGAAGGAAAACGCCCAGTTGGTAGACCAAGAATGAGGTGGGAGAACAACATTAACTATGATTTGAGGGAAGTAGATTATACAGGGAATGATTGGAAAGCATTAGCTCAGGATAGGGATGTATGGAGAGCTTATGTCCGTGCGGCCATGAACCTACGGGTTCGATAGTGCCAGTGAGTAAGTAAGTAAGTAAGATCAGAATAAAATTAACAAAAACAAAACGACTTAAATATGTGTCTAATTATACAATAGACCTATACCTAATAATTAACAGTTATACATGACTCCATTTTCACTGCGTTCCGCCACATTCAAATAACTGATACAAAAAAATTGTGTTTTGCCAATTTAAGGGTTAACAAATCTGTTCTGGTGGACATTGATTACCATACTTACCTCGTTCGGAGGTTGCAGGTTCATGCCAGAACAGGGTCGGTTATATTTAAGAGTTTAAAAATCCTGAGTATTTTCTTCCGTAGAAAAGTAAAGTGATGAGCCCTGTGTCTTAAAACAATTGCATGCCGAAACATAACTTCCAAACTCATCTCTCTCACAGTGTTCAACCGGACGGATTTAATGGACGACCACTTAAGCAGAAAAAAAAAAGATAATGGCATTTTGGGGAAAAGATCATATAAGATCAAAAATCGTAATAGACAACAAACCTCTGAAACAAGTAAAAAATTTTAATTATTTGGGTTGTAATTTTACTATAAACACAAAAACTGAAAGAGACATACATATGAAACTGTCGAAATTTCAAATGATATGCGGAACTATACATTAAACATTAAAGAATAAAACAAAAAGAGATACTAGATTGAAGTTTTATAAAACATTGGCAGTTCCTGCATGACTTTATGGGAGCGAAACTTGGGTAATGACCAAAAAACTGCAAAGTAGAATACAAAGCGCAGAAATGAACTTCCTTAGAAGAACAAAAGGCTGCACAAGATTGGATCGGATGAGGAATGAAGATATAAGAACAGAGTTAAATATATATCCATTGGATGAGAAAATCAGAGAATATAGAGAGAAATGGTTTACACACGTGGAAAGAATGAATGTATCAAGATTACCAAGATCAGCATTCAACAAGCCAAGAGGTTCAAGGAATGTAGGAAGCCCAGTGAAAAGATGGACAGAACAACTGTGAGGCGGAACAGGCAATTTGCCTAGCCCGTGAAGTGAAGAAGAAGAAGAACATAAGTTGAAATTTCTTCCAGAAAAGTGTTGTGATGTACAAAGGCAATTGTCCAGAATAATTATCTGCCTTTTTAACTGCAAGGTTCTAAAATAAAACGTCAAATCTCTCATTTAAGCTATAGGGAAGTAATACAATTGTTAAATAGGTAGATTATATAACCTTACTACCTGCCATCCGCACCACGTCCCGTCTCAATCCACTCCACTCTTATTCATGTAGAGAGTCCATTCTACTCCACTCCGCTCTTGTTCATGCGGGGAGTCCATCTGCTCCGTACAGTGGCTTACCTTGCTGTAGTCTGACTTCGATTCCCGTGCCTTGCAGTTAAAAACGGCATATATTTTTTGGTACACCAAAACGCTTCTCTGGGAAACATTTCAGGCAGATTTCGGAATATAATGGTTGACAGTTCCTTTGTTATATTTATAGCACATAAAATAACTTCAAGATTGATGCAAATATGTCTGTGAACAAAATTTGTTAGCCATTCCACGCGCAGATTTCAGTTGTGAAGCCAATGACCTCAGATGTTAAACAGCGATGTTAAATAAACTTAACAACATTAAATTTACTTCTGAAAGCGAAGTTATAAAATTATTTATAATTAAATACAATTAAATCAGAAGTTCATTGCATAGTAATTCATTTTTTGTTACAAAGCTCTTTGAAAAGATAATATGAAAACGTCTAGTAAAGTTTACTAAATCTTTGCATAAATTACAAATGAAGTCTTGCGTGTACAATTGTCTGCGTCTAATTTGTTTACGAGAGACAATGAAGAACTTTAATAATATGAATGTAATTCAGCAAAAACCGCCCCTGTCAAAATAAACTTTTATTCTAGTACCAGAGATAATAAAACTATATATTAATTAAATAAAAATAAAATGTAGTTTTATTTGATTTTCATATAAAACTACGTTTTATTTTTATTTAATTAATAAATATGGATTTTCATCAAGTAAACACCAACTCAATTGATTATAAAACTATATCATATATTATTTCTTATTTAATTGTTATTTATAATGCCCTAATGTATCGCGCGCATGTGTGTGTTTTATATGTGGTCTTATGTACTCAGAAGATACGGAAAATACCTTAAAATTGCATAGATATTCTGAATTACATACTATCACAGTTTAAAGGCTATTAATTATAACGTGGCAGATTAGTGCGATGGGTTTATGCTCCATATATAAAGAAAAAAATAATTTATTTTGTTAGAATGATCTGAGAATCAGATAGAAATAAATGTCCGTCACGAAGACTCTGCTTAATCTAAACGAATTTCTCAAGTCGAGAGTAGGGTTAGAGATTTTACTGGTTTACGGAATATATACAGGGTGTAACAGGAAATCGCCGACAAAATTATAGGGATGATAGGCCATGCAGAGAGGATATTTTTTTGTGAAGGAACGTATAGTCGCTAACACGTCATTTATGAGGTATGCGCAGATAAAGGTGTTCACCCTTAGGGATCGGAATTGAATACAAACAATTGTACACGAATCATTTTATTGAAAATACATAATTTTACTATAAGTGTTCAAACAGTCGACCCTGTGCCTCATTGCATGTTTGATATCGTCGCAGCAACGATCGGCCAGCTCGGCCGAGCATGGCAGGATTCTTTTTGACGTCGTCAAAACACTTATTGTTTGAACACTTATTATAAACACATGCCATTTTTCAATAAAAAGATGTGCAATTGTTTGTATTCAATTCCGACCCTTATGGGCGAACACCTTCATCTGCGCATAACTCATAAATGACGTGTTTGCGACTATATGTTCTCTCACAAAAAAAAAAATTATCCTCTCTGCATGGCCTATCATCCCTATCATTTTGTCGGTGAGGTCCTGTTACACCCTGTATTTATTTTGTTAATTAAATTGTACAACAACATGCCAACAGAATAACTGCAGTTGAAATTTATATTTGGGGAAGAGCTGCCAGAAAATCTCGACCTGAAAGAATTAGAAGTACAGAAATTAGAAAATGGATGAATTCAGAAAGAAGTAAAATGGATGAGATTGAACACAGAAGGCTAAAATGGTATGGACACGTAAGAAAAATGCAGGATGGAAGACTAGCAAAGTCTGTCAGTTCATGGAAAAGTGAAAGAAGGAGCTGAAAAGGAAGACCAAGAAGAACCTGTAAGAATAACATTCAGAATTCAATGAGGAAATTTGGTGTAACGGGTGAAGACGCAGATGACAGAGAACGATGGAAACCTCATTCTTGGCCTATCTAATAGGCAACGTTCTCTCAGGTTTTCCTACAAGAAGTTTCAAAATATGATATAATAAGCTACTATGCAATTTTGTTCTTGTAAGCCTTGTTTTTCAACGAGACTTAGGAGCTAGAGATTCAACCATCCTAATTTAGTTTCACTTTTTCGGATAGACGTCATTGAGTGGCACTGGGCCAACGTTCTATCTCATTGTGACATCTAGGAAACCAATGTAGTACTATGATGGGAAAATTCGGTAAATTTTGCTTAGAGGCCATTTTATTCATGCTTAAGGATATTTTAAAAAATCCATCGACCCCGGCTGGGTCTGAACGAGCGACCCGCAGGACTAGAGACAAGGAGCATAACCACTAGTCCACCGCGGCCGATTGAAAATTAATTAATACATTAAATTATAATCGTGATAATAATCTAACATTAAACTAGAAAGTAACCATGTTTAAACATTTCGTTGTCAAGTGAATGCTATTGTTTCATACATTCAATTATCATGCGTGAGGGTGGTATGTTTATTTAATCAGAGTTGGCAGTATTTTAATAACACATTCAGGATTTCCAACGTAATTAATTTGCAGAGAATGGGGGCACTTCAACATTCATTATATTTTCAAAATTCTGTGTTCGCGGTTTTGAGTGCTTACAATCACCAATAAGGTTGAAAATGTACGTTAATTGTGCGACAAATACGACCTAGTAATCATGAGTGATATTAAAAGCGTTCATATCGCGGTTAATTTTGATATAAATGTCACACGCTGACAACATTTTTCTTTGGAAATACAACTCAATGTTCAATTCATTTGTGAAATGGAAACTTCATTGCATTGTATTATTCAAAATGTTATTTATAGTTGTATGGTAAAACTTCTGTTTAAACATATTAATCCATTTACCCTTGAATTTTTATTGTCCAATGCTACCAGGTGTCCCGGGCCGTAGCCGAGTGGTTAAGGCAAGAAGCCTTGGCGCAGAGCTACGGGACCTGCGCTGGTTCAAGTCCCCATGGGGGAAGACAATTTCTCGTGGAATATCGGCCAGTATGGACCGGTGCCCACCTAGCATCGTGAAGCATTTGGGTTGCTACAATAAGTAGCGGCTCCAGCTTGAGAAGACTAGTTATAAGGGCTGGGGGACCCAACATACTGACCACATATCAGCCCTACACTGGCTTATGTGATTAACACATGTGTACGTGAGGCCAGCAGCCGGCTGGTAGGCCAAGGTCCATTGTAGCCTGTCGCGCTTTGTGAAAAAAAAGTAATGCTAACAGGTTGTTTTTAATAATATTTTTTGGCTTTCTCTCCTGGTATTGGCGAAATTTCAATCCGTTTCTTAGTTTGGGGCATCTGGGAGGCGGAGTTATGTTACCCCGATGATATGATGGGTGATAAATAATAAGTGCCCAGGAGAGTCCTTACTCTAAACTTAACCTATATTCCAAACCTTAGGCAACCACAGGAATAATTCCATTTGAAGAAAAATTCCTATTGTCTGACCCTGAATCGAACTCGTGACCTCATGAACTGTATTCAAAAACGGTGACCACTAGCTTCTAAAACACGAATTTCTTGTGAAACATGGTTATGAAAGAGAAATAATGAAATCGATTGAACGTCTTCGAATGGAAAGTTATGAGAATTACAATAGGATCAGCAGAGGATACTGGTATGTGGAAAGAGAGATTTAATTGTGATATTAATTATATGTATAAAGATATTGGTATGCTACGAAAAATTAAAATTATCAGTTTAAGATGTAGTCCGGATGGACTCAAATGATCCAGTAAAGGGCATCTCCACAGTGAATCCTGAAGGAAGGTTGAAATACAAAGGACTAGATTGTTAGATTATGTTGAGAGGTAACTAGAAGTCGTGGATGTTAGGTATTCTTCTTCTTCTTCCTCTCCAGGATTAGGTCAATGCGACCTGTTCCGATCTCAAGTCCATGGCCGTACCAAAGATCCTTTTCCATGTGGTTTGTAGGTGTTGATCTTTTTTGGGTAATCTTGTATTTTCCGTTCTGTCTGAATATTTTTTCCATTGGTATTTGTGCTCGTCTAGTTTATCGACTATTGAAAATATATCCAGTTTATTTCTTATTGATTCATTGTGTAATCTATCCATTGGAGGCAAGGTATAGTAAAACCAATTTACAAGAAAGGAGAAAGAAACCAACCATCTAATTACAGAGGCATTACCCTCCTAAATAGTGGATATAAAATCTATGCTAGAATAATAGCAAAACGAATACAACGAATTACTGAAGTAACACTAGCAGAAGAACAAAACGGGTTCCGAAAAGGAAGATCTTGTACCGATGGAGTATTTGCCCTGAATCAGATAATAAACAAAAGACAAGAAAAAACCTAGAAACACATTTGTTATTTATAGACTTAGATAAAGCATTTGATCGAGTAAACAGGGAAATATTGTGGAATATCCTAAAAGAAAAAGGCCTCCCTATTCAGATTATAGAAACTGTTAAGAGCTTGTACTATGGAACAAATATTTGTATTGACCCTCAGTTGACAAAAAATAAGACATTTTTTCAAATAAACAAGGAGATACGACAAGGGTGTTCACTCTCACCTATATTATTTAATATTTTTATGGACGATATCCTAAAAGAATGGAAGAAGGTTTTAACTAATGAAGGAATATTAATTGATAATAAAGATAAAATAAATGCTTTATTATTCGCTGACGATATAGTACTTTTAGCAGAATCTGAAAATGAGCTCCAAATGTTAGCATATAAATTTAAATTAATAGCCAATAGATATAATTGTAAAATATCAATAAATAAGTCAAAAGTAATGGCATTTATTGGTAAATATGGAATTAGATAAAAAATTGTACTGGATAACAAAATAATAGAACAAGTATCACATTTCCAATATTTAGGATGTGATATAACTTATAGAGAAAATAAAGATATAGAAAATAAAGTAAATAAATTTCAGGCTATTTGTGGAACCATAAAAAGAACCTTAGGTCAGAAAACAAGGAAAGATACGAAACTTAAATTATATAAAACAATGGCTGTTCCTTTGTTGTTGTATGGAAATGAAAATTGGATAATGGAAATCAAGGGATAAAAGCAGGATACAGACTGCGGAAATGCTGTTTTTACGTAATGTGAAAGGATGCACAAGAGCGGATAGAATAAGGAATGAAACTATACGAGAAGAATTAAATATATATAAAATTGAAGATAAAGTCAGCGAAAATAATAAGAAATGGACAGAACACTTAATGAGAATGAACAACGAAAGAATACCAAAAAGAACCTTCCTGTATAATCCCAGAGGAACGAGAGATGTTGGCCGACCACGTAGAAGATGGACTCCACTTTTAACTTCGCCGGAACAGGCTGCATAGCCTAAACCTTGTAGTAGAAGAAGAAGAAGGATCTATCCATGCGTGTACATCCTTTTACGGATCTTAAAAATTTCATTTCAGCGGCTTGAATGTGTGAGATATATTTTTTTGTAAGTACCCAAGATTCAGATCCATATAAAATAACTGGAACAGCCATAATTTTATATGAGTTTCTCTTCTAGTCTTTCGGAGGGTTCTTCTTATGGTGCCACACATCATTTGATATCGGTTTAATTTGTTGTGTATATCCCAATCGTAGCTATATGTTATATCTGAACCAAGATAGTTAAAGTGTGCTATCTGTTCTATTATTTCATTATTGATTACTATTTTTGCTCTGACTGGCTGAAAAGCCATAACTTTAGTTTTTGAAGTTGAGACTTTAAGATTATAATAGAGTCCTAATTGATTCAACATGTAAATGGCTCTTCGTAAATCATCCTCTGACTTCTGTATAATTACCGGATCGTCTGCATGCATTAAAATATTCTTACATTTCCTTATTAATTTGTATTCCTATGGGACTTGATTTTTTCCATTTTCGTATAACCTCGTCAAAATATATATTAAACAATGTAGGTGATAATTTACACCCTTGTCGAACTCCGTGGATGTCAGGTACTGGAGGAATAAGGCAACTGATATGAGCCAATGGCAAGACATTGTTAACAGTTAAGACTCGATCAGGGTTGTAGCGCCGAGGATGATGATGAATTTCTCGTCCCAGTTATTTAAATGTGTCGAACCGCATGGAAATCAAAATTACCTGTAACATTTTTTTTCAGTATATTGTGTAATTCAACACAAATTTAAGTAATTTGTTCTTATTTCTTTTAGCGAATTCCAAGGGAACCATGCTATTGAGGTTGTTCTCATGAAAATATTTGTCTATTTTATGCCACCATTGAATACTCGATCTAAGAACAAGTGGCTTTTAGCGTCATATTGACCAATGTGGTAACACATGCTCTCGCTAGAGCCAATTTGCCATGTTTGCTCACATATAAGGTGATTCTATCCCAAGAGTCCACCTACGTTAGTGGAAAAATTAGGGTGAGAAAATGGTCAAGTTAGTGTTAGATAGACGAGTAAGTATTAGTTTGGGTAAGTTGGGGTGAGAAAATGTGCAAGTTAGTGTTAGATGGACAAGTAAGGTTAGTTTGAGTAAGTTGAGGTGAGAAAATGGGCGAGTTAGTACACTAGATTATTTTAGCGTTCACTTTTTTGTTAGCGGGTTTTTATAATAAGTTAGCTACACTGTCTGAGCAATGACCATTACTTATCAACTTCCCAAACAAACTTATTTTAAATATGAAAGATATTAGTGAGACAGTTAATGATGAGGTGGCAACAATATTGCGGCCAATTACACGTTTCAGGTGGATCGAGGATCGGAGAGAAGAATTTATCAGGAGTTTGGAAACGCTAATACAGGATCTGCAATTAAATGATCTTAGCGGGGAGGAAATTATTAAAACTTTGACAGAATGTTTTCAAAAAGCAGGGGAAAAATTCAAGGTTAAATACGCAATGAACCAGAAGGACAAAGGGTGGTACAATAATGCATGTAGAAAGAAGAAGAAGTTTGTCGAAAATAGTATTTTAAAGTTTAGAAAAGAAAGCACAGATGAAAGCAGAAAAAATTATGCGCAAGAGAGAAAGGAATATAAAGAATTATTGAGAGAAACAAAAATAGCATGGCAAAATAAGAAATCCGAAGAAATGAGAGTCGCGACTGAAAGTGGGAACATGGCGGACATATGGAAAGCGATAAGGGAACTCAAAGTAAAGTCCATAAATCGGACAAGAATAACGCCCGGGGAATGGAGAAGTTACTTTGATAGGGTGCTGAGAAATGAGAGGTTAAGATATAATCAAGGACATATAGTTGAGATCCCTGACCCAATTCATATTCAATTACTGGATCAGGATATTTCGAAAAATGAAGTGGTTTCTTCCATTAAATGTTTAAAGAATGGTAAAGCACCTGGACTTGATGGAATACCAGGGGAATTCTTGAAAAAATATATCATCCAATAAATGATTAGACGTTTTGAAAACTGCGTTCAACAAACTTTTTAATGGAGGAGATTATCCGGAAGCCTGGGCCACAGGTGTCATCCAACCGCTATATAAAGGGAAAGGTGGGGCACAAATACCAGAAAGTTACAGGGGAATTTGTCTCTTGTCAGTGTTCGGAAAAATATATTGTAAAGTACTTTACGAACGAATAAGACAATGGGCTAAAGAGAACAATAGGCTCTCAAAATATCAGGCAGGTTTTAGAGAAGGGTACTCCACGGTGGACAACGTATTTGTTCTGAGAACATTAATTGATGACAATCTGAAAATGAAGGGGGGTAAATTATTTTGTGCATTCATTGATTTTAAGATGGCATTTGATACTATGGACCGAAGCGCACTTTGGGAAAAATTAAATCGGAAAGGATTGTCTCATAAAATGATACATGCTTTAATGTCAATTTATAAATATGTTAAATTTTGTATAAAAGTAGACCAAGGGCACATTACAGAGAGCAGTGAAGCCAATCGGGGAGTGAGACAAGGTTGCATTTTATCACCAATGCTATTTAATCTATTCGTTGATGATATTGTAGACGTAATGTTAGAAGGAGAAATTGAGGCTCCGGAGATAAGAAATGTTGAAGTCCCAGTCCTGTTGTATGCAGATGATTTAATTATCTGTTCCAAGACAATCAAGGGATTGCAAAGAGGTCTTGACCTACTGGAAATATACTGTAGGAATTGGGGATTGACTGTCAATGTTAGTAAGACAAAAACAATGACCTTTAAAAATGGGACTGTTTATGGTAGAGCAGAGGAATGGAAATACAGAGATCAAGTACTTCAAAACGTGAAACATTTTGAATATCTTGGTACGACGTTGAAAATGAACGGAAAGTGGGGAAAACACATTGATATAGCATTATTTAAAGGGAGGGGACAACTTAACAGTGTACTCGGTATTCTGGGTCGAGTGCCTGATATTCCAGTCAGCACATTAGAAAAAATGTATGGAGCGATGGTCAGGGCAGTAATGCACTATGGTAGTGAGATTTGGGGTTTCCAAAGAACGGAAATACTAAATAAGGTATATACGCATTTTCTAAAATATATTACAGGACTTAGTAAGGCCGTTTCTAACTGTGGAATTTTATATGAATTCGGGTCATTCCAGGACGACATTAACTGTAAAATTCGTGTACTCAAATACTGGTTGCGAGTAATCCAAGGTGAACAAACAATGCTTAGAGAAATTTGTTACGACCACCAAATTAAAAACATAGATGTTAAATTTTGGGCAGACGAGGTTAGGAGAGAACTCCAAAAGATTGGGATGGGCTGGATATGGGAAAAAGGGACTGAAAATCGCAAGAACGTGTGGAGAAAAATAAGGAGGAGGTACTTAGATATAAACCAACAAGATACTTTCGCCGAATGTACAGGAAAACGCTCACTGTGTTTACAAAGAGACCTAAAACACGTCTGGGGAAAAGAATCGTATATACTCAACCTAGGATTTAAGGAGAGATCAGGGCTTGCTTGGTTTAGGCTAGGGGCATGGAAATTTCTAAAAATTAGCGACGATCACGATATGCGAATATGTCCAATGTGCGGGAACTTTGAAGATGAGATACATATATTAGGAAAATGTAATGATTTAGAATATTGGAGACGTCAGTTATTACCGGAAAGATTTCTAAATTCAAATCGGGAAAGATTGGCATGCTACGAGTTATTGGTAAATCCAGAAAATTGGATAAACCTCGGTAAATTTCTGGACAAAACGCGGAAAATAAGGACAACACTCATTCATGAATAAATATATGTTATCAAAATGCAATACCATTAATTATTAACAATTATACATAAATTAATTAGTGTATAATGCTATTGTGTTATTATTTAATTGTAATATTATTGTGTTTTCTGTATGTAATTGTAATGTTAATGTTTTTAGTGTATAATGCTATTGTGTTATTATTTAATTGTAATATTATGATTGTGTTTTCTTTATGTAATTGTAATGTTATTACTTTTTTTGTTGTTTATTTTTCTTTACACTAGTACCAATTATTACTTTATTGTAACGGACTGTCAACAGCACATACGTCTTACTGCCCGTGCGACCCATATCTGTAAATAATATTGTAAATATCTTACTTTTGTCTAATAAAGTCCTACTACTACTACTACTTATTTTATATTTTACACATGCTGATTTATGTTAGTTTGAGCTCAACTTCTCATATTGTTTTAAGTATTTTTCACATTTTGGGGGGGAAAATCATCGTATATATTTCTCTCAGGAAATTATTCATATTCTGCAACAATAAATTGTGTGTTTTTCAATTTTTTTATTAGAATGGTGTCATAGTATCCCTATTTTTTTTTAATTTACAGATCTTCACCAATCCTATCTAGTAAATACCGGTACCGAAAATGATCGTAACAAAATGTAAATGTATAGTGCGTGTGTGTTAACGCTCAAGCTGCAGCAATTTTTGTTTTATATTGGAACCAAACTTGTCAATAGCAATTAATGAAGAACTCAGATTGAGTCCGTTAACCAGCAAAATCGGACCATTAGAAGTAGGAGTCCACCCGAAACGAAAATTTAAAACCGATATAGCGGTGGCGATTTTCTATGTTTCGCAACGAAACTTAGTATATGCTTTTGAAATAAAAGAGGAATGAATTATCCAAAAATCAGTAAAATCTGACCTTTGGTAGTGGGGGTTTATCTCTATCTCGAAATTTAACATTTGCTCTATCAGCCACAATAATCGCTTCGTCGAAATGTAGATTAATCTCAATATAATACAATTTAATTATATCTTAAACTGATAGTGTATCCTAGAACATACATTGGTTTAATTTAATTGATAATTTTAATTAAGCAATGTAAAAATGAATAGATGGAAGTTACGTAGACTTGTATGAAATTATACAACAATATTATGTAATAGTTAACATACGGTTATGCATGGCTTGTTTTGCACTGCTGCCTAACACGTTTAAATAAGTTGGCATATCAAATTGTATGTTTGAAGTTAGAACTTTAACAAAATAAATATATATTCCATAAAACAGGAAAATCAGACCATTCTTTCGACTTTTTGTGGAATTCGATTATATAATGCAGTTCCTGCGTGATGGGCTTTTCTACAGTTTTATTAAAAATGTAATAAATTAAAGCATACACTATCAATAATTATGTTAATTGTTTAAGGGTTAACCTTCATAGTGTCTAATAATTGAGGAAAATACCCCTCTTTTATTGTATCAGTTTTATATGCAATGAAAAAAACTGTTCTCTTATATCTGAAGAGCTCTTTCGAAGAAGGATGTGACTATCAATTTCTATGAATGTGGTATTAAGGTTTGCAGTTTGCACTGTTAACTATGTATTCCTCCTTCCTCCCTATTGACTCCCTAAGTACCGATAGTTGGCATAGTGTTGAGTTCTGTCATTATTTAATACTCGATTGAGATTGGCTATAAGATGTTCCATATAAAATAGATGTCATATTAAGTTTTTGATTTGTATTGCAGGTAAGTTTCCATTTGGCCACCGATGTGGTATTTGTGGTAACGTCATTGCCTCCGATGCAACGGACCAGTGTTCGATGTAGGTCGATTCACGTTTCTTGGGTGAGTCTTTTTCGTTTTTTTTTCCTCGCCTGTAACAAAACTGTCAGGAACCTTTAAGGCGCAAATATTCCCCAAATATCATATGGTCATCATAACATCTATAGGCTGTCATATTTTCCTTATTTAGTATTGTATGAGTGAATGAAGAATATTCTCTTAAGGTCTCCCAGTACTTACTTATTTGGGTTAAAAATATTCTTTTTCTTATTTGGTTCAAAAAATCCAGGAAGGTCTATTTTATCGATGTGTATATTATTTTATCGGTTTTATACATTTAAACCCAATTTTTAAAAATAGTGTCTCTGTGTTCTGCTAATGTGATTTTTTTTTGGTTTTTTGCATTTTCTCGTAACTTGCATTTTTTTTTATATTTTGGTACATTTTCCTCTAAAACTATGAAATATTGGAGAATAATGTTTCGCATAGATAAGAAGTTTAAAGAGCTCTATAATAATAAGGTAGGCGTATCTTTGTTCTATTGATAGTGTTTAAAATTAAAAAAGAAAAATGTATCAAATTTTTATACAAAACAAAATGTTTTACTTTGAATATTTTGAAAATAAATCACAATCCATATCTGAACACAAACGAACCTTATTATTGTCAAATGAACTATTGACAATAACATACCCAAATTTTGGAAACAATTGGATGAGTAGTTTTTGAGAAAATTGTACCAAAATTAATACTTTTAAGAAGTTGGATTTTTTATTTTCATTTTCTTGTTTATTTAAATTACTCATGAAGACATATGTCAAAAAATTAACCAGAGTGTCATTATGTTCAGGATGACTTGTTTAATTAGTGACATTATTTTCAAACACATGACTTAAAAATAAGCTGAAAAATGATTTTTGTATATTGCATATTTTTAAAGCAAATTCCAAGGAAATAAGTAATTAGTACTGAGTGCCCTTAAATATTGGTGTTGTTTCGAGGTGGCTCTGGTTTAGAGCTGATCACTCATCCAAAGATACCCTCAATGTCCTTGAGTGGTCAAAACGTGTGTGTGTATGTAATCCATAGTTTAAAAATCCTCTCCCTACAAATTGTGATATCTACCCAAGAAGAGGTTAAACTAAAGTAGTAGTTATAATAGGATTTTATTAGACTAAAAGTAAGATATATACAATGCTATTCACAAATATGAGTTGCACGGGCAATAAGCCGTACGTGCTGTTGACAGTCCGTTTCAATAAAGTAATATTTATTAATAGTATAAAGAAAAAACAAAAAGAAAAGAATAATATTACAATTACATAAAGAAAACACAATAATATTACAGTTACATAATAATACAATAACATTATACATTAATTAGGTTATGTATAATTATTAAGAATTAATAGTATTGCATTTCGATAACATGTATTTATTCATGAATGAGCGTTCTTATTTTCCGCGTTTTGTCGAGAAATTAACCTAAGTTTATCCAATTTTCTTGATTTACCATTAACTCGTAGCCTGCCAAGGAAGGTTCGACATTTGTTTATGAATTATGTAAGAATATTCAAATTTCATAAGAATTATTTTAAAAAAATGTCATTTAATGGGTTGACCACTGAACTTCCACGCTTCTTGTCTGTCTCTCTGAACTATTAGGCCCAGTTAACATACTCGCCTTTTTAACTTAACGACTAAAATAATATATTGACAAATATTCAAACTCAGTCGGAGTAATTGATTTTTTCAGGGCATAAATTGTTTTTAAATTCCATGCTATCTCCAGCTAATCTACCAATTTGGCTTATTGTCTCCAAGTAACAAATCTTAATCATTTTTCTTTGCATAGTCATCTTCGATTCATCCTTCATGTTCCGAGGCATTTACTTATTCTTTAAATCCACCATACACCAGTGGGTGATTGGCCCAGCACTGGAGATGTTTACATCCTACTACTCAAATACCAATATTTATGTTCCTCGGGAGCCCGAATGGTTTGGTTATACCCCAGCCAATATTAGGTGTAGGTACCCATTTCCATCTCCTTTAATGAATCGCAAGAACTCATGTGGGACTATTCCTTTCTCCTGGTTTCACGGACGAGTTAAATTATAATAATAACAAACATAACTTATCTAGTGGATTTAGGCAGAAGCATTTGCTACACGATTTCAAAAGTCTCAGATTCAATCATCATTTCATCATATATTTTTAATTAAATCAAGGAAGTTTTGCAGAAAACGAATTACTGTAAAAATAATTCATTTACTTAGCTTCTTACACACTAAAAAATATTATTAATGCGATTAGACATTAGATGTTAAAGTTTCTACAAATAAAACATTAGCTCCCTACAGTATTGACCAATATTCATTACATTTTTTTTTCTAACTTGAACGACCAAAATAATAGAGTATCCCCAATTATCCTAAGTGACCTGTTGCAGACAACCATTGATCTGGCCATGCGCAATACCTTAACCCGTAATAATATTAGAATTTGTAGTGAAATATCACATGGTTTTATCAAAACTTTTTTGCAGAATAATTCTCCTTATCTTGAAGCCATGATTCTTGATTATTTATGTTTCTGTTTTATTTTAAAAAAATTAATACGAGTAACTTATGTCATATAGGCTATCGTCTGAAATATTTAGTTTATACCAGTAGGCAGTGTCTATTGTTGTAGTATAATATTATGTTTTATGTCACATTCTATTTTTATCTCATTTCAGTACTTTACGGTCTTATAAAATTACCGAAATACGTAACAGTAATATTAACGAAGCATTCGTAATTTTCAGTAATATATGAATACAGTTTTATACAAGTTAACAAGCAAAGAGAGAAATTATAAGTAGATAACTACATATAAATACGAGTACTTATTTAATTTTAAAATTAATTTTAAAAAATCACTTTACTTAATGTATCTTTACAAATTATTAAACAATGTAACCCATACAAGACATAAAAGTGTAATTTAAAAACAACAATCATAATTAATCCTGAAAAACATTAAATATAACTCCCCACCAAATAAATGAAACATAATAAAATTAATGCCAATCTTATTCACAAGACATCGTTTGATATTTTGTCTATTGTCAATGAATAGTCATTGAATAGTATCCATTTATTTCATAGTAATAAGAAATATTTAAAATTTCAGGATACTTATTGGTGCTAGTGAATTTTTACAAGATTAATATAAGCCCTATTTTAAACAAATATTTTGATAAGGCCTACCTTACTTGCATTGCTTTTCTTATTTTGAAATAGGTCTAATAAACCTAATAGATGCCAGTGTATTCTGGACATGAAGGAAAAAACTTTAAGCTTGAAATAAAACCCTGTGAACAATGTTTATCTTCTTTACGAGCCCAGATTTGAACACGAGACACATGAATACAGACAACAGAAGTATATGCTTTATTGATACATCAGATCCTGGGTGCGGTACAACCAAAGATGTTAAGGCATATAGAAATAAAGTGAATTGAATATACTGGGATTCCAGGACATTAAAAAGTTTAATAACTAAAAGTAAATAATTTTATAATATATTATGAAACACTTTTGAGGTGATTATGTAAAAGCTAAAAAACATAAAATTGGTACCTGAGATCTTAGTCGTCTTCAACTACAGTGCGAACAGTATAGCACTGAACAGCAGACGCGGGGATTTCACTATACACTGCCGACGCACTCGCGGCGGGGAACGGACAGCGTAGGATCGCGGTGATACAACCACACACATTTTCTTAACTATTTCACAAATTGTCGTACTTACCAACTTTATGACGCAGGTGCTGGAACTGTTCACCTCCGTTGTCCATTCATTTTTTGACACCTCTTTATAAAATTTGTTGTACAGATTATGGACTGTTGAACGTGACGGAATTTTTACACCCGGGAATCATGTTTCAAAAAGTCTTCCTACTTGGCTGGCAGACTGATTTAACAAATATTGACCATAAGTAAATATACGTTGTTCAGTAGAAACATTATTAGCCATTATACAGTTTACACTTTACACTTATACACATGTCATCCAATTTACACTTACACAGCCTGTTTTATAAGATACAATTTTAAAATTGAAATAACTTATACGTATGTCATTCAGTACACAAGGAAAAACGAGCGAGCACCTTATCCAATCGAAGTACACAATCTTACTGCGATCGTGAATTCGTGAAATGTGCTTGTATACTGCTGAGTCTGCGCACATTTCAAGTCCCATGTCTGCACGTGTAAGCCTTCGTCACCGCACAGCACAAACCCCGCGTCTGCTGTCCAATGCTACACTGATCACAATGTATATATGATGTGAAACATCAAGAAGGCCTTTCGGAACTTATGTTCCAAAATAACTTCGTAATATTCCACAGCATAATATATAGTTGAGGATGTCTGAGATTTCAGGTAGCAATTTTATATTTCTTTTAACCTTTAGTCGTGTTCGACATAATGTGAGTCGAGGAAGTAAGATGATGAAGAGAGATGAAATCCCTATTATTAAAGGTCCGTAATATAATAGGGTGTCGGCTGATTAGCCCTATTGCATTGTAACAGAGGCAGTTTAAATGAAATGGAACGAAAAAGATTTCTTGAATTTGGAGAAATTGTGGAATGAAGTTTATAGTACCACGACATATAGTGATAGAGACACGAACTTGGGATCCAGAAGTGGAGAACGAGTGTCCAACTACTTGCGTCACGGAGGTGCCCAAGAAGGTCAAATGGCCAAATATGTTATGGATAATAACGCTGTTTTCAGATATATCAATAACTTCCATTGTAACGATTGTGTGTGGATTTTCATTATCTATCTTCGACAGTATGTAAATAGCGAACTTGTATTTGTGGAGGCATGTCGTTTGGTTTCAATTTGTGCACCAACTGAATCGTGAACTGTTGACTTTGGAAACCCTAGCTGCCTACTGGCACAGATTTAGTTGAGCTGTGCTGGAAATTCTCTTGAATTCTGTTTAGTTTTCTGTTCTGACACTTCCTTTCTTTCTTTGCCGGGAAGTTTTTCTATAAGTAGTCTGATTCTAGGTTTTTTATGCCAACCTGTTATTTTGTATTTCTCTGTTCATTGCTGATGAGATCAAAGTTGTCTGAATCTTCTTTGTACTTATATAAACTTGAATTCGGGAAGCCTATATCACCTTATCTCATATTAATATTGAAATTTATAATGCAATCTACCACGTTTTTATCAAATTATTATTTAAATTTTTACTTACACTATAGATACTTATACTATTCTAGAAAGTTGACACAGCCATTTTATTCTTGAGGTTTTAAATAATTTCATTTCTGAACTATTTTTTATGCAATCTTAATAATAAATTAAATTTCATCTTCCAAAACTACTTTGACTAAATCAGTGTCATCATAATTCTGTATGAATTTATCTGATGCACCTTTCTATATACCTGTCCAAAAATTCTCCTTAAGGGTTTCCTTTAAAATATTTTAAGTTTATGTTCTTGCATCTTAACCAGTATCCAAGCCTCACTGTCGTAAGCAATAATTATTAAAGTTCTCAGAATCCTTTTATATTTCATATGATGTATATTTTATGTGTTATATTTTTTGTTTTTGTTTGAAGATGGGAATATCGAGAGATAAATTGTTTTTAACTACAAAATATCCTTTATTAGCTGGTATTTGTCTTTTATTAATTTCTACGTCAATCTTATTTACCTCAGTAAAAATTGTGCATGGATTTTTAAAGTTCTTTCATTTTAGACACAACTAAATATTAGATACTAAATACTTACCTTGACATTGTCATGGCGGCTAGCTACTAACACGCACAAGTTACGCTCCAGGTTTTAAGTTACTTTTCAGCAGGTGCCTTCGTTATTTCATAGTTAAAGTTGTATATTCGTAGTCAGTTTAAGTTTAAATTTATATCAGTTATTGCCAAAAGTGTGTACATTTAACAACATGGGTAAAAACACACGTAATTCAAACAATGATTCGACAAGTTCTACGGAGGAAGCAGTGAAACGTGTGGTGAAAGAGGCGCTGCAGGATCCCAGCACTCTGCAGGTGTTTGTGTCCATGTTGCGGGACCAGGTAGTGGCGGAACTGCAGAAGACCATCGAGGACAACACTAAAGTAATTGAGGATCTGAAAAAGACCCTCGATGAAAAAGACAGAAAGATTGAGGTGTTGGAAAATAAATTAGACGATCTAGAACAATACCAGAGACGTCAATGCCTCAGAATTTTTGGTGTAAAAGAAGAGGCCGGAGAGGACACTGACCAGAAAGCCATCGAGGTGGCCAAAAAAATCGGTGTCGATCTATCAGTGACAGACATTGACAGAAGTCACCGTGTTGGTGTTAATAATGCAGAAAGACCGCGGGCTATAATAGTGAAATTTGTTACTTACCGCAAGCGCAGTGAAGTTTTTCTAAGCAAGAAAAAGTTGAAAGGAAGTGGGGTCACTGTTCGCGAGGACCTAACGAAGTGTCGCTATCGCCTGCTACAAGACAGTATACAAAAATACGGTATTCAAAATGTATGGACAATGGACGGTGCCGTCATAGCCAAAGTAAATGGCGAAAAACGCAAAATTAGATCTTCTACGGATATCAACTAGATAGGACCTGAGTGTAAAATATGTTTACTTTATTTGTCTTTTCTTTGCTAACAATTATATTGTTAATTTATTTCTAATTTAGGTAAGTTTTAAGTTTATTATTTTTTATTTAGGACAACTTACTTGTTTTATTTTCATTTTTTAAGTTATTTGTTTAGCTAAATTATTTTAATTTTATTAGAGTTATTACAGTACATAGTTTATTTTTACTTTCTGCTATTGGCAACATTGAGCTGACAAATGATGAATTATTTGCAACCCTTGACTCACTCACCTTCTGCAATCACCCTCTTATTGTGCAGACAGCTTTTACCACAGGTAGCAACATTCCTCAATCCCTACCATCCCCTCCAAAATCAACTACCAGTCTACTTAGGAATGCATTTTCTATTGATAAATCATCACTTAAAATCCGCTCACGTAAATTCACAAAGCTTCCTGTCCCCACTTTGATGAGTTTGAAACCATATTTTCATCTCTCGGACTGAGCGCCATTTTAATTTCGGAAACCTGGCTCACCCCTTCCATACCTTCGTCCCTTGTTCACCTAGACGGATATACACTGCTCAGAAATGACAGGATAGATAAAAGAGGTGGAGGAGTTTGTGCCTTTATATCAAATGAGCTTAATGCAAGAATTGTCCACAAGTCCCCTTCTGTATATTCCGCTCGCCCCGAGTTCTTATTCGTAGAAATTCAAGCCAATCTAAAAAAATGTCTCTTATGCATTGTATACAAACCTCCAAAAATAAGGCACCTTTCGGATCTAGAAAACGCTTCGAACGATTCATTACCTCATTATGAAGACGTTATTGTCGCAGGCGATTTTAATACAAATCTTCTTCAGACTGACTCACCAGCCATACAACTTAAAAATATGTTCCAAAGCTTAAATATGACCATTGTTCCTCTCTCTGCCACACATCATACTGCTACTACCGACACTCTACTGGACTTAATAGTGACTACACATCCACAGAAAGTACTGTCATATGGACAAATTCCTGCTCCCGGCATATCTGCTCATGACATTTTATTCGTAGAATACTCACTCCAATGTCCTAAAAGACGCTCTAAATTGATTACGTACAGAAATTTACAAAACATAGACGATACTAAACTAAAATCAGACGCTTTAGAACTACCTTGGTACACAATATGGAATCTTAGATCAGTTGATGAAAAAGTAGACACATTTAATACACTGATACTACAACTATATGACAGACATGCACTAGTAAAAACCCGAAGATTTTCCCGCCCCCCTGCTCCCTGGATGAATGACTCAATACGTGAACTTATGTCAAAACGAAGACAAAGCATACCGAACATATAGACGACATAAAAATGACGAGAAATGGCAACTGTACAAACAACTTAGAAACACAACTACACAAACTATACGCAATGCCAAACTACGACACGCCCACAGTATAATCGGACCTGAAATAACTGCACGGGACACTTGGCGAAATCTCCGTACAATGGGACTTAGACAGTTGAATCCCTCAACTAACTCTATAGACATTTCTGTAGATGACTTAAATGAACATTTTACCTCAATACCCATGACACCTCCAGACAACAAGACTAAAATAGACATTCTTAAAGACTTATCCCCATCCCCCATATAGGAAGAGATAAACATTACTTTTACGACATTTCGCCTATAGACGTTAAAAAAGCACTCAAGCGGATTAAATCCAATGCACAAGGAACAGATAACATCAGCATTTTAATGCTAAATAAAATCATTGACATTATACTACCCTCAGTGACTCATATTTTTAATGCTTCCCTTACAACTTCTATCTTCCCTACTGTATGGAAATAGTCTAGAGTTCGGCCTATACCAAAAATAAGTACACCAACTAACTGTAATGACTTCCGACCGATAAGCATCCTTCCGACACTATCTAAAGCCCAGGAACATATTGTACATATGCAAATGACTGAATATCTCCAAGAAAATCACCTCCTTGATCCTTATCAATCCGGCTTTAGATCTGGTCATAGCACAACCACAGCTTTGCTAAAAATTACTGAAGATATTCGTGAAGCCGTGGACAGACGTCAATTGACTCATTTAACCTTACTTGACTTCAGCAAAGCTTTTGACACAGTAGACCACGACTTACTTACGATAAAGCTCAAGCACCTACACTTGTCTGACAGCGCTGTATCCTGGTTCGACTCATACCTGCACGGTCGTCAACAATACGTTTCATTAAACTCTAGATCTTCGTCTTGGTGCAACGTGCCGGCTGGAGTCCCCCAGGGCAGTGTTCTCGGACCTCTTCTTTCCTCAATCTACATAAATGACTTGCCAACTGCACTAAAGCACTGCCGTTATCACCTCTACGCTGATGATCTCCAAATTTACCTACATTCACCTCCTCATTCTCTCTATAACAGCTTGACAAAAATGAATGACGATCTCATATCCATCTTTAACTGGTCTTCAAGTATCGGTCTAAATCTAAATCCTAACAAGACACAAGTAATTCTAATGGGACAACAAAGACTGCTTACAACCTTTGACATATCTACACTTCCAAACATTACTATAAATAATATAATTATCCCTTATTCTTCTTCAGTAATAGATCTTGGACTACATCTAGACGCAAATTTAACCTGGCAAAAACAAGTGAAACACATATGTAAAAAGACTTTCTCCATCTTACATTATCTTAGACTTTAAAGAATGTTCTCCCAGTTTCGTTAAAACAAATCCTTGTGCAGAATCTTGTGTTACCACACTTCGATTATTGTGACTTTATATATTATGATCTAAACTATGACTTGTCGCAGAGACTGCAGCGTGTTCATAATGCTTGCGTTCGATTCATTTTCAATATCCGCCGTTATGACCATATTTCCGAACACTTTAATAACCTCTCTTGGCTCCGTCTTACTGACAGACGTAAATTGCACTCTCTTTCACTACTTTTCAAGCTTCTGAATTCCTATACCCCTACTTACCTGGCGTCCAGATTTGAGAAGTTATCCTCTTACCACAATATTGACACTAGGTCACAAGTTAGCAGTCTACTAACAATTCCTCTTCATAGCACTTCCTCCTATTCTACTTCACTCCTCACAGTAGCCTCTGCCCGCTCCTGGAATCTCCTTCCTCAAGATATCAGGGGTTGCCGCACACTTGGTACCTTTAAGTCACGCTTATACAGTTACCTGTTGTCTAATAATTAATTTTTCTCTATTTATTTAATTTTATACTATGTCATTAATCTTTTCCTCGTTTTTTTTATATATCTTGTACATATTATATATATATATATATATATATATATATATATATATATATATATTCGTTAAATTTAGAGTAAATCACAATACATTATAAATATTAATTGCATTGTATTCATAACTTGTAATCGTTTATATATACATATTGTAATTTAGATTTAAGACTTTTCTTTTGTATTTTTTTTTAAACCTGGTTGAGTGGTAGACAAGGCCTTAAGGCCTTAACTCTGCCAGGTAAAATAAAGCTATTATTATTATTATTATTATTATTATTATTATTATTATTATTACTTAATACTAAATACAGGCTTTCCACTTTACAACAGTTTGCTTTTGATTCCTGTTTTCCAGAGATTCCTATCTTCCCATTGTCCATCTTCCATACCCCTCTTCATCATGGCACCATATATTCCCTCATACCATGCTCTTCTACTTCTCCCCCTCTTCCTTCTGCCTGGTAAAATACGAAATATTAAATAAAAAATGAAAGTTATGCCAACATAAAAACTTCCACATTTCATTCAACATTTGTCGTAAATTTCATTACCAGGTTGGATTCAATACTAACAAGATTCATGATATTATTCCCTTCAGGTATAAGACAGTCAACTCACTTTGAGATGAAAACAATGCGCCGTCCACTTTGTCAATTCTTAGGTACCGATACCTGTCACTACACCATCATCATCATGAACTTATTTAGGTTTTTCGTCATTTGAGCCTGTTCTTATGAGATCGCAAGATGTGGTTGGTCAGTCAATATTTATTTTAGTTTTCCTTTATCTCGAAGTCCTTTAGATTGATTCTCCAATGCTAATTTAGAAAAGCGAGATGCATCCATTCATTGGACATGTTGGTAATCAATTACTGTGCTAATTCTGAATTTCTTCAACTGTATATTGAACTGGACAGCTAGTGACAAATGAGGGAAATTTTGAAGAAGTGGCTGAATTCAAGTACCTAGGAACAATAATCACAAATAGGAATGAGATGCACAAAGAAATTAAACATAGGCTCAATTCTGGAAATGCGTGCTACTATGCAATGCAGAGACTCTTGACTCGGAAAACGTTAAACAGAAATTGTATAAAACTATTATTCTACCAGTTACATTATAAGGAAGCGAAACATGGAATATTACTTTAAGGGGGGAAAGGAGATTACGAGTATTTGAGAATAAAGTTCGTAGGAAAATGTTCGGATCATAACGAGAACAGACAGATGAATGGAGAAAATTATAAAACAGTGAATTACGTGGTCTTTACAGGAAGCCAGATACAATCAAAACTGTTAAGTCTCGCGATGGGCAGGACATGTGGCACGAATGGGGAATGACAAAGACGTGCATGGAAGCTTCTTGTAGGAGAACCAGAGGGAAAAGTCCAGTTGGTAGAACCAAGAATGAAGTGGCAATATGACATTACCTATAATTTGAAGGAGGTAGATTATACAGGGAATGATTGGAAAGCATTAGCTCAGGATAGGGATGTTTGGAGAGCTTATGTCCACGCTGCCATGAACCTACGGGTTCGATAGTGCCAGTGAGTTAGTTAGTATTTTGAACTTTTAATGTATTGCGTAGAAGTGTGTTTCTTTGCTTGTCCGCATTTGTTGAACCTAGGAGTGGACCTATCACTATATCAAAGAACGGAAATAGGCCTACTAAATAAGGTATATACGCATTTTCTAAAATATATTACAGGACTTAGTAAGGCCGTTTCTAACTGTGGAATTTTATATGAATTTGGGTCATTCCAGGACGACATAAACTGCAAAATTCGTGTATTCAAATACTGGTTGCGGGTAATCCAAGGTGAACAAACAATGCTTAGAGCAATTTGTTACGACCACCAAATTAGAAACATAGATGTGAAATTTTGGGACGACGAAGTTAGGAGAGAACTCCAAAAGATTGTGATGGGTTGGGTATGGGGAAAAGGGACTGAAAATCGCTAGAATGTGTGGAGAAAAATAAGAAGAAGGTACTTAGATATAAACCGACAAAATATTTTGGCCGAATTTGCGGGAAAAGATCACTGTTTTTACAAAGAGACCTAAAATAAGTTTGGGGAAAAGAATCTTATATACTCAATCTAGGATTTAAAGAGAGATCAGGGCTTGATTGGTTCAGGTTAGGGGCATGGAATTTTTTAAAAATTAGCGACGATCACGATATGCGATTATGTCCAATGTGCGGGAGCTTTGAAGACGAGATACATATATTAGGAAAACGTAACGATTTGGAATATTGGAGGCGTCAGTTATTACAGGAAAGATTTCTAAATTCAAATCGTGAAAGATTGACATGCTACTAGCTATAGGTAAGCCCAGAAAATTGGATAAACGTGGGTAGATTCCTGGACAAAACGCGGAAAATAACAACAACATTCATGAACAAATAAATATGTTAACAAATTGCAATACCATTAATCCTTAAAAATCCTACATAACTAAGTTAATTTATATTGTAATTGTATTGTTATCTAATTGTAATATTATTGTGTTTTCTTTTTTTTTTGTTTTAAGTATATTATTACCAAACATCAACTTATTGTAACGGACTGTAAACAGCACGAACGGCTCGTGCGACCCATATTTGTAAATAACATTGTGTGTATCTTACTTTTAGCCTAATAAAGTCCTTATGTATATAATTAATACAATTATAATATACAGCTATAATATTGAATACCTGTAAGATGCAATCTCGTTCACTTATCAAAACATTTTAAAATACGATAGGCCTTCCGAAACCATCTTCTGGAAGTGGAACCGGTTTCGAAACATTTTAACAAGTTGAGGAGACTGAGCATTACAGTATTCTATTTTATAACTTAGCCAATATATTTTAATTTCACTAGTGGACCCGGCAGACATTGTCCTGCCCGATCGTTAAATTCTTCTGTCATGGTCGGACGATAAATGTGTAAGTTACGTTTTTACCATGAAATCCACTAATTAATAAGTTTGCAACGCGATTCTTCACTGTCATCTGTTGTGACTCAAGAAAAGTGCATGATGACGTCACATTGTTGTCGCACGGAATATGTCGGCAATGCTGTTGACTACACATCAGATATAAAAAATGCCTGTAACCCGATCGCAGCGCCACCTACCGAGTCCAATTGTGCATCTAAACCATCCAAGGACCCACCTACACACAAAAAAGTTTAATCAAAATAGGTCCATTCGTTTAGGAGGAGTTCAGTGACAAACACACGTACAGAACAATTATATAAAGATTACAATGGATGGATTATTGAGTTATAAAATACTCTTATTGATAGTTTCTTTCTTTTACACGGGGTATTGAACAAAACCCGATAATCAAAAGCAACAATAACACAAAAGCTTACAATTTTCTGATTAGTACACATAAAAAAATAATATCAGCAATGTCCCCTTCAAACTGTTAATGTTGCGTGAAATGTTGGAACGCTCTTGGAGACATGCTCACGTTATTGTAATTTCTGAAATTAAACAGTTCGCGTTTCAAACAGCATAACGTCAATAGCTATAACAGCTAATGAACAGTTAACCCTATTCGTTTGGATAATTTGTGTTTGTGGCTGCTACATCAATACGGCAGCGTTTTACTACATATTTTAGTAGGCCTACTATCTTGACATTAACTTTTTACTAAATGCACGAAAGTGGTGAACAGTAATACTTACATCCCATCTTTTTTCAGTGACATATAGGGTGTCCACAAAGACCTTCTATCAAAATAATGTAACTTAGCTCGTAAATTCTTTGAGATAGAGATATGCGGTTTTTTGCAACGTATTCTACATGTCTCAAAGTTCATCATCATCATCATCATCATCTTCATCTTCAAGGTATGGGCCTGTTGGCCCGTTCCGCTCCCCGGTGCACTATATGCTGCAGGAGCAGGTCGTCCTTCCAACGACGTTTTGGTCTTCCTACATTTCTTCGGCCTAGAGGCCTGTCATGAAGCAGCTGTTTTGATAAACGATTATTTGGCATTCTTTGTATATGTTCAAACCAATTACGTTTATTTGTGTGTATTTTCTCGTTTATATTATAGACTTGTAGTTCATCTCTGATATCTTGACTTCTCTTAGCAATACACCTGCAACTGATTAATTGATTTCTCAAAGTTTTATTTACATTTGTTGCAGTTTGTGAATTAAACGGCATTGACGACACCACAGTAAATACCCAATGTGTATGGTGGTAAATCACCAGTACCTTCAAATCCGAATGTTATGGCGGTAAACATTTCTAGACACAAATAAATTCGCTTCATCAGAGAATAGCACCCTCTGCAGGTACTCATTGTCTTATTCAATTGTGTTCAGCATGGAATCAGCAAATTCCACACGCCGAGGGAATTCAGTTGGCAGCGACACTTGCGTATTTTTGCAACCGCTTATGGAGGATTTTATGAATGGTTGATTTTGGTAAATTCAGTTCCCGCGAAGCATGACGAACCGATTTTTGAGGTCTGAGATTATACATTGCAGAGACTCTTGATGTCCCAACTCCTTTCAAAAAACGTTAAACTGAAAATATGTAGAACTATTATTATTCTTCTTCTTCGGCTTCCCCCCACTTATAGATCTGTCGTCTTCAGTTTTCATTTATCTCTGTCATTCCAATCTCCCTCTTCCAAATTCCTATCATCCATTATAGTTCTGACGTAGGTTTTCCATTTCCATCTTGGTCTGCCACGTTTATTTCTTACAGGGGTGACCATTGGTATATATTTTTTGGCATGCGCTATTATTCTACCAGTTATATAATATGGTGCGAAACATGGACTCTTACTTTAAAGGAGGAAAGGAGATTACAAGTATTTGAGAATTAAGTACTTAGGAAAATTTTTGGACCAAAGAGAGATGAACAAACAGGTGAATGGAGAAGACTACATAAGAATGAACTACATGGTATTTATAGGAAGCCAGATATAATGAGAACAGTTAAGTCTCGTAGACTGCGATGGGCAGGACATGTTGCACGTATGAGGAATGAAAGACTTGCATGGAAGCTTCTTGTAGGAAAGCCAGAGGGAAAACGCCCAGTTGGTAGACCAAGAATGAGGTGGGAGAATAACATTAACTAAGATTTGAGGGAAGTAGATTATACAGGGAATGATTGGAAAGCATTAGCTCAGGATAGGGATGTATGGAGAGCTTATGTCCTTGCGGTCATGAACCTACGGGTTCGATTGTGCCAGTGAGTAAGTAAGTAAGAGATGAAATGCAAGTTACCCATTGTCGATAGTTTTCTGGCTCACATCTGGTGTCCATATAACATTTGGCCATCATAATCAACATCCTTTAGTATTGTGACGCATCATAATAACGCCGTTTGAATTTCGTGGGAGAAGGCGAGAATATTGATCTCACATTGGTAGAAATAGAATTGCGAGTCACCGACTCCCGAGTCGAAAGACCTGAACAGATAATCGAAATGTCGAATCCTCGTTCCAGAAATCTCTACGCTTCTCTACTTCCCTTTCGGGAAAGATCGATGGAGAGAAGGTTCCATTCGGAAGTGTCTCGACCATGGGCCTACAAGTTTCCCTTCAATGCCCCTGTCCTATATATCTGTGGCGAAGGCGTGTTTTTGGCAGCTAAAAGTGAGCTGATAAACAGAGAACAAATTGTAATGAGTATACTCATCAGAGACGAAAACTAATTGTGTACGAGATCAATTTTATAACAAGATTAATTAATATTAATGTATATTTTGAGTCATTATATAATGGCAGTGGACAGCTAATGACAAATGAGGGAAATTTGAGGAAGTGGCTGAATTCAAATACCTAAAGTAAGTAAAGTAAAGTAAAGTGATCCCACAACAGACCCGGAGGCCCTTGGGGTAGTAGGAGGTTAAGGCTCCCACTTTTTTCTAGACAATCGGCACTTTATGTCAGCCGGGTTGTCAGCCCTGCGTGACGGCCGCCTTTACCCCCAGAACAAGCGTCTGGTACTCATTTCCGTTAGAGGCTGAGTCGACCCCAGGGCCATAGTGCCGCCAGAGGGTTTGGGTCAGTTTAAAAATCCTGACCCCAATAGGAACAATAATCACAAATGAGAATAAGATGCACAAAACAATTAAATATACTGTAGGCTCAATTCTGGAAATGCGTGCTTTATGCATTACAGAGGCTCTTGACGTCCCAACTCCTTCCAAAGAACGTTAAACTGACAATATATAAAACTATTATTCTACCAGTTATATTATATGGATGCGTAACATGTACTCTTACTCTAAGGTAGGAAAGAGGACTGCTATTATTTGAGAATAAAGTTCTTAGGTAAATGTTTGGACCAAATAGAGATGAACAGACAGGTGAATGGAGAAGACTACATAAAAGTGAACTACGTGGTCTTTATAGGAAGCCAGATAATATAATAAGAACAGTTAAGTCTCGTAGACTTCAGTGGGCAGGAGATATGGCACGAATGGGGAATGAAAAAGAGGTGCATGGAAGCTTCTTGTAGGAAAACCAGAGGGAAAACGCCCAGATGGTAGACCAAGAATGAGGTGAGAGAATAACATTAACTATGATTTGAGGTAAGTAGATTACACAGAGAATGATTGGAAAACATTAGCTCAGGATAGGGATGTATGGAAGGCTTGTGTCCGCGCGGCCAATAACTTATGGGTTTGATAGTGCCGGTTAGTTATTAGTTAGTGAACTGTTATTGAAAGTTTGTACAATCAAAGTTATAGTGAAACATTGCTCGATGATCTGTATGAATAATTACGACACAAACTATGTGATGACGAACTATTGATAGTTTTTGACTTGTTTAGTATGATTGTGTGATTGAATTGTGTGTTTTATCATGGATTTTTTTGTGTTGTCTCGGAGGTGGCCCTGGAATTGAGGGGATCACTCATTCAGGGAAGCCTTCCATGGCCAAGAGTTTAAAAATCCTCGCCGAACAAGTCGTGTACCTGTAAAGCCCGGAAGACATGTACGGGGTGAATCATAAATATGGCTATACGTTTTAATCGCGTAGTGTGATGAAAATATTACCATTATAGGAAATCTGAAATTACCGTTGGAACGGCAATTATTCAAGTTATAACCATGGAATAAAACAAAACAGTGTAGAACTTACATCATTAGTTAAAATGGCGTTGAATATGCAACAGCAAATTACAATTTCTGCAAAGGCAATAACATATGCTAATGATCGTGAGGCCGCAAGAGTTTAACGTAGCATTGCAGCCGTCGACTGTGGAGAAGTGGATAAAACGACTGCTGGAAACGGGAAGGATGCAGAAAATCAAACCTCTTGGAAGGCCTAGCATTAGCACGGATGCAGAAACAACGAAGAAAATTGTGGAGGCGTTCGACGCTAGCCCACAAAAATCAACCCGCCAAGCTGCACGTGAGCAGTGATTTGTTTTGTTTTGTTCTATTGTTGTAATTTGAAGAATTCCCTTTCCAATGATAACATCATATTTCCTTTAATAATAATATTTTCGTCACAAAATGCGATCAAACGTATAGCCATATTTCTGAATCACTCTGTATATGTGCCTATAAAGTTTGAGGTTAAAACTAAGGTAGAGAGAAACGGAGAGATAATCACAGTCCTGGAATAAAAGGCATCTGAATAAAATTTGTCAGCCATTTTATTCCAGAATTTAATTATGACGCTAATGGCATCAGCTGTTAAAAAAGTTTGTTAAATAAAAAACTATCTATTACGAAAGCAATGTCACCTTACTGTTTTAATGTTGCATGAAATAATACAATGCTCTTGGTGCCAAGCCCATGTTATAGTTGTTACTGAAATTAAACAGCTCGCGTTAAAAACGTCATTAACCTCAATAAATAACAAGAACATCTAATAACAACTTAGTATAACAGTTAATTTGTTTAAGTAACTTATATCTGCCATATTAACACATCAATGGGTAGCTCTTAACAATACTTTCTAATTTATGCATTTGTTTTTTCTAAGCTTTTTCCCCTCCTTTTTGGATAGAGGGATACAAATATCTGGTAATTTAACGGTCCACTCGAAAAGGATGTGAAGATAATTTCTGTGAAGATAATTTTAAGGAAAAAATAATAAATATTCACAATTATTCATATAATCTTCCGCGATTTACTCACTAAGTAGTTGACATATTACTAACAATAAGTATGTGGTATTATTAACCACTTAATCGAGCTTAGCTATAAGATAACGTTCTATCTAAACCGAATGTCACAATATTGTTAATATCCGATTCTTATTTCAAAGAAGTTTTCAATTATTAAAAAATGTCCCACTACATAATAATAATAATAATAATAATAATAATAATAATTATTATTATTATTATTATTATTATTATTATTATTATTATTATTATTATTATGTCCCGCGCCGTAGCCGAGCGGTTAAGTTAGGAAGCCTTGGCGCAGAGCTACGGGACTTGCGCTGGTTCGAGTCTCCATGGGGGAAGAAATTTTCTCATGGTATTTCCGCCAGTATGGGACCGGTGCCCACCCAGCATCGTGAGGCAATTGGGTAGCTACAATAAGTAGCGGCTCCAGGTTGAGGAACCAGCTATAACGGCTGGGGGACTCGACATGCTAACCACATGTCACCCCTACACTGGCTGTTGATCATCTACCTCTGTGATTGACACATGTGGATGTGAAGGGCCAGCAGCCGGCTGGTAAAAGGGCAACCGCTGAAAAGTGGAAAGACCCTCAATCGGAATTATTATTATTATTATTATTATTAATAATGATGATGATAATAATTATTAATAATAATGATAATTAATAATAATAATAACCATCATCATTTTTATTTATATACGGATTTTTAATGTTTACACATCTTTCTGTATCTAAAGTTTCATTTTCCTTCTCCACTCGTCTCTATCCTTCCACTCCATGCCCTCTAGTCCTCTTGTTCTCATTCCAGTTCTTATTTCTTGCACCCACCAAATTAATAATAATAATAATAATAATAATAATAATAATAATAATAATAATAATAATAATAATAGATAGATAGATAGATAATCGACTGATTAATGTCTTTGACATCATCTGATTCCTAATAGCCAATGTTGTCGATCTTTTCTGTCAAATTCTCATATTTTCTGTCAAATTATTCCTTGTCAAGGGCGGATTAGGCTCATAGCTGTAGTGAAAGCAACTGATCTAAGGATGGACACCTGAAAATCCCCTGGTCCTCCAGGTTGGGGTTGATGTGGTAGGTCAGCTCCCTCCCATGATAAACAAATACAATGCTAAAAAACTTAATAGATATAAACCGGTCGGATTAAAAGGAAGACGAATCAAGCTACGGAAAGGAACTCTGTTAATTGGAACGTGGAATATACAAGGTGTAAGGAATAAAATGGAGGAAATTCTTAAACAGATAAAAAAATTTGAAACAGGACATAATAATAATAATAATAATAATAATAATAATAATAATATTGCTTTATTATTGTTATTATTATTATTATTATAATGGGGGTAGGCCTAATAATAAGTCTCTCTGTCTCCACCCACATATCCCCACCCAGGGGTAAGGGTGCTTCCTTCTGGGAATATAATCAAGCTTATTTAGATATGCATATTTCCCTACAGATCTGAGCGAGTAACAAATGGTTAAGTCATCGCCTCATAGAGACACGTAGTTGACAACTAAGGTATTACAGAAATGGGAAAAGTCGATTAAATTTTGCTCAGAAGCTCTAATTTAGGCTTGAAGTTATTTTATTGGGCCGAAATTTTCATACTCGATTCCCAGCTTAAAGTCAATTCCGGAAGACTTGCTTCTTGGATTTTTCCATCCCAAACAGAAACAGTAACTTAATATAGACTACCAGGGAATAGTCTTTTTCTTCATCCAACCATGTCTTAGGCCTCTAGGCCTGTTAAATCTCACTGATTTAATTTTTATCCAGCGTTTCCTTGGACGGCCCAGATATCTCTTCCCCTGTTGGGCAATAACGAAGCATGACCTTGGGAACTCTATCTGAACTCATTCGTCGCAAATGATTCATCCAGTTGTTCTGGTATCTATGTACGTATTCAATGACCGGTTCTAAACGCAGTTCCTTCAAAATATCATCATTGCGTTTGTGATTCCATTTGGTATATCCTGCTGTACATCTCGTGAATCTCACTTCACTAGAAGTTGTCCTGCTCTCTTTATCCTTTCCTCAAAGTCCATACCTCACTGCCGTAGCAAAGTACAGGTCTTGCAAAGGTTTTTTTATAACCGTATTCTGGCATCTCTCTGGATTAGCGAAGATTTCATTACTGAGTGTATTATTTTCATGCTTTTATTAAAATTGATAATTTCATTTACTATGTCTACTTCATCCAAATATGTTAATATATATCCAAAATAAAAAAATGTATTTACTCTTTCCAGTATTTTGGAATCTATACAAATTTTGCCGAGGAATAATAATAATAAACAGCACAGTATTGATCTATTGGTCCAGTCTGTTCTATTTGAACTGTTACTTTCATCGAAGTCTTGGACATCCAATAATAGCGAATTCCATGGTAAGTAACGTAATAATTGCAACGAAATAAAATTATATTATTATTATTGTTATTATTTTTAGTCTTCAGATTGTAGGACACTACTTTTCTCAACAAAACACTTATACATAAGACCTATATATTGGTTTAAATCTCTTAACAGAAAATATTGGGTTTCTATCAATAATTGTTCTTAAAAATGTACACAATTATAGAGAAAAAGTAAGCTTAATCAAGCTACACCATTTATAGAGGAAGGGCCTCTCTTCTCTAATTTTTTATATCGGTAACTATATAATAACATCTGATATAGTGTTTCTCATCATGCGCTGCATTTTAATGTTCGCTGTATTGTATCACAGAAGTGATGAACTTTACTTTGACATATTTTAATTATCTGTATCCTAAAGAATATCCCAGACTATTTAACTCATGCTCCAAGTGGAAGACAATGACCAATCACATTCCAATGATTTTTTATTTACAACCAATCACAGTCGTGTTTCGTCTTGAATTTATCAACTAAAGTTTATCATATTAAAGAGAGAACCTCATTTTTAACATTCTGAATAGGTCATAGCATTATTTTGCAGTGACTGACTCCATAAGAAATACGGCTACCAGATTGTATATATAGTGCACGAATGTCAACAGATAGAGCATGCGGGAGATAATATAAAAACATTTGTAGCAATTTGTTATACCACAAAAAAAAAGAAACCACTCTTTGCATTTTCTTAAACGTATTTTTCCCAGGTAATAACATTCCAGAAAAATATAATTGTCATATTTACATCATAGGATATCAGAAATGTATTAATATACAGTTTGATGTGTTTCATTTTTTCTTCACTAGAGTGCATTCTTACAATATTGCGATCCTTTGGCAATAAATAATATGATCTGGTTGCAGTGACGAACAAAATAAGCAAATGAAGCGTAACAATCGTTTCTCGTTTGTTTTCAAATATCGCCGTTTACATTAAATATATAAATATTTTAAAATAACCATATTTAAATAATGATTTGTGAGTAAACAGCTTAATTTTATTCGTTAAATAGTCCTAACAAATGTCACTCTTGATTTCCAAATTCTCTAGATAAATTGGAAATCACTCGTGGCATTACTTATGATAATTCAATTAATTTATTTTTCTGTACTTTATCCATTTATAACTATTTTAGTTATAATGGGTTTTGTCCTTCGAATGTAATTTAATTTAGCTTAAATAAATAAATATCCTCAACTCGTGTCCAACTCAGGATCGTGTCGAGGGATGAGATGAGGCCTCCTATATAGAGGTCTGTGAATGACAAGGGTGCCGGCCGACTACGCCTGACGCACCATCACGGAGCAGATGAACGAAATGAAACGAAATGAAACGAAATGGATGAGGTGAGTACGGAGAAATGGTGGAATAAAATTGTGGCAGGGGAAAACGAGAGAAACCCCCGAGAAAAACCTGCCCAAGCTCCGTTTCATCCACCATGAAACCCATATGGAGTGACCGAGACTCGCTCTCGGTACTCGGCTGTGAGAGCCGGCGTCTAACCGCTTGGGTCACGGAGTCGCCTAATTTAGCACCATCATCTTCAAGGTACGGGTCTGTTGACTCTTTCCGCTTTCCGATGCACAATATGCTACAGGTCGTCCTTCCAACGCCGTTTTGGTCTTCCTACATTTCTTCGGTCTTCAGGTTTATAATGAAGCATCTGTTTTGATAAACGATTATTTGCATTCTTAGTACATGTTCAAACCACTTACATTTATTTCTATATATGATCTCGTTTATATTATATATTTGTAATTCATCTCTGATATATTGACTTGTCCCTCCATGATATCTTTACCTTGTCGTGGTGGAGTGGCTTGCGTGCTTAAATGATCCCGAGAGCTATGCCGGCGGTAGCATTGCTGCCGGTAGGATTACCCATGCCGGACTGGTCGTAGGCGATAAGCCAGACGAAAAAAGTACCTTAGTCGAAATAGTGACGATCTTTCACCGTAAAAATACAACCGTCAAGAAATGCGAACATGGGTTCCACTGGGTAAAATTTCCCGGAGGTCAAATAGTCCACCATTCGGTTCTCCGGGTGGGGACTACTTCAGGGAACCTATGCAAAAGGCTCAAATAATGAACAGACGGTGAGTGGAGAAGACTGTTTAACAGTGAACCACATGGTCTTTATAGGTAGCTAGATATAATAGAACAGTTAAGTCTCGTAGACTGCGATAGGTAGGGAATGTGGCACGAATGGGGGATGAAAGATGTGCATGGAAGCTTCTTGTAGAAAAACCAGAGGGGAAACGCCCAATTGGTAGATCAAGAATGACGTAAGAGAATAACATTAACTGTGATTTGAGGGAAGGGAATGATTGGAAACATTAGAGCAGGATAGGGATGTATGGAGAGCTTATGTCCGCGCGGCCATGAACCTAAGGGTTCGGTAGTGCCAGTGAGTTAGTTATCTTGACTTCTCTTTTAATTTTTTAAAGATACATCTGCAACTGCATCAACTTAATTAAAGTCTAACATTTTTTCTCCGTTTTCTGAATTAATCCCTTTTTGTTTAGTATATATCTATAACATATGCCTATCTGATATTGAACATTATATATATATATACATAAATTGATTGATTGAATCGTAACCAGTGAACCAAGTTCGGTATCCATTGATCCAGTAGAACAATTGCCTATCGTGGTCTCTCTCTCTCTCTTGCTTTGTCCCAGTCTGTGTTCAGATCTGCAATATAGTTAACCACAAACAGTATTTAATAATTTCATATTCTAATAGAATCTATCTCATTCTGCCACTTCAACGACTCCAATTGACTCTTGAATTGTCATGTAGTCATAAAAACCTCCGCTAGGTTCATGTGAAGTAGTGAAATGTACGGTATAAATTGATTAGCTTTTCAAAGTTTTAATATTAGTACGTTTGAACAGGTTTAATAGAAAGGCAGAAATATGAAAGGTCAAAGTTCATCAGAACTAGGTCATTTAGGACCATCGAGAATGTTGAAGCCGATTTCTTCAACAGTTTCTTAACAAGTTTGGAGCAAGTTAGTTCGGAATAATCGTCTTTTTGTGACGAATTCTATTCCATTGCCATGACACCAACTTAAACTTACATTATGCAAAAAACTGTATTAACGAGACATACGAAAGTTGTGCGATACTGGTAAAAGAATAAGTTTTTTTTCAGATGTTTCATAGTAACTAACTATCTCGGGCTCCATCGAATCCGTAGATTCATGGCCGCGCGGACATAAGCTCTCCATAAATTCCTATTCAGAGCTAATGTTTGCTAACCATCCCCTGTATAATCTAAATCCTTCAAATCATGTTTAATGTTATTCTTCCACCTCATTCCTGGCCTACCAGCTGGGCGATTGCCCTCTGGTTTTTCTACAGCAAACTTCCATGCATCTCCTCCGTTCCCCATTCGTTCCTAACGTCGCGCCCACCGTAGTTTACGACACTTAACTGTTATTATTATTATTATTATTATTATTATTATTATTATTATTATTATTATTATTATTATTATTATTATATTTTGCTTTCTATAAAGACCATGTAGTTCACTCTTATGCAGTTTTCTCCATTCACCTGTCTGTTCATCTGTCTTTGGTCCAAATATTTTCCTAAGAACTTTATTCTCAAATACTCGAAATTTTCTTTCCTCCCTCAAAGTAGAGTACATGATTCACATCCATTTAAGGGGACCGAATGGTGAATTTCAAATTTCTTTTAGTTTTCATCTGATTGTTTTGACATTTTTATCACATTCATTATGTGCTTATAGAAGCATTTCTGCAAGGTTTGGTGTTGGTAAGTAGAATAGTTTCAGAATTATGATTTTTTAAAACTAGTTTTCTAATATTTCCTAAAAAAAATTCCTTACGATGCATTTTTAAATATTCTCTGTTGAAATTTGAGATTCAGAGTCTTCGTGATTCCACTAAACACATTTCCTATGCAAAAAAATATTCATAAAGGGAGGATACTGCATATTTTTGAAAAAAGTGTATCACTCTTATTATTTTTTCCATCTCAATTTAAAAGAACACATGAGTCTTAGACTAGTAACTGCATAGCAAATTTGAATTAGCATTTATTGGAGAGTCTAATCACAAACTTTCACTTTGATAGCGAAAACATTGCATCGTAAGGAGCATTTTAAGTTTTGGAAAATGTCAAAAAAATGGAAACCGAAAAAATGCATTTTAAATTTTAAGTAACAATTTTAACCATACGTGCAAGGGTATTTAAACTCTTACGTTATGGGGTCATTTTTGCTCCTACAATAAAAATGTTTACACGAAAATGATTCTAAAGAATCAGAGTCATTAAAAAGCAAATAAAAAAATTGATTGTTTTCAACATTTTCACCATTCGATCCCTTTAATATAACTGGGATTTTCATGATAATAATTTTGTTTTCTGAAGGGAGATATAATAATGTTACGATTACAATTATTAGGTACCTTAATCAAAATTATATTTAGCCACATTGTGAAAGGGAGTTACTTACCATGTTAATTTAGATGCTTATTTTCCTTCAGGGAATGGCAAGTTGTTAGCTTATTGGCTCATAAGATACCGGTACCTGCGTAGTAGATAGCTAAGGTATTAGTAGGATTGGAAATATTTATTACATTTTTCTCAAAACTTCAACTTTACGCTTATGATTCCTTTAAGAGCCCAAAAATCTTCAGACTCATGATCCTCTTAAATTCCTTCTGGAGGATTGGTCCTTTCGATTTTTCCTTCCTAAATAAATACACCAACCCCGGCCGGATTAGAACAGGTGAGGAAAAACCTCGAAATAACCATAACTCACGAAACTTGTCCCGACCGGGAATCGAACCCTGACCCACTGTATGCGAAGACCCCGAGATCACAGCGGCGAACTAATTATTTTAATGAAATATTAAATTATTGTTAATGCATAAATATTGACAGAAGTAATAAAATTCCAACCCAGAATTCGTTCTGAGAATTATGGAAAACTTAGAGAAACATTAGTCAATTTGGACTTTGAACACGGATCTCCCCAATCTGTCTAAAAAAACATCCTTAAGTCTTCCCTTAAAGTAAGATACTATGTTTGGAATTCATTCAATATAACTGGAAAAATAACCCTTTCTATAATATATTTTAGTTTAACATTGTTTGAATGAATTTGGGAAGACAAGAGTCCATGTAATAATACATTATGGCATGCGTTTCTAGAATTCAACCTGTCGAATTATTATTATTATTATTATTATTATTATTATTATTATTATTATTATTATTATTATTATTATTATTATTAATTATTTACTGAACATTTTGTTACTTTTTTAAAAATATTTGTCTTAAAATATTACATTTGATGTTTTTCAACATTTAAAAAAAGTATTTTTTTTTTGTTTTATTGGCATTATTTGTTGCTGACGAAAAACTCTGTATATTATTTTTAACTATGGTAGAATATTGATAGAGATTAATGGAACCATGTTTGAAGTTTAATTAAAAAGTAGCAGTTTTATAACTGGAAAAGGTATAGTTTCTCTGAATGATGAATGTTTTTCATTGCAATGATTGAGAAAATAAAAATATATGTCTATTTCTGTTCAAACTTTCTCAATTATATTTCATCATTTTATATTCAGTCGCTTTCTCGGTTGCTCATTATGTAGTTTTAGTTATTTCATTACTGGTTGCCATGGAATCGTTGTCAACAAAAATCCAACCAACTCATTCCTTAAAACGTATTGTTTCGTCTCGTGGAGGAAGTTCTTCTCCAATTCTTTTTAAACTAATTTCAAATACACCAACAACATTTGTTTCAGTAAAAATGTTTTCAGAATTATATTTAAACTACTTAATGTATTTGCCTGCAGGGTTAAGGCCATCAGGGTGTCTCATATGCTCTGCACAATATCTAACAACGTAACATCCTTGTCTCTTTCGAAAATAGCTTCTATTTTCCTCTACCTCATAATACAATAAGATTTTATTATAACGAATCCAATAACAAACAATGCTAACAAATGAATTTATGGTTGCGCCATTCTATAGTCTATCTAAAAAGAGACTTCGGTGCAACATAGAGGTGATGGTCTTCTATGAAGTTCCAATTTCGGTGGATACAACTGGTTTAAAGAATGATGCCTTGGTGCAGAGCTTCGGGACTTGCGGTGTTTCGCCTCCCCATGGAGAAGAAATTTTCTCTCGGAATTTCGGCCAGTATAGGACCGATGCCCTCCCAGCATTGTGAGGAATTTGAGTAGCTATAACAAGTAGGTGCTCCAGGTTGAGAAAACCAGCTATAACGGCTTGGGGACCCAAAATACTGATTATATGTCACCCCTACACTAATTAAATGATATGTCCTCCTCGTGAATGACACATTTGAATGTGAGGCCAGGAGCTAGCTGGTAGGCCAAGATCCTTCTAGGTCTGTCGTGCCATGGAGTTGGGAGTTTTCGTGGATAAATTTTCAATTAACTAGTGGTCATTAAATAGGCCTATGTTATTAACAACTCCCGATCTGATTAAGTTAATTACCAATAAGTAATGAAGGAATAAGCTATCTTATAGATCTCTTCTAGTGGTTACACTCTTTGCCATTGGTTCAGAGGGTCGCGGATTCAAACCCAGCCGTGGTCATTGGATTTTTTTAGAATGCAAAACTCCACGGAGCAAGTCCTCCGGGAGAAACTTTAAGCTGTGAGTCCTGAATCTGAAGATTTTCAGGCTCGTAAAAGATCCTTAATCCTGAATAAAAAGGTCTCTAAGAAAAAATTACCGATCTCAACATCCTAATAATACCTTCGTTGCCTGCTAGATGTCTGATTTGGTCTAGTAACTCCTAACAAAGGGGAGGGCATTGCTCCACATCCTAATCCCCCTCAACAATAATAATGATACATTAATGTAGATATAAAAATAATAATAAAAATTAAAGCTTGAACAAGTAAACACTAATTTAATTTAAAACGAATGGTCTACACCATTATAGAATAACCTTCGACACAATGAAAACATTAACTGCATAACAACTATATAGAGCATTCCATTAATAATCATCTAGGAAGCTACTTACTTTATTTTATATAATTTTAATGTTAGGCCTATTATATTTTATGTTTTTGTTAGTATTAGCTAGTATTAGATCACATCATCATTGTATTTTCTTTAGTCTGTATTTTAATAATATCTTAAAATTGTAATATGTATGTAATTTTTGTATAATTCTACTATTCGCTGGTTGAGTGGAAGAGAAGGCATTATGACCTTAACTCTGCCACCTAAAATAAAGCATTATTATTATTATTAGTATTATTATTATTATTATTATTATTATTATTATTATTATTATTATTATTATTATTATTATTATTAAATAGCTATAATTGTTTTCTTTTTTTTCCTAATAACGTGAACATTATGACAAATCTTTATTCTTTTAAATATATTTTTTCATAACTTATCAAACCCCCAATGAACTAACTGTTGAATAAAATTTTCCTTTATTGAAAAAATGAAACCAATGTATCATGCAATGCACACGGATTTAACATTAATAGTAGATATTTCTTTCATGCATCACGTCATGAGCAAGTAATCCCATAATTCATCATGATCTTACAAAAATATTTTCATTTACATGTTATTGCGAAAATCTTTGGAGACCATAAAATTGTGTTTATTGAAGCACTTTACTGCTGTTGGAGAAAAAATATTTGTATAACCCTTGTATACTCACTGCTTACATCTTGACATAACTCGTAAAGTTGGCTGCCTTGTTTGCTCTAGTAATATCCTAGAAGATGGATTGTTCAAAGCGGGCTGAGTCCAATCTGAAAGATGTTGTACAGCTCGATTACTACTCAAGATCTTTGCGTAGGCACACAATCAACATAGACATTAAATTAAGGGGGTTCAAGATGCCCACTAACGTTATAACACTGCTTAAAATGTGTCATGTTTACTCAGAATACGTTCATAGCAGGAAGATGAAACTTTCACTTGTCTCTGATGAAAAACTTGAATGCACGGATTCTTTTCTTTTTTTATTTCATTACGAAAATATAAGCGACTCCGTGGTGCAATCGGTTAGACCAGGGGTCACCAATTGGCGGACCGCATTCCGGATCCGGACGCTGGGGCTTTGGTTTCCGGATCGGTTAAATATCGAATTAATACAAATGTTTAAAACTGGTTAAACATAAAATAAAACCAATTTACTAAATTTCATGTTATGGTAGTACAGTAAAGCTTGCTCAAAGCGGAATCGTATGGAACCAATTTTTCTTTCCGCAATAGACAAAATTCCGCATTATAAAAAACTAAAACTTATTAATAATAGAATAGAATAGATTTATTTAGCATGGTGAAGTTAAGGCCGTGAGGCCTTCTCTTCCACTCACCAGGACAAACATATGTTACATAGAGTTCAAATTGGATCCCCAAAGCTGTTTATAATTATATACCAAGAGGACGAAGATCACTGGGCCGTCCTATGAAATGCTGGAGGGGAAATTTTCTATAGGATCGTAACAAGCCTTGTCCTAATACTTGGAAAGAAGAAGATTACTTCCCTATAGCTTAAATGAAAGATTTGGTGCTTGATTTTAGTGCCTTGCAATTAAAAATAGCAATTTTTTTGACATGGCCTTTTTTTTACATCACAACGCTTCTCTGGAGGAAGTTTCGGGGTGGGTTTCGGCATGCAATGGTTGATAGTTGCTATGTAAGTATACAAGTAATTTTTATCTTTATTATTACGTCTAATTTTCATTGTGAACACCTTATGTTATTACTTTCTAAAGACATTATTATATTGTGCAATTGTTTTAAATTTTAAGGGACCAATTTATTTTCTAATCAAATACAGTAAGTTTAGCTTGTATGTTTAACACAATTAGTCAGTTGGAACCATGACCATGGCTTTGACCATTATTGTGGATTTTCAGTCCTAAAACAGTACATTTTGCATGTTTAAAGAAATTAGGAAAAGAGAATTCTACTGTGAAATATAACATAGCTGTTAACATGCACTGTAAATCCCAGTTTATGAAATATTTACTTGGGTAGTGTAATAAATGTATAGATGATAAAGTAATCTCACTACAGGCCATACGAGGTACTTGGGATGGAAGGAGATTAACACTTCTACCGTTTTAGACAATCTGCATGAGATATCAGCTCTGTGTGACAGGTGCCTTTATCCCTAAAAATAAATGTCTGATTATTATTTCCATTATAGGCTGAGTCGACTCTTTGGTCATGGTTCTGTCAGAAGGTTTAAGCCAGTGTAAAAATCCTGACCTCATCAGGATTCAAACCCCAACCTTCTGGCTTGTAGCATATTGCCTTAATCAACTACCCTACATTGTGACTTAGGCATTCAGACCAGAGTTTGTACCATATTTATATGTTCTTCTGGGCTTCTTGGCATGGATACCAATTCTGAAAACATAAGATGCAATTATTTTTTAGAAAAGAAAAATTAATTTGAAGAGAAAAATATATGTCTGCATTAGTGTATAAGGCTGGAGGTCCTGGGTTCAAACCCCAGTCTAGGCATGTATATATATACATATATATATTTTTTTCCAAATATTATTTGTCCTTCAGTGAGAAATGTTATATTTGGAATAAAAACGAAGAAAAAATAATGCCTGAACCAGGATTTGAACCTGAGACCTTTGGTTTTGTATACTAGCATGCTATCCACTACACCACTCAGGCTTCCAGTTAACTCGACCCTGATTTTTGATTCCTGATCTCTCTGCCTCTGGTCCGGTGAATTTATCAATGAGATTCCTTTCTGTGGGAATTTCATAATTCTTTCCTTGTTCTCCTCTATGTAGATTTTTTCAAGGAAAGAATTATGAATTTTGAAATTCTCATAGAAAGGAACCTCATTGGTAGGTTTGTTGGATCAGGGGCCGAGAGGGCAGGAGTCAAGAATCAGGGCCGACAACATGAGAAAATTCAGTCTGTAATCGCTGATGATGGGACTAAGAAGTCTTGAAACATATGTTCGTCAGAAACAACTATAAGAGGTAAGAATGAACAGACAAAATGTTTTAATTATTCTGATTAACTGTTATTTTTCTTTTCAAAATAATAATTGTCCAGCGCTGCGAATGTTAAAAATTTTATTTTAACATCAAATTATAAGATGCAAATTTGCCACATCATCACAGGGCATGCTCATTGGATCATCGAAAGATTCCATGGCTGACCAATCAAGAGTAAGATATAATCTATGGCGAAGCGGATCATACAGAGAATGCACCGCGGTAAGCAGCACAAATGCAGTGACAATCAAGAAGAGAGCCACTCTCAAGCCAACTCTTGAGTATGCCAGATGCAGACTGTCAAAATATTGGAGAAATCTAAGCTTTGTGATCATGGCCAATCAAGCCTGGAAGACTACATCAAAATATGGTAGAACCAAATTTTTATTTGAATCTCAAACAAAGAGGATTATAAATTTTTGTAATGTTAAACATTTCTTCCACTTACTTGTGTTTTGCACTCTTTTAACTTTACTATCTAACCTCTCTTGGTTAACTCTTGTTTTTTCGACCCCGACGCTATTAGGGCATCCGAGGGCTAGGGAGTCTTTTCTTTCTTCCATTTCTTCTTTCCTTCTCCAGATAAGCCTGACCAGAGGCTATAAGATGGTAGCCCATCACTGGTCTAGCCTTCCTTTGGCCAGCAACCAATCGAAGGGACTATTATTATGCTTTCAAGTCTTATACGAGAATTTCCCATACGGGAAAATTTTCTATAGGATCGTAACAGGCCTTGGCCTAATACTTGGAAGGAAGAAGAAGAAGACATATAAATACAAAAAAAATTACAATAATAGTCATACTGAACAATTAATTATCTGTCAAATTGAATAATAATGAAAATAATGTCCAATAATACAATGAAATTAAATACAATTAAAATTAAATTAATGATAGAATGAATACAGAAAGGAATAACAGCTCGAATCTACTATACATAAAAACAAAAGAAAGAAAAAATACAAAGAAAGTAATAAACTACAATGAATTAATCTATGCTTTTTTTACAAGGCATTAGCTAAATATACTAACGAATCTTAAATCTATTTTTACTAAATAATGAAAAACACATTAATTTTTAAAAAGTAATATTAGTGAGTTGTTTCTATTAGTAATTTTATTTTCAATTTGTTTCTGAAAGATGGTAAAGTTTGGTAGTCTCTGACATAGGTTGGAAGGGAATGAATTCGTAGATTATAGAGTACCGTGTATGTCTTTCTGCGTACCTTAGAATAATTATAGTTCCGCTGCCGTTCAAAAGCGAAGTATAGCATGTACGAGCGACTTTGACAGTAACGCGCGAAAAAAACAGTCCCGTTTCGTCAGTGTTAAAAATGTCTCTTAGGCGCATATCCTGAAATTAAAGTATGCAATTTCGGTTTCCGCTCACTAACTACACTTTTGCCCACATCCTTTGATTCGCCGCAAACTTTATTCCACACTACATTGTGTCGTCTTTTAAAACTATCCAGCCATCCTGAAGATGCCTTGAAATCGTTATTCCCTAAGCATTTAGCAACAGCTAGAGCTTGACTTTGGAGCATCGTCCGGGAATTTGGGTATTTTTTGGTCATGCACTTGTAAAACATTCCCACACTACTTCGTTGATTTCTTTATTTCCTTGTTTTGTAGCTTTCTCTTCTTTTGACCATTTCCTTGCATCAATTCATTATTTTTTCTTTGTTTTTTAAAGTCTCATAAATTTGAGTTTTTCCACATTTAAATTTAGTCATTATTTTGTGACACTAAGTTTTTTTATCTTCAATCACTTTCAGTTTTTCGTTTAATGACAATAAACATACGTTTTAGCCATCTTTATTCCGTAAAATCAGAACGCTAGCTGTGAAAGATCGGTCTCAGAACTTAAATTAATTTAAGATTTAAGATAACGTAATATTAACTAACATATGATTCCATCTGGAATGTTTTTTGTTAACATTTTTCGAAATATATTGCTATATTTAAAATAATTCATGTCCTCAATTAACCGTCAATAAATTAAAAGTACAACCACTTCTTCAACAAATAGAAGAACACAGGAACAATTGAATAGAACATCTGCAAATAATGACACAGAGGATAGGATACCAAAGATGGCATGTATGAATATTTTTGGAGGACGAAGATAGATAGGAAGACCAAGAAAGTGCTGGACTGAACAGATGAGAGATCGGAACAGGAAATTATCTATTCCGTGAAGGAAGAAGAAGATGATGATAAATTAATAATTTGCTCACTCAATAATTTACCTAATCACAATCAATCACTCAATAACTGGCTCACTCAGCCGCCCAATCGTCCGCTCAATCGTTCGATCGGTAGTTTATTCATTCAATCAGTTTGAGCTTTGTAGAATCGAAAAAAATAAAATTTGTCAGCATGTAAATGTGATTGAGGTAATAAAATATTTTTAACTAGTGTAGATTTCGACCTAATGTGCGTCAACAGGGATATGTAAACTAAACAAATTCCTTAGCATGTCGAATTTATGGTCCGATTTTGTTGCTTCTAGGAAAATATAATTATTTTCTTAATTAAATCGTATGTAGGACTACCCAGTTACGGTGCTATGAAACAAAAATGGCAGCCGTTAAAGCTATTTCTTATTTTGACTTTAAGGTAAACACCCTTTTCTAAAATTGTATATCGCTGATTTTTTAAGAATGCCTTTATCGTTTTATTCAATAGTATATACCGAGTTTGATTGCGAAAAAAAATAAAATTGTAACCTATAGAGTGATTTATTTATATATTTGCTTAATGTCAATAACAATTCCTAATGATTTTGCTGGTTTATGAACTAGTTCATACTTCTTAAATTGATTCCACTCGAATATGTCGAATTTGTTTCCGAAAGGAATACAAATTATGGCCGTTAGAGCTCTCGGATGCACATACACACGGTTATATATATAGGCCTATATGTGTGTGTGTGTGTGTGTGTGTAGTATGTAGGATCGATGAAGGTCAGTAATTAAAAAACGTTTTCCATGAGAAAAACTTAAATTGCTTATTTTTTTCGGAACTCGCTAAATAGGCAAATTTACTCACTTAGGGTCCTGGGATAGTAGGAAGTTAAAAAGTAAAGGTAAGTGATCCATATGCAGCTCTTTGTAGGCTACTGGGGTGGAAGAAGGTTAGAACTCCACCTTTCTAGACAATCGGCACTGTATGCCAGCCGGGTAATCGGCCGTGCGTTACGGCCGCCTTTACGTGCAGAACGTATGTCTGGTACTCATTTCCGTTAGAGGTTGAGTCGACCCCATACTATGGTGTGGCCAAAAGGTTTAGGAAAGTTAAAAAATTCTGACCTCACTGAGACTCCAACCCTCAACCATCCGGCTTGTAACATATTGCCTTAACCAACCATGCTATGGCGTGCCCTAATAGGAAGTTAAGGGTCCATCGTTCTAGATAATTAGCACGAATTGTCAGCCCTTGGTGACGACCGCCTTGACCCCCCAAAACATAGATATGGTACTCATTTCTATAGACAAGTCGACACCAAGGCCATGGTGCCGCCAGAAGGATTATGCCAGTTTAAAATTCTGACCAGAACGAGCTTGGAATCCGGTACTTCTGCTTGTAGCGTATTGCCTTAACCATCTTTGACCTGAATTTTTTAATTAAGTATGGTGATGGTCTTAAAATGCCGTATTCGTAGGTAGGCCTACTGCAGTATGTCGCTCCATACACCAATTTCTTTGGTTTATTTCTTATATTTTTTAAACCTACATTATCTTAAATCACACTCCACCCCAACAATTCATTTTTGTATGAGATATTTTCTTGTCCCTCTGTTTTTCCGATCAATACTCTTTAGATCAATCTAGTCTAACCTTCTCTAGACATTACTTACGGTACCTATTTAAATATTTGAACTTTGTTTGACGTTAGCAAGTCAATTTTATTGTAAATATAATTCTTTATTATTCTAAGTCTGCATTTAACATAAATATTTTTTCAGACCGTGTGTCACTGTATTTTTTATAGTTTTACAAAAAGGCCGAAAATAATAGGCCTACATTATGTTATTCGCAGATTCTATGCGACATAGGCCTACAAGTCTACATAAACTCAAAACAAAAATAAACAAAACGCGAAAATTATTATAGCAGTTTGAGGAGAATAGCTTCTATGTATAATAGCTAATACCCGGCGTGCGCTGCTAGGCCTAAATAAATGAAATATTAAAGGTTAATTAAGCTGTATGGTATATGCTGAGATGAACCAAATGTAGCTGTTGCTACTCAGTTTTTAATTTCGGATTTCAGGTATACCTCGGATTTCGCTGATTTTTTATAATACTTACCTCGGTTATTTTAATAGGATATACCTACTGAGTTTCCTTGTGGAACATCGAAAAATGTGCCCGCTAGAGCAATTTTTAAATTTTCACTTCAGGTGAACTCCTACACCTAATGGTTTTAGAGGGTTAAATTGTTTTTTAAACCATTGAGGGACCCAATCAGACACACAAAAAAATTCATAAAAATTGGTCCAGTCGTTTAAGAGGAGTTCAGTGACAAACACACGTACAGGGGAATTATATAGTATATATAATAATAATAATAATAATAATAATAATAATAATAATAATGATTTATTTTAGCTGGCAGAGTTAAGGCCATAAGGCCTTCTCTTCCACTCAACCAGCGAATAGTAAAATTATACAAAAATTACGTACATATTACAATTTTAAGATATTAAAATACAGACTAAACAAAATACAATGATGATGGATCTAATACTAGCTAATGCTAACAAAAACATAGAATATAATAAAATTAAAATGATATAAAATAAAGTAAGTAGCTTCCTACATGATTATTAATAGAATGCTCTATATAGTTGTTATGTAGTTAATGTTTTCATTGTGTCGAACTTAAGATATCAGTTAATTTGGATTTAAATAATGATAGCGATTGACAGTCCCTGACATGACTGGGAAGTGAGTTCCATGCTCTAGCCATAGATATTGTGTAAGATTCAGAGTACAGACAGGTCCTGTGTTGTGGTATCAAAAGTAAAGAAGAGTTTTGTGATCTTGTTCCTAAATTGTGATGAGCCGATAAATGTTGAAAACGTGTTGTTAAATAAGTTGGTAAATATGTGTGCAGAATTTGGAATAGTAAGGTATGTGAATGTAAAGTTCTTCTGTCATTTAGGCGTAGCCATGATAAGGCCTGAAATGAAGGAGACACGTGGTCATAACGACGGAGATTGAATATAAATCGAATGCACGCATTATGAGCACGCTGTAGTCTGTCAGATAGATCAGTTGTAAGATTAGTCAGTAATATGTCGCAGTAGTCGAAGTGTGGCATTATAAGAGTCTGTACAAGTATTTGTTTTAATTTTGTAGGAAGGAAGTTTTTAAAACTATTTAGGGAGTGAAGAATTGAGAACACTTTCTTGCAGGTATTATTCACCTGGATTTTCCAGTCTAGGTGTTGGTCCATATAGATACCCAGATTTTTTACTACTGAGCTGTAGGGGATATTTTTGTCATTTAGGAGAATGGTAGGGATATTTTCGTAATTTATAATGCTTTGGATTCGCCGATGTCCTATAATTATGCACTGTGTCTTGTCAGTATTTAGATTAAGTCCATGTTTCTTCGACCATTGGGGAAATTGAGTCTAGGTCACTATTTAATTTGTCTAGTGTGTCATGTACATCGTCAGGATGGGAGTGAATGTAAATTTGCAAATCGTCAGCGTATAGGTGATATCGACAATAGGTAAGTCTAGTGGATATATCGTTAACATAGATAGAGAACAGAAGTGGTCCTAACACTGAGCCTTGTTGGACGCCACCCTTCAGTGATAGCCAGAATGAGGAAAGTTCTGCATTGGATACACATTGCTGGCGACCATGAAGATAGGATCCAAGCCAGTTAACAGCATTGTCCGAAAGATTCAGAGCGCGTAATTTTGCTATTAATATGTCAGTGTCAACAGTGTCGAAAGCTTTGCTGAAGTCCAAGAGTGTAAATATTGTCATGTGGCCACTGTCCATTGCTTCACGCGTATCTTCGGTAACTTTAAGAAGTGCGGTTGCCGTACTATGGCCTGTCCTAAAACCTGATTGGTATGGGTCGAGTATGTTATGAGTGTTAAGGTAATCAGTTAATTGTTCATGAACAATGCGCTCCAAGGCCTTAGATAGGACTGGGAGGATGCTGATTGGTCTAAAGTCGTTTGGTGTATAGGCCTATATATATATATATATATATATATATATATATATATATATATATAAAGAAGATGAGACCGTAGCAGGTCATTTGGCCTAACATGTGTATGATGATGATAGGCCTATATGTATAGTCATATGATTGAAATAACTTTCTATGTTCCACTTTAACAAGTAATAATGTAAATGGCTGATTTCACATTAATAAATTTCTGTGCGTTAATATAGTAATTAATTTTGTCGACATATATTTTGGATATATTACTTTTTGCGAATTTGATCTTGAAATTGACCTATTAACCTCAACATACCAAACTCAATAACCATGAAATACGGGGAAGTTAAAATGAACATATTTTAGGCTTTTATTTTGTAATAGCTCTGTTCATAAGATAACAAACATTATTTCGCTCAGCAACTTGCATATGATTGCTGTGATTTTAAGGCATGAATACAACAGCAGATATTGTCGTTATGTTCTTCCCATAGCTCATAACATAGTATTAGTGGTAGTGGTGCGAAACATGGACTCTTACTTTAAGGGAAGAAAGGAGATTACGAGTATTCGAGAAAAAAATACATAGGAAAATTTTTTGACCAAAGAGAGATGAACAGACAGGTGAATGGAGAATACTACATAACAATGAACTACATGGCCTTTATAGAAAGCCAGATATAATAAGAACAGTTAAGTCTCGTAGACTGCGATGGGCAGGACATATTGCACGTATGGGGAATGAAAGACTTGCATGGAAGCTTCTTGTAGGAAAGCCAGAGGGAAAACGCCCAGTTGGTAGACCAAGAAAGAGGTGGGAGAATAGCATTAACTATGATTTGAGGGAAGTAGATTATATAGGGAATGATTGGAAAGCAATTAGCTCAGGATAGGGATGTATGGAGAGCTTATGTCCGCGCGGCCATGAACCTACGGGTTCGATAGTGCCAGTGAGTAAGTAAGTAAGTAGTGTTAGAGAAACTGGTAACCGGGACGGCTCAGGTTCGACTACCCTCTCGCTTTGCTTGTAGAGATCGGGCAAGTCGCAGTCTCAGAAATCTAATTCTACATTTTCGACCGATTTATTCCTTTTAGGCTAGTATATCGTCAGTCGTTGCTTTGCTTCTAAAACCTCGTAAGTCTAATTTAACAAATTTTTCAAGAGAGCTTAGAAACAATTTGACATTGCTTATTAGTTTGTAATTGTGTTACGAAATAAGAACTGATTTGAGAACAAGAGGACTGGAGGACATGGTGTAGATGGATAGAGACGAGCGGAGACGGAAAATAGAACTTTAGGTACAGAAAATGTGTAAACAGTGAAAATCTGTATATAAATAAAAAGTTGAATGTCTTATTTTGAGTGTAAACAATCAAAATGCGACATTAAAACATAGTTACAAAAATAATAAGTAATATTAAAAAAAATATACTTGTTTGGTTTTTGAAAATTGTATTGAATTAGACTAACAAGGTTTTAGAAGTAAGATGACGATATATTGCAAAGATTGAAAATATTTTTCGATTTTGTTTAAAATCTGGCCTTAGCTATGTTTCGGCGTAAATCATACCTAAAACTCATTTTTATTATTTTCATTAAGTAGCTATTATAAAAGTCCCGCGCCGTAGCCGAGTGGTTAAGACAGGAAGCCTTGGCGCAGAGCTACGTGACTTGCGCTGGTTCGAGTCCCCATGGGGGAAGAAATTTTTCTCATGGAATTTCGGCCAGTGTGGGACCGGTGCCCACCCAGCATCGTGAGGCATTTGGGTAGCTACAATAAATAGCGATTCCAGGTTGAGAAGACCAGCTATAACGGCTGGGGGACTCGACATGCTGACCACATGTCACCCCTACACTGGCGTATCCTCTACCTCTGTGAATAACACATGTGGACGTGAGGCCAGCAGCCGTAAGGTAGGCCAAGGGTCTTCAAGGCCTGACGAACTTGGAGTTATTAACTGTTATAAAATCGCCAAATTTTAATTTAAATATTTTAGTTTATCTTCCGAATGTTAAATGATTACTAATCTGGTTTTATTCTTAGATAAATGAATTCATTAAGTTATTTATACGATTTTTATGAACATGTAACCATAAAAAGAACATGAATTATACGCTGTGACATTTTGGATTACATGATCCTTACAATATTAAAGGTAGACCAAAAATATTACACCAACAAATATACTGTTATAAATATAAACTGTTCCCAAGACTTAAGGCCTGTTTGATAGATATATAGTATATTTGGTTTATTGGTGAGAAAATTGATGAGAAGAATGGAATTAATGCATACAAGTTGAAATTTCCAGACCAATACATCATATCCCTTACCAAAAATAATGTTCTTATTTACAGATACTGTTGTTGCAAAAATCAGTTATTAGTTGACACTTTTACATTGAAAGATTGGTATTTATTGTTATCTAAAATTAAAAAAGGGCATTCTTCTTATGTAATTTTACTTAGCAATGAGTTTTTGAAGTATTTTATCATCATTATTATCATCATGAACATTTTAGGTGTAGGTTAATCTGAACCCGTTTCTAAGTCTCAAGACGCCCTTCACAGATCAACCAGCTTTTAGTGTTCTACTTATAATAAATCTTTTAGTTTGAAACTTTTTTTAGTCGATTTGGTTTCATTCGCTGCAAGTATTCCTGTAATTATTCTGACTAATTTTTAAACTGACCCAAACCCTCTGGCGGCACTATGGCCAGACGCTTGTTCTGGGGGTAAAGGCGGCCGTCACGCAGGGCTGACAACCCGGCTGACATAAAGTGCCGATTGTCTAGAAAAAGTAGGAGCCTTAACCTCCTACTACCCCAATGGCCTCCGGGTCTGTTGTGGGATCACTTTACTTTTATCTCATAGACCGACAATTTTGCTTCTTCATGTTGATAAAATTGCATCTTCCTGTTCGTAATGAGAGGTATCTCCGCAAATTAATTTTTTTGACAAGGATATGAATTCAACAATGTACGATCTTTTGGTACAGCAAAAAATGCCAAAATAAAACAACTTCAAAAATTACAAGAAAAAGTTAGTTCTGTTGCTCTAAAAAAAATATTAAATGTATAATGAATCTGCATTACAGTTAATAATTATTTCTCATACAGTCATCTGTTATTGATTTTTCCCAAGCCTAAATAGATTTAACAGTAAAGATATGCTATGTGTAACTAAACAGCCGGCTTAGAATCACCCGGAAGTAAAATCGGAATACATAACCTCACATTGATAAATATTAAACATTATAATTGTTTTTAGATTCTGATGATGTATTATTCGCTAAATAGTGTCTCCGAATCCAACGCGAGATTGAGTTTTTCATTAGACAAAATAACTCGCTACTTTGTCGCTCGTATTTTTTTTCAGAAGAACACAACCTCTTGTTAGATTATTGTTGACAAGTCTGAATGTCTTCTATATTGTTTATGACCCTTAATGTTGTCACTATACAGTATGTGTTTTTTCATTTTGTCTATCTAGTTAAACTTAACAACGTATGAATATTCTTTTTACGAGAACAACCTCTATAGCTTTATTTCTTTGGAATTCGGTAAACATTAAAGTTTATCTTTGTTTCCTACATCCTTCATATATGAGAAAAAAAAATAAAAATATATAATAATTTTAGCAGGCCTAAAAATTATATTCTAAGTGGACACCAAGTTGAGTTAATTCTGCGACATGTAACATTTATAAGCATCCATTGAAAAAACGATGTCGCAAATCTCCAATGCAATTCAAAGCCATGAATCCGCTATACATTTTATAAACTAATGCATTATACCAAGGGAATATTTATTGATACAGTGATTTGAAAACTTTAATCAGAGCAGTAAATTACACTGAGCAACAAAAAAGAAACTTTTTCTTTGTCTCCGGAAGAAAAATATGTGATTCTGATAGTATGTTTTCTCCTGAATTCAAATATATCGGTTTTTCTCCATCACGCAAGGTGTCTGAGAGACAGGAATTTATGATTTCAAACACTTTAATATTTTCTACATTCGTAACTACACAATATTCGAACATTCGGACTCACCTAGAAAGTAAGAAATGTCGATTTTCTGCTATATTTCGCCTGTGGAGCATCCCTCTTGATGGTCCAACAATAATCGGCCAGCATTTAGGTTCCATTTGCCTTAATATCTCTTTTCCATAGATGAAATCTCCTGATGAAAGTGTTCACCGTGCTCATCGTTCACTGCGCCAAGATAATAAATGGACGAAAAAACATTTATTAAAAAAATAATTATTTAAATTCATTAATTGAAATTGAAATAAAAAACTGTGGGTGATGGAGAAATTCCGAATACATATTTCAAAACGCGATAAAAAGCTGCATTAAGTACAACTGTTGGTACTCATGAGACAAAAATCATGTTGACCCGTGTTATGTGTGCTGTTTACGTTATTCAATTCGGGCGGTGCGGCGTCACAAGCTTCTCTTCGTGAAATATCCATATCGTCCGTTTCAGTAGAGCAGTCGTAAGATGCTGGCTTCCGACGTTCTTTATTATTTATTAAGTCTCCAAGATTTGGAACCCTATTTTACAAATGTATGTTAGGGTTGTTGTTACATAAGATTATAAAATTGAAGATACACATAGTTACAAAATATGAATGAAGCAAAAATAACAAATGAACGAAATAAGAACAAATGAAATTAAAACTACTAATACTATCATTACATAAAACATCAAAAGTGTCGATGTAAATTAATTTAAAAATATAAAGTTCATCACTCAAACTACCTTCGTGAAAGTTTGTTATTGAGTACGTGTGTGTCAATAGAAATAAATTTTATTCTTTAAAGCTTTTCTCGTGTTCCGTTATATAGCATTTAAATTAGTATACCGATCACGTCAAGTCTCCCTTTCTAAAAGATTTGTTGAAATGTTTCTTTCAAGAAACGAAATAGAACAAACCTACTTTTGCGAAGGACCCAGGAGAATACTTTCAGTAACATTTCTGAATAAGCTGTAAAATAAGTTTTGTTATGCCCTACTTTCCCATCTTCATGTGCGGATGAGTTATTCATGCCCTTATCTTTTCGAAAAAAATAGTCAAATCACGTTCTCTTCACACAAAGCACAGTATCTCATTTCAATCACATCTGTCTCTCGAGAAAAATTGTCTAGTTCTTCCTCGAAAGTAATACGACAAATGGTCAAGATTTTATAGATAAATTTACTAACAATAATAATAATAATATTAATAATAATAATAATATAAATAATAATAATAACAGTAATAATAAAAACAGTAATAATAACAACCGGAACAATAATAACAGTGATAATAATAACAGTATTAATAATAACAATGTACGAGGGGAGGGAATTCCGAGAGTCGGGTGGCTGAAACAAGGAAGAATGAGGAATAGTGAGATGTTCGATGTAGAGGAACAGTTAGAGACTTAAATTAATTATTAATATCTTCCACTGCAAAACTTATTTAATAATCTTCAAGATTTACGGAATATATATTTATTTGTTAATCCTTAAATAGGTGAAACACTAATTTTCGTACCAGTTGTTTAAATATATCGAACAGCTTAAAAAGAAACTTTATATTTCCTTAGACAAAAGGCCTATAATATATAATCGTGATACATGTATACTTTTATTATTCCTTTATATTTTAAATTTTTTTACTTAATCTAATTATAGGTTATTTTTGTTGTTGTTATTATTATTATTATTGTTATTATTATTATTATTATTATTATTATTATTTTCTTTCTTACCCTCGTCAACTTTACATTGTGTAGCTTATATCTATTAGTATCATTAATCATAATCATAATCAAACTTACAGACCGAATAATTAAATATACGAACGACTGGAAAGAACATGTTGATAGAAAGCCAGAAGAAAGATTTCCAAAATTGTTGCTAAATTGTAAACCGCACAGAAGGAGAAATGTTGGACGCCCACACAGAAGATGGTCTGAACAATTTTAACAATTCTAGCTTTCATGAAACCCAGCTAACAGGCTTAATCCCTGGATGATGATGATCCGATTGAGGGTCTTTCCACTTTTCAGCGGTTGCCCTTTTACCAGCCGGCTGCTGCCCTTCACATCCACATGTGTCAATCACAGAGGTAGATGATCAACAGCCAGTGTAGGGGTGACATGTGGTTAGCATGTCGAGTCCCCCAGCCGTTATAGCTGGTTCCTCAACCTGGAGCCGCTACTTATTGTAGCTACCCAATTGCCTCACGATGCTGGGTGGGCACCGGTCCCATACTGGCCGAAATACCATGAGAAAATTTCTTCCCCCATGGAGACTCGAACCAGCGCAAGTCCCGTAGCTCTGCGCCAAGGCTTCCTACCTTAACCGCTCGGCTACGGCGCGGGATGATGATGATGATCATAATTCTTATTGTATGTATAATTTAACCCTGGTGAAGTGGTAGAGAAGACGTTACGGTCTTAACACCATCAGGTAAAATAGATAAATAAATAAAGTAAAAAACGAATACATAAAAATTAAAATTAAAAAATTGGATACACTCGTCAGTTTCCTATCTAAATGTTAGATTTTTCGAACAGTCTGTTTAAGCTAAGAAAGTCTTAACAATAGAAAGTGAATTTTATTTGCAGTAAAAGAAGCATTTAATACGGGGATATAAAATGCACTCTAACATTTCCGTTTCCTTACAAATGCAGATGTTTTGAAGATGCTGAGGTGATAAAATGTAACTGCTTCCAGCACTTTGTGACTTCGCAGGCGTCAGTACAAGGGAACACGAATCTTATTTATTTTGGTAATGTTCTATCACACATCCTGGGACAGATGTTTTGTGGGACAGTAAAATTCTGTTTGGGTTTACCTCAACTTTTTGTGCTGCTGTTAGTATTAATAGCTTCAGCTACTTGGAATTAGGTCTAGAAGTATTCACGTACAAACTGGGTTACAACATATCAGAAACCCATTATTACATGCGTAGCGCTAGCTCAGATGGTCTAGTGGGTCCATGTTCGATATCCTGCAGATTCTTAATCTTAATTCAGCAGAACCCCCCCCCCCCAGAATAAAGTTGTGTGGAACAAAATGTAAATTTTGGCATTTAACCATTCCGAATGTTCTGATTTTACTAAATTTGTATAATAACGGTCTAGTTTATTTTAAGGGCTAAGCGTATATCGAGTGTCGTTGCAAAACATAACAAATTACGTCTGCTAGAGCAATGTTTACATTTTCGCTTCAGGTAAACCTTCACTCCTAATCATCGACTTTGCTTGTTAACGAAATAGACGCATACACTACTGAGTAACACTAAGGAATTATGACTGGATGTAAATATTAATAAAACTAAATATGTGGTCACAAGTAGAAATACATTATATAATGGAAATGGACAGCTAATGACAAATGAGGGAAATTTTGAGGAAGTGGCTGAATTCAAATACCTAAGAACAATAATCACAAATAGGAATGAGATGCACAAAGAAATTAAACATAGGCTCAATTCTGGAAATGCGTGCTATTATGCATTACAGAGACTTTTGATGTCCCAACTCTTTTCAAAAAACTTTAAACTAAAAATATATAAAACTATTATTCTACCAGTTATATTATATGGATGTGAAACATGGACTCTTACTTTAAGGGAGGAAAGGAGATTACGAGTATTTGAGAATAAAGTACTTAGGAAAATTTTTGGACCAAAGAGAGATGAACAGATAGGTGAATGGAGAAGACTACATAACAATGAACTACTTGGTCTTTATAGAAAGCCAGATATAATAAGAACAGTTAAGTCTCGTAGACTGCGATGGGCAGGAAATTTGGCACTAATGGGGAATGAAAAAAGTGCATGGAAGCTTCTTATATGAAAACCAGAGGAAAAACGCCCAGTTGGTAGACCAAAAATGAGGTGGGAGAATAACATTGACTACGACTTGAGGGAAATAGATTATACATGAAATGACTGGAAAAAAATAGCTCAGGATAGGGATGTATGGAGAGCGTATGTCCGCGCGGCCATGAACGTCCGGGTTCGGTAGTGCCAGTGAGTAAGTAAGTAACGAACTAGACCTTACATTTCTAAATTGATTTCCTTATGCCGAGTTTAGTTCCGATCAAAATCGAAGAAAAAATCGCGTTAAAATACAGAAACATACACACAAACACACACACACACACTCACACACACACACACACACACACACACACACACACACATACACACAGTACTTTTTTTCGGAATTTATCGACAATACAGTAGTGATTTTCCATCACCCTAAAAAAATTGGCCTTCTCCAGTTTTGGTCCTCAACATCCTCATCTGTAAGACCCAGTTCACTCATACTATTTCTCACACTTCATCCAACCTTCTTTAGTCTTTCCTTTCTACTTTTTACCTTCTATTTTCCACTCCAATATCTTCTTAGGGATTCTATCAGATATCATCCTTCCTTTTGAGATGTCTATACCACCTTGACCTTCTCTGTTCAATCTTCTGTAATACATTTATTTCAACTTTCTCAATTATCCGAATTTCAGCGTTTCTATTTTTTTTTAATCAGAACTTCAGCGATGACCTTCTCCAGTAATCCATCTCTGTTGCTAATAACTTGTTAGCTTGACACCTTTTAATTGTCCATGTCTCTGATCCTTATTACATAATATATTCTAAAATGGTCTTATAGGTATACTTCTTTGTAGGTTATCTCTGTGTGTACGTGTGTGTAATTTTTTTCATGGCAATTTTTAGTGTCTACCTAGTAACTTGGATCGATGAATATTTTTATTTATTTTTAATATTTTCATGTAAACAACCCGAATAACTAGGTTCATTTCATCAGAATTCGCTAAAATGCGAAGATGACAGTAACCTTTTATGGAATAAGTGGTAGATCATTAAAATATATAAAACAATACTGAAACCAATAGTTGATTTTGGAAGCGAAACATGGACATTATAAGAAAAAGTGAAGTTCATATTAAATGCATAGGAAAGAAAAATACTAAGGAAGATATATGGAGCAGTACAGGAAGAAGATACATGGATAATTAGAACGAACCAGGAATTGAAATAATTTTATAGGGATTTTAAGCTATGGGACCCGAGTCTGAAGATTTTTAGGCTCTTAAAAGATCCTTAAGCCTTAATAAAAAGGCCCCTAAGCAAATTTGTCGATCTCAAACATCCTAGTAATACCTTAGTTGTCTGCTAGATGTCTCATTGAGTCGGTGTGTTGACCACATGACACTCATGACATCTATGGATAAATAAGGTAACTAAATTAATTTGGTGTATTTTTTTATTATTCTTCGTCACAGTTTAGGCTTTTTTGCTAGTCTGTTCCGGTTCCAAATTGCTGCTGTTTCCATCTTTTCTTTGGTCTTCTCAATCTTCTTCTTCCTCTTGGTGAATAGTTGTATGCTGCCGAATTTGGTCTGTTATCTCATAACAAAGAAGAGACTATGGCCCAATACTGGGCTATGCCATTATAGATAGAGAGATATAGGGATTCAGATCTTATAGGAGATGTTAGAAGAAAGGGACTGGACATAGTAGGACATGTATTGCGGATTAGCAGAAAAGGGGCGCAAAAGGGATTTTGGAGGAGAAACCAGAAGGAAGAAGAAAAGTTGGAATACAGAAACTAAGAAGGTTGGATAAGGTTGAGGAAGACTTAAGACAACTGAAGGTTAAATATGGAGACAGAAAACTAGGAATAGAGAAGAATGAGTAGATGTTATGAAGGAGGCCAAGGATCTTACAGGACCGTAGAGCCAAAGCAAAAAGAAGACGGTAGACAGAGATTATTTCAGTTTAAGTTAGATTTACTTTAAATGGACAATTTATTTTGTAAATATTACAAGACATTATGAGGAATGTGCGCAGAAGCTGGTAGCGTCTCGAGGAAGTGGAATTAATTACAATTTCATCTGTCGAGTACACACAGGGAGTTGCTTCCATTAACCCTTGACATTACCTTTTATATTTCCGCACATAAAAAGCGGATTTTATAAGCAGTCAACTTCTCCTTCCTATTTCATCTTCAGTACAGGCACTTTCTAATTACAACGTATGTTTTCATACGCAACATTGTGATATTCAAGTGTTTTATAAAATACAAAGTGATGTTCATTTCAACTGTTATATTAAGAGGAATCAGTTTTTTTTTTTTAGATTTTTTTTTAGATTTTTTTTTTAGATTTATTTATTTAGCACAGATTAAAATTAACTCCTAATAAAAAAAATTATATCTCTGATTCTACTTACCTGATATTATTACAATTTTGTATTAATTATGGGTTTATTTCTCTTTTATATATATCCATAGTAATTCTGCCCGAAGGCAGGTCCTTCACTGCAATCATAGCATTTTCATGCTATGCTTGCAGCTTTACTAGGGAATTGTGTAGGTGTGGTAGCTTCCCGTTGCTTTCCACACCGGTGAAGGATGATGATGATGATAATGATGATAATGATAATGGTAAGGATGATAATGATAAGGATGATGGCCATATGATTTCGGGGACCGTTTGGGCCTTAAAGTTTTCCTGACATTTGTCTTACAGGTGAGGAAAAACCCCGATAAAAACCTCACCATATATATATATATATATATGTGTGTGTGTGTGTGTGTGTGTGTGTGTGTGTGTGTGTGTGTGTGTGTGTGTGTGTCCACCGCTGTGGTCTCGAGGTAGCGTGCTGCCTTGTCACGCAGCGGGCCCGGGTTCGATCCCCGGTCGGGGCAGTTTTTTCTGGGTGAGGTTTTTCTCGGGGCTTTTCCTACCTGTAAGACAAATGTCAGGAAAACTTTAAGGCCCAAACGGTCCCCAAAAATCATACGGCCATCATCATCCTTATCATTATCATCATCATCCTTCGCCGGTGTGGAAAGCAACGGGAAGCTACCACACCTACAATTCCCTAGTAAAGCTGCAAAGCATTAGCATGAAAATGCTATGATTGCGGTGAAAGGCCTGCCCTCGGGCAGAATTACTATATATATATATATATAGACTGCGATGGGCAGGACATGTGGCACGAATGGGGAATGAAAGACGTGCATGGAAGCTTCTTGTAGGAAAACCAGAGGGAAAACACCCAATTGGTAGACCAAGAATATGGTGGGAGAATAATATAACTATGATTTGAAGGAAGTACAGGGGATGATTGGAAAACATTAGCTCAGGATAGGGATATATATGGAAAACTTATGTCCGCGCTGCTATGAACCCACGGGTTTGATAGTGTCAGTGAGTTTTGTTATATATAAGACTCGTCGACTGCGATGGGCAGGACATGTGGCACGTATGGGGATGAAAGAGGTACATGGAACCTTCTTGTAGGAAAACCAGAGGGAAAACGCCCAATTGGTAGACCAAAAATGCTGTGAGAATAACATTATCCATGATTTGAGGGAAGTTGATGATACAGAGGATGATTGGAAAACATTAGCTCAGGATAGCAATATGTGGAAAGTCTTATATCCGCGCGGCCATGAACTTACGGGTTCGAGAGAGCCAGTGAGTTATATATATATATATATATATATATATATATATATGATATATGTATATTTCCAATGTCACCAGGTTGTCTTTTATGATATTTTTGGCTTCCTCCCCTGGTATTGGCGGAATTGTTAGATTGGGGCACCTGAAGGCGGAGTTATTTTACTCCAATGAAATCATAGGTGACAAATGATAATGAAGCGCGAGGAGAGTCCTTAACCTAAGCTTAACCTAAATTCCAGACACGGGCAACCACAGGAATAATTCACATTTAAGTAAAAACTCCTATGTTCTGAGCTAGACTCGAACTCGGGACTTCAGGAACTGCAGTCAGAAATTCTGACCACTAGCCCATGAGGCTGATATATATGTCGGCCGGGGTGGATTAGTGGTTATGCTCCTTGCATATGGTCTCCAGTGTCGCGGATTCAAACTCGGCCGGGATCGATTAATTTTTTTTAAAGATGGAAAATCCAAGGAACAAGTCCTCCAGGAGGAACATTAAGCCGCGGGTTCAGAGTCTGAATATTTTCAGACTCGTGAAAGAAACTTAAGCCTGAATAAAGTTATCTCGTAGCAAAATATATCATCCTAGTAATATCTTGGTTTCTTACTAGATGTGTCATTTGGTCGGTATGTTAGCAACCTACCATCCATGACATCTGTTGGGGAATAAGCGTAACTAAATTAACTTAACTCCTAACAATGGAGAGGCTAAGACCCAATGGTCATTTTGTGTGTATATATATATATAAGTATATATATATATATATATATATATACATATATATATGACATAACAAAAAATAAACGCCTGAACGGGATTTGAGCCCGGAACTCTGGGTCGGTACCCCAGCGTGTTATCCATTAAGGGGGCACGCCGTAGCGTAGTGGTTAAGGCACTGAGCTACAAGCCGGAGGGTCGAGGGTTGAAGTCCCGTTGGGGTCAGGATTTTTAAACTGACTCAAACCTTCTGGCGGCACTATGGCCCTGGGGTCGACTCAGCCTCTAACTGAAATGAGTACCAGACGCTTGTTCTGGGGTAAAGGCGGCCGTCACGCAGGGCTGGCATAAAGTGCCGATTGTCTAGAAAAAGTGGGAGCCGTAACCTCCTACTACCCCAAGGGTCTCCAGGCCTCCAGGCCTGTTGTGGGATCACTTTACTTTACTTTGGATACTTTTCTTAGTATACCAGGAGCATTTTTTAAAAATCAACACATGAATTTGAATAATTTTTCATGAGAAGGCAAACAAATCTATTATGTCCTATACTTACTTACTCACTGGCATTATCGAACCCGTAGGTTCATGGCCGCACGGACATAAGCTCTCCATACATCCCTATCCTGAGCTAATGCTTTCCAATCATTCCCTGTATAATCTACTTCCCTCAAATCATAGTTAACGTTATTCTCCCACCTCATTCTTGGTCTACCAACTGGGCGTTTTCCCTCTGGCTTTCCTACAAGAAGCTTCCATGCAAGTCTCCCATTCCCCATACGTGCAACATGTCCTGCCCATCGCAGTCTACGAGACTTAACTGTTCCTATTATATCTGGCTTCCTATAAAGACCATGTAGTTCATTGTTATGTAGTCTTCTCCATTCACCTGTCTGTTCATCTATCTTTGGTCAAAAATTTTCCTAAGTACTTTATTCTCAAATACTTGTAGTCTCCTTTCCTCTCTTAAAGTAAGAGTCCATGTTTCGCACCCATATAATATAACTGGTAGAATAATAGTTTTATAAATTTTCAGTTTAACGTTTTTTGAAAGGAGTTGGGACATCAAGAGTCTCTGCAATGCATAATAGCACACATTTCCAGAATTGAGCCTATGTTTAATTTCTTTGTGCATCTCATTCCTATTTGTGATCATTGTTCCTAGCTATTTGAATTCAGCCACTTCCTCAAAATTTCCCTCATTTGTCATTAGCTGTCCATTTCCATTATATAATGAATTTCTACGTGTGACCATATATTTAGTTTTATTGATATTTACTTCCAGTCCTATTTTCTTAGTACTACTCAATAGTGTGTGTGTGTGTTGTTCTTTAGTATCTCCTCGCTATCGGCCAACAATACTACATCATCAGCATAAACTAACAGCTTATTTATACCATTGAGTTGTAATCCTTCCTCATTCTCTAAAGACTTAATGGCTTATGTCCTATAATTTTAGTTTTATGTCTTTGGTGTAAACATCTACAGTAATTCACACACCGATTTCAATGGGATATGTTCATATGTGTTAAAATAATTAGACATCAGAGAGAATAATCAATTATAATCAAATTTTTTAATCAGTTAAAAAAACAATCTCTTCATATAATGAAGCTCCTCTAGTAGTAGGACTTTATTAGACAAAAAGCAAGTTATTTACAATATTATTTACAAATGTGGGTCGCACGGGCAGTAAGCCGTACGTGCTGTTGACAGTCCGTTACAATAAAGTAATAATTGGTAATAGTATAAAGAAAAACAAAAAAAAAACAATAACACAATTACATAAAGAAAACACAATATTACAATTACATGATAATAGAATAGCATTAAACATTAATTAAGTTATATATAATTATTAAGAATTGATGGTATTGCATTTTGACCTTGGTCGAAAGAGTGATGATCTTTCACCGTAAAAATAGAACCGTCAAGAAATGCGGACATGGGTTCATCTGGGGTAAAATTTTCCGGAGGTCAAATAGTCCCCCATTCGGTTCTCCGGGCGGGGACTACTTCAGGGAACCCATGCCAAAGGCTCAAACACAGGGACATGTTCCTAGGAACATGGAATGTTAGGACTTTATACAATAGCGGGGCACTAGAGATATTAACGCGGGAATTGGATAAATCGCCCTTGGATATAGTCGCTTTACAGGAAGTTAGGTGGCCAGGAGAAGGTAGTCAGGAATCAGGAAGCTTTGCATTATACTACGGGGGTGCAGAAAGACCTGCATTTGGAACGGGTTTTTTAGTCAGAAGGAGGATCCTATCCTCTATCCGAGATAGTAGACCAAGAATGAGGTGGGAGAATAACATTAACTATGATTTGAGGGAAGTAGATTATATACGGAATGACTGGAAAGCATTAGCTCAGGATAGGGATGTATGGAGAGCTTATGTCCGTGCGGCCATGAACCTACGGGTTCGATAGTGCCAGTGAGTAAGTGAGTAAGTATATTTATTCATGAATGAGTGCTGTTCTTATTTTCCGCGTTTTGTCCAGAAATTTACCCAAGTTTATCCAATTTTCTGGATTTACCATTAACTCGTAGCATGCCAATCTTTCCCGATTTGAATTTAGAAATATTTCCGGTAATAACTGACGTCTCCAATATTTTAAATCATCACATTTTCCTATTATATGCATCTCGTCTTCAGAGTTCCCGCACATTGTTGGACGTATTCGCATATCGTGATTGTTGCTAATTTTTTAGAAATTTCCATGCTCCTAGCCTAAACCAAGCAAGCCCTGATCTCTCTTTAAATCCGAAGATATGGTAAAATGTATATACCCCACACGTCTCTCATGGAGAGAGGAATGCTCTCCCCTGCGGGGAACCCCACTCCTAATGGTCCGATTTTCTGAATTATTTGCTATATGCAGGCTTTGGCTGCGATAGAGAAAAACAAAAATTGTGGCCTCTAAGAGTTTTAAAACACATTCACCTCTCTTCCTCTCCCTCTGTGTCACTCTCACTCACACATACACCCACATATGCATGCACATACATATAAATATATTTATTTAATGTCACTTTGTCCACCGCTGTGATATCGAGGTGCCTTGTCACGCAGCGGGCTCGGGTTCCATTCCCGGTCGGGACAGGCTCCTCGATGAGGTTTTTTCGGGGTCTTTCCTCACCTGTAAAACAAACTCAGGAAGTCTAGGGCCCAACGGTCCCCGAAAATCATCGGGCATTATCATTATCATCCTTATCATTTCACGAGTGTGGAAAGCAACGGGAAGCCACCACACTTTTAATTCCTAGTAAAGCAGCACAGCATAGCATGAAAATGCTATGATTACAGTGAAAGACCTGCCCTAGGACAGAACACTACAGAAGAGGGAATGCCATGTTAATATTCGGTGTATAAATAGGATTGCCGAAGAATTATTGTTTTTTTTTCAGGAGACAAATTCGATAGCTACGTTCCTTCGTAAATCACTAATAAGCAAAAGTAATTTTCAAAATAAACTTGCTAATACCCGGTGTGCACTGCTATGCCTGAATAAATGAAAATTAAAGTGCTTTTATGTTTTGTTGAGTAAGTAAAATGAAAAATAATTATAAATGTATATCGTAATTATTTTAAGATTCCCCGTACTGATTACCCGGTGTTGCCCGGGAATCTACTTATCTCGATCTTCTTGACATAAATGAGCTAAAAGATAAAATTCGTTATTGTGAGTTATCCGTAAAAGAATTATCCGCCATGTGCTGCTATGCTTGCACAGGAATCTACGTACTTGTCTCGATCTTCTTGGCATCAACGAAAGACAAAAAATGGTTATTGTGTTATCCGTAAGAGATAAACATATGCTGTCGCGGACTTTTTTATAGAGCTTTTCGAGATATTGAATTCTGTGTACAAATAATGTTGTGTATTTGTTATGTTTGAGGCAGCGTAAACCATTTAAGAGTTCAAAGAGCTACTTTTTTCACGTTTTCCACTACAAAGGGCTATTTTTAAGGGTGTAGAAATTGAGTATCACCATTCTCTTATGGCCTAGGTCTATGTTCATTCTGGGAATCTCCTGAACATTTTGCAAAAAGCCCCGTCACAATCGGATCAGCGGTATGGCCGCGCATCAAGTACGAACAAACAAACCAACAAACAAACATTGATTTTTATATATTAGATATAACTAACTAACTCACTGGTTTTATCGAATCCATTGGTTCATGGTCGCGCGGACATAAGCTCTCCATACATCCTAACCTGAGCTCATGTTTTCCAATCATTCCCTGTATAATCTACTTCCCTCAAATCATAGTTAATGTTAATCTCCCACCTCATTCTTGATCTACCAACTGTGCGTTTTCCCTCTGGTTTTCCTACAAGAAGCTTCCTTGCGCGTCTTTCATACCCATTCGTGCCACATGTCCTGCCCATCGCAGTCTACGAGACTTAACTATTCTTATTATATCTGACTTCCTATAAAGACCATGTAGTTCACTGTTATATAGTGAACTACATGGTCTTTATATGAAGTCAGTTATAATATGCGAAAAGGAATTTTTAAAATAAATATACTGGTGGTTTTAAGGTATTGTAGGTAAAGAATTGTGAAGAACATATTTTCCTAACAAATCTTGATTATCATAAAAGCTATTATCGTGACTTTGTTGGTACGTGTAAGTGACGCAACTTGCACAAGTGCTGACTGCCATTAAGCTGTCAGGTTTCAACATGCCATTGATCGGCATGAGTTGCTCCAAGATCACTCTGACAAGTGCATCTGACAGACTTGTGACGCATATCAAGAGAGTTGTTTTATGTGACTCATTCTTTTTCATCGATACCACATGGCTAACGGGGTTACATGAATAAATCTAGTTATATATCTTCTTTAACAACCCTCTTTAACATAACAAGTTATTTGCGTCGCAATTCAACTCTGGGTGTGAAAGGACCGACAGATTTTGTTCAGAGGCCCTTTGTTTCAAGCTTGATATTCTTTTACATATTGTTAATCTACGACATGGTACCCGTGGCTTTACATCCCTTCCGAAGGAAGCCATGCGCACGATTTCTATGTACTTAAGAATCCATCAACCTCGAATTTGAAACTCTGAACCATTAGTATGTAACCATTTGTCCACCGGCAATGATGATAAATTTAATAATAATGATAATAATAATAATAATAATAATATATTTTATTTATATACAGATTTTTAATGTTTACACACATTTCTGTGCCTAAAGTTTTATTTTCTTTCTCCATTCGTCTATATCCATCCACTCCATGGTCACCAGTCCTCTTGTTCATTCCAGTTCTTATTTCTTGCATCCACGAGTTTCGAGGTCTTCCTTTCGTTCTTCTTCAAGGTGATCACCATTACAATGTTTTCCTGGATAACCTTTCTTCTTGCATTCGTCATACAGGCCCATACCAATTTAATTGCTTATATCTTATTATAATGTACTATTGAATATACAATATTCATTTTTTCTCGTATGAGAGTATTTTTTCTTTTTTTAATTTTGAACATCTTGCTGCTCTCCTCAATAAAGCAATTTCCATAATAATAATAATAATAATAATAATAATAATAATAATAATAATAATAATAATATTCATCATCATCATCGTCCTTTCAAGTATTAGGCCCAGTGGCCCGTACGGTCTCCCGCCATCTCCGAAAAGGTCGACCCACAGATCTTCTGCTTCGAGGAATGTAGTGAAGAATTTGTTTTGGTATTCTGTGACGATCCATGCGCTGAATATGGGCTAGCCAATTGTTTCTATATTCTTGGAGGTATTCAGATATAGGTACGATGTTTAACTCTCTGGCTATTGTTGAATTTCTTTGGTGGTCTAGAAGGCTATAACCTGCAGTTCGTCGCAGAAATTTCATCTCCGTGGCTGTAATATGACGATCATCCTGAGTTCTGATGGTCCAAGCTTCACTGCCATAACAGATTATGGGTCTAGCGAGAATTTTATAGATTTTCATTCTTGTGTGTCTCTGCACTTTTGATGGTTTAAAAACTTGGTTGATAATTCTTAAAGCTTTATTATAGTTTTGTATTTTAAAGGATATATCACATTCCTCATTATAAGTTAGATTATATCCTAAGTATTTAAATGAATTAACTTGCTCTAATATTGAATTCTGAATACAAATTTTACTTCTTACTGGGAATTTCCCTTGAAAGGCCATAACTTTAGATTTTGTTGTTGATATTTCCATGATAAATCGTTGGGCTATTATATTAAGATGATGAGTGGAATATTGTAATTCATCTTCATTATTGCCGAAAAGCGAGCCTGATCATCTGCATATAATAGTGTGTCTAAAATTGTGTGTCTTGAGAGAGGAATATTATCATGAACTGTCAATCACCAGTGTCTGATGATAGCATTAATGTATACATTAAATAGAAGTGGTGATAGAGGGCATCCTTGTCTGACTCCGCAATTTATATGTTTCCAATCTGACAATTCTGTTCCTATTTGTACTGCTATGATGTTATTTTTATACAGATTAAAAATTGTTTGGATCAGTTGATTTGGTGTTCCATCATCAGTTAAGATATCTATAAGTTTTTGTCTGTCAACTCGATCAAATGCTTTGATAAAATCTATAAACGCTATATGTAGTTATTTATTGAATTCTTTGTGCTTTTCAATAAGAAGTTTTAAGGTGAAATAACCATCGGCACAGGATCTTCCCTTACGAAAACCATTTTGTTCTTCCCCTAATAAGTTTTCATAGTGTTTTTGTAATTTAGAAGCTAGAATTTTTGTAAAAACTTTATATCCACTGCCTCGATAATTATTAAAATCTTTGAGGTTACCTTTTTTAAAAATTGGTATGATAATGGTTTTCTGCCAAGATGAAGGTAGGTCTTCTCTTAAGATTATTTTGTTTAGTAAATGCAGAAATTTTTGTTTAAGAGTTTTATCAGAATATTTAAACAATTCTATATGAAGTCCATCCTCACCAGGTGCTTTATTATTTTTACAGGACTCTAAAGCTGTGTCAAGTTCTGCTTCAGTGATATATAGAAATTCATCGTTCTGAGATATGGGTAAATCAAAATTAGTCTGGGAGATGGATCATAAATTTTGAACATATGTAACCCAAGTGGTTTTATCAATCAAATTTAATTTTACACTCTCTTTACACTCTTGGTTAAGATTATTTAAAACTTTGTAAGTTTTTGGGTTAAGTTTGGTGAGATATCTCTCTAGATTAGAGACGAAAGTGTCCCAATTTTCTCTGTGTCTTCTTCTGATTTCTCGTTTTGCAATAGCTCTTTTATAATAATAATAATAATAATAATAATAATAATAATAATAATAATAATAATAATAATAATAATAATAATAATAATAATAATAATAATAATAATAATAATAAACAATCGATACTAGCAAAATTCATGGTAAGTTTCCGTTGAGGTATTAGTTCACAGTAATATAATGTACGGTTAAAAACTATAAAATAGTTACCTTGTAGGTCCGTCTCCTTAACTTAAGTTATTTTAAACTCTGTAGGCCTTTCGGGACTAGTCCCATCATCAGCAGAATGCATTAGGTCCGTTCTTGTTGACCCTTGTTGAAGCACTGACTTGGTTGTGAGAATTTTGTACAGAGGATTGTGTGGACTGGGAGTGTATTCATTGAGAATCAGGTTGTTGTTGATTTCTCTTAGGATTGCGATTTCCTCCAGTGGAGAAAACATTCCAACGAGAATAAATATACTGGATGAAATCGCAATCCTAAGAGAAATCAACAACAAACTGATTCTCAATGAATCCTCTGTACAAAATTCTCACAACCAAGTCAGTGCTTCAACAAGGGTCAACAAGAACGGACCTAATGCATTCTGCTGATGATGGGACTAGTCCCGAAAGGCCTACAGAGTTTGAAATAACTTAAGTTGAGGAGACGGACCTACAAGCTAACTATTTTATAGTTTTTAACCGTACTTTATATTACAATAATAACATTAACAATATCAATAACAATAATTTTCATCATCGTCGTCTACAGCATAGTTCAGGTATGTTGGCCTGTTTCGACCCCAAAGTTTATATATATTTTTTATTTTTATTTATTTTATTTTATATATTTTATTTTGTTTTTGTTGAGACAGTGACTTAGCGCCGTCCGGTGTACCGCATTGAAACCCACTGGGTTACCTGGCCGCTAATTTCTTGTTGGCTATCTAGTTGGGGTTCTGGATATATTCAACCTAGCCTTATGGTGACAAGTGTTTCGCCTGCAGATCCAGATTGGAATAAATGGAGGATGTTTTTACCTTAAAAGAGGGCGTCGGAAACTGCACCGCCGCGCGCCGGCAAGCAGAGATTCCGAAAGCCGAACGATGCAGAATGAGCCACACTCTCTGATGCCTAATTATTTTAACAAATATCAACAATATCCTATTGGAATCGGGTGTAAATGTACTGTAGATTTTTACACCAAAGAAATAAAACTAAAATTATAGGATATATATAATACATACATTTTTTTACCTTCTCATGAAAAAAGAACTTAAACATAGGCTCAATTCTGGAAATGCGTGCTATTATGCATTACAGTGACTCTTGACTTCCCAACTCCTTTAAAAAAAACGTTAAACTGAAAATAAATAAAAGTATTATTCTACCAGTTATATTATATGGATGCGAAACATGGACTCTTACTTTAAGGGAGGAAAGGAGATTACGAGTATTTGAGAATAAAGTTCTTAGGAAAATGTTTGGACCAAAGAGAGATGAACACACAGGTGAATGGAGAAGACTGCATAACAGTGAATTGCGTGGTCTTTATAGGAAGTCAGATATAATGAGAACAGTTAAGTCTCGTAGACTGCTGTGGGCAGGACCATGTAGTACGAATGGGAGGTGGGGGAATGAAAGAGATGCATGAAATTTTCTTGTAAGAAAACCAGAGGGAAATCGCCCAGTTGGTAGACCAAGGATGAGGTGGGAGAATAATATTAACTACGATTTGAGGGAACTAGATTATACAGGGAATGTTTGGAAAGCATTTAGCTCAGGATAAGATGTATGGAGAGCTTATATCCGCGCGGCTACGAACTTGTGGGTTCGATAGTGCCAGTGAGTTAGTTAGTTAAAAAATAAAATATGTTACTTAAATGATCCCTAGTGGAAACTATCAGAATAAAACAATTAAGATATCTTGAACATGTGACAATGTGTCAAATAGAAAAATTGAGGACATTGCAAACAAATCATACAAATTTAATTGTATGTGTGGTACCATGGATCGAAGTCTCAACGGAGCTAGAAAGGAGACACTTTTAAAATGTTAAAAAATAATGGGGGTTCCAACGCAACATATGGATCAGAACTCTGAATCTTAACGAAAAACCTGGAACGAAGAATAAAATCTTCAAAAATTAAGTGTTTGAGTAGTGTGGCTGTATATACAATAGCAGATTGAAAACGAAATGAAGATATGAGAATAGTAATAAATATAGTCAAACTATTAGATAGGATTTCACAATACAGAGACGAATGAATGAATCACATCATAATAATGGATAACAACAGGATCCAGGAACAGAATCTTCACTGCAGACCACTAGGACGAAGAAATGTAGGAAGACCCAGTAAATTTTTAACATGAGATCGGAACAAACCTTACGGTTTAATCCTTGATCCTGTTGATGATGAAAACTGCTCATTTATGAACTGTATCGACAAGAAGAATGAAGAAGAGAGATACCAATACTAATATGAACACAAGGAACCTGGACAGTGAAAAAAGAGGCTGGAGTAAGGAAAATAAAAAAATATTGGAGTTTGGCTATATAATCTTAAAATGGACACAGGAAAATATCAAAATCACTAAACAACCTGAGAATAAATAAATAATAGTTTTAAAAAACTAAAACAACACGCTTTATTAGAAAACCGAACTAAAAATTAAAAATAATTTTAATTTCCAACACGCTTGGGATAAAATTAAAGAGCTCAACAAAAAAATAATTTCCAACACATCTAGAATAAAACTAGAGTTATCTACAAAAAAAAATAATTTTTCCATCAAAAGCGTTGGGTGCTTTTTATAGTTTTTACGTTTTCTTCTTAGAGACTTTACTTTTACCAATATCTGTTTATTATCAAATATATTAATTGATATGGAGCCCTCCACGCTTTTGATGGTAAAATTATTATTTGTAGATAACTTTAGTTTCATTCTAGATATGTTGGAGATGATTTTTTTTTGTTGACCACTTTAATTTTATCCCAAACGTGTTGGAAATTAAATTTATTTTTCATTTTTAGTTCGGTTTTCTAATAAAGCGTTTGTTTTGGGTTTTTAAACTTTTTTTTTATTTTTTAGTTTTAGTATTTGACAGAATAAGATAAAAATGTAAATATATTTAAGTTCAATACTATTGTAGTATGAGCTAAAAGTAATACTCTACTAAAAAAATCCTCCGGACCGGATTTGATCCTGCGACCTATGGATTACTGAAATTATATACCACTACAGTCCACCGCTCTACCAACTGAGCTCTTACAACAAGTGAGTAAGAAGTTGATAAGTCCGCAAACTATTATACCGGTTTTTATTATTTTGATTTTCTGCAGATTGTGGCCAGGATTTTAGAAACATTTATGAAATTATTGTATTGTTTTTGGTCCTTTACAAGTATACAAAGTTTCAAGTCGATCCAATGATTTTAAGTGGGTGAAAATCGTGTTGAAAGATTCCGTTCCATAATTACACAAACACTTTTTTTTATTTTCTGATGATTCTGGCCAGAATTTTGGAAAACATTTATGAAATGATTGTATTTTCATTGGTTCTTTACAAGTATATAAACTTTCAAGTCGATCCAATGATTTTAAGTGGGTGAAAATCGTGTTGGAAGATTCCGTTACATAATTACACAGAACTTTTTTGATTTTCTGATGATTCTGGCCAGGATTTTAGAAACAAATTATGAATTATTGTATTGTTATTGGTCCTTTACAAGTATACAAAGTTTGAAGTCGATCCAATGATTTTAAGTGGGTAAAAATCGCGTTGAATAATTCTGTTACATAGATAGATACAGGTCAAGAAGCTAATATGAGTATCCATCCATAGTAATTCTGCCCGAAGGCAGGTCCTTCACTGCAATCATAGCATTTTCATGCTATGCTTGCAGCTTTACTAGGGAATTGTGTAGGTGTGGTTGCTTCCCGTTGCTTTCCACACCGGTGAAGGATGATGGTGATGATGATGATGGCCATATGATTTCGGGGACCGTTTGGACCTTAAAGTTTTCCTGACATTTGTCTTACAGGTGAGGAAAAACCCCGATAAAAACCTCACCCAGAAAAACTGCCCCGACCGGGGATCGAACCCGGGCCCGCTGCGTGACAAGGCAGAACGCTACCTCGAGACCACAGCGGTGGACAATACGAGTATAAAGCATGTAAAATAAAACTATATTATCTAATCGTTTACGGAAATTGTTAGATTTTGCTTTATAAGTTAGTTGTAGCTTATATGTATGTTCAATGGATAAAAGCGACTTGTGAAATATGTGAAACGGTCTTTCAATTTCAAAGCGTCTTCCAGACACCTTTGCTAAAAGGTGTCAAAATATAATTATCGTTAATTAAATTCCTATAACAAAGTTAGTAGACATGCCAAATAGGTCTCTCACTAAAGTACCAACATAAGCTCTCGCAACATTGACATACAGAATTTAATTAACAGTAAAAATAACAATAATTTATTTTTTCCTTTTCTTCTTTTTTTTTTCTTTAAGCTTGCAGCTTATTTTATCCATTAATTTATTCTTATGCCGTTATATGGCCTTCCATCGTGTCTTTGGACTTTCTCTGTTACTCCGTCTTTTGGTATCCATTTCCTTATTCTCTACGCCGTTATTTATTATTGTTATTGTTATTATTATTATTAGTATTATTATTATTATTATTATTATTATTATTATTATTATTATTATTATTATTATTGACCGCTGTGGTCTCGAGGTAGCGTGCTGCCTTATCACGCAGCGGGCCCGGGTTCGATTTCCGGTCGGGACAGGATCCTGAGTGAGGTTTTTTCGGGGTTTTTCCTCACCTGTAAGACAAATGTCAGGAAGGTCCCCGAAAATCATCCGGCCATCATTATCCTTATAATTATCATCATCCTCCTTCACCGGTGTGGAAAGCAACGGGAAGGTACCATACCTATAATTCCCTAGTAAAGCTGCAAAGCAAAGCATGAAAATGCTATGATTGCAATGAAAGACCTGCCCTCGGGCAGAATTACTATGGATAGATTATTATTATTGATGGTGATGATAACCATTTATAGAATCTGGTTTATTTTTTAAAAATCTATAAAGATAATTTCGATTAGTTTGTGCTGAAATCTCTTGAGATCAACATCAGTTTGATGAACGAAGTAATAAATTATAACAGTTGCCATAACGAAGGTTATAATGTCCCTAGTTATGCATATAAGTAAAGCCTGCCCAGTAGAATGTCATAACTAAAGTAATAAACTACGCTCACATGAAACATATCCTGCATCAATACACAGGAGAGTAATTCCAGTCTACCGTATTACTAAGTTTCAATTAACAAGTATTCCAGAGTAACTTTTACACAGTAATACGATCGTATTAACTTGTACCTAATTACGTCACCATCATCACTTGTCATCTCTTTCTCGGACAACCCTAATTTATTTTAAAATATATTATTATTGTAGTAATAAATATTGTAGTATGTATATAAGCATATATTGACGATGACATAGAGAATTGGCATTTTTTTTAACTGAGGATTTTAAAATTAACGATATTATATTAGATACCTGACTGTTTGTAGACGATCAGGTTGTGATATCTGAGATAGAAGATGACTTTTACAACGGGAAATTTACAGATTAAGTAAAATATGTGGAACATACAACTTGAAAATATCTACTCCAAAAACAAGAGTTTTTATTTAGCTTTTCGAGAGTGTGATCAATATTAATCAAATTCATTGTTATAACCGCTGAGGTGGATAGTCATAAAATAAAATAAGATTAAAATGTACCTACTTAGGTCAGAGCCGTCGCCCTCAACTTATAAAATATGTATGATTTTTTGTCTGAAGGCTTTTCAGAATGCCCATTCCATCTTCAGCAGGTCTTGCTTCGCTACATTACTTGGTGTTCTCTGTGCTGGTTCTAATGTAGTGTTGTCACGACAAGCGAAGAAAGACCTGCTGAAGATGGAATCGAGAGTATAAGCCACTAAGATTAAACATTTTATTAGAGAATAAACAAATAGGACAGGTGAACAATTTTAGTTACCTGGGATTCGATTAAATTAAGAGGAAGAAGTTATATAGTATCCTGCTGGAGTTCGGAATTCCTAAAGAGTTAGACCTATACGAATGTGTCTAAATGGTACAAAGAGTAGGGTGCCTGTAGGCAAACAGTTTTCGGATACTTTTAAAATCCACAATGGGTGGAAGCAAGGAGATGCACTATCTCCTCTACTATTTAATTTTGTACTAGAGCATGCCATCAAATCTTTAGAGGATGAAAAAGGCATACATCTCAATGGTATTAATAAGCTGTTAGTTTATGCGCATGATGTAGTACTATTGTGCGATAGTGATGAGTTACTAAAGACTAACATTGCACACACTATTGAGTAACACTAAGAAATTAGGACTGGAAATGGACAGCTAATGACAAATTAGGGAAATTTTGAGGAAGTGGCTGAATTAAAATACCTAGGAACAATAATCACAAATAGGAATGAGATGCACAAAGAAATTAAACATAGGCTCAATTCTGGAAATGCATGCTATTATGCATTGCAGAGACTTTTGATGTCTCAACTCCTTTCAAAAAACATTAATCTGAAAATATATAAAACTATTATTCTACCAGTTATATTATATGGGTGCGAAACATGGACTCTTACTTTAAGGGAGGAAAGGAGATTGAGAATATTTGAGAATAAAGTTCTTAGGAAAAATTTTGGACTAAAGAGAGATGAAGAGACAGGTGAATGGAGAAGACTACATAACACTCAACTACATGGTCTTTACACGAATCCAGATATAATGAGAACAGCTATGTCTCGTAGATTGCGATGGGCAGGCCATATGGCAAGAATGGGGAATGAAAGATATGCATGGAAGCTTCTTGTAGAAAAACCAGAGGGAAAACACCCAGTTGGTAGACCAAGAATGAGGTGAGAGAATAACATTAACCATGATTTGAGGGAATTAGATTAGACAGGGAATGATTTGAGAACATTAGCACAGGATAGGGATATATCTAAAACTTATGTCCGCGCGGCCATGAACTTGCGGGTTCGGTAGTGCTAGTGAGTTAGTTAGCTAGGTAGTTAGGGATACAATGTGTCATTTAGAAAAAAGTGATGACATTGCAAACAAAATTCAATTATTTGCGTGGCACCATAAAACGAATCTCAAGGGAACTAGAAAAGAGACTCCTTTAAAATTTTATAAACGAATGGCGGTTCCAGCTTTACTATATACTTACTTACTTACTTACTTACTTACTTACTTACTTACTTACTTACTTACTTACTTACTTACTTACTTACTTACTTACTTACTCACTCACTGGCACTATCGAACCCGTAGGTTCACGGCCGCGCGGACATAAGCTCTCCATACATCCCTATCCTGAGCTAATGCTTTCCAATCATTCCCTGTATAATCTTCTTCCCTCAAATCATAGTTAATGTTGTTCTCCCACCTCATTCTTGGTCTACCAACTGGGCGTTTTCCTTCTGGCTTTCCTACAAAACGTTCCCATACACGTCTTTCATTCCCCATACGCGCAACATGCCCTGCCCATCGCAGTCTATGAGATTTAACTGTTCTTATTATATCTAGTTTCCTATAAAGACTATGTAGTTCATTGTTATGTAGTCTTCTCCATTCACCTGTCTGTTCATCTCTCTTTGGTCCAAAAATTTTCCTAAGAACTTTATTCTCAAATACTCGTAATCTCCTTTCCTCCCTTAAAGTAAGAGTCCATGTTTCGCACCCATATAATATAACTGGTAGAATAATAGTTTTATATATTTTCAGCTTAACGTTTTTTGAAAGGAGTTGAGACATCAAAAGTCTCTGCAATGCATAATAGCATGCATTTCCAGAATTGAGCCTATGTTTAATTTCTTTGTGCATCTCATTCCTATTTGTGATTATTGTTCCTAGGTATTTGAATTCAGCCACTTCCTCAAAATTTCCCTCATTTGTCATTAGCTGTCCATTTCCATTATATAATGAATTTCTACGTGTGACCATATATTTACGAGTAGTTTTATTGATATTTACTTCCAGTCCTAATTTCTTAGTGTTACTCAATAGTGTGTGCGTGTTGGCCTTTAGTATCTCCTCGCTATCGGCCAGTATTACTACATCATCAGCATAAACTAACAGCTTGTTAATGCCATTCAGTTGTAAGCCTTCTTCATTCTCTAAAGATTTAATGGCATTCTCTAGTACAAAATTAAATAGTAGAGGAGATAGTGCATCTCCTTGCTTCAACCCATTCTGGATTTCAAAAGTGTCCGAAAAAACTGTTTGCCTACACGCACCCTACTCGTTGAGCCATTTAGACACATTCGTATAAGTCTAACTAACTTTTTAGGAATTCCGAACTCCAGCAGGATACTACTATATGGATCGGATAATTGGGTCTTAACCAAAAACCTGGAACAGAGAATAGAAACTTGAGAAATAAGGTTCTTGAGGCGTGCCTGCTATAAAATAGCAGATCTGACACCTAGTCAAGATGTATGAACAGAAATAAATAAACTTGTAAACAGGTTATTAGACAGGATTTCACAATATAGAAGCGAATGGATGGATAACAACAACAGAATGGATATCAATAGAATCCCGAAACAGATACTTCGCCACAGGCCACTAGGACGAAGAAATGTAGGAAGACCCAGTTAAAGATGGACAGACCATTTCTAACGCGAAATTGGAACAGACCTTAAGCTTTAATCCTTGATTTTGTTGATGGTCATGTTATAATAGGTGGGTAGTATTTTATGTAATGCTATTCTTTAACTTCTCGGGTCATTAACATAGCAATATAATCTGGGCATCATAGGGAAAGAAATTTTATCAGATGCCGCTTATTCTAGCCTTGGGGTTCTTTTATGTGTTGTAAATCTGTAACACTGGACTCACGGCTATAATTCTCTGATGATTATGATAATAATAATAATAATAATAATAATAATAATAATAATAATAACTGTCGAACCCGTAGGTTTATGCCGTGCACATATAAGTTCTCCATAGATCCCTATCCTGTTTTCCAACTATCTCCTGTATAATTTACATTAATCAAGTTACGATTAATGCTTTTATTCCACCTTATTCTTGGCCTCCTACTGGGCGCTTTCCCTCTGGTTTTCCTACACTGAGTTTCCAGCTCCTCTTTAATTCTTCATTCATTCCACTTATATTGCCATTGTAGTCTACAAATCATAAATATGTAATAATAATAATAATAACAATAATAATATATATACTTAATACGGGCTTTCCACTTTACAGCAGTTTGCCCTTGATTCCTGCTTTCCAGAGATTCCTATCTTCCCATTGACCATCTTCCATACCCCTCTTCATCATGGCATCATATATTCCGTCATACCATGCTCTTCTACTTCTTCCCCTCTTCCTTCTGCCTGGTACCATCCAATCCAACACCTGTTTAGGCCACTGGTCTTCCGACATCCGTTGTACATGTCCATACCACTGTTGAGCTCTCTTTGTTATCCTATCGATAACAGTTTCTTCTGCATCCATTTCTTGTCTGATATATGTATTTCGAATATGTTGTAGCCTGGATATTCTCATACTTCTCCGTAATCCACTCATTTCTGTCACCAAGATTCTTTTCCGCATCCTTTCATTTATTGTCCAGCTTTCTAATCCATATGTAAGTATACTTTCTATTATTGTCTGTATAATCTCTTTTTTTTTCTGGTCAAATTTCTATTCCATAAAAGACCATTCAGGGATCTAATCGCCTTCCTTGCACAATTTACTCTGTTAATCGGGAGGTGGACCACTGAGGTTGGAATTTTGAGGGGCAATAATAATAATACTAATAATAATAATAGTGATAAATTATAAAATGTAGTGATTATTATAATAATAAACTAATTAATAATAATAATAATAATAATAATAATAATAAGCGGTAAGGGCCAATAGGCCGATACCTTAAAGATTATGATGATGATAATAATAATAATAATAAATTCCCAGGTGGGATACAATAAGCATGAGGTGAATTATACGGGTAAATTTTGTAAAATGCCCACCTCTATGGTCTTGGGGTAGCATCGCTGCATCGTACGCAATGAGTCCGTGTTCGATCCCCGGTTGAGACAAGCTTCCTAGATGCTTTTTTTTTCGGTTTTTTTCTTCACCTTTTAGACAATTGTCAGGAATCGTTATGAGTCAAACAGTCCCCGAAACTTCATCTGGCAATCATTATCGTATTTGAAGTGTTTAGTATTGTGACGCATTGTTGGATTGACCTTTGAATTTCGAGAGCGACGGCGAGGGTCGGGCCGCGGCTTGTGTGATAGAGAAGGATTCGTCAGCTATTGACTCACAAACCGGAAAGCCCGCAGAGAACTTTCCACATGCGTTTATACCTCCGTTCTGGAAAAGTCGATTCTTGAGTGTTCGAACCGACAAGTGTCTCGACTGTGATTCTAGATAGTTCTGATCATGGCATATGTAAGTAGATGCGAGGGTCTGACCAGCCAGTTCTGTCGTTAAAGCGATCTCAAGACCGAATACATAAAGACGATCTAAATGAAACCTTCAGGGAGTAGAAAGAACAGGACAATTGGATAAATTGTGAAGCAAGATACATTATTTGTAACAAATTATTTGTGAATGGTGAATTAAGCTCTGCGAAGTGTATAAAGTGAATTTGGAAATTTTGTGTGAACATCTGTTGTGTTTATTTAAAGAAATTCCATCCGAACCTGTACAAAGGACACCCGTGAACACCTGGTGGCAGAAGTGAGATATTACAACATGGGATAATCACCGCTGCTACCGACATCCGGCGATAGGAAAAGAAAAACATTTACACGACGGTAGGAATTATTTCACAACCCAGACATAACTATAACTGTCTGGTCCGATCCTCGCATCCTCTTAAATACACCATCTAAAATCACAATCGACATTTTCTGGTCGATTACTCGAGAATCGATCTTTCCAGAATGAGGTATAGACGCACGTGGAATGTTTTTTGCGGGCTTTCCGATTCATGATTCGACAGCTCACGAATCCTTCTCTACTATAAAAGGCCTGACCCGACTCACACCGTCACCCGCGAAATTCAAAAGCCACTTCAACAATGCGTCACAGTATGAATGGTGTGTTTCATCTTAACGTTGTGTTGTCTCGGATAAAGCCATGGATTTAACTGATAACACAATCAGGAGCCCCATCCCAATGCCCTTATGTGGTCATAAAACTGTGTGTAGCCTATGTGATCCAGTATCCTTTGCAGAATACCAGAGTTTAATAGCAAAAACAGAGGACGAACTACAAAGAATGCTATATAAACTAAATGAAATATAAAAAAAATACAACATGGAAATATTCTCACAAAAATAAAAAACAATGGCCTTCAAGGGTGCGCATCCAGTTCGGACAAAGATAATATTAGAAAATAAACCAATAGAACGAGTGGTAAGATATAACTTCCTAGGTTGCCAAATATCATACACAGCGCAAACAGATACAAAAAACAAACTAAATAAGTTTAATTGTATAACAGGAACAAAAAAAAAAGAACTAAAAAATAAAGCCAGGAAAGACTCTATAATGAAATTATACAAAACAATGGCAGTGCCTATTATTACTTATGGAACCGAAACATGGACAGTGACAACACAACAATCAGCCAGAATACAAGCTGCTGAAATGAGATTTCTCAGAACAATAGCAGAATATCAAAGAACAGACAAAAAACATAACACAGAAATAAGACAACAACTAAAAGTAGAGGAATTAAACACAACAATAGAAAAATACAGAACAAACTGGAAAGAACACTTGGGAAGGATGACTGAGAATAGAATACCAAAAGCAGCATACAGCTATTCACCACGAGGAGGAAGAAGTTTGGGAAGACCAAAGAAAAGATGGAAAGAGCAGTAATTTGGAGCCGGAACAGGCTAGTAAATAAGCCTAAACCGTGAAGAAGAAGAAGAAGAAGAAGAAGAAGTATGTGATCCAAAGTTTAAAGTTATCTCTACATATCATGTCATTGTAAGCCCCGGGAAGCATATGGTAGGCCTATGTAAAAGTACCCATGAGGTGAGAGGTTAAACTACAATGGAGAAGATAAAAGAAGAAGTGTGGAAAATATTGTCCGCGCCACCATGAATATCTGGGTTCAACAGTACAAAAGAGTTAGTTAGCTATTTTAATTACACTGGTCAACTTGATTTTTGTCTCATGAGTACCAATAGTTGTACTTAATGCAGTTTTTTTATCGTGTTTTCAAATATGTATTCAGAATTTCTCCATCACCTACAGTTTTTTTATTTCAATTTCAATTATTGGATTTAAATAATTATTTTAATAAATGTTTTTTTTCGTTCATTTGTCCATTGTAAAATAAAACCGAATGAGCTAACTCAGGAGATTTCAGCTATGGAAAACAGATATCAAGGCAAATGGAATCCTAATATGCTGGCCGATTATTATTGGACCAACAAGAGGGATGCTCCACAGGCGAAATATAGCAGAAAATCTTCATTTCTTACTTTCTAGGTGAGTCCGAATATTCGAATATTATGTAGTTACGTATGTAGAAAATATTATAGTGTTTGAGAAGGACGCCATACAAAGTAAAATCTGTCTCCAGAATAAATTTTAGAGAGATCTAATCAATTTAAATATCTTGGATTTTATCTCTCTATCTGAGATGAAAAGGATATCTCTGAAAAAATTACTAGTTATAATAAAAGTTTGGGAATTATTAATCAAGTTATGAAACCATCCTTTGTACAAAAAAAACACCAGATTACGTTTATATAGCACTTTGGCTAGATCAGTGTTGACCTATGGTAGTGAAGCATGGACACTAAAAAGACAACATGAAAGCAGAATAACGGCTTGTGAAATGAAAATTTATGCGCAGAACAGCGGGTTACACCAGATGGGATCGGAAAGGAACACCGATTTCTTAAAAGAATTGAAGACTACTCCAATTTTGGAATATATTAAACAGTACCAACTAAATTGGAAACACCATCTTGAAAGAATGAGTTCAAATCTGATCCCCAAAACTGTTTATAATTATATACCAAGAGGACGAAGATCTCTGGGCCGTCCTATGAAACGCTGGAGGGAAAATTTTCTACAGGTTCGTAACAGGCCTTGGCCTAATACTTGGAAGGAAGAAGAAGAAGAAGAAATTATAAATGCCAGTCTCTCAGAAGCCTTACGTGATGGAGAAAAACCGATATCATTTTTGAATTCGGGAGAAAAAATACTATCAGAATCACATATTTTTCTTTCTCAGAAAAAAAAAGCTTCTTTTTGGTTGCTCAGTGTTATTAAAAAATACGAACTCAAAGGTATTTAAAGGATGTAAAGGTAACGCGATCCCACTACAGGCCATTGGAGACCCCTCGGGTAGTAGGAGGTTAAGGCTTCCACCTTTTTAGACAAACGGCACTTGATATCGGCCGGATTGTCAGCCCTGCGTTACAGTCGTATTTACCTCGAGAATAAGCGCCTGGTACTCATTTCTGTTAGAGTCTGAGTCGACCCCAGTGCCATGGTGCCAACAGAAGTTTTAGGTCTGCTTAAAAATCCTGACACCACCATATATCCTATAAAACTAATATCCTGAGCTAGTTTAGAATGTGTGCATTTATTATTAGTCCTATATTGATGTTTTATTTATATTTTTATCATTAATTTGCCATCCTTATCATTATTATCATCATCCTTCACCGGTGTGGGAAACAACGGGAAGCTACCACACATATATTTCCTTAGTAAAGCTGCAAAACATAGCATGAAAATGCTATGATTGCAGTGAAAGACCTGCCCTCGGACAGAATTACTATGGATGGATGGAAGGATCATTAGTTTTTATCAGATACTCTATTAGGTAACTTCTAATAGTTTTATTCAACTTAATTATATTATTTTTTTAACATCTAAGATCATATCACTCCGATCCGATTGAGGGTCTTTCCACTTTTCAGCGGTTGCCCTTTTACCAGCCGGCTGCTGGCCCTTCACATCCATATGTGTCAATCACAGAGGTAGATGATCAACAGCCAGTGTAGGGGTGACATGTGGTTAGCATGTCGAGTCCCCCAGCCGTTATAGCTGGTTCACAGAGGTAGATGATCAACAGCCAGTGTAGGGGTGACATGTGGTTAGCATGTCGAGTCCCCAGCCCTTATAGTTGGTTCCTCAACCTGTAGCCGCTACTTATTGTAGGTACCCAATTGCCTCACGATGCTGGGTGGGCACCGGTCCCATACTGGCCGATATACCATGAGAAAATTTCTTCCTCCATGGAGACTGGAACCAGCGCAAGTCCCGTAGCTCTGCGCCATGGCTTCCTGCCTTAACCACTCGGCTACGGCGCGGGACTCTATCACTACTATTTATGAATTTAATAATACTGTGAAATGGTAAATATGGAGATTATTTGATTGAACGCCCTGTATATTGAATTATGCTAGTGGTAATCGGAATGAAATAATGTACATTGTATAGGTACCGGGCAGGAATATACACCTGTCTCCGGGCGCACAATGCCTGCTGAGAGAAATGGGTTACTAAATCGATTTTTATTATGTCAGTCACCGCTTCCTACGTCCTACACCTCGATGCTATTTTCTATTTAATTCCACTTTCAATTGTTCGCAGAATCAAGTAGCAATGTTTGTCTTTCTGTTGAATTTATTTTTTCAATTATTTTAATTTAGAAGCGCTTTAACGTATAAACCCATATCGCGTCAAGAATCTGTGATTATTTACAGGAGATTGTATATAATTTTATTTCATTTTAGTTTATAGAAACTTTATCAACGGCGGATTGTAATCAAAAGTTTGATCTGGGCTGATACAGTTCTATAAGGTCATATTTCACCAATAATCAGTTACACTGGTCAACATGACTTCTGTCTCATAAGTACCAATAGTTGTACTTAAATGCAGTTTTTTATCGTGTTTTCAAATATGTATTCGCAATTTCTCCATCACCCACAGTTTTTTATTTCAATTTCAATTTCAATTAATGGATTTAAATAAATATTTTTTTAATAAACGTTTTTTCGTCCATTTGTCTATTATCAAATAAAAACAAATGAACTAACTCAGGAGATTTCAGCTATGGAAAACAGATATCAAGGCAAATGGAATCCTAATATGCTGGCCGATTATTGTTGGACCATAAAAAGGGATGCTCCACAGGCGAAATATAGCAGAAAATCGTAATTTCTTACTTTCTAGGTGAGTCCGAATGTTCGAATATTGTGTAGTTACGAATGTAGAAACTATTAAAATATTTAAAATTATAAATGCCTGTCTCTCGAAAACCATGCGTGAAGGAGAAAACCCGATATCATATTTGAATTGAGGAGAAAAAATACCACCAGAATAACATATTTTTCTTTCTGAGACAAAAACAAAATTGTTGCTCAGTGTTATTATCTTGAGAGTGGATTGTAGCAAAGATTTCTTGATACTGTAATTTTAAAAAGTCGGGTAGAGGAAATGCGTAAACTAAGCGAATTCCTCAGTGAGTTAAATGTTAGGATAGTTTGGCTGGTTTAGGAATATGTATTTATTTAGTTAGTTAATTTGTGTGTTATACAGTTATATTTCAATAAAAGCAAACATGGCGGCTGCTAGAGCAATATTTATATTTTGAGTTTCAAGTAAACTTCCATTTACAATGATCGGCGATTTTTGGCTTTATAGCCAAAATTCTCATCTGTGATTTTACTCTTGTACTTCCATTTTTACAACTTGTACGTCACTTTTTAATATGTTTTTAAAGTACGACAAATTAAAGTACACATTAACTAAAGATAGCGGAGCCATAAATTTGAAATACACCGCGTCCACAAAGTCCCCCCAACACCACAATCTCCCACAAGATGAAAACCATAAAAGTTAGAGCCGTGTGGCATCCGCAAGTCAAATTTGGCAAGATCCCGCGTGATCGAGTATTCCGATTGAAGTTTTAAGCGGTTTCCCTCAATCCAAGAGCAAATATTGGAATAGAACGCCAAAAAGTCCGCTTCCGACTTCACTCTGCTACCATCTGTCATAAACTTCTAATTTAAATTTAAAATTTTAACCGGGGCTAATGTATTTTACATGATCCTGGGGATCAGCCTATGAAGTAGAACGAAAATGCATCGCGTACCGCCAACACTTAAGTGATGGCCGCAGAGCTTTCCATCTATCTATCTAAAGTATTACAAAATGCGAAATTAGCTCAAAATGCGAAAAAAGTATCCTAAAATATGATAAATATGCGAAATGAACTGTTTTATAATTATATAATATTATTTTGGAAAGTTGAATAAAGATGTAGACTGCTTGCAAACGTTGTTGAGTGTTCAGCTCCAATACTCAGAGTTTGCCCAAATTCCCTGGAATGTATAGGGTCTTATCAGCAGCTTAGATGCTGAAAGCATTTCAGTAAATAGAATATAACTATGACAGGAGAAATCTGAATGACAGAACAAAATAGCAAGGAATGTTCTATCATTTTTTTAACAGTCTTACTGAAATGTCATCAGTTAATTTTGTGTACTATTTTATTTTTATTATTCTGGTTTTGGTTCATTTTGTGTATTTTTTATTTCAATCTTATTTTGTATCAGTATAAATTCATTATTTCCTGTCTTATACTTTAGTGTACATACATTTATTCTATATTATTTTCTGTATTGTTTTAACGTACGGTAATTTATATAAATGCACGCTTCAATTTGTGCATATTTATCTCACCATCAACCCTTTATAAATATGAGTTTAATTTCATATTAAAGCAACTTCAAATCAATGCCTGTAATTAAAATTAACTCATAACAACTCAAAAAGTAAAATGTTAAGATAAATACCAGGTAGGTGCCGTCGTCCTCAACTAGGATAAAATTATTTTAAAAACTTATAAGAACTGTAGGCCTTTCGGAAACCAGCTTTCATCATCAGTAGAACGATATGCGCTACTAACTACTGTTGTTGTTTTGAGACGCTTTTGACATCACCGGCCTTCCAGCGTCGTCGGTAGCTACTGACTGTTTAAAACAAACAATTAACCATCTGACAGGTATTTCAACATTTTACGTTGTGGCTAGTGATCTCAACGGAATTTTAATACGAATTTTAACAGTATTGTCATAACAACTTGTATATTTTCTTCAAAATATTATAAAATATGAAACTGCAAATATAGGGCTTACTTACTTACTTACTCACTGGCACTATCGAACCCGTAGGTTCATGGCCGCGCGGACATAAGTTCACCATACATCCTTATCCTGAGCTAATGCTTTCCAATCATTCCCTGTATAATCTACTTCCCTCAAATCATAGTTAATGTTATTCTCCCACCTCATTCTTGGTCTACCAATTGGGAGTTTTCCCTCTGGTTTTCCTACAACAAGCTTCCATGTACTTCTTTCACTCTCCATACGCGCAACATATCCTGCCCATCGCAGTCTACGAGACTTAACTCTTCTTATTATATCTGGCTTCCTATAAAGACCATGTAGTTCATTGTTATGAAGTTTTCTCCATTCACCTGTCTGTTCATCTCTCTTTGGTCTAAAAAAATTTTCCTAAGAATTTTATTCTTAAAAACTCGTAATCTCCTTTCCTTCCTTAAAGTAAGAGTCCATGTTTCGCACCCATATAATATAACTGGTAGAATAATAGTTTTATATATTTTCAGTTTAGCGTTTTTTGAAAGGAGTTGGGACATCAAGAGTCTCTGCAATGCATAATAGCACGCATTTCCAGAATTGAGCCTATATTTAATTTCTTTGTGCATCTCATCCCTATTTGTGATTATAGGGCTATTCAGAAAAAGGAACAGACTTCAAACATGTATTTCTTCCAACCTACAATAAGCAGAAACACAATTCCAACGTTTCTGGATAGAGAAAAGTTTGAAGTTCCGATCACGACCGGATTGGCGCTGTTGCTTTTCATGTTGATTGTTTGTATCAAAATGACGACACAATAGGACGTTGTATTGGAAGAGGAGGAGCAGAAAATCATCTTCATCGCCGATGGCCTCCCGGGTCACCAGACCCAACTCCGTGTAATTTTTATCTGTGAGAATACGTAAAAGACCGTGTTTTTATCTCCTATGCTTGAAAATCTGCGACATCGAATTGTTGAAGCTGTGATTTTGATAACTAGAGACCAGCTGATTCGTGTGTGGCAAGAAATGAGCCACTGTTTTGATATTTTTCGTGTAACACACGGTGATCATATTGAATGCATAAAATAGTGAATTTTGAATTTTTATCTTTCCAGGAACGTTGCAATTGTTTCTATTTTTTTAGTTTGGAAGAAATAAATGTTTAAAGTCTGTTCCTTCTTTCTTAATAGCCCTGTATATAATCACTACAAATATTACTTACTAAACAATATGCTACATTTTTAAGTTCCGATTCCGATTGAGGGTCTTTCCACTTTTCAGCGGTTGCCCTTTTACCAGCCGGCTGCTGGCCCTTCACATCCACATGTGTCAATCACAGAGGTAGATGATCAACAGCCAGTGTAGGGGTGACTTGTGGTTAGCAAGTCGAGTCCCCCAGCCGTTATAGCTGGTTCCTCAACCTGGAGCCGCTACTTATTGTAGGTACCCAATTGCCTCACGATGCTGGGTGGGCATCGGTCCCATTCTGGCCGAAATACCATGAGAAAATTTCTTCCCCCATGGAGACTCGAACCAGCGCAAGTCACATAGCTCTGCGCCAAGGCTTCCTACCTTAACCGCTCGGATACGGCGCGGGACCATTTTTAATTTCAAAATGTTAAAAATAACCAACCCTAATAAATCAGGATCTGAATATAAATACTTATACCTAATCTTGTACAACTTAAAAAAAATAAAACCCCCAACTCAAATGAATAAAGACCTCTTAAATAAGGAAAGATTATTCATAATAATAAAGACAAAAATAGACTAAAAATAGGGGCATAAATAAAATTCTCGCATATTCCGCTAAAAAAATTAATGCAAATCCCCCTCTTCTATACTCTACATTAAACCAGATACTAATTCCGATTCCTCCTCAGCAAAATCAAAAGGAGTCCTTCATCCCAACTAACAAGCATTTTTCTTGAACATATAGAAAGCCATAAAAAAAGAAAGAAAACTTAGGTTTGTCGGGATTTTAAACTGGGACGCCTCCAACATGTAACTCCAACGTTGCTCATATGATTAAACACGATAACGTTGTTTTCTAAACATCTTTGTTTACTGTAGTGTTGGTGCATGGAGGATTATAATGAGGAATTGGAAGAGGTGAAGCGAGGTGGGAGGTAGTGGCAGACTTATTACAAATTAATTGCCTCTCCCAGGGAAGATCCACAATGTAACTACAGACAATGGAGTTCTGTATAACCTCAGCAGTTCAGTACGCTCGATCGAGTTTCTCATCAGAAAAGCATTTTTCAAATACAGTATGTCTCAAACAAGACGTAAAGAGATAGATTGACATCAGGTTGTCTATAACATTTTAGAGAAGTTGAAACAAGTACAAATGTCGTCCTTTTGATGTTCGTATAAAATGTGGCATGATTTAACCAACTAATTTTAAAGTTTAACATAATATTTTAACAGAAATTAGCAAACTTTATGCTATTCTAATACGTAATAGTATGTTCTGATGCGAGTTTGGGCAGTGGTTTTTACAGAAGCGAGGAAAATGTTTAAAAACCGAGCGATAGCCAGGTTTTATTAATTCCCGAGATTCTGTAAAACTCTTCACAAACGTGCGTTGTACATTACTTTTTGCTCGATGATGTTTTCAAAATAATAAATAATAGTAAAATAATAACATATTTGCTGGAAGTATTTGCGTTCAATATAATCAACTGACTAACGTTAACAGTGTTGGCAATGTTTATTAGTTGAAACTACAGGAGACCGTGACACCAATCAGTTATAAAATGGCGGCAAGTACGTATTTATTGTTTTGTATTGTTTCAAATAAAATTCAGTTCATTTAAAATGCAATGATTTGTTCGTATAATGTGTATTAAGCATACCCTTTGGATATTATTTGTATATACATTGTACGTAGTATACATAGAGGGCAATGGTTTTACTTCGCACATGTGGTTTGTAACATGTAATATTACAGTATAGTTATTTTATTACAGTATAGTTATTTAGGTTGGCAACCCCGAAATATAGGGAGTTGAACTTTCAATCATGGTCGCTATTGCTGTAAATACGACAAAACGCGCTATCGCGCAAAAAATGTAGTTACCACATGAAATATCATGCAGGTGCAAACAGCTGATTATGCAATGTGAGCCATAATCATTGCTAAAGAAACAATGACGTCATCACAGACACCTAAACACAGTTTTACACATGTTACTTGCAAAAAAAAAAACTAAAATAGTCACTCGTTCGGACAACCTCCTACTAGAATCGTTATGCATTGTAGTGGGCAACAATGATAACGTTTAAGTAACTCAATTTTTTTTTACCCGCTAATATTAGAAGCGCCGAAAAATTACAATAAAAACTATTTTTATTTACACAAAAAACAAAACATTTAAACATTATTTTAGTCTATAAGAATTAAACATGCAACTTTTTACATTTTAAAATGTAAGGGTATGACAACTCGTTAATTATTTTCCCAACAATCTATGACTTAATGCCCAAATATAAAATGCTATGATTGCAGTGAAGGACCTGCCTTTGGGCAGAATTACTATGGATGCCGGAAGGCAGGTCCTTCACTGCAATCATAGCATTTACATGCTATGCTTGCAGCTTTACTAGGGAATTGTGTAGGTGTGGTAGCTTCCCGTTGCTTTCCACACCGGGAAGTATGATGATGATGGTAATGATAATGATAAGGATGATCATGATGATGATGGCCATATGATTTCGGGGACCGTCTGGGCCTTAAAGTTTTCCTGACATTTGTCTTACAGGTGAGGAAAAACACCGATAAAATCCTCACCCAGAAAAACTGCCCCGACCGGGGATCGAACCCGGGCCCGCTGCGTGACAAGACAGCACGCTACCTCGAGACCACAGCGGTGGACTGGATGGATATATATATATATATGTGTGTGTGTGTGTGTGTGTGTGTGTGTGTGTGTGTGTGTGTGTGTGTGGGTGTGTGTGTGTGTGTGTGTGTGTGTGTGTAAATTCAAAATATCAAATGCAATTTGCAAATGTGCAGAAGATATTCAAACAGTCAAACATGTTTTATTTAATATTGTCCATTGTTGTGGTTTGAACGTTACAAACTCGAATCATATATGAATTTTAATGAAAAAGATTATTCCAGTCATCTTTATCATATTATTGAGAACGAAAAATGTTATAATTCATTGCAAATACTGTTTATTCAAAACTATAATTATTTTTGTTCTATTCATCTTTGTTATAATATTGTTATGTAATTGTATTTTGTTCTATTGTTTTATTTTTATTTAGTTCATAATCTTACCCCTTATATACCGTAAGGTGAAAAAGGGTTTTCATATATTGGATATAAAAAATGATGCCAATATTACTGCTTCTCCTGCTGCTACTGCTAGTATTACTACTACTACTACTGCTGCTGCTGCTGCTATTATTACTACTGCTACTACCCACTACAACTGCTACTACTGCTGGTACTGGTATTGATACTATTTACTACCACTGCTGCTGCTGGTACTGTTACTATTACAGCTACAATTACAGAGTTGTACTGAATTAACTTGTGGCTGGCTTATATATCCTTATTAGGTATGCAATCTGAATTGTATTTCTATTAATTATTCCGTACCAATTTATAAGAAAGGAGATAAAACTGATTGCAACAACTATAGGGGCATCTCATTACTTTCAACTTCGTACAAAATTCTAACAAATATATTAGTAAGCAGACTTACTCCCTATATTGATGACATTCTAGGAGATCATCAATGTGCATTTAGAAGAAACAGGTCTACAACAGATCAGATTTTTAGTATAAGACAGATTTTAGAAAAGAAATGGGAATATAATGGTACTGTACATCAACTATATGTAGACTTCAAAAAAGCATATGATTCAATTAAGAGGGAGAAGTTATATAGTATCCTGCTGGAGTTTGGAATTCCTAAAAAGTTAGTTAGACTTATACGAATGTGTCTAAATGGCTCAACGAGTAGGGTGCGTGTAGGCAAACAGTTTTCAGACACTTTTGAAATCCAGAATGGGTTAAAGCAAGGAGATGCACTATCTCCTCTACTATTTCATTTTGTACTAGAGCATGCCATTAAATCTTTGGAGAATGAGGAAGGCTTACAACTGAATGGTATTAATAAGCTGTTAGTTTATGCTGATGATGTAGTACTACTGGCCGATAGCGAGGAGATACTAAAGGCCAACACGCACACACTATTGAGTAACACTAAGAAATTAGGACTGGAAGTAAATATCATTAAAACTAAATATATGGTCACACGCAGAAATACATTATATAATGGAAATGGACAGCTAATGACAAATGAGGGAAATTTTGAGGAAGTGGCTGAATTCAAATACCTAGGAACAATAATCACAAATAGGAATGAGATGCACAAAGAAATTAAACATAGGCTCAATTCTGGAAATGCATGCTATTATGCATTGCAGAGACTTTTGATGTCCCCAACTCCTTTCAAAAAACGTTAAGCTGAAAATATATAAAACTATTGTTCTACCAGTTATATTATATGGGTGCGAAACATGGACTCTTACTTTAAGGGAGGAAAGGAGATTACGAGTATTTGAGAATAAAGTTCTTAGGAAAATTTTTGGACCAAAGAGAGATGAACAGACAGGTGAATGGAGAAGACTACATAACAATGAACTACATGGTCTTTATAGGAAGCCAGATATAATAAGAACAGTTAAGTCCCGTAGACTGCGATGGGCAGGACATGTTGCGCGTATGGGGAATGAAAGACGTGCATGGAAACTTCTTGTAGGAAAGCCAGAAGGAAAACGCCCAGTTGGTAGACCAAGAATGAGGTGGGAGAACAACATTAACTATGATTTGAGGGAAGTAGATTATACAGGGAATGATTGGAAAGCATTAGCTCAGGATAGGGATGTATGGAGAGCTTATGTCCGTGCGGCCATGAACCTACGGGTTCGATAGTGCCAGTGAGTAAGTAAGTAAGTAAGTACATAGCCTTCCGTAAATGTTACAGAGTTCCACCCCCTCCTAATAACTTCAATGACGTAATGCTAGCTCCGCTATTCGCTAGAATGGGTGATGTGGACTTTTCAGGATAACATTATGTTTGGTTGTTCGATCATTTTTGAAGGAATTCCACCCATAAAATCATCCATGTCATCAAAATTTTCACCCATTTTATCAACATTTTCAGAAAAATAAACATCGCCTTAGCAAGATAAACATGCTCAAACGATGATGTCACATGTTCCAGAATATCAAAAAAATATATAATTTTGTGATATTAGTCTAATTAATAATTAAAACAAAGAAATTCGAACAGCACAAAACTTTGTATGCAATGCATAATAATCTTCATTATGAACACTGAAAAAAAATTAGCGCATTCGCTTTGTTCACGCGCTAAATATTCACTCTTGTAATAACTACCAATAATATATACTTCTTCCTTATCACAGTTTAACTTCACACCTTACAGGTAATGGATGATATAAACTTATTACATAAATAACTATTCTGTTTCATAAAAATTGAAAACCGCAGAGGGAAAACAAGAATTGTCATAAAAGTCACCAAAAGAGAAAACTTATTCTAATATTTAAACAATCCTTGTTTTTACCTAGTACAGCAAAACAATTTATTTTTGCCCAA